>JAHTLZ010000016.1:12723009-12792436 GCA_023846285.1 Phrynocephalus versicolor | reverse complement strand
TCTTTCTTTCTTTCTTTCTTTCTTTCTTTCTTTCTTTCTTTCTTTCTGCATTTTTAGAATAGCATTTTAAATTGGGACATTGTTAACTAAAACAAATATCAATTCAGCGGTCTTATGCTGCCATTTTCCACACAGTCTGGGTATTTTATTGTTCTGAGGTACAGCTCTCAGAATTCCCTGAGGAGTATAGTAGGCAGGGGTCAGGCGTTTTGGGAGTTTGCTTACAAAGAATAACTTTCCTAAGTGATTTTTCCTCAGCCATACTGTGATTCAGTGTTAACGTACAGTAATAAACCAATATATTAAACCATGCGTCACAATCTGCTTGGAACTGTTTCTATGCAGTTGCTCAGCAGGTTTGATCCAGAAAGTGCTTTAAGGAAGCATGTATCACTCACTTCACTGTGATTTGCCTAGATACAAAGCAAAGCTTTGCTTGTTTGTTCATTTGCGATTACACAAAGGCAGACTGACTGGGTTTTTGCTGCTGATTAGATTATCTGCAACTTTAGCCAATCTGTCCATCCTTTGAATGGGAAGTATGCAATCAGATAACAGACCTAAATGCCAGTATTTAATTGAAAGATAGCATTGATTACGAAGGGCCCGTATGGACAAACAGGGGAGCATGACTGTGCATCTCTTCAGAGTGAAAGTCCAGGAAGCCTTGCACTGGGCAGTTTGACTGGGAAGTAGTACCGTTTAATGCCAGAAGCACTTAACAATGCCTGTGCTGGGACCGTGCTCCTTTGGGGCTGCACTGCTGTAAAACACTGAAGTTCTTAGAGGTCCATACTAAATTTCACAGACGTTGGTACTCTTTAATTGAGATAAGTCATTCTAACTACTCTTTCATGGTACAGTGGTACCTTGTATAAAGGAACTAATTCGTTCCAAATGAAATTCTGTTAAGCAAATTTTCCTTTCCCATAGGAATGCATTGAAAATGGAGTAATCCCTAATCATGACTATTTTTATGTTGCACAGATTCACCCCATAGGCGATTCTGTTAAGCAAATTTCCCCCATCTCCAAAATTTTTTATGTTGTACAGATTTTATGTTATACAAACCGTTTGTTATATGAGGGTCCACTGTATTTCATGCTTGCTTTTTCATTACCTTTTAAGCTACTTTGTTTCTTGAAATGAATGCACTGCAGGCGCACTTCATAGACATGATGGAAATAACCACTGAGATTGTGGGGCAAACCCTGCCTTGCTGAGCATTGCTCTGCAAAGCGTCCTGTGCTAAACTGAGCACTGAATTAAATGGCTAGATTACAAAGTTCTAGGCTGAGCTATGCCTACATCAGATCACTGAAAATGTATAAACCAGTTGAGCTCTTGAGGTCCCCAGAAGTGTTCATCAGTCAACTATGGGGGGAAACTAGGGAGCAGGGGATATTAAATAGTCACCACAGCCTGAGCCGGATCCTATGGCCTTTGCTTTTCAATGCTGCTGGCGAGGGGAAAGTGCTCTCCTCCAAGCAGTAGAGATGATGACTACCAATTTGGCTTTAATTTCACCTACTAGGGTGTCTGAATTTGATCTGTTTTGCTGATCCAGAAAAATATCGGTTTGTTTACTTTGGGTATTTGTACACGACCCCTAAACTCTGCCTCAAATGGCTGCCAGCTCCGGAGCTTACAATTGTTTCCCCACCAGCTCCGGAGTTTGCAGGAAATTAAGTGCGACCACACACACCTAAGCACGTCCCAGGGCACTTTTCATGTACCTGCTCTCGGAGGGTGAAAATCCCCAGATCCAGATGTAATCTGGTGAGTGCCGGGCCGCTTCTGTTTTTTTTTTTTTTGCCTCCCGCCCCTTTAAGAGAAGGAATCAGGACGACGACGGGGCTCCGGGCAGCTTTGGAGGTGAGCCTGCATTTTTCCTCTCTTTTTTTCTCCCTCCCCTCATGCAGACAGGAGCAAGGAAGTGCGGAGGGGTGGGGACGCAGGAAGATCAACGAACCCCCAAGATCTCTAGTCCGAATTTAAGTGGCCAGCGGATCTTAGGGGTCGTGTGAAAAGGCCATTTGCTTCATGTCAGTTTGCTCTGAAGCCCTGTGTGATTCCTGCTGAAGGAAGTGAAGAGATCAGCGAGGGTCAATGCATGGCTCAGTCCAGAACTTTGTTTCTACAAAAACCTATCTCCCTCCCCCACCAAAAAAAATAATAATAATGACCAAATCAACACTTTAAAACTCTCTGAACATATCCTCATGCAATTTAAAAGAGATGCAAAAACTGCTTGTGTGCGAAGTTACAATGTTTGACTATCAACTCTGGACCGATTTTAATGATCAAAAAAGTGCTACCGAGTGTTTTATTGTTTGGAGGGAATGGGGTTGCCAAGGTTATCATGTGCATACACATGACTTAAAACTCAAATATGGAACTCTTTTCGTTCCGTGCAACAATAGCTGACATCTCATAAATGCGAGTAGGTTTTAGTGATATGCTCAAATGTTCAGATTAGTTGCCCACATTCAATGAGATCATGTGCGGTGCTAGCAAAAGGATTGCATAGTTTATAGATTACCAGCTGCTGCACCAGGACAATAGCACGTAACATTTTATTGGCACATCTTGCTAACTGGCCAGGATGAAACCCTCAGTTTGGGATGCCAGATTAGTTATTCTGCTGCGTTGCATCATACAGCAGTATTTTTACTGTGAGTGTTGTTAGAAAGAAGGCACCCTTATTCCATTAGGATATGGCACTGATACTTCTAAAAAAAAACCCTCACTAACCCATTGAGATACATTCCTGAATAAGAACTTATTCATATGTCTTATTGTTGGCATGTTTAATTGATTCTCACAAGGGTCTGCATTGCAAATTCTTGTGTAAAGCAAAGGGCAAAGAGTCCAATCAGGCACACCAACAAAGCAAATGTGTATAGTGTGGGTTCTTTCAGAGGTTGTCCATCTGAGGTAGATTCAGTGAGCATGAGCAGATGTGGTCTCACTCTCATCCCAGTTACTCCAGGATGGGAAATGCATGGTCCCTAGCCAAGAGTGGTCCCTACCATTCTTTTGCCACAGCCACCATTTTGAGAGTCACACCACACCACCAAAACTCAGAGATGCCACCAACTGCCTTTTCAGCATTCCCTGTGATGAGGACCTTGGCTGTGACTGCCAAAGTCCAGCAAAAATGATGTGCCCCACGGGTTCAGGGTTCCAGTGCAGCTCCCTAATGCTGTGGATCTGTTTATCTATGAGGTACACAAGTATATACATGGTTTAAATGAGGAAAGGAAACATCCAGGAATAAATACAATGAGATGGAGCCTATCCAAGCTTGTTTATATGGATATGTCGTAAGCATGCATTATTGGGACATGGACCAACAGCCTATCTAGGAGGTGGCGGAAGGGTGCCTTTGCCCTGGGTGCAACAATCTGCGGGAGCCAGGAGGGGGAGCAGTAGGAGGAAGCCGTGTGCCCTCGCACCAGCAGTCCTCCTTTCCCCTGGCTAAGGCTTGGCGATGGGCCCCACTCCGCCGCAGCTGCCTCCGCCACCACCGCACACCAGGCGAGTGGCGAAACAGGTAGGCAGGCAGGTGTGCGGGGTGTGCGGTGGCTGTGGCGCCCTCCTCCTCCTCTTTCTCCTCTTCCTCGCCTTGCTCTGAGCCCATCTCGGGAGAGGTGTTAGCAAGATGTGCCCCCCCACGCACGCACACACAAACACCCACCCACCCACCCCAAACCTGCAGCATTGCTACCTTACTGGGTGGACGTGATGAGGCTGGGGAGGGGCACAAAAACAACTTTGTCCCCAGGCACTCCAAAACCTTGCTACGCCACTGCATGGGACTTTCAGATCCTAGCTTCTAAAAATGGCTGACATTATCTTGAAATCTTTCTGTGTAACTTCAAAGTTTCTTTAAATACAAATGTACATTAAGCTATTCTTAATTTCAGCTCTGGGATAAAACTGTAGAATCAAAATCTTCACATTTTGATTCAAAACCCATATTCACAAACCTTGAGTACCCAGTCAATATTTTGATCATCATTTTCTATACAAGGGATACAGTCTGTCTGCAGCAGGGCCCTTCTTCCTGCTTTGTAGGCTATTTGGGAACCCAGTTTCCCCAGGGTTCTTGCCTGGATGTATTGCTTGTAAACAAGTAGGAAGGTCTCTACTGCAGAACAACCATCTTCCATATGTGGAAAGCAATGGCAGCAGTGAGGAGACAGGTACTGGTTTCTAAGGCTGCTTTTACACGACCCCTAAAATCCGAGGCAAAGGGCTCCCAGATGCAGAGCTTAACATTGTTTTCCCACCAGCTGCGGACTTTAAAAAAAATTAAGTACGACCACGCCCACCTAAGTGCGCCCCAGCGCATTTTACAAGTACCTGGTCTCTAGAGGTAAAAAAAAATTCCAATGCGGATTGTAAAGCTGTGGATGCCGGGCTCTCCTTGCCTTCTGTTTGTTTGTTTGTTTCCCCCCCCGCCCCTTTAACAGCCTGGAATCCTTAGGGGCTGCTCCAACGGCAGCGGAGGTGAGCCTGCATTCTTTTCTCCCATTTTTTTCTCCCTCCCCTCACCGCAGACAGGAGCAATGGAGTGCAGAAGGGTGGGAACACAGGAAAAGGAACAACACCCCACGATCTCTGGTCCGAATAAGTTGCCAGCGGATTTTAGAGATCATGTAAAAGCGCCTTAAGAGCGCCAAGTCTGTGCAGGCAACAACTGGATTCCTGACGACATTGAGCAAGATCCAGAAAGATCTGACTGCTTTGTTTCTTTTGGCCTGAAACAGTATGATTTAAAAGAAAGGTTTCTGTTATTAAACTTGCCTATTCAATAAAGTTTCGTCCAAGAAACACAATAACAATAGATGGGTTAAAATAAACTTCTCCCCAAGAAAGAACTGGTTTGTGTTGGGCCTCTGTGATTTCTAGTGTCTAGAACTATAGTTGTCTCTAGGCGTTAGAAGCTGAGAAAATGAATCACAAATCTGCAGAAGAAAATAATATACTTTCTTCTTACTATGCACCACGCATTGTGGATTTCTCTTGTTCAGAGTCCCAGCAGACCAAGAGTTAGATTCATGAATTCCTAAGAAGAAGAAGATGGACATTCAACAAATAAATCTCTTCCGCACACACTGCAAGAGACATATTCATGTTTACATTTGAATAATATTGCAGGATATAATACCAAGATACAGAATAGTCAAGACCAAGGTGAAAGGAAAAAGAAGCTGATGTTGGGTCACTAGAGTATCACATTTTAGAAATTCAGATTTCATTAACGTTATTGCTTGAATAATGTTTAGGCAATCACCTAGAATGATCATCAGTTTCTGAAGATGCTTTTATGTCATTTTATCATTTATTATTCATCTTGTAATTTCCCTGTCTCAAACATGGACTTTTATTAAGGCAGAACATATCCTTGATTTCCCACCACTTCCATTTCTGGCCAATAATGGTTAAAATACAGTAGTAAAGCATGAATAGAGTAGGCTCATTGAATCAATAGAGAGCTTGGTTGACCAAATGCCCACCTACCCTAGCTGTGACTTCAGTCAATATATTCTATTTCCCATCGTTTTTATCAGAAAAGAATATGGTTTAGGATAAACATACATAAATCTTATTATTGGTTAGAACCTCTCTCTGAGAGCACCCTGGTTTTGTGTTCCTTGAGATGGAAAAAGAAATATTTTCTGTGCCCAAAAAAGAATGGGGGATGGGGGAATGGGAACACAGCCTCAATAGGTGAATTTAATTAATAACACTACTCTCTTTGTCCGGCAAAAACAAGCCATAAATAAAACCATCAACAAGACGTGTATGTGGAGATTCTTAGTTATCTAGGTGAGGTTATCTAGGAGTTGAGTCATGGCAAGTGGACTTCTTTTACTGTGAAACAGAAACATTTCGCTACTCATCCAAGTAGCTTCTTCAGTCTGAGAGAGGTTTTTGGATTTATAAATGCAGGACTAGGCTATATAGGCAATACCTTTATAGGCCACTAGTAGAAAATAATAAAAGAAACCATTGCAAGCTTTCATGGATAATAATCCACTTCTTCAAAGCAAGTACCAAAAGTCCAAACATGGCAAAAAGTGTGGTTTGCCAGGAGATTATTCTTAGATATAAAGTTCTTGCTAAAATGATTTTCAGCAGGCACATCTGTCTTAGATGAGACTGGAAGCAGCAAGGCTGTTGTAAAGTTGCTGAAGCCAAGGGCTGGTGTGAGGGGAACTTCTCTGAGGGCTCGAGAGGGACCCCTGCAACCCCTACCCAAGTGTTGGAGGAGCCAAAGAAACCGGAGAACCTGGAAAACCTTTCAAAAGTGGAGAGGTTCATGGCCCTGAAGGGGTACTATGCCGCTTGTAGAGCAAAGGAGGAGGAGGAGGCCCGGAGGGCGGAGGAAAGTAAAAAGAAGGACTTGGCGGGAAAAGGGAACCAATCCGCTCTGGTGGAGGTGGGGTATGCAGCCTGTAAAAAGGGAGGGAAGAGGGTGCTCCCAGAAGGATGGGAATGGGTGTGGATGGAGAACCCATGGACAGGAGAGTGGGAACAGATGATGATGCCATGAAAAGAGGCTGAAAGCTACCGACGTCGTGCACACCGCCAGAAGTGTTCCTACTGGGGCGAAAGGGAATATTGAGAGTACAACCGTAAGCTGAAGGAGATACGGAAAGATCTACAGTTTGATAGATGGCTGATAAAGATGCAGCAGGAGATCGAGGCTGGGACCTTGGACCCTCGAGAGGAACTGAGCAAGAGACCCGATTATCCTTTTCGTACGCCCCAACCGAGACCACGTGGGCCCAGATACACTTTGGAAGCTGGGACACAAGCGGGAACCCCCCAAACCTCCTTGAGGGAGATTGGGATACAGGTAGAGGAGCTGAGGCTCTCGGAGGAGGAGGAGGAGAGCTCTGGTGGAACCGAATCCCCACAGGTGGTGGTGGGGAACTTGATCACATTCTAGAAACCCCAACGTATGGAGGGAAGAAACCCGTTCTTGTCTGATGTTAAAGAAGTTGATTCTGTTGTTAGAAGGAAAGCCCCGTTGGCTACTGATGTACACAATGAAAGTTCTGTTTCTTTGCTACGTGAAATGCCTTCTTTGCAACAGGAAGGGCAGGAAGCCTGGGCGAAGATCGAACCCTCACAGCTGGGTTTCACACCCCGAATCCTTTTAAAATGCGGGGGAGGGGAGGCATAGGTCATGTACACTGACCCACAGCTCCTCTCCATTTGGCTCTTTGAAACCTACAAGTTTCTGTTTGGCCAGTGAGGAGGCAGTGGGGGGACGGTTGATGCAGAAAACCCATGGCTCCACTTGGGGACTGGGGTATAATTTATCCAATTCGGACCTGATTAAAAAAAGGAATACCACCTAGTGGTTGCAGTCTTGCTCTATTGGTGTTGAGAATCCATGTGCCTTCTTCTTGGTACATAGAGGAAGGCAGCTTTTTCTTGGTATCCTCAAAGTTCCAATTTATAGTTCACCTTGGTTTCATCCCCACCTTGATCTGAATAGGCTCCTCAGATGGACAGTGGCCTGGGGTGTGTGAAGGTCACACCTATACAACCCTACCCAACACCCATTAAATATGGGTTGTTGCCATCGCCTTCCTAGTGGAGGTGTGAAATGCTTCTGATTTGTCAGGGGGTTGATGAAAGGGCAGCACGATTAGTGGGAAACCATCACCCCTGTTGAGAGAGGGATTTTCAATACACACATGAATGGCTTTCCTGACTCCTCTCTCAAACTACCTATCTTCTCTGTCTAGTATGTGTACATTTTCATCTTTGAATGAGTGTCCTTTGTCCTTAAAGAAACATGTGTGTGTGTGTTGTGTCATTATAGTTGTGACCAACTCTTTGTGACTCCATGTCCATGGAGTTTTCTTGGCAGGAATACTGGAGTGGCTTGCCAGTTCCTTCTCCAGGCACCTACAGCACCTGGTATTCCCTGGTGGTCTCCCATCCAAGTACTAACCAGGGCCGACCCTGCTTAGCTTCCGAAATCAAGCAAGATCGAATGTGCTTAGGGCATCTAGGCATCTTAAAGAAACATAATATTCAGCAATAGTTTCTGTTTCCCTCGGATCTGCCCTTTTCCAGGGCCTTAAGAATTCTTTTTTGCTCAATGTAGCTGCAAAGCTGACTGGGAAGGTTAGCAGGGAAGATTGTGCTGCTTTCTTAAATTTGACAGTGCCTTGTTCAACAGGGTGTCGTTCCAGTGTTCATTGTTGTAGGACCACAACTCCTAGTCTGCCATTCCTAAGAAAGAAAAGGCATCCCTACATTTATTCATGCTTAGCCTGTAACCTAGACTGCATGTGTGGCAACAGGGCACCCCCCCAAAAAAAGGGGGGGCAGATTTGAAAGAAACCTTTTCCACAACCCTGTTGGTTTATTTCCAGGAAAAGAAAACTAAATTATAGGCATCTCCGACGGCTGATGTGGGAAGGGATTCTTGAAGAAAAAACAGTATCAGAGGCGTAGCCAGGATTTGGAGCGCCTGAGGACACAGTTCATTTTTGCACCCTGCCTGTGACCCCCCCCACATCACACCCATCCAGCAACAGGGGTCTGAACCCTGCAGGCGTGGGTTGGGTGTGCATGTGTGCACATTTGTGTGTGTGCGTGCAAGCATGCATGGTAGCACACGCACCTACATCTCCCACCAAGGCCTGCCTGCCTGCTCCACCGCTCGCTTGGCGCGCGCAGGGCAAACACATCAATTAAGGTGAACTAGGCAGTTGCCTAGGGTGCCAAAATGGGCAGGGGGCGCTGCCCAGCCTGCTGCCCCCCCCGCCACCACCCCCCACTGCCGCCGGACCCCCCCTGCTGCCACTGCCCGACCCCCCTTGCCCCTGCCCCTGCCGCCTGACCCCCTGCCACCGCCACCGCCCGACCCCCCCGACCCCCGCCAACCAGCCGCCCCACCCCTCGCCTAGGGCGCGAAAAACCCTAGCGCCAGCCCTGGGCGCGCGGTGGCGGAGACAGCAGAGGGGGTGCCAACGCCAAGCCTTAGGGGAAAGGAGGACTGCTGGGCAGCGGGAGGGTGCATGGCTTCCTCCTCCTGCTCCCCCTCCAGGCGCCCCCAGATTGCTGCACCCGGGGCAGATGTACCCTTCTGTCCTCCCCCACCCCCAAGATATGCCCTTGAACAGTATGCGTGTCTTAGGCTGTTACTTCACATCCATTTTGTACCGCAATTAGCTTGCTGGGTTGAAGCCCCTGCTTGTGAAGCCGAGAGTTGAGAAACGGAATACCCACTCTGCCATCTGGATGAACAGTCAGTTTGTGTGGCAGTGGGCAGTCTGGGAAGGGTCACCATTAGGCAGAACTGATTTGATAGCACGTTTTTCTTTCTTTTTCTTGTAAATATCTGCTTTGGCAAAAGCAGGGCTGAACACAGCCAACAGCTGATACTTGGCAAAGAAGGATTAGCCAAGCTCTCTGTCAGCACCCTTGCTTCCATAGCAAATGGGATGACAGTGAAGCTGTTTCAAAGGGACAGCAGCAATGTGGCAAAGGAGGCATGGACCTGAAGAGTACACAACTGAGCATGTTTGACCAAAGCAGTTAAAGGAAACCAAGGTTTTAAGCAATGGCAGCTTGGAATATTGCAAACCATACCTGATCATGGGACATGTCTGTAAAGGCATCAGCCCTAACTTCCAATTTTCTGGCTCTTTGAAACATGAGCCAACATGAGAGAGCTCTCTCTTGGTCAGAGTTTTTCTTGAAATTGTGCAACTTTCAAACCCCACCAAATTTTCTATTTCTACATAAATGCCTACACAAATACCACATATTTTATATTTTTTTAACTGTACGAACAAGTAGAAATAGTTTTGAGATGCTTTGTATTAACTGACAACCTATATTTACCTTACCCAGGAAACAGTAATATCAAGTGGTTCATAATTTGTATCCACCAGAAAAGCATAACGTGGGCCAATTTTGGCATTAGGTATTGCTTCAGTAATCTTCAGATGAAATGTATCATATATACTTCACATACAAAATACTTGCTATGCACACACTTTCTTGTGGCAAGTTCTCGTGCCTCTTTGCTTAGCCCTTCGAGAAAGCAAATTGTTTTACGTATTCATGTGTTGGAATGGGTTTTAATGAAATGAAAAATGAATCCTTATTTTAATCAGCAAGCCAATTAAGGTTCAGTGGGAGCTTTATGAATTTACGACTGGCTAAATAAAGGCCCAGTGTGGGTTCATTCACTTGGTTGTGTAATAAAACAGCATGCACACTGTCAAATGAAAAGGTTTTGAATGCACTGATCTCTGGAAGACAGCAATCAATACTACAGTAAAATACTCTTCATCTCTTTATCACCCTGACAGATTTATTTTGCATATTTTCAGATGGAAAGTGCTGCAGCATTCAAAATATGGTTTAGAACCAAAGTTGTAACTCTTGTTGAATAGCAAAGGTCAACTGAGTAGGACTTTTAGGACTTACACGTTGGGCATAAATAATATAAATTTCATTCCTCTCTCTGTTACCTGTTATTCTTGTCAGAAGGTATTATTCTATATTTTTATTATTTTCTATTTAAATCCTACATACTGAAATTTTAAGACATTTCCATCTTTTCTTTTTTAGAATGATCACAAGATGAAATCCACACCTCAACTTCACAGGAAATAACATCAACAGAGAACATCTATGCAAAGTATACCATTTCCCCCACCAATCAGTCTGTGGAACTCCCTACCTGCCTCCTTAATTCCATGTCACAATGGAACTTAACAATGTACAGTGGTACCTTGTATAAAGGAATTAATTCGTTCCAAATGAAATTGTGTTGAGCAAATTTTCCTTTACACAAATTTCCCATAGGAATGTATTGAAAAACGGAGTAATCCCTAATCGCGACCATTTTTATGTTGTACGGATTCGCCCCATAGGCGATTCTGTTAAGCAAATTTCCCCTATCTCCGGGATTTTTTATGTTGTACAGATTTTGTGTTATACAAACCGTTTGTTATACGAGGGTCCACAGCAATGTTAAGTGGTAACATAGGTTCAGACCACATTTCATTTGGTGTGAAGAGGATTTAAGTGTCAGCTCAAGGACATTCATGCTTCATCTCTAATGAAGAAGAAAAATATTCAGAAATGAAAGAACAGACTCCAAGTGCTAGGGATGTACTCAAGGGGAAACTTGCCTTTAATATCTAATTAGGAAGGCATCTTATTTAAAATGATATGATGAATGACCAAGCAAAACTACATAAGGGTAGAACAAGCCCTTCAGAGAATAACTTTTCCATGGATCATTTAATACATCGCTGGCCCTTTTGCCACACTACAAGCATTAAATATATATAAAGGAAATGTCATTCAGGCAGTTGCCGGTGCTTGAATTGATATAGTCTTTCTGTTTCTTTTTTAAAAATTATTTTAATAACATTTAATAAGATACAACATTAAAAACCATAAAATAGTTATACATCAGACCCAATAGTAATCATATCAAGTGGTATTGCGAATTAACTTAATACATCTTTTCATAAATCAGCATGAGTGGCTGGGGCATTGCTAAGAGAATCAGTATGATTACTGCAATACAGTAGTCTTAATTACACACATAAAACATAATATGTTATTACACATAAGATAAAGATTTATTGGTTTAAATAACCAAACAGAATTTTAATTATTGCTCATAGAAAACAGGTATGAAAGCTGCCTAGATGCCCTAAGCACATCCAATCTCACCTGATTTCGGAAGCTAAGCAGGATCGGCCCTGGTTAGTACTTGGATGGGAGCCCACCAGGGAATACCAGGTGCTGTAGGCACCTGGAGTAGGAACTGGCAAATCATTCCAGTATTCCTGCCAAGAAAATTCCATGGACATGGAGTCACGAAGAGTTGGTCACGACTGTATCGACACAACACACACAACAGGTATGAGAGGAAAGATAGAGTCTCGGACATGAATGAAAAAGGTCAAAAGAATAGTAAAATCTCAATATATTTCTTCAGTATTTAATGTTCAAAATAATTGTATTACAGGCTCTCAGTCTTACAAACACAGAGATTCTAACCATTACAGACAGATTTCTCTTCATAAATTGTACCACTGATTACCACTGGCACTCAACCCCACCCCAACGCAAAAAATAAACTCCCTTCAGCTCTTTGCTCAAACTTTTCTTCTAATCTCTATTTTCATCTCTTTACCTAATCTTCACCAGACCACCCTATTTTAATCATGTGGATCAATCAACATTCAGCTACTTAGATGCCAATCACTTCAGCACTCTGTCTGGGACCATCCACAACTGAGGCACCCATAGCTGGTGGTTATACTGTATATAAATATGACGTGGGTAATCATATATATCTAGAGAGAGAGAGTAACCAATCCTACATTGTTTGAGGGTCAAGAGGATAGGATTTCCACAGTCTCTTCATAGTTTATGGGACAGATCAAAAACTAAGAATCACAGAGTTTAGAAAAGTCATTTTTTGGACTCCAGGTTCCCAGAATTTTTGACTTGGTGTTCCCACTATTGACCACATTGGCTAGAAGTTTAGCAAAAACTATTTTCAAGCTCTGGGCTAAGAAGATCTGACCTTTTTAATCTTATTAGATTCCGTGAAGCATCAGGCTTCAAAGTATGTCACAGCACATTATCTTAAAATTCAGTGAGCAGGTAAATAATGAATCCAACAATTTAATGTTATACTCTGGTGCAGAGCTAATAGGGCAAATCGAATTGGATTCAGGTTTCTGCCTTCAGTGCAAAGATATAGTTCATGCCTTTCCCCTGTCTTCATCCCATCTGAGAAGATGGGATTTATTTGCCCAGAAGGGCAAGGAGCAAGGAGCATACTTAGGCTAAATATTGAATCAAGCAGCACTTTATTAAGCAAAATAAGCAGCAAGATACAAAGTAAGACACACAACACAGTTGACTGGGGACCAGGCCGGTCGGAGACAAAAGGCCATGATCTCCAACAAGTCTGAGACCCCAACTCACTCTTCTGCAGGATTGTTAAAGTATCTGGGGCGTCCTCCTTAGACTTTGGGGGCATTGCTGAAAGATTACACTTTTACTTTCCCTTTTTCCATTATTGCTGGCAGAGCGAATTCATTCTGGCCCAATCCAGTCACATACTCCCTCTTTTCTCATGAAGCTTTCTCGACCGAATTAACCTTCCAAAAGCAGAAGTAACTGTTTTTTTTTCCAATCTCAGCGATTTCATTCTTGCTCTACGTTAGTGCATTTATAAAGAATACATTTTTGATTGTACCTTATATATGTGGTACCTTTTGTAATTGAATAAATTACCTCTTTACACTTGGAAGGAGGCAATTTTGCTTCACGCATCTGCTTGCTGTCTGTGGCACAATCAAATCTTGGGGTCACTTTGTGATCCACAAGAGATGTACAAGCCTGTAAAGTCCCGTGTTCAACACACTTGTGTGATCGTTTCCTTTCTCTTCTTACGTTTACAAAACACATTGCATTGTCCCATAGCTAGTGCCACCTTGCTCACTCTGAAGCATTGGAACGATAGGTGGTCTAACATTGTAAATGATATGTATTTAACTCTAACAATTACATATCCAAGGGGTAGAAGGAAAATCACATTGCATTGTCCCTGCTGGAGTAGGCTCAATCAACCATGTGATTGATAAGCCCAAGAATGAGCATAATCAGGAGAGCCTGCTGGCATTGTGTGTGTGTGTGTGGAGGGTGCATTTATGTGATCTCACCCTTGCAAAAGCAAAACAAAGCAAATTGGTCTGCTTATATACTGCCCCATACCACTTCAAGTGGTCTCTGGGCAGCTTACAGTTTTTAATTACAGTAACCCCCCCCCCCGCCGATCGCGGGGGTTAGAGAGCCACCCCACCCACAATCCATGAAAATCCGCAATATGCGGAAGCAGGTGGGGGGCGCTGGGGCGCGGGGGGCCATCGCACGCCCCGTCGGAGAAGTCTTGGGGCAGCGCGCGCCAGCAGCGGCAGGGGGATCTGACCTCCTGCCGCTGCCCACCCGCACCGCCCAAGACTTCTCCTCCGGGGCCATCTCCATTGAAAAGCATTGCCAATGCATTTCAATGGAGAAAATTTTCACCATTGGAAAACATTGGCTCAATGCTTTCCAATGGGGAAAATTTCTCAATTGAAATGCATTGGCAATGCATTTCAATTGAGATGACGGCCCTGCCCCCGCATGGCTCCGTGAAGCCTCGGAGGGGGGCAGGGGGGAGCCATGCAATTGCTCCCCGCGACCCTCCCGGGCGGCTCCAAGACTTCCCAGAGGGGCCCAGGGGGGTGGCGGAGAGCCATGCGATGGCTCCCCGCGACCCTCCCGGGCGGCTCCATAAAGCCTCAGAGGGGGCAGATGGCGGGGAGCAACCTGATTGCCCCCGATCCCGCCAGCGGTGCAGGTACTGCGATCCCGCGATGTAGCGGGACCGCGGGACCTGAACCGCAAAATGGCGGGGGTGACTGTATAGTATGCAGGCTACACATTCCCCCCCCCCCAGCAAGCTGGGTACTCATTTTACCAACCTCGGAAGGACGGAAGGCTGAGTCAACCATGAGCCTGCTACCTGGGACTGAACCCCAGCTCATGAGCACAGTTTTACCTGCAGTAACGGCATGGACATGGGATCACAAAGAGTCGGTCACGACTGTAACGACACAACACACACATACACAGGCATTTAACCACTGCACCATGAGGCTCTTGCATTCTACATTCAGGCAATAGGATGCCTGCCATATTATTTATGTCCTGGGAAGAGCCCATCACATAAAGAAATACGGAATATTTCTCATTGGCTTTTATGAAACTATATAGAACCTAATGGAGTTCCACTGCACTGGCAGGCACAGCTATTGATTTTCTTTTCCAAAGCAGCTTAAAGCCTGGGAGGGAGAAGGTGCTGAATCCAACAAAACCTTGTTATGGATTTCAAACGGGAGAAATATACTAATATAGCTTTTTAAAAAATGTTATTGGGGTGTACAAAAAGATATATAAACAACACACTAGAAGCTATATGCTAAAATATTACAAGGCATATCAATAACTTCAACATAGGTGTGCCATACCTAGTTTGTTCTGCCAATGTTTGATCAAACAAAATCAGTGATAACCAATTTTGCATTTTTGTTTTCTTTCTAAACCCTTTTGGGACTTGTAAGCTGTGACATTATGGCAGCGTCAAAGAATTTATTTCTCATTCAGCTATAGATAACCTTCTTTGCTGTTTTGCACAACTTAATCATACCTGACATCAGTTCAAATTGTTTGAAGGTTATCTCTTTGCATGAATGAACAAAAATATTAGAGCTTCCTAGGAAAATTCCATTTCTATGATCTTTTTTATTGCTATCTTGCTCTTATTCCAATATCTCTTTATATAATTAGACTTCCAACAATGGAGGATGCGCTTCACATCCTCCTTTTCGCATATCAAAAATATTAAAGTATAATAACATAAGCATTTGGTGAGTCCCAAGCAGGCAACAAGCTCTACCCCTTCCAACCCATGGCCCTGCGGATCAGGAGATCACAGAGTCAAGGGGAGGAGGCATTAGAATCATCGTGGGCTGGAGCACTCAGGTGAGGAGCTTTATGGCCCAGGATGGGGTGGTTGGCCGGTCGAGGGGGTGCTGTCTGGTGGACTGTGCCTCCAAGGGACTTGCCCAGGTGCAGTATACTGTACAATGCAGTTGGTGGGATCTGGAGGAGACCTCTTGGCCCAACTAATTTTCCGCACTACAGCAGCCCCCGCTTGGTATTAAAAGAATACATGTATCAAACAGTTAAATAAAGTGTGGTCCAAGTTCAACCCATCACTTGCGTCTTGCCTCTTTATTTTGAGCTGGGAGGGAAATGTAATGATGGATGTGAAAGCTGGCATGGTGCAGCAGAAAGATTGTCTCTCTAGGCCTCGGGTTTTAATTCCTGCCCAGTTCTGGAAATTCACTTGGGAGTGGCAACGTTATACCACATCTCACATACGTCAAAACACATGGGAGGGTTGTTGAAAATTGCAAGAGACTTGACAGGATGGATAACAATTGTGCAGATTCACATTCTCTCAGTTTCTGACCTCTGCAAAGGACCTCCGTCAATCCATGACAAACACAACTTGGCATGATTTTTAGTAAAAGTAAAACTCAGCCATAATGATTTTGTGCTATTCGAACATTCTTGCTCCTTGATATCTAAGTTTGTAATTGCTTATTGGCACCTGACATTTCTTCAAATCAGTTCCTGGGCTTCTTTGGAGGCCTAAGATGGGGTCTGAACTCTCTGCAACAAACCAGGAAAGGGACATTGGTGTCCTGGTGGACAGCTCAATGAAGGAGTCAACCCAGTGTGCTGCAGTAGTGAAAAAAGCAAACTCAATGCTAGGGATCATTAGGAGGGGTATAGAAAATAAGCCAGCAAGTGTCCTTTTGCCTCTTTCTAAATCTATGGTGAGGCCCCATCTGGAGTATTGTGTACAATTCTGGTCACCCTACCTCCAGAAGGATATTACGGAAATGGAAAAAGTGTAGAGGAGGGCAACCAGAATGATTAGGGGACTGGAACATCTTCCTTACCATCTGAAGCTGCAATGGCTGGGCCTCTTCACTCTCAAGTGGTGACCTGACTGAAGTTTATAAAATCACACATGGTGTTTATGATTGCTGGAGGAAGTTATGTTCTTATGTTTTTATTTTCTATTGCCATAGTATGGAAATTATTCTCTTTAAGAAACTCTTTAAAGCAACATACAAGGGTGCAATAATCCAACATTGTCCACATACCATATCTATTCAAGTATGCTTAGGATTTTTGCCTAAAACTCTCAGCTAAACTAATTATGTGGGGCTGCTCTTGAGACTGCTATGGAAGCTTCAGCAGGTGCAAAATGTGGGGATCCGATTACTGACGGGTTGAGACACAACAATCACATCTCCCCAACCCTGATCATTTGCATTGGCTTTCTGTATGCTGTACAGTTCAATGTGCCTGTAGTGCACATTCTTCTCAGGCCAAGTGTTTAAGATCGCTTCACCAAAGAACCAGGAAATGAGAAGACCAGAGCTCACCGTTTTTCAGCAATCCTTCCTACCTTATGGAATGAGTTCCCACTGGAGATTCAACTTGCCCCTTATTTGGACTCGTTCAATAATTTTATAAAAGTGTGGCTTTTTAGGCAGGCTTTTCTGAGCCACTCACATCTCAGCTGCTAATCTGCCACTCTAAGTCTTTCCTGGTATTGTAACTTTTATTTTATTATAGCACTGTCCTTGTTGGTATGCTTGTTGTGATGACATTTTTAGACTCTTATACAGCTTGTTTGTGGATGGGCTCTTGAGATAATCAAATTTATTTGTGTTAAATAATTTATGATTTCTTATGATGTGCTTATTTTATTATTCTTGTTGTTTTCATTGTGAGATACTGCTTAGAGTGGCCAGATAGTTGGTGTGTGTGCGCGCACACACACACACACACACACACACACAATGTCAAAGTTCTATCAGAATCAGAAAATTCTGCATAAAGAGTACGACAAATGAAATAAAAAAATTCTGTGCTCACAAAAACTGTCACTATAGATTTGTTTCACAAAGTTCATGACCTGAGGACAGCAATAGTCACTTCTAGCATAGACTTCACTGGTGCACAATAGATAGATAGATAGATAGATAGATAGATAGATAGATAGATAGATAGATAGATAGATAGATAGATAGATAGATAGATAGATAGATATCAAAAATGGACTTGGCAAGTGACTGCCCTGATTTGGAGGATGTAGGCACTCTAGAACGTCCAGATATACTATAAATACTGTATAAGTGGACCCTCTTATAACAAATGGTTTGTATAACATGTAATCTGCACAACATAAAAAATTCTGGAGATAGAGGAAATTTGCTCAACAGAATCACCTATGGAGCAAATCTGTACAACATAAAATTTTTGCGATTAGGGATTACTGTTTTCAATGCATTCCTATGGGAAATGTGTATAAAGGAAAATTTGCTTAACATAATTTCATTTGGAACAAATTAATTCCTTTATACAAGGTACCACTGTACTCCAGAATTCTACTATTTATGCTTCCAAAAGCGGAATCACATACATTCATAGTGTCAAACTTGCATTCATTAACAGTGCTGACCTCATTCCTAAGGGCGTGTCTGATCATATGACTGGATGCTTAACTAGAAAAGTAATCAGCACTTTGTTCAATAAGTGGCAGTTTGCATCTAAAACTTAAGACAGGCATGTCCAAAGTTTGGCCCTCCAGATGTTTTGGACCACAACACCCACAGTTCTTTGCCATTGGAAATATAGACTTGAAATTTTGGGAGTTGTGGTCCAAAACATCAGGAGAGCCGAAGTTTGGACATGCCTGACTTAAGATGTCAATCAGCAAGTGTATGATCAGCAATAGGATTCTGGCCATAGTTTTCATACATTTCTGTTGTTCTCTACACAAATATGGACTATGATGGTTTCATTCCACAAGTAAAGGTGTTCACATTGGCCCGAATCCTGTGTTTGTCTAAAATTTGTGGAAACTTATTTGTGGCCAGTTGGGCTAAATCTGATTATCAAGGGGCCGCCTTGCCCATCAAATCAAACTGCATAGAAACCCCAATAGGATTCTCACCATTAAGATATATGAAACAGAGCCAATTTAACTCTAACAACACAGTAGTTTTCCATTAGTAATCCTAGCTCAGCTTCTTTATATCTGTTTATTTCATGCATCCATTGGAGACTGGGTGAGCCTTGAAGTGTGTATTCATATCATTAGCTACCAATATAGATCTTCCTTCTCAGGCTGCTGTGAATACGTTCAAGATTAGAAACTTAAAGATGAGGAAGAAAATGAAGGAGGGTAGAGGAAGTTTGCCAAATCATAGGGAAATACACAACCCATTCACTTTGTAAAATCATTATTAAAATGTAGTGCTTTGGTTTTTTAAAAATAATGTTCTTTGAACTGAAATCTTTGAATTTAGCTCCTGGAAACCTTTTGGCATTACTTTTAATCCTAGAGCACATTTAATCAAGCTCTCTGTAGTTTAAATTACCATCAAGCGTTTTTTTGAGGATTTGAATTTTATTTCAGATTGTGTGATGAAAGATAAATCATCAAATATTCATCATATACCCCTAATCACCACTTACATTTCCTTACATTTCCTATAACCATTTGAAGTTTTTTAGAAGAAATTGCTGATCTAGAAGTAAGATTTGAGAAATGACAAGGGAGTTTTCAGTCCTATTGTGCTAGATCAATGAAATGGGCAATTCCATCCTTTAGCTTGTATGTTTTTACTGGTTGGATATTAGAATATGTTTTGAAGAGCTCACTGGTAAAAATTATGCTATTATATTAGATATTTCATTGAAAAAAAAGGTTAGTGTTAGAAATTATAGGAATTTCTGCATTATCATCCTGGCATCAGAATATGCACAGGATACTGCACCATTGGTTCACTAATATATTACAATCCTATATGAAAAACTGGGTTCACTAAACTCATTGAAATCAATTAGCCTGGTGCACTTAATTCTGCATTGGGCCGGTTTGTGCGAAGTCCTGTTTATTTCCTCTGAAAAGGTCAAGTGTCACCAGCAATGCCCGCTATTCCAGTGAAGACGCTCTATTTTAAAATCTGTTCCATCTTTTCCTCTTCATATTATGGCATAATCATTGTGTACTTCCAGTGTGCTTTTGGAATTCCAGTTTTCAAAATAGGGAATTCACAGGGATTATTCACAAGGAAAGTTATTTGAATGTTAAGACTAGAACTCAGAAGACATGGGATCAAATCCACACTCAGGCAATGCACTCCATGGATGAAATGATATATTTCATGGGGTTATTCTGGGAATAGACTAGGGATGAAAGCTACTATATGTCCCCTCAGATTGATGGGTGGAAAGTTGGAAGGTAAGTATAATTAATTCATTTAATATAGAGCATTCACCAAAACTAATTTCATGCTTCTCCCACTAGTTTTAATAATTTAAGGATCAATTATTTATTATTATTATTTGTTTGTTTGTTTTATTTTTATACCGCCCATCTTCCAGCAGGAACTCTGGGCGGTTTACAGCAAGGTTAAAATCGACAATAGATAACAAATCAACAGTACTGTACTAAACAGGAAGAGAGGGGAAACTCTCAGCAAGAGGCATCAGGGGTGGAGAGAGAAAAAAAAGAAAAAGGCCTAAAATAAATTAAAGGTCGCCAAATGTCTCCCTAAAAAGCAAGGTTTTGAGTGCTTTTTTGAAGGTGGGCAGGGAAGGCCTGGAAGAGATGTCTTATGAAGAACGGCTTAGGGAACTGGGAATGTTTAGCCTATCAAAAAGAAGACTGAGAGGGGATATGATAGCTATGTTTAAATATTTGAAAGGATGTCATATTGAAGAGGGAACAGGTTTGTTCTCCATGGCTTCAGAGACTAGGACTCGGGGCAATGGTTTCAAACTACAGGAAAAGAGATTCCATTTGAACATTCGGAAGAACTTCATGACAGTTAGAGCTATTCGGCAGTGGAATATGCTGCCACGGAGGGTGGTAGAGTCTCCTTCTTTGACGGTATTTAAGCAGAGGCTGGATGGCCATCTGTCGGAAATATTGTGAAGGGGTTCCTGCTTGGCAGGGGGTTGGACTCGATGGCCCATGAGGTCTCTTCCAACTCTATAATTCTATGATTCTAGGCGCAGCTCACTAGGAAGATGGTTCAATGTGGAGCCCACCACAGAGAAGGCGCAGTTGCGCATGAGCGACTTCCGTGCCTCCCTGAGTGTGGCCACATTCGAGTGGGCCTGGCCTCAGCTAACCTCTGGGAGATACACTCTGACAGGTATTCAGGACCCAAGCCATGGAGGATTTTGTAAATCAAAACCAGGACCTTGAACCTTATCCGGAGGGCCACGGGCAGCCAATGCAGGCGTGCCAGAACTGGGGTGATGTGATCGAATCTACAAGCACCCACCACCAGTCTGGCCGCCGCATTCTGTACCCGTTGGAGCCTCCGGACAACGGTTAAGGGCAACCCCACGTAGAGGGTGTTGCAATAATCAATCCTCGAGATCACAAGGGCCTGCACAACTGTCATCAGGGAGGACTCATCAAGGTACGGGCGGATCCGGGCGATCCTGCGGAGATGGAAGAAAGTGGCCTTAGAAACAACCATCATCTGAGCTTCCAGGGAGAGGGCTGAGTCGACCACGGCCAGATTCCAATTAGTCAATTGGGCCATAAGGATTATAATATGAACCAACCTATGAAATCCAGATTTCACTGATGATGCAAATGTGTGTCTTCTATCACATAGAATTGAAAGTGAGGAAGTGTAAATACAGTAGCTTTAGATAGAAACCAGTTCAGGCTACTGATCGCCAACATTCTACAAGGACATGGCACTTAAAGAAGTGTAGAGAAAAAACAAAGGCAAACATTCTTTCAAGTTGCTCCAACTCATACCCTTGTTAAAAACTGCCTCTCAATAATACAGCAAACCATTGGGTGTTCACACATCTTATAAGGAACATTTCGATCCCAATATACTAATCTAGCATTATCTCAGGAACATGACACAGTTTACGTTTTCTTGATATGCAAAGGCCTACAACTGGTTTCCATTTCAAAGGTTTATAATTAGTTTGTAATTACTTGCCAAATGACAAACTGATTGCAAGGTTCTCTTCTATTTCAGGCAAAAATCAAAGAAAAACAAAACAAAACAAAACAAGACACAAAACATGTGGCACCTTCAAGACTAACTTTCATATTTTAAGGTAATGTTTCGTGGACACGTCCACTTCTTCAGACATATACTGTAGCAGCAGAATGAGGTGTGCAATATAATGTGACGGGATATACATTTCATACCAGATATTCATTGGCGGTAGTATATAGAGTTGGGGGGTGGATAGGGGAGGGGGAAGAAGAGGAGGGAGAGTTGATTAATAGAGATGGTGGGAAGGAGGATTTGGCCAGGCTCTGTAGATACGTTAAGTATAGTTTTATGGCTCTGAGGCCAGGATCTGTTCATATGTTAATGTGGTATTATGGCTCCAAGGTAAATTTCTCAAGAGACAGAAACCAGATCAGATCAGAGAGGGTGAGGGTGAGGGGGGATTTTTATCTTAGAGTCCATGAAAAAAGTGGCAATATAGAGTTTTTACCTTAGAGCCCATGAAAAAGTGGCAATATGGTAATATTACATTTGATAATGACTCAAGAAACCCTGACTTATGTTTAATCCATTCTTGTGTGTGTCCATCATGCATATCTTATTTCAGCTGTTTCCCTTTGTATTCTTGATCTGTAATGATTCTGTTCTAGGTTGTCAGAGCAAGTTCCTAGTCTGCCAGTCTTCTTGGACCGAGGCAGTTCTTGTCTAATGAAACCTGCATTTGAGGGAGAAATCTTAAAATTGTCAAGGTTTGTTCAGAAAAATGAATTTACATATTGAATTCTGGGAGAAATTGCTACACACCTGTGTAATAATTATCTGATAGTTATAGAAGTCAGGTGACTTTGCACATGCTCAGATTTCCAAATGCTGGATCATTATTGCATCAGCCAAGAGTATAAAAGAAGGCTGGATGTATGGCACATGAGGTTGGGGTATGTTGGAGAGAGCAGCACATCATTCTGCCAGTTGGATTAGTGAGTTCCCAGACTGTTGGATCACTGGACTGGACTGTCTTTTGACGACACTTATGCCTGCCGGTTCTACAAAGTTTGCTATATGTATATTTTGTAAATGCAGTGAACTTTGGTGAAGGGAATCACCGCTGTGTCTGTGTTTTTCATTTTAAGCACTTCTATTAGGCTCTTCTGTGTAGCCCACACCAATGGCACATCCGCTGAGCAGTACAAGGCTCTGCTGGGTTATAACTCATTTTGGATTATAAACCTTGACAAAAATCTGACCCAACCAAAATGAACGTTTAGGCAGGACCTTCAATATGCAAGCATTCCTAACATTCATTACCTGAGGACTGGCTGGGAGGAATCTGACTATGGTTGTGATTCCACTGGGAAGCCAAATCTGAACCTGTTTTATGCTTCTCTTAGTATTAGGTGATCACATGGAAACTGCAGATTGCTTTGGTACTACTTCCCACATTAGCCCCTCAATACAGCCCACAGCTCCCCTGCCCTTGATCTTACTCTCTGTCTATATTTGACACTTCTAGAGAACTCTTTGAAATTCTCTATAACGTACAAACACATGCCACCATACCATCCACAGACATGACTCCCCCACCCATCATTTTGAAGAACAAACAAAACTCCAAAACTGATCACACAGAGAAATTGTTCCAGCTTGAAGAAGCTGAAGCTTACAGTAAAGAGGGTGGCGGCGGCACTCCAGGACTTGAGCAAAAAGAAACTGAATTTGTCTTTGCATAATGTGGTCATTTGACCATGCTGTTGCAGCTTGAGAAAGTCTGAAGGAACCTAAAACAAACAGAATAACAATTGTTATTCCTCTTTTCTTCTCTGTGCAATGAATTTGGAACTGAAGAAGGAAAAAGTGCTCAAAGGAAATCTCTTTTCAACCAAATCCCACACCAACACTCAACTTTCTTTTCTTTCTTTCTTTCTTTCTTTCTTTCTTTCTTTCTTTCTTTCTTTCCTTTCCTTTCCAAATTGTCCCTTCTCCATGGTGTTTTGCAACGAAGAAGTCTGGATTTCACTACATAATTGTTACACATACCAATTATTTTTGTTTATAAATACATGTGTACCTGCCCTTTCAAATTAAATTTACCAGGTAGACTTACACCCAATCTGTCAATAAAACTATCAGATGTGTTTTTTTAAAGAGAAACAGATAATATAATGAAAATAAATGGGGAATATTAAAGTAGCATCAGATCTGTAAAACCCAAAATAAAATATTTATTGAGAACTTTAAAAATAAAAATATATTAACCTGGTGCTGACAACACCACAGTACAAGAACCTAGAAAGAGCATTCTGAAAAAAAGTTGGGTGCCACCAAGACAGACCTCTGTCCTTGGCTTATTCCATTCTGTAGAAGCAAACAAAGAAGAACATTCAAAGACAGCCTCACTGGAATGCTAAGGACAATATAAGGGAAGACAATCTGATCAGAGCAACTTCTCCATTAAATCTCTGTAGATATGCAAGTCCCAGAAATACCAGAGCACTTTTAGCAACAGTACTATAAATTAGCCATAGCCAATGAGAATTTTTAAAGCAGTGTCCCACCTTCCAAATGCTTATGGAACTCTCACCCCCCACCACCACTGTACACTGGCCCATTCTTCTGCGGTTCATTTTCATGCATTCAATCCATCTGTCAGTCAAACTAAAACACTAGATTTCATGATTCCCCCCCCCTCCAAGTGTGACAAATTGAACTCTTCATCCAAACACATACTGTGGCAGCACAACAGGACTAGCACCAAGAGGGTAACACAAAAGTAAAAGGAAGAACACTCAGAAGGTAGTTCTGTACACTTTCTTAGGCAGATACACCACTTGGACTAAATGGGATTCCCTTCTCAACAGGCAAGCGTTGAGCTCGGTTATTGCCATCGTCCATATGACCTTGAACCATTTTAAAGTCTGAAGGAGATCCATTCAAAAAGTGTCATAGAAGGCTGAGAATTTCTAATCAATATTTTTCCTTCACACTTTTAACTGAGCAAGAACAAACCAAGGATTAAAAAAAATGAGAAATGTAAGTGATAAAGGCGACACCCTGTACCTACCAGTGAGGAAAAGGGGCAGGATGCCTTCTCCCTCTGGAAAACAAAGCAGTTAGGACTGGCAATTAGTCACTTCCACCTAACTAGAATGTGGGACAGCAGGTAAATACAGTAAGAAGAAAGAGCAATTCCTTTTAAGCCCAATAACCTCAACAGACCAACTTCCCTTTCCCTGGGACCCTGCAGAAGGGAGAAACTAAACCCACCAGTGTACCATCCAAAAAGGGATGGAGCATAAATCAGTGACTGCATGGAAGTGATGGTGGCTACACTGAGGTGCTGCTCTTCCTTGTGTTTGACTGAGAACAAAACTGCAGCAGGGGCCAGAAAGGAAGAGGTCAACTGCTATACCAAAGGCAGAGAGCAGGCAGGAGACTGGAGGCAATGGGCCTGCTCCATTCAGCTGCCTCTCACTGTATGCTTACACACACTCTGGGGGAAACGTCAAAAGCACTCCAGGGTATGGATCTGGGCGCCTCTCCTGTATTCGCCTCTTCCAGGCACGCAAGTAAACAAGCAAGCATATAAGACTGGTGAATGTGCCTGGGAGTCCTACTAGATGTTGTCTAGGGTCCACAAAGCTGAAGCTTGTCTGTTCCTACACAGCAAAACCCCTTCCCCCAGCGGAAATTTCCAGCTGTGTATCAATTATCTTACAAAGAAGACAAGGGGGTGTATCGGGATGGCTAATTCATCATTCTGAGAGAAAAATCCGAGTTCCTCTAGGGCTGTCCCAAATCCACCGATCCATCTCCTGGCATGGGATCATCGGGATAGACTTCTCCTGACTCGGCTTTGCTCGGTCCTAGGGAGTGCTCCGAATGGGTGCGGGTGGCCGAGACGTCCAGGTCGCCTTCCCCAGCGGCGGCGGCGGCGGCGTCTGGAGCTCGGTCCTTCTTGGCTTGCGATCGCTTGGCGGGGGAGCACACCCGAAAGCAGGCCTGGAAGACCTGGAGGGCGGCCATGACCAGGATCACCAGCAACACCACGGCCACCGTGACCAGGATGAAGACATAGTTCGAGGAATCGGGGGAAGCCCACGCCTGATCTGCGCCCGCGTCGGTGCTGGTGCCGTTGCCCGCTTGGCTAGGGAAGATCTCCCAGGAGCTGTTCTGAGCCGGGTGGCTGGTACTCTTGGCAGGTCCAAAAGCTCCGCTGGTGGCGGCGGGAGCCAAGCCAGGCCCCGCGGTCCCGTTGGCTGCGTCTGCCGCCCGCCGTCCCTCGGCGCAGGCCTCCTCGGTCGCCTCCAAGCGGGAGCCCCGGACGCACAGGCAGAGAAAGGCGCCGCGGGCGCCCCGGCAGGCCCCGAGCGGGGCGCACGCTCCCTCCGCGGGGCTCCACAAGCCGCTGGGGCAGGAGCAGAGGCCGTGCCCGGCGCCTTCCCAGTGGTAGCCGTCGGGCGAGAGGCGGCAGACGAAGCGCGTCTCCTGGCCCGCCGAGCAGCCCAGGGCGAGCTCCGTGCCCGGCGGGCTGAACTCGACGGCCGGGCTTTGGTGGAGGCGGGAAGGGAGCGTGTAGCGCAGGCGGCGCGCCCCAGGCGCCGGGGGAAGGGCGGCGCACGTGCCCTCGTAGCGGTACTTGCAGAGGTAGCCGGCGGCCGCCGCCGTGCACGCTTGCTCCACCAGGCCCCAAGGCTGGCCTCCACCTGGCCCCAGGTGGAGGCCCGCGCACCGGCGTTTGGTGCACGACCGAACCGGCTCCCTCAGCCAGAGGGGTGTCTCCGAAGAAGTATCGTTCGCGGCCTCCCAGGAGGACCAGGAGAAGCCCCGCAGGGGCAACTCCTCCCGGGTGCACTGCGCGCGTTTCCGGGACAAGCCTAGCCAAAACAAGCCGCCTCCTGCGCCCTCGAGCAGAGCGAAGAGGGCTCGCAGCTCGGGGCGGCCGCTCGCCGTGCTCAGGCCGCCCCCGTATCCGGCGCAGGCCGCCTCCGCTTCGAGAAAGGCGACCTTGCCCAGGTGGGCGCTGTAGCAGGCGCCTGAAGCGTCGCACCAGGTGCCGTTCGCCCGGTGGGGCTCCCCCGCCGTGAGAGGCCACAAGAGGACGAAGGAGGCGAGAAGTGGTCCTCTCATGTTGGCTTCCAGCTCCACAATGGGTGGGGGTGGGGTGGATAAGGACATTCACAGGGCAGCTTGGACTGAAGGAAGGTGGCGTCGAGGCAACTCCTTTTCCTCACTGTTCCACGGAGGGTATCTTGGCTCCCACAGCCTTCCCTTCGAGCTGACGGAAAGGAAATGTGTCAGGGGTTAGGCTTGACCTTAACATCCTTGATTTGTTGAAGGGGCCTCTGCCAAACGCTCCTTTTCCACAGAAGGGAAACATCTGATTGTAAAAACAAACAAAACAAAACAAAAACCCAACCTCCAGGGTGAGCAAGAGATTTCCCCCCCCCCTTGCCTCCACTTCTCTGCAGATGACTGGAGAAGTGCTTGCATAAACCAGGCCACAGAATTTGAGGGTATTCTTTGCACAGAGGTTATTTGACATCTCCCTGAACTTTCAAGAAGTGAGAAATGGCACTCAGCCCAGCCAAGGAAAAGTCACAATGAATAGCTGTCCTTGATCATTAGACAGCCTGGTGTGTGAGTGTGACGCATCCATTATTTGGTTTTTAATGAGACTTAAGTATAGGTTTGGCATGTTCATATGGATTGTTGAGATTATGCTATTTTTAAAAGAAGAAAAATGTAATAGTGCATTCCTCCTCTTTTTTTAAAAAAGGAATCAGATTTAAATCTTACAAAGTGGACTTTAAAGTACAGTAAAACGATTTTACTCCCGCCCTGGTGAGAATAAAATGTAGGCCTGAACTAAGGGGAATGGTCAAATAATTTTTTAAGGTTTATGTTAATATGGGCTGTCACAAATAATGAAGTGACAGTGGTCATAGAACACAGGTTTTGATGACTTTTCAAGTGGACTTTGAGTATGTCAAAAGGAGATTTGACTTTTTGGGAAAGAACTTCAAAATTCAGCTGTGTGCACATTAGTCAAAATGTCATTACACCATAGATTTGTACAGAAATAATGATATGGATATCGATATTTCTTTCATTACATTTACTTATCTCCAATAAATAATATATTTGTTGTCTTCATAGCAGACATACATTGCTCCATAACAATTGTACACTGGAACGCACATGGCTGTTTATCTTTCAACACACAGCTAGAGTGCACCTCGTGGTGCAGTGCTTAAACTGCTGTACTGCAGCCGAAACTGTGTTCATGACCCAGGGGTTAAATTCCAGGTAGATGGCTCAAGGTTTGCTGAGCATTCCATCCTTCCAAGGATGTCATTTGTGGGGAATCATAAGCAGGTGAAGACATCTACTTGGGAATAACCTGAAGCAAATGGTGAGCCACTGAGTGAGGCAGAATGCTGGACTGGATGGGCTGTGGCCTGTTCCAGCAGGGCTGTTCTTATGATCCATGATTATGATTCAGGCCCCTCAGGAGGGCAGACTCTGGTTCGGACTTTATACTAAACAAATAAGAACAAAGGTTTCCTTTTCAGTTGTTCTCATCAGCCTAAGAACCCAAGTTTGTCAGCTCAAACAGCATGTAGCAGTATACCTGCTTATTCACAATCAACTGCAATTATCAGCTATTCTAGTTGACTGTGACATGTGAACCGCATTTATCAGTTGTGATCATGTGTCTGTCCTGACATGTGTCTGTCCTGACACATGTCTATCCTGAAACAAGAAACAAAACAAAACCCAATCCCTTTGTAGAGAAAGTATCTCAGCACCTTGATTGACACCAGGGCAAGCATTGATGGGTGCAGTTTAAATGTATATATGCCTAAGATCACTTGCTGTTCTGATGTGTTACATTTTCTCAGCATTCAGCCTCCAGTATTTTTCCCTAGGGGAAATTAGGTTCTTCCTGTGGTAATATATCTTTTACAACTGTCAATTAGAATGTGCCTGTTTAAATGTCATGGGTACCTTTCAGGAGGCGGCCATGATATCGCTGGAAACAAAGTGGCGCCATCCTTCTCCCTTTATGCTAATACAAATTAGATTAATTTATTACAGTCCTGTTATTATTTCTTGATTGCTTTTGAGAGGTAAAAATCTATCCTGCTATACATTTAAAATATGGGAACATTTATTAAGTCCTGGGAAAGAGAAGGAGCAACAGTAGTAATACCTCAATGTTTTTTTTGGGGGGGGGATCGTATTTATTTATTTATTTATTTATTTATTTATTTATTTAAGAACAGCCCTAAATAATAGCTGTTCAGCAACTCATTAAGTACATACTCGCATGCGTACAGACTGTGGTCTGCAATGAAACCTGTCTGCTCTATCAACTATTACATACGGGTGGCATACTTTTTCTTGACTACTTACTTTGTGTTAAGTATCTTCAGTAACACAACTTTTTCCAAAAGAGGAATTATGGCAGTATGAAGAATTATGTGTTCTAATCACTGCCCCTACCCGAGTAGATAAAATCTCTGGAGAATGTTAAGACGTTTGTGATGAGAACATTTCTCAGGGAAACACATTAGAATTGCAGGAAGCTTCAAACTTTGTTACAAACAGAGGATTTTCAGTTCCTGGCATTATGCCTAGGTTTGCCCTTCAGCTGGGCATTGTAATAGAGGAGGCAGCAAGTGGTTGGTAAAAAGAACAGTTGAACCCAAATTTTTAAAATAAGTATTCTGACGTTAGGAAACTATTAGTGAAAACAAGGAAATGGGGTGACAAAGTTAAATTCACAAAGAAACAGCAACCTGTTGCTATGAGCCTGGCATTTTCTAAACAAGACATATTTTGTTTTATGCAATGATTTTGTACCATGCACTCTCCATCAGCTTCTAAACACAACTGTCATATCTTCAATTGCCCCAATTACCTGGTCTTTTCTAGTTCATGTATACCTGTGCCTTTCCTCTGTGGAACCTGTGGCACTATGCATTCATAGCCACAAATCAGGGGTGCTTCCAGATGGAGGTTCCTAGCATTGCCAGTTTAAAACTACTGCACAGCTATTCCATCTTTTCTTCCTTTATAATTTTTTATTTTATTTTGGGGGAAATAAAAAAAGACTTGAGAAGTTTGGAAATGTGGAAGAATTAAAACGAAAGATGTGACATGCATAAAGGTTCAAATTAAGTTCAAGAAGTTAACATTGAACTTAAATTGAACATATATGCATCTCAGGTGTCTTCCATTTGAACCCTACCATGTTTCTGATCACTTCTTATGCTTTTATTTATTTCCACCAAAAAAGAGGGAAGAAAAGATAGAATAACTGCACAGTGCCTTTGACTTAGTAAGGCTAGACACCTCCATCTGAGAGTTAAGTATTTATTTTATTTATTTTATTTATTATTGTATTTATATCCCGCCTATCTTCGGGAACAAACTCTAGGCGGCTACAACAAAAGCTAGTATACAATAGAGAAACAGCAAAACAACAAATCATATCACAGTATAAAGAGTTAAAAACAAGGACGCCCCAGCGTCACCACAAACAGTAATTCTAATAAGTAGGGTCGTAAACAATCTATTCTGTTGTGTTGATAGCGGGTAAAAAAAACAAAAAAAGAAACCCCTAGGTCTCGCCAAAGGCCTCTCAGAAGAGAAAGGTTTTTAATGCCTTCCGAAAGGCCAGCAGGGACTCTGCAGAGCGCACCTCGCTAGGGATGGCATTCCACAGAATGGGGGCTGCCACCGAGAAGGCCCGATTCCGCGTACACGTTTTACGGGCCTCTCGTGGTGTGGCAACCGGAAGCGAGTGCGCTCGTGACTGCCGAACAGGTCGGGCCGAGGTGGATCGCTGGGCGATACGCTCCGACAGGTAGTCTGGTCCCAAGCCATGGAGGGTTTTATAAATTAAAACCAAGACCTTGAATCTAATCCAGGCTGCAACGGGCAACCAGTGCAAGGGGGCCAGGACTGGGGTGATGTGGTCATACCGACGCACACCAGCCACCAGCCTGGCCGCCGCATTCTGTACCCGCTGCAGGCGCCGGAGAAGAGTCAAGGGCAGCCCCATGTACAGCGCGTTGCAGTAGTCCAGCCTCGAGATCACCAGCGCTTGGACCACTGTTCTCAGAGAGTCACCATCCAGGTACGGGCGGATCTGGGCGATTTGACGAAGATGGGAATAGGCGGACCTGGTCACCGACGCCACCTGGGCCTCCACGGAGAGCGCCGGGTCCAGGACCACACCCAGATTCCACACCCTTTCCATGAGCTGAAGGGAGACTCCCCCCAGGCACGGAAGAGGGCCTCCATACCCAGATGGCGAGCTCCCAAAGAACATAACCTCCGTCTTCTCGGGGTTGAGCTTAAGCCTGTTCGCCCCGGTCCAGGTCAGCACGGCGTCCAGGAACCCATCAAGGATCCTCACAGCTTCCACTGCAGAGGTGGAAAAGGAGAGATAGAGCTGCGTGTCATCAGCGTACTGATGACAGCAAACTCCAAAACTCCTAATGACCCCAGCCAACAGCCTTACGTAGATGTTAAACAGCAGAGGGGACAGCGACGACCCCTGCGGGACTCCACAGGAGAGAACCCACAGGGCCGACAGCTCCCCCCCATGCTGAACATACTGGGGACGGCCCTCCAGGAAGGAACGGAGCCAACTGCAAGCAGTACCCCCGATTCCGACCTCAGAGAGCCGATCCAGTAAGATACCGTGGTCGACTGTATCAAAGGCCGCTGACAGATCCAGGAGAACCAACAGGGTAGAGCAACCCCTGTCGGCCGCCCGGAGTAGGTCATCTTGCAGTGCGACCAAAGCTGTTTCGGTCCCCCGATTGGGCCTGAACCCTGACTGGCATGGATCGAGGCACTGCCGATCCTCCAGGTACGACTGCAGCCGGACCGCCGCCACCCTCTCGATAACCTTGCCCATAAACGGGACATTAGCAATCGGACGATAGTTCGCCAAATCGTCTGACGCAAGGCCAGGTTTCTTAAGAATGGGCTTTACCACCTTCTCCTTCAGACGAGAGGGGAAAAAACCCTCATTGAAGGAGGCAGTGGCAATAAGGGCAGCCCATTCGGCCATACTCCCGCCGGCAGTTTTTATTAGCCAGGATGGGCAAGGGTCGAAGGGGGTGGAAGCAGGCCGGCAATGTGCCATAGCCTTAGAGGCCTCGACAGCAGAAACAGGCCCAAGCGCATCCAACCGAGGCGACGAAGGCGGACCAGCAACTGGCAATGGTGGGGGCGTGCCACTGCAACCGGAGTCGAAGCTGGCCCGGATGGCCTCAACTTTGGATCAAAAGAAGGCTGCGAACTGCTCACTACTGAAATCAGTAGGAGGAGGCCTGGCCAGACTAGGATTGGAGAGGTCCCGAACCACCCGGAAGAGCTCCGCCTGGTGGTTCGAGGCCTCACCAATTCTCAGGGAGTAAAAGGATAACTTAGCCTCCCCTATTGCGTTGGAGTAGCGACTAGACTGGGACACAACAGCAGCTTTACTCATAACCGTCCGGGTTCTTCTCCAGCTGCGCTCTAGCCTTCTCCTTTCCTGCTTCATTGCTCGGAGCTCCGAAGTAAACCACGGTGAGGACCGAGCTCGGCAACGGAGAAGGCGCTTGGGGGCGATCTGGTCTATGGTATGGGAAGCTGTTTCAAACCAATGGTTAGCCACGACCTCGACCGGAGCGCCAGCCAGACCGACCCGGATCCTTGAGCCTCCGGGGCCGGGCCGCAATCGACAGGGAGAAAGAAAGCAGGTGATGGTCTGACCATGACACAGGAAGGGAGACAATGTCTCCCACCTTCAGACCTGAAACCCCCAAAGTGGAGGAAAATACCAGGTCAAGGATATGGCCAGACGTGTGCGTGGGGCATCGAATATGCTGGGACAGACCCATGGAAGCCATGGATTGCATGAACTCCAGGACTACTCCGGAGAGTCCACCGCCCACATGCACATTGAAGTCACCCACCACCAACAGGCGGGGGGACTTCAATAGAGCAGCAGCGGTGAACTCCGAGAGCTCTGGAAGGGATTGGGCTGGGTTGCGGGGAGCTCGGTAACCCAGTACAATGCCAAATCTGTCCCGCTGTCCCACTAGCAGGTGCAGGCATTCTAACCCCTGACTCACCAACGTCAAGGCCCTGCAGACATAAAGAGAATCCCTGTAAACAATGGCGCCCCCTCCCTTTTGACCCTCCAACCTCCCCACACCCTGGACCAGATACCCGGGTGGGCACAGCTGAAAGAGCGAAGCCCCCCCCCGCACCCACCTAGGTCTCGGTGATACATGCCAGGTCGGCCCTCCCATCTAAGATGGAATCATTAATGATGGGGATCTTATTATGGACCGACCTGGCATTTAACAGGAGGCAGGAAAGGTTGGAGGCGCTGGAGGGATGGCTCCCAGACACGTGGCGGAGAGCCAAGGGGTCAGAACGGGGGACAGGCACAAGATGCCTGACCCGGGTTCTTCTGATCTGACTAACCCCTCGACTACGAGCGTACCGTCCACGGCCCGACACAGTCGGTATGTGAGCCCCTGCAAACATGGTGGGCCTAGAGAGAGGGGGGGGGAACCTAATCAATCAACTGCAGTGAGCAAGCACCTTACAATAAGACATACAACAACAATAAGCAAATACAAGGTACAATTTACAAATAACACCACAGCAATAAAGAGAACAACAAACTAATTAAAATAAGGAATAAAAGCAATAAAAGTTATATGAGGGCCACGGGCAGATGGAACACACAGGGGGAAGGGGAAGGGGGCTTACTGAGGGCAGATCAGCCTGTAACAGTCAAACATAGTTCACAAGGACACCTCCTCCAAACCTTTTCAGGCGGCTCACACCAGTAGGCAAAAGGTGTTATGCCAGGGAGACAGCGGAGAGGTCCAAGGTACCTCTGCAAGCCCGGGCCAACAGCCTCAAGGCCCAATTGATCCCGGGGGGAGGCCTGCACAGGCCAGCTGAACCCCCAGGGATCTCACTGGAGTGAAAGGCCAGACGGTGGAGTCCGATATGATCAAGTAGCAAATAGAATCCCCCCAATTATAGTCACAGTAGCCGTAAGTCCAGTCAAATACGGAACCGGGGAACCGCAACAGTATAATTTGGCGATGATGGTAAGGACGCCAACTTCTATCACGTTGCCCAGGCCGGGAGGCAATCTGCCATCCAGATACCCACAAAAGGGGCCCTAAGGCAACGGGAGGTGTTAAACCCGTCACGCCTTGTCCCCCAGCCGAAGTGGCGCCGACGGCCAGCTTGCCGTCCGAGGAGCAAATCCCACAAAAAGAAATTAGGACAGCAAGGAGTGGGAAGACCACACCAGATCCCCTGGACAAAATGGCGCCGGCGGCCGAACTGCCGCCCGAGAACGCGGCCCTCGATGGAGACATAATAACGGCGACAGCCGACCAGCCGTCCGAGCCTCCAAGACCTCCAAGTAGTTAACATATTGAGGTTCTCAGTGTGGTGGAGTGGCCAGAGAGACTAGAACTTTAGAGTCCAGGGTTCAAATCCTCACTCAGCCATGGAAGTTCACTGGGAGAATGGAAATGGTCAAACTATTCCTTCAATCACTCATTTACCTTGAAAACCATATTGCGGTCATTATACTGTATTGCATTGACACTATGTTTTCAATTTTAGTTTCCATCCCCCATAACTTTTGGATAGTCTACCATGCATGATTACGTGGAAGTTTTACTCTCTCTTTAAGTGCTCGCATTCTCCTGTAGCTTTAATGTTGTCTTTTAATGTTGTAAGATGTTCATCAGTTCCCTGTACTCAAACTTGATTATGTCTTTTGTACTGGACTGTATACTGTCTGTCATTACTGTAAGCTGCCTTGGGTCCTTTTCCAAGGAGAAAGATGGGGTAAAAATGCTCATCATCATCATCATTATCATCATAATCATCCTTCCAAGGGTGCCGCCTTGTCGTGGCAGGGGGCTTAACTGCTCCAGTAGGTCCAACCATAGCAGAGAGGTCTCGACTGAGGAACAGAACTAAGTGCACCCAACAACCCATGAATCATGGTGAAATATAGTCAAAAGAAGCCTATACCAGCTTGGTCGTCGCCCGGGTTAACGAGGACCACAATGGGCGTTGATGAACCTGGACATCCATCAATAAATGAGCTACAGGTCACGGGTCCCATTGCTGAGCAACCAGAGCATGGGCTTATAGAGTTACTGGAAGTTGAACAATCTCAGAAGTGGCAGAAATATACTTTACCAGAGAATTGGACAATCATGAAATGCTATTATAGAGCAGAACATGAAAAACGAGGCTACCAAAAGTGGATGCATCAATTATGGAAACAAGAATATCCAAACTCCAAGATAACTGAATTAAAAAATTACCTGATATCAGGATCTGAAAATTGAACTTCAGAGACTCTGGCATAAACCGGTACAGGTAGTCCCAGTGGTAATCGGCACGCTGGGTGTGGTGCCTAAAGAGCTAAGCAAGTATTTAGAAGAAATTGGAGGTGACAAAGTCACCATCAGTGAGCTGCAGAAAGCCGCCTAACTGGGATCTGCTCGCATAAATTGCCGATACATCACATCATAGTCCTTTTTAAAAGCTTGGGAAGTGTTCGACTAGTGATTTGTAGTACAAAATCCAGCATAGTTATCTTGTCTGCTGTGTGATGATGATGATGATGATGATGATGATGATGATGATGATGATGATGATGATGATGATGATGATTGATAATAATAATAATAATAATTCGATTCAGACTTGTATGCACATAATGGCACATAACAATAGTAACTATAGTCTTTGTAGGAGAAACAACCTTCATAAGAACATAAGAACAGCCTTGATGGAACAGGCCACTGCCCATCCAGTCCAGCATTCTGTCTCAAACAGTGGCTCACCATTTGCTTCAGGGTATTCCCAAGCAGATGTCTTCACCTGCTTATGATTCCCTGCAAATGGCATTGAGAGATATCCTGCCTATCTCTCCAACCCAGAGGTTTTCCTTAGGCATCCATAATGATAGCCATGGATACCCTTGTTCTCCATGAACTTGTCCAATTCTTAAAGCTGTTAAGGCTGACAGCTGTCACCACTTCTGGCAGGGAGTTCCAGAGACCAGCAATCTTCTGGGTGAAAAAGTACTTTCTCTTATTTGTTTGCTATCTAGCACCCAAAAGTTTCATGGAGTGCCCCTTAGTTCTAGTATTGTCTGATAGGGAAAACAGTTTTTCCTTATCTACTTTGTCCATATAAGGTAATAATACTCTAAATGTCAATATGGAAAAACCTAGTGGCCTAGATCCAAAGTTCTTGTTGTGAAAAAGAGGAGAGCAGGGTTTTCTATGATTTCTTTTTTCTTGGGCATGTTCCTTCTGCAAATCTGTGCAAGCCTAGAGGCCCATCTGAAACAAAGTGGGAACTGCTACTGAAAATCACAATAGGAGCAAGAAAAGAGTCAAACTAGCCTTTTCCTTTGCTTCAGCCAGTAGGAGTTTCTCCTTGATTGTAATACAGTATAGTTAATGCATTTATTTGTTTTCAAATAATCAAGGAATTTTAAAGATCATTTTGGCAATCACTAATTGTAATTGTAATTGCAACTGCATTTGTTTTGTCACCTTTGTTGTTTGCCCTGTTCTCTTGCCACTGCCGGGTGTACTTATTTAGTTAGGTATATATTTTATCAATTTTTAATTAATTTTTCTTACGTTTCATTTCCCCTTGTTCACTGCCCAGAGTTCCCTTTGGGGAAAGTCGGCACAGTCAGTAAGTGCAATAATAAATAAATAAAAATAAATATTTATTTAGAGTACTTTTACCCTGATTTTCTCCTTGGAAAAGGACCCAAGGCGGGTTTCTAAATGGAAGGAGTCTTTGCTTTTGCCACCCAACTTTTTCACAATTCGTTTCACCTTAAAATGGTAAATACCATAGAATCCACATGTAGCATGCACACACACAGAGATATCTATCTATCTATCTATCTATCTATCTATCTATCTATCTATCTATCTATCTATCTATCTATCTATCTATCTATCTATCTATCTATCTATCTATTCCTTTAAAAAAATCATCATATAGAGCAATAAAACATTGGTCGTGCTACCTATCCAACAAAATGTCTCTCTCCTATCTCCAGTCCACTTCATGTCTGACTGACATAAATATGAAGCACTACAGATCACTCCTTGAGAGATTTTTTTGTCTCTTTGAATGCTGTGAAAAACTTTCATGAAATATTGATTTCATGACATGACTAAACTTAAATTAATCCATAAAGCTGTCAGAAGTGCACTCCTGCAATTTGACTGAGCTGACTAGTACAGGGCTTAAATATTGACTGTCCTTCTCAAATTAGCTTTCTATTTCATGATTCAAACTTTGACTGTTCTGCTTGGAATAATTGTGTGAGACAATTTGCACGTAATTGCATTCTTGTAATTCATCCTGCCATTTCCCACGTTGTTATCAATCATGAGTATAAAGAAGAACGATTGAACTGCATTGGCTCTAGTTACTTGGGGCTCAGGAGAGTGAACATGGCCAGCCCTAATTAACACAAAGTCAATTAATAATGCAAAGTACTGTGGCAAAATTCATATTTGTTAAAGCTTAGCTATATTACCTTTTGAGTGTAAAGTGCAGCATAGCTATATATATTTTTAAAATGTACTGCCTGCTCAGCTATCTCTCTGTCGACCTATATCAAATTACTATTACCAACCAACACAACCACTTGATTTAGAGGAAGTGGAAATATAGTTGATACAGTACCAGACAGATGTCTGCTTTGTATATCCTGGATAAAACCAGTTTTGCTGGCTGTGGTTTATATATTGACTTCAATGAAAAAAGGTATGTCCCAAACGTAAAAAGTTCCCTTGCTCACTTCAGTGAATGGAATACGGATATGTAATGGGTGCACATGTGCGTGGGGGGGGGGTAAAAAGGGAACAGTGGACCTATGAGTGTTGTGTTGTTCTTTCCCTGCATTGTGTTGTGGTTAAGAGACAGAGAGCTCTTTGGGAAGAAGAGGGCAGAGAAGAATGGAGGGAGGGACAGAAGGAAGGAACAGAAGTATTCCATCTTGGAGGGGAAACTTGGATGGGAAACTAGGGGAAATTAGAAAGAGATGAAAAACTAATAAGGTTAAGGGGCCTTGTGGTGCAGTGGTTAAACTGCTGTTCTGCAGCAATAATGATGCTCACAACCCAGCAGTTCAATCCCAGGTAGCAGGCTCAAGGTTCACTCAGCCTTCCATCCTTCCAAAGTTGGTGTGGTCAAATGAGTATCCAGCTTGGGGGGGCAGGGTGAACAATGTGTAGCCTGCATAATTAAATTGTAAACCACCCACAGAATGTTTTAAGCATGGGGAGGTATATAAGCAGCGCATCTAAAAATATATTTTAAAGAAAATAAAAATAATATGGAAATAGAGAGAAATGTGATTGGAATAGGAAGCTGTTTTTATAAAAAGAAGTGAGTTTAAAAGGAGCAGATAGAGGGAAGAAACAAACATGTCAATTTTTATTTTGGGAAATGGGGTGAAATTTTTCTGTGGAAGGAATATATAACAGAAAAAAATATAAAAATACGTTGGAAGAGTGTGGGTGTTGAGGGGAAAAGATATCAAATAAAGGCCTTTTCTACTTTTAGCCTCTCAATCAGCAACTGTCAGTACTGTTATGTTACTGCGTAAAGTGGATAGAGGGAAGCTCTTCTCCCTCTCCCAAAATACCAGAACTAGGGGACATCCACTCAAATTGAGGGCTGGGAGAGTAAGAACAGACAAAAGAAAATATTTTTTCACTCAGCGTGTTGTTAGTCTGTAGAACTCCCTGCCACAGGATGTGGTGATGGCATCTGGCCTGGATGCCTTCAAAAGGGGATTGGACAGATTCCTGGAGGAAAAATCCATCACAGGTTACAAACCATGATGGAGATGTGTAATCTCCAGTCTTAAAACCGGGGTACTTCAAGGGCCAGATGCCGGGGAGTGATGTCACGAAACAGATATCTAGTCTCGTGCACTCCCAGACGCATCTGGTGGGGCCACTGTGAGATACAGGAAGCTGGATTAGATGGGCCGTTGGCCTGATCCAGCATGGCTCTTCTTATGTTCTTATGTTCTTATGTACTGTTTCTGCCACCATATAGCTGCTTTGTGACTGATTTGTCTCAACATTTTCACCCCTCTTCAGTCATTGCTGGAGGTAAATGTTTTGAAAACCACTATTAAATAATTTGCAGAGTATATTTGCCTCTGGATGACACTAATTAAGCATTTTTGAATCATGTCTGGTCATCAAACCCCCCCCCCCATTTTCTTTACTGTTCTAATGTCTTCTAAATGTGTGCATTTACTTATAAATGTGTTTCATGGCTGTGTTAATGGTAAAGATAATGTTAATCCCCACTGGGATGATGCAGCATTATGATCACATAAACATATACAGAAGATTTTACTGCATATCTCCACAGGGTAGTGACCTGCATATAAAAAACTTGATAACACATTATTCTGTTACAATGCAGTTTAGAACACGAAAGGCCTGATGCATCTGCATTCTAATGAAGTTAAACATTTTTGCTTTGGGAAAATGAGTTCTATTAATTATCATTACCTTCATGGGATGAAGCGTAACAAGGAAGCAATTCATTTAGATTTCACTGGCTTATCTAGGGGGGTAAGGGGGGGCATCTGTCTCTGGAACACATATGGAGTTATCAAATTGCACAGCAAATGGCTCCCTGTCCAGGAGCCACAGGAAGGCATGTTGTGGGTGACCTGCTAGGGCCACCACAGAGGGGCCCCCGCCTACCACGGCCACTGCCTTCTCTGTGGTGCCTTAGCCCCTCTCCTTCCCTATAGGGGGGGGGGGCGCAAAAACTGACTTTGTCTCCATGGTGCTGGGAGAAAATAAGAGTGCAACTATGGAAGGTAGAAGGAACAGACACTCGGGGTCAGTGTTAGTCCTACTAGTAACGATACCCTGTGGATTAGGCTTCTCTTCCTGGCCCCTCTTGTATCTTTGCCAGCTTCATTTTAATTTCCCACAATTTCCCATCTCCCATTTTAATTTCCTACAATGATAGTGCAACTTTCTTTTAGGAAAAATAAAATGGTGGGATTTTGTAGAATCACTGCTGTGCACTACAGAAGGGTGACTGCAAACTATATACTTCCAGACAGTTCAAGCTAGGGACTAAGGCTGCACATTGTGGGAAATCCTGTCTCTCCTTCAGGGATGGACAGAAAGGTCACACAAAGCACCTCCATCATTCATACACCATTAAAAATGTTTCACCATGACATGATTGCCATATTCACTAGTGGTTAGCTTCCGTGATAGGAATCATCAACAGCTTTTAAGTATTTTAACTCTCTCTCTCTCTCTCTTTCTCTCTCTCTCTCTCTCTCCACCCCCCCCCCCGTCTCCCCCACCCAATCCAGCACTATTTCCCCAGGGGGAGAAACAACCCCAGCCCTTTGAAATGTAATTCCGCCTTAGAAGACTCCCATGAGTTTACTGTACTTGAACTAAATCAAATTCTGTCATCATTTTGCCAGAGGGTTTCACAGTCATTTGACTGATTCTAGTGCAAGCTGTGCATCTTGTGAGCCAAGTGCTATCTTTTTCATCATTCTTCTTCCTTTGCTGTGTGTGTGTGTGTGGTGGTGGTGGTGGTGGGGTTGTTAGCACTGCTTTTCTCACTCATTTGCTCCTCATCCACGAAGTGAAACATCTTTAGAATGTACTGATGGAGGTTTATGCCAGGTGGGCATTGCTCTGTCTTACAGAACGATTTATTCAGAGTGTCCATTCTCAGTTAACTATTTGGTGATAGGCCAGATAGTGGTAACTGTGCCCACCCAACTGTCCCACTGAAATCAGAGTGAATCGGATACAATGGATTGTCACTGGATTGTGCCCCAGATCGTTCCTACTTTTGCTTGTACCTCAAGCCAAAGTGTTTGGGATATGGTATCCTTGTAGCGGCACTAGAAAAAAAAACATTATACGAAGAGTGCAATAGGAGGAACAACATGCAGTGGTAAACACGTGGACGATGTAACCACGGTGGTTCAGCAAGAATATAGGATGTCGTTCAGGGCACTTATTGGAGTAGTGCATGGGCTGTGATTCCATACAGCGCCATTATATTTTTCCTCTTCTATGCACTATTTCCCATATGAAATGCCACTGGGGCAAATTTCCATCTACTTATACTCTCACCTTCCAACATCTGCTTTCTGCTTTCAAAACACTGGGGTCACATAATTGCTTGCATTCTTTGATATGGGCTACAGAAGCAATTTTTCCTATATTGTATACTGTATTCTAATAAGCAGAGCATGAAATGTTGTTGAAAAACCATTACCTGACTTGAGATAATAAAAGGCCATATTATTGAACCTGTTACACTGGCAGGGATAGCAAGACAGATCATTCTTATCTGGAACTAATAGATAAAGCTTCTGTACTATTCAGCAAGAGAACAGTGTGAAGATTAGGGTTATTTAAATAAACAAAATACAAGGAATGTGTTTATTTGTATGAGGGTAATAAGATTATCTCTCTTTTTTGGTCTTACATTGAATCCTAGTTCATTCATTATTTGCAAAGTGATGCAAATTATAGAAAGTATCATCTGGTGCAAACAGTGGAGTTTACCTTCAACTGGGCTCAATAATTAACCCCCACACACACATATCACAGTTCTAGTCAGGCTAGGAGAGCAAGGACTGCATCAGCTACTTATTACACACAAATCAATGATGCAAGTGTGATCTGCATCTACTTTGACCCAACATCACCTTAATTATAGGGGTCAATATTTGTATGGCTCTCATGTGGCAGTCGGACATTAAGCAGCCTTTGATTTCTACCATAGAAGGAAAATCACCACAAGGCATAAGTTTGAACTTTAAGTAAAAAGTTCCTTTCGTTCCTAACTATTGGCAAGAGAAAACCATTTCAATTTCTTAAGTCAGTTTTGAAAAGCAGGTAAAATTGTATGCTGTGAATCATCATAGAAGAAAAATGGACTTAAATTATTGGACTGGATCCATTTCTTTCATTCTGTGAGGAAGCATATCTCCTGCTGGTTGAAAGGGTGTGGAAAGGCCATTGTTACTGATTCTGCCTTCCCTGTGTCTCTTGCCTACCATTCTAGAGAAGCTTTCGACCTTCTGAAGTCAGTTTTTAGAAGCTACAGGGTAATGGTGAAACTGAGGCGATGATACTCTGGTACAGTAATATCATGAAGAGATAATTGCTCTGGACGTCACTGTCTGGACAATAATGCTAGGAAAACTGAAAGCAGCAGGAAAAGAAAAGAAAAAGACCAAAATGAAATCGATTGACTTGAGAAAGGAAACCACAGCCTTGAGTTTACCAGAACTGAGCAGAGCTGTTAAGGAGAAGAGCTCATTCATAGGATCGTTCTAAGTCTGGGGAGATTTGATGGCACCTAACAATAAATAAGGAGTGCAGTGAAAAAATAAAGATAACTTTGGCTCCATTCAGAAAGGAGAAAACACAATACTGGGTTTAAAGGCCCCCGGGGGGCGGGGGGGGGGGAAAGCCCTTCATGGAATCCCCCCCCCCCACCATTTTCTGGACCCAACCAGTTTAGCTTAGCTTTATAGGTCACCACTGTCTCAATCAAAGGCAGTAATCATGTTCTTAACTTGACCCAGTATTGCTTAACTTTCATGGAAATATGCCCATTATTTTTATTCTCCAAATGGTGCATTTCATATGTTAGACAAGGGAAGCAGTCAGGTTCAAAGATCCTACTTTTCTAGGTGGCCTTTGTTCATTTATTCACAGGCTTCCCAAAAGCCATCAGCCTCATCCTTGTTGTCTTAGGAGAGGTAGCCTCTCTTTTGTTCTGTGAATGCTGAACATAATAATTCACTACTGTTCAAAGGAGTAGCTTGTTCTTTACCAAAACAAAGTGGGGTATGAAAATTATTTAGATCTCCTCAGCTTCGAACAAATATAAATTATTCTGCTGCATGATAGATAAAGGAGTCACTGATCAGAAATGCAGTGTACCAGTATGAAATATGCCCGTGGAACAGGGTTGAGAAACATGTGATTTCTGGGCCTCATATGTCGCCTTAGAAGGATTGCCCCCACCCCCAACACAAATTCAACCCCAGGTTTTTTTTTATTTAAAGACTTTTATTCATAATATTTTATTCATAAACATGGCTTCAAGGGGTGCTTAGAACCAAGCACTAGGGGGGGGGGAAGTGGCAGCTTTCCAGGACCCAAGGGTTCATGAACTCCATAATTCCTTGGCAGCTCTTTTGCAGCCCAAACTGAAATCTCATGTAAGTGTGCTGGCAAAGTTTTTCTTGGCACTACAATCTAATATTGGCTCTTGCAGGAGACCTGGACAAAAAAACAAAAGCAAAAAAACCCCAAACCATCAAGTTCTCAAAGGATATAAAATCAAAGACAAAAGATTTGAATCCTAGATTCACATCACAGTTCAGGGTACCACCAGAAGATGGTCATTGACTGCATCAGCACATCAATAGATGACCTTGGAAGTAACTAGTCACAAATAACTATGTTTGTTTGTTTGTTTGTTACATTGCCTTTTTCCATCAGGGAAAATTAATCACTTTCCCCAATAATTAATGTGTATTACATTAGAACTATTATTTTATTCTTATCAAAGAATAACATCACTGTTTTGGGTGGTGCAATGGTCCCTTTGTAAAAGAACTGCAGCCTCATTAAATGAAGGAGGAAAACCTTGTATGGTTCCATTGGTGGTTACTTCAGGTCCATTTTGTCTCTGTAAGTGTTGCACTTCGGATCGGTACAAAAAAAAAATCTTACTTCACGTCCATCGCGCAACAGCTGAATTTTGTTTCGACCACGCCCCCGGAGCGGGAGCAGAGTGTGACTATACTGTACCTGGCACTGGTTTGGGGTATTCTCTTGTCACGTTTGTTCCCGGTTCCTGTTCTGAGACAAGGAACCGTGTGGTAACAACATCCACGCAACAACCAGTGTCCACCTAGTGGTCAGCAGCTGAAGCTGCATTCGATATTAGTTTCCCTATGGGAAACACCATGCAGCACAAATGTTTATTAAAGAAAGTACTGAAAGTATTCTGTAGCATTGACGTGTAAATTCCGGAAGACCAGTAAATCGAAATATCAAAAAAGTTTTATTTACCATATTTTTAAAAAGGGTTGAGAAAGCAATACAAATTCAGAATTTGTTGTCACGGAACAAGACCGTGAAGTTACAGTTGTAACGAGACAAGTTATCACAACCATGAGAAATCAGAAACAGGGACTAAACAGGGACAAAACCATGTGATCGCGACCAACGCTGTCATGGTAAAAAAAACTAGTCGTGGAACAAGGAAGGACATGAAGTAACCCATTGTTGGCTACTGCCACATGCGGTTGCTTCTTGCTCTTTTCCAGATACAAAGTTTGCAATCATCAGCAACTTCATCATTTTAGAACTCAGAGCTAGGATGGGATCCTATGTCAAGAAGGTATAAAGGCTGAACTCCCAACTTTTGGCTCCACAGCCAGATACTTAAACCACCAAGTTATCCAACAATTCTCCATATGAATGGCAGAACAATGTGTATCACGATGCAAGCCAGCAACTTGTGACATGAAGTGAGCTTTCTTCAAGTAGCTACTTTTGAAAAACAGAGAAACCGTAAAAGAGTAACTCTAAAAATAATGGTAACCACCAGACTTTGAAGGGGAAGGAGAGGAATAACTAACTGTAATTATACAGAAAAAGTAACTTTCCAAGCTCCAAGCAAGTGTTCAATTTGTGTGCTATATTGATCCCATCTGCCTGCGCTAGAGGTCAATCTCATCATTATACCATATCCCCTACTATATCTACAGTCTTTTTGTGCTACTCAGTCCTATGTACACCTACTCAAAAGCATGTAACATAGATGTGCCTCCAGCCCCAAGTCACAGCATGCCAGATTGCAACCATAACGATAGCCCATTACAATCTGAAAACTTCAAGGTGATTGAGGATTCCTGTCCCTCTTGTGTATTCAGAAGCTTTGGGTTAACAACAGCCAGTGACAACAAATGATTGCCTGCAGAATGACGATGTAAGACTTGTTTCCAATCTATTGTTACTGGGGATGGATGGGTTTTTTACTGCCCAATATATCTACTTTCTGACCTGTCTCCATTCTTTGTTAATAATGACCTTCTGATATTTACACAAACCGTTTTTGTTTAATGTTAAGTACTGTGATTAAATACTACAGTAAAATCCTCATTATCTTAATATGTGCTACCACATCCTCTTGATTGTCCAAATTCTCCCTTTATCTGCTAGGTGGGTCCAAATCAATATAACCTTATGCAAAAGGGGCTTCCTTTTATTGTTCTAGATTCCTGTTCTTTCCTAAATTATTCTGAAGGGTTGATGAGACTGAAGCTAATTTTAAGTTCAAAAAAGTAAATATTTTGATCTATGAATTAAATACTGTCACCATGTTGGCATGCTCCCTTTATAGCCCAGTGCTTATCAAGAGCAATAAATGCCATCTGTAGGTTTCCGTATCTGGACTTTCTCTCTTATCCCTCATGGCATTTTAACAGTAATTTCTTTTCATGATAAGTAACAGCTGCAGCTATTGTATCTATATTCCAAGCAAACAGCTGGAGAAGTGTACTGTCATGTAAGTACAGACTTGGAAATGTAAACACTTAGCTTAAACAAGTAAAAATTTGACAATGCTATTGTGGGTGCTGGGAATTGAATTCTATGTGTTGCAGCTTCCAATGGCCTGGTATTACATAAGTAAGGCTAGGTATAGTCGATGGGATTGTAGACCTCCAAACACTACCCGTTTTAAATATTTGGAAAATCATTTTCATTCTAAGATCATTATATCTGATATTAACCTTATCCAAGCAATTAGTGTCAGATCAACCATTTAAATTTTATAGCATTTAGAGGTTCATGCCCAAAGTGCAATTCTTTAATTAAAGGCCTAAAGGACAAAGCATTTCTAAAGTATTTCTAAAGATTCGGCATAAAATTTGACAGAAACATCTTATTCTATTGGTCTGTAAAAGTCAGTGTGGCCCACACCAGGGATGAGGTCCATTCCATAGGCCACACTGCAGCCACCAAACCACTGGGTGGTGGTGGTGAATAGGTACATTGCTGGGAGTTTTAATCCAAAGGCATCTAGGGACACAAGGTAGGAAACCACTGGTCTGCACCGACATCTACACTGACTCAGTTGTGCTTTCCAAGAATTTGGCTAGAGGGAATATCTGAAGATACCTGGGTTTGAACCTGGGACCTTCCTGTAAGCTTGGGAGCCATCCTCACAGGCAAAAGTAATCATCCTCATGATGTCTCAGGTCCGCTCGCTCTCTCTCTCTCTCTCTCTCTCTCTCTCTCTCTCAAGGTGGTACAATTTGTAATCCCAACCAAAGTCAGAAATGGCTTACAATGGCCTTAGTAGGGCCTTGAAAGTAAGAGCCTTATCCCACGACTGCTAAAAAGTGCTTGTAAATTCAGGAAAACTATCTTCTAAAATTGTGCCCCCATGAACAGCTGGCTTTAAAACAAACTGGTCATGCCCCCCCCTTAAGTGCATCCTAGCGGGTCTTCCAGCAACCACCTCTGGGGGTACTCTTTTTTGGAGCTGCTTTCGATGCGTCTTTTAAGCCGATGCAAACTTAAGTGTGGACTCTAAAATGCCATTGTTTTTTCTCTTGTCACCAATTGTGCTTACTTCCCATAGTTGTTTTTGTTTTTTTATTGTGGTTTCAGGATATCTATACACCAGCAAACCCACGTCATACGCGCTGGCTTATATATTTTTTCTTTTGTTATTTTTTTAAAAAAACCTGTTGTGGGGTGTGCCACATGGAGTTGCCGGGAGGTATCAAAACTAGTGTTTTGATGCGCATCACGGTGGTGGGGACAAAACGTAGGCGGAGAATGCAGCAGCGTCCGTGAGGACACACAAAAAAAACACTTTCCGAATCACGTGATCATTGATGGAGCGAATCTGCCTTCTCTTAGGAGCCGGTTATTCTGGCCGTGGGATAATGCTTTAAGTAAGATAGTTAAGGAGTGCTTTAACCATTTCCACACCCTCAGTGAGTTTCCATAGCTAAGCAGGGATTCCACACTGGGCCTCCTGAGCTCTAGCCCATCATTCTATCCACCATGCCACACAGGACATCTACACCAAGCTGAGTACAGCCCATCAGAAGTTGCCATTTTATATCCATGAATTGAAATGAATGAGGGTTGAATTCACAATGAACACATGGTTGCAATCTAGATGCTATCATAAATTAATTGCCTCGGAGCAATGAAAAGTTGCTTTTTGAACATTACAACTCCATGGATCCCCTGTGAAGGATTGCCACTGAATCCCTGGTTTTCTAACCTCTGAAGTTACATAAGAACATAAGAAGATCCATGCTGGATCAGGCCCGTCTAGTCCAGCTTCCTGTATCTCGCAGTGGCCCCACCAAATGCGTCTGGGAGCACACAAGACTGTGTTTCCTGATACCACTCCCCTGCATCTAGTCCTTGAAGTACCCCAGTTTTAGGCGGACGAATTCTAAATTTTTCGTGGCTTTTCTTGACCTAAAAGGAGCCTTTGATTCAGTGGATAGGAATATCCTATGGTCTAAATTAATCAAATTGGGCATAGATAAAAGACTTTTGTCCCTCATTATATCCCTATACTCTGCTACAACTTCACAAGTGAGATGGGATGAGGAATTAACTCAAATATTTCCTACCAACAAAAGATTACACATCTCCCTCATGGTTTGTAACCTGTGATGGACTTTTCTTCCAGGAATCTGTCCAATCCCCCTTTGAAGGCATCCAGGCCAGATGCCATCATCACCTCCTGTGGCAGAGAATTCCACAGACTAACAACACGCTGGGTAAAAAAAAAATTCTTTTGTCTGTTCCCATTCTCCCAGCCCTAAATTTGAGTGTATGTCCTCTAAATCTGGTATTTTGTGAGAGGAAGAAGAGTGTTCCTCTATCAACTTTACTCATGCCCTGCATTATTTTGTACGTCTCAATCATATCCCCCCTCAGGCGCCTTTTTTCCAGACTAAAGAGCCCCAAATGTTTTAGCCTTTCCTCATAAGTGAGGTCCCCCAGCCCAGTAATGATTTTAGTTGCTCTCTTCTATACCTTTTCCAGTTCCACTATGTCTTTTTTGAGATGCAATGACCAGAATTGTTCAGAATACTCCAGGTGAGGCCTTACTATCATTTTGTACAATGGTATTACAGGGGTACCTCGGATAACGACTTTAATTCGTTCTCCGAGGCAATTCGCTATCCGAAAAAATTGTTATCCGAAATGGGGTTTCCCATTGAAATGAATGGGAAACCTATGTAATCTGTTCCGGAGGTCCGGGGGGAAAGGCAAAACAGCCTCCCTCCCCCCGAGACCTCTTTAAAAGGTGCACTTTCAAAGTGCACTCCTCCCCTCCTTGCCCATTCCTGACACCAGCACTGTCTCCCACCATCCTCCCCAGGGGGCCCACCTCTCCTCCTTTGCTGCCGCCGCTGCTGGACACCCAGGCAGTGGGCAAACCCGGGCGAAGCCGTACACCTCTGGCGCTTCCTTTCCCCCACCCCCACCTCTCTTCCTTCACCGCCACCTCCACCATTGGGCACCTGGGCGGCAGGAGAGCCGGGCACTTCTGGCATTTCCTCCCCCCCGGCCCCCACCTCTCTTCCTTTGCCAGCACCGCCGCCGTGGGCACCCGGGCGGAGGACAAAGCCGCACGGCTTACGGCTTCATCCCCCCATTACCCCCCGGCTCTGACCTCCCTTCCTCACCGCCACTCGTTGCTTGGGCGGCGGGCAAAGCCACGGCTTCCCTCTCCCACCCCCATTCCCTCCCGGCCCCAACTGCCCAGCCTCACCACCGCTTCCTCCCCCCATCCCCCTGGCTCCCACCTCTGCCATCTCTGCCACCGCTGGGAACCAGGAGCCGGTGAGTCAAGAATGTCCTGGAATGCTGGGCTGAGGGGATGGCTCCAGTTAGTCAGGGAAAGTGCCCCTGGCTAGGGCTGAGAGCTGTGGAGTGTGTGGGGAGGTGGTGGCTGGAAATGTCCATTATCCGAAAAATTTGTTATCCGGGGCATTCATTATCCAAGGTATTAGTGTATAATGTTGGCTGTTTTATTTTCAAGCCCCTTTTTGATAATCCCTAGTATGGAATTAGCCTTCTTGGCAAGTTGCTGCCTTGCAATAGTTCTCTTCCACCTCTACCACACGCGCGCACGCATGCACACACACACACACACACACATTATATATTTTCCATCAGATGAGCTATGAGCCACATACACTAAACCACCCATTTGTTCGAGTGAGATCATTAGGAACGAATGAATGGCCGAGCCTCTTTGAACTCTTACCAGTGTGTTGATTTATCACTGAGCTGTACAGCTATGTACATTCCCTTAATAAGCAATGCCAATCTGGCTGTGGATAAACAATTAGCTTAATGCTATTATCAATTACCCAGACATAAATTAGCACTATATATCAATAATCACACTGAGATAAATTAAGTAATAATTAAATGGCTTCCAAAACCTGATCCCTTTCATAATTTTTCAGGGCACCATAAAATCATTAGCTAAAAACAGCACAGTCAGTTCCTGCATTTTTAAATCAAATTAGAGGGATTTGGGTGGAGGGGTTAATTAAGCAAATTAGAGGCCTGAAATCAAGCCTGTTTGGACAATCGTGCTGGTAGAAAATTGAAAGTATTGGCTCTGATCCCAGAAAGAGATTCAACTTATTAGTTCACTGCTTGTAGAGGTATTTAGCAAGTTTAACAAACATATCACAGCTGAAAAATAATCAATTCTGAGAAGCAGTTTTCCCTTGGCCTTTATTCCATCAGACAATTGTGTGTAAGAAAGCAAAATGTCTCAGATACAATCCACAAATAGAGCATTTGCTCACAATAAGACTTTTTCCATCTCAGGATGAAGAATAAAAGACACCCAGTCTATGTTTCATGAACAAAACAGATTATCACCTTTTCTGGAAATGTTGTCTGAATCCAACTTCAAAACTAAAAATTAGGGATGGGCACCAAACAAAAAATGACACGCTGTTTCGTCATTTTGTTAGCAAATGAAATGAAATGAAACAGTGACGCACCATTTTGTTAGTAATGAAACAAATTGGCATTTTTCTGTTGAAATGAACTGATTCGTTTCACTGTAAAACAACTCCCCTGGATCTTAGAGACACCAAATTTGGTGTGAACCTTCCTTGGTCTCTCCCCTTTAAGCCCTCCAAATTTGGAGTGATTTGGGGTTCACGGGGTGAGTTATTCAACTCCAAAGTGGGTGATCCCTGTAAAAAAACTAAGTGCAATTTTCTGTGCTTGAAAATACAGAACCCAGGCAGCTAGCAGCATGAAAATTGCTGTGGAGCTTCCGCAAACTATCCCATTTAAGCACTCCCAGTTTGGAGAGGTTTGGGGTTCAGGGGCCCAAGTTATTCAACTCCAAAGGGGTGCCCTAGTAAAATGTTTGTAATGTAAAAGTCCTTGAAAATACTGATCCCAGGCAGCTAACAGCATGGAAATTAATGTGGAGCTTCCTCAACCTCTCCCCTTGAAGCAGCCCCAATTTGGAAAGTTTTGAGCTGCAGGGGGCTGAGTTATTCAACTCCAAATGGGGTGCCCATAAGAATCCTTTTTAATTTTTTTAATTTTTTTTTGTTGGAAACTGGGAGTGGTTTGCTAATCACTTCATGGCAGCAAGGTATATAAGAGGCTGGGATACTTTCAGTTTTGTCATATGTGGTGGAGTGAGTTAGGACGCAGACGTCTCCGGCAGTGGTGTTTTTAGTTAGCTTAACACAGTTGGTTTGGCTAGCTTCTTCCCAGCTGCTCTTTGCTGTGCTGATTGCTGAGAAAAGCAAAGCAAAGCTGCTTTGTGTGTGTTGTTGTGTGAGTGGACAAAGAGGGAATGGTTTGTGTGTATGTAGAAGAGAGAGCTTTTTTCTTGTGTATGTGTATCTGCGAGCTTATCTGTTCTTTTTGGGAGGGTTAGGGTGAGGGATTTTGGGCAGACTTTCTTTATATTCTTTTCTTTCCCCCTCCTACCCCCTTGAGAGTACATACCTTCCCACCTACCCACATTATTCCCAGTCCACCACCCACCTGTACCAGTTCCCCCATTGTTTTCTAAAAATTCTTCCCCATTTGTGTAACTGCATGTTTCCCTATGCTGAGAGAAGCACACACAGCTTCGGTACATAAATTTAAAAATAAATAAATAAATTGTGATTGGTCATTTTCATTCCAACCTATATAAAACAGCAAGCAGATTTAACCACAACTCCTTAAAATCTGACTGATTTGTGGGATTTATTTAAGCAGCAATACCAATTATCACAGAAGACTCTGAATTACTGAAGTAGAAATTTAATTTATGCAGTGATAAAAAATCCAATTTGAATTACATTACAACTTTGAATCATCATAGGAGGCTTGGTAATGGCTGTAGAAACAATCATCTCTCAAGAAATTATTCTCAAGAATCAGAAGTGAGACAAGCTCAGTTATTACTCATGTGTTAAGCTTTCTTTTCCATAATGGTATCGACATAGTCTCATGAGCTAATAGCGAATAAACACAATCAGGCTGCAATCCTATATCTGCCTACTTTGTAGAAGACGTGTAATTTTAAAATTATTATTTGATTCAATGTGCAGTGGTTAGCATTCTAATTCTGAGATATTTTAACTCTTTCAAGCCACCCTAATGCTCCTCCAACAGCATCTGCATTACGTGAACTATGAGGTATTTTCCGAATCCATCATGGTTCCAAAACGTGTGTGTGTAAGCAACAGTTTAAGCTTAGGATTTCATGTATTGTTCCCATATTTTCTAAACATGCTGAGAATTACAGTCCCCATCTCAAATGGATCTAGTCTTATGCTACTCAGTATCATGGCTTGTTTTTTTTAATGGCATGGAATGCTTTTGTAGGACAAAATAGCAAAATGTAACAGATGTCTTGAGACAATTTCTGATAGTTCTATCTCCTAATACTAATACTAGCTGGCTATATAACTCTGTGAGTTAGTTATCTGGCTTTGGAGCCATAGGTTAGAAATTTGATTCTCCGTTGTGCCTCCTAATCAAAGAACCAGTTTGTGTGGCCTTGAGCAACTGGACAGGCCCAGGACATCCTCAGGAGAAGAGAATGGTACATCAGTTCTGAAGACTATCTACCTAGAAAAACCTAAAAAGAGTCATCAAAATTCAGAACTGAGGCCCACAAATGTTGTTGTTGTTGGTGGTGGTGTTGGTGTTGCTGCTGCTGCTGCTGCTGCTGCTGCTGTTGTTGCCATCATTGTCGTCGTCATCATCACCATCATCAACAAGAACAAGTTGAAGATAAAGAATTGAAAAAACTAATAAAATACAAAGACCTGGCAATCAAAACATCTAGCTTCCAGATATAACACACTTCAGTGGTCCCCGTAGTCAAGAATGCTAGAAATTTCACACAATATTACAAGCAGCTGCAGATATCAGAAACAACTCACCAGAGCCACAAAAATAGCAGTGCAGTGGTGCATCTACTTATGAGCAGCTCTACTTACGAGCAATTTGACTTAAGAGCAGAAAACCATTGGCGTTTTAACTGCTGCCTTACCCATTTTAGATGCGGTCTGCTCTTCTTACATTTTTTTCAATTTATTTATTTTATTTTTTTTAATTTTATTTTTAGATACAGCTTCTCTACTTATGAGCTGTTCAGTTTATGAGCATGCATTCGGAACGGATTAAACTCATAAGTAGAGGCACCACTGTACTAGGAACAGCATACGTATTGTGCTCATATTTAGCACATATTTAGGCTTTTGGTTAAAACTTTTATCTGTTATATAATGCCAGTCAATGTTTCATCACTTATTATTCAGACTTAAGAGAACCCAATATCACTTCTAGATTATAACTTCCATCCTTCCCATCCAGCACAGCCAGGGGGAATTGTAGTGTAGCACATATGGCAGCATTTCTGTCCCGTTTTCTGAAGGATTGGTTGGTAGGCAATCCGATCTAGGCTAGGGGACACAGAATCACTACTTACAATGTTACACAGAGGAGGAGAAGTAAACAAATCCTCCTCAGGGATTACCCATGTTCAGCAGTTATGAATTCAGCATCCACTTTTCTGTAATAATCTTGTGAGCAACATGTGACTTTCAAGATGCTTTTAAAATTAAAATTCCCAGGAGCACTAGCCAGCAGGTTTGGAATGAAGGATGATGGGAGCTGCAGTGCTACAACATCTGGAGTTACTCACTCCTATCTAAAAGCTGCTTAAGATTTGCAGTTGGAGATGGGGCTGAGTGTTGTAATTAGAGATGGGCGCGACCAGGAAAAATGACGTTTCGAGTTGTCGTGTGTCGGAGCCGGCCTGTTTCCGTTTGTCGCGAAATTTTTCATCCTTGAAATAATAAATACATAATAATTAAACAGGGAATGTGTGAATGTTTTCCTTAGTAACCTCTGTGTTTTGCCTCTTGTTAAATCAAGGAGATTATATTAAGTTTCAACCCTCAAGGATGATTATCTTTACTCCCTACTGACATATCCATGTATGTGAGCCATCCAGTTCTTACTGTATGTGTCTGGTGTAAAACAAATGTAATACCACAGCGAAACCCTCACAAAGGACTAAATAATCGCACACAACTGAGCTTGAACCTGCTCCTATTAGTCTGCATATATTAGAGGTAGCACAGCATTAGAACTAATATCCTGAATACTAATTCAAGAGACAGGTAATTGAGACATTGTTCACATATCAGACCGACAAGGAAATAATGTGTTCTTGCGGCCTCAAGGCCACTCACACAAAAAAAGCAAGCTCATTTGCAAATTATGGGAAGTGGGAAACGTCTAGCTAAGACCCTGTGAAACTACCTGATCTTAAATAATCATATCTCCGAGTGACGATGGATCGCTAACATCTAGGTGGGCCCCAAACACTCGTAAAATACAACTACAGTGTTTTACAATTGTTTTCCCATACTTATAATTAGGGGGATGATTCAAGCTATCCTTGAATACACATGCAAGTTTGAACATGTTTATGAGTAATCTGGCCTTTCTCAACAGATTACTTGTAAACATGTCCTAAACCCATTTATAAGTTCAAATATAGGCTGTAGAAAAAATATGACATGCCATACAAATCCCAACCCTACTTGGCCTTCTGAACGGTATAAGATGCAAAATAATGATCAACAGCTATCCTTTCCCCAAGTTTTAGGTTTCTAGTTTGGCTAAGTCCTTCAAAAATGATGCTGGCTTTCCCCCTCTCTACTTGAAATAGGTGCATTTGTGCACATTTAGAGAGGCTGGCATTTATCATACCGGCACAGGGAGAGTTATGTGTCTTCTAATAGCCTTAACTCAAAATATGGCTACTTATCTTTTGAATTTATGACTTGCTCCTGCACAAGAGTCATATGCAGGCTTTATCTCAGCCTTTTCCTCCTGTCTCACAATCTGTAACGCAGATAAGGAAATATTTAGTGGGTTTTAGGACCAATATCAGCAACTGCAGATTCCAGTGCTGACTGCACCACTTCCCACTCCTGGCAAACAGGAGTGGACTTTTCCATTTCTGATTTGTAAAAATTCACATTTTCATGTTTTCAAAAGGCACACAAGCAGCACACATATTGTTTCAGAATATATTCCCATATTTTGAGAACTACAGTTGCATTCTAAAACTGCAAACGTGTGTCAAGGCAGATTTGCTGCGGAAACACCATGTTAGTGAGTAGAGATGGGCAAGAAACAAACTTTTTTTCATTTCTGTTATTCATTATTTGTTCTGTTACGTAACGAAACGACTAACGAAAATTGTGATAGAAATGGAACGAAACGAACAGAACCATGAAAATTGGGTTCATTACGTTTCGTTTTTGTTAATGGTGATGTGCAATGAAATGAGCTGTCTTAAATGTTAAAAAACACCCTGGACATCCATAAAAATGCAGTGATAATTATTTATACTGTCTGATAATACCTACCGGGGGGTTGGGGTCCTTAAAACGTGCATTTATGTCTTTTCTCAGATTGCTGTATTTTTTTCCTTTAAGGGGAGTTAGGGGACATCGACCCAAAATGGCTCCCAGATGCCTAATATTGATTTCTTGGGTATTAAAACGCCCTGGACATCCATAAAAATGTAGCAAGAATGCGATAATTATTTGAAATTATTACCTACCAGGGGGTTGGGGTCCTTAAAACATTTGTTTTTGTCTTCTCCCATGGCGATGTATTTTTCTTTTCCCTTTAAGGATGACAAAATGGATGTCGCCAGCCACAAAATGGAGGCAAGCCATGTGATGGGATCATGTTCAACCAATAGCATGCCAAGGTTGCAGACTGGGCAGGTCTGGCAGCCACAGAGGGCATAAAAAGCTCTGGCAGCCCCCATCCTCCTTGCAGTCTCTGGTGGGAGTTAGGGTGGGAGTGCTGTCTCTGCGACTTTAGCTTCAGTCCTGCAGCCTCCCTGTGTGTGTGCGTGTGTACCTCTCGGTGAGTACTCTCCCTTGCCCCACAGTGCAGTCACTCTGCGGCTGCCTTGCACCCTGGGCAACGCCCGCCACTGCCTTTGCAGCCTCCCTGCATACTTAGTCTATACTGTGTCTCTGTCAGCATCAACTTTTTTTAGTGTTTTCCCTCTGGTCTGGGGCATTGGGGGATGCCTGCGCACGGAAATGCTTTAAAAATCGTGCAAAAAGTGGGTAGAAACGAAAAACGGGGAAAAAATGAAATTTTCCAAAAATTTGCAAAAAACGGAAATGAACCAAAACGAAAAACGAAACACCATTTTTTTTATTCGTGCCCATCTCTGTTAGTGAGATCTGATTACAGTGATGGTTCTGAGAGGCTGCAGGAATTTTTAAAAAAGAGGGCAGCAGAGGGCTAAACCCTTTGCAGGAATTAGGCTACTGCAAAGTGCCATAGGAGACTGTTTTGTTATTTTTAGTTTAAGGAAAATACAGTTCTAAAGTTGCCAATTATGGAATAGAGCAGCCTTTGTCTGCAATGTACTGAATACAGCAATGCAAGGCAAACTTCATTTTGGTATCAGGATTAAAAAGTAAAAGGGAATAAAGGCTCCTGAGGTGAGGATGTGGCTAGGAAGTGCATGTATAAGGATTATTTCCTAGGATGTATGAAAAACCTCTTAAGGAGAAGCGGTTTTCAAGAGTATAGCTTCCTTCTGTGTAATGCGGAAGTAAAACGTATAAGCACTGCTTTCTTTCAGATAAAAATATAACCTACCTTTATGGAACCAAAGCTTTTCCCTGGCTGGGATAACATTTAGTGCAGTGGTTCTCAAACTGGGTGCTGTGGCACCCTGGGGTGCCACAAGCGTATGTCAGCAGTGCCGCAGCAATAATATTTAATTTTTACTAAGATTTACCAGTAGCTGCCTAGATGCCCTGAGCACATCTGATCTCGCCTGGTCTTGGAAGCTAAGGACGATTGGCCGTGGCTAGTGTTTGGATGGGTGACCACCAGGGAATACCAGGTGCTATAGGCACCTCCATTGAATGACAGAGGGCACTCATTCAATGATGAAGATGTACACATATTAGACAGAGAATATAGGTGGTTTGAGAGAAGGGTCAGGGAAGCCATTCATGTGTGTATTGAAAACCCCTCTCTCAACAGAGGTGGAGGGCTCAGGCACAGTCTCTCTGCCACTTATCAAGCTGTCTGGAAGTTGAGTCATGGCTACTGGACTTCTTTTTCTTCAGAGATAGAAACGTTTCACTGCTCATCCAAACAGCTTCATCAGTCTGGATACAACTGGTGCGAGTCCTCCATTTGATAGTCACCTTTGACCTCTTGTCACCCTGGTCTGAAATAGGCTCATAAGATGAACAATGGCCTGAATAGGCTTGTTAGGTAGACAATGGTATCCATAGTCTAAGGTGAACAACGGCCTAAGGTACTGAAACCTATAAAGTATGGGTCGTTAGCTATGGCCTTGGTGGTAAAGGCTTTTTGATTTGTCTCGGTATTGTTGAAAGCACACCCTGATAAGTAGCAGATAAGACTATGCCTGAGGCCCCTACCTCTGTTCATAGAGGGGGTTTCAATGCTCACATGAATGACTTCCCTGACTCCTCTCTCAAACCACCTATCTTCTCTGTCTAAGTATGTGTACATCCTCATCTTTGAATGAGTGCCCTTTGTCCTTCAAATGGAGGTGTACTGCTGATTCTGGTCCTGAGCTGTTACCCCTCCTATGTTGGGCTGTTTAGTTTCTCCAATGTAGAGGTCTGCACACTCCTCACTGCATTGGACCGCATATACTATATTGTTCCTTTTTTGTTTTGGTATCGGATCCAACTTGTGTGCCTATTCAGACCAGGGTAATGTGAAATCAAGATGAACTATAAAATGGAAGACTCGCCACTAACTGACGAAGCTGTTTGGATGAGCAGTGTAAAGTTTCAATCTCTCAAAAAAGAAGTCCAGTTGCCATGATTCAACTTCCAGATAAACTCACCTGGATGAATGAGAATCTTTACAGGCATATTTTAGAAAAACATATCTCAAAAACCATTTGGCCAAACACTCCCAACCTGGAACAGAATAAAAACAGATAGTCTGCCACAGCCATGCCACATTTTGTCCTGATATGAAGTTTAGTTTAAAAATTACAAGTTTTGGTTTGGTCCACTCCATTTTTAGAATTGTGTTACAGAGGATTTTCTGTGCTAGGGCAGGATTATTGTTGCACTCTTGTGCAGCAGTAATACATTTTCCATTTTTTTTTAAAAAAATAAGGCAATAGGAAATGCATGTTCAGACCTCCAGCTCCATATAGACTGCAGCTTAAAACAGTGTATTTAGATTTCTATCACATACTATCATGGCAACTAGATGGGGCTGCAGGGAACACTTAAGTTTTATGGTTTCATGACCATCAGATTTATTATATGCTGTAAGTTTTAAGAAACAGATGACAGATAGAGTAACAGTGAAGGTCATTAAAAAAAACCTTTTCTCTTGTAAAGCAAGCAGGAGACGCTTGTGTTATCCTAGACATGGAAAGAGAATATCAGCAATGGTTCATTGATTAATTAAACTAATGCAAAGTTAAACCATGGATGCGGAATGTGCTGCCCTCCAGATGCCATTGGTGCGCACTCCCCATCATTCTTCACCATTGGCTATGCTGGACAGAACTGCTAAGTTGCAGCCTAACAAAATCTGGAAAGTCACATTTTCTCCACCACAGTGGCAAAAAGGGAGATTAAAACATCCCTGGGCTCTTTTTCTTTTACAGTGCCTAACAGACTGATCAGAGGTAGGATTGCTGAGAAATGTTTTTAGCTTTTACGCATAAGCTTAGAGTCCAAATGTGTATTGGGGATACTGACTCATTAAAAAATGAGATCACGTTACAGTTTCAGACATGTGATTCTGGAAGATCTTTGTGTCTATGCAATTAAACTTGTCAATTCTAAGGGTTAAGTTTATCCTTAATCCAGTTGTGGACCATGTATTTCCCCACTGGATTTTGAAGCTATAGACTAAGTCCAATTGCTATTCCCAGCTAAAACAGGCTTGCTGAATGAACTTGTGAGTCAACAGTCATGCCTGTAACTTCCATTGATTCACGGGGTCTGCTCTAACTGACACTGCTGAGAGAAGTCAGGCCCATGTCTTTTAAACAGTAGAATGAATAGACCGCCCACAATCAGGCAGGAAGGGGACTGTGGCGTTCACCCCTTGGTGTTGAATAATTTATTAGATGTGTCTATGTAGATTGGTGGTTTGTGAACCAATGAGTGACTTTGGGGGAGGAGCCAGAGGGGATTTAAGGCTCAGCCCAGCACTGAATTGGTCAGATAGGGACTGACAGTGTCTGAAAGAAAGTCAGATAGGGACTGACACTATCTGAGAGAAGGTCAGATAGGAACCTACACTTACTGAGAGAAGATAGATAGGGTCTGACTGAGAGACAGTTAAAGATTAGAGAGAAAAGAGATAGGATTTTGGAACTTCTGTGTACAAAACTAAGTTTTGAGTGTCTGTAAACTTAAGAACAGGGTGTGCATGTGAACAACTTTGTTAGTAACCAAACTTTAGTGGGCTTGAGCTATATTCTTCCTTTTGTTTGTACCTAAACACGTTACTTTTATGATTTTTATTCTACTTTGTAATAAATAAACTTATTTTATCTTTTTTCAATTCAAAATCAGTCTGAAAGCATTAATTTACTAGAGAAGCTACTTGGTGGGAGAATAAGAGAAAAACTGGAAGTGGTGCTTGTCAAAACCTGTGAAAGGGCCAGGGGCAAAGCACGGGAATGCTACAGGGACATCATGCCTAAATGTTCAGGTGAAACACCTCCTGTCTACTTGAACCAAAGCTGCCATGACTACAAACTAAACTATGATCATGGATGGTGTTCCTGCTTTTTTAAGGTGAAAATTCTAATTGTTCCCACATATGTAACTGCGATTGCCAATTACTAAACTAGAAGTCACATTAATTCTGTATTAGTCTTTTATGGGCATACACATTTTACAACAGGATGAATTAATCTTCCATGACGCCTATCTATTAACATAATGGCTGACTGGAGAATTTAATTCTCAGGCCCCATTTTTCATCGTGTTCATCTGCAACTTGCTGGAGCAGCAGGGTTCTAGCCACCCACGTTCTGCCACTCACTGTTCATGGTTGGGCTTCTTAGTTATTGTTCCCTGAAAAAAACAATGTAAATTATAGGAATTTTAAATTTCAAATGTTAACATTATGCTAAATGTGTTGCTATTATGAAATTGAGACTGTGTGGGAGAGAAGAATTAAGAATGCTCTCTCCTACCCCCTCCCCAATTAATTGTCTTCCCCATCTACCAAAAAAAAAAAAACCTACAGTAGCATTAAAATTAATTCTATAAAAATCTGCTGAACAGAATTATACAATATGGCAGTGTAATGCAAATTTCTTTGTTCATTAAGCTCATCTATTTCAGTTATACATACACAATGCATCTCAGTAAAGGCCGATAATTCTTAGTACACAATGCAGAATATATTATGCTAATGATACCATGAGAAATCAGGCTCCAAAACATTTATTCTAGCTAGATAAATTATAGGAACTGGAATACATTAAGAGTGTAAATTAACTTGAAGTACATGACTCCAGGAAGTGGCAGAACACCTGGATGAGGGGATTATCCCCAAGGTAAACTGTGCCTGAGGGACAGGACATTGTCTCATTGTCTGAAGTTCCACATTCCCTGTCTCTGCCAGACTGGGCCCAGTTGAACAATAGAACACCAATCTATGGAACATTGACTCAAGGATTTGGACCATCAAGAGCTTGATGGCACAGGAGATTGGATGCAACTGTGAACAATGACCCACCAATGCTAATTGAGGGAAACCTTGAACTGGTTTGTATGTATAAAAACTAATGTTGAACAAACATTCAGGGCTCACTCACACCATCCAGGGTGAGACCACTGACTGTTGCTTTTGGCTTGGCTTTAATAAAACAGACTTGAACAGTTCAGTGTTTGCGCTTCCTTACTTTATTTGAATTTAATTATTGGACACTGGTTCCGAGCCAATTACCTACAATATTCAGCTGGATGCTTGAATTATATCCATGAAAATCAGCACATAATGTAGAATTGTGTCATTTTCATGTTTACTGAAATACACACAAAAAGGAAGGGGCAATTTATTTATTAATTTATGGTCTAAATCAGACATTCTCAACCTTTTTTTGGCCATGGCCATAAACACATAAACACACCTAGATGCCCTGAGCACATCCGATCTCACCTGATCTCGGAAGCTAAGCAGGGTCAGGCCTGTCTAGTACAGTACTTGGATGGGCGACCACTAGTGTTAGAGTAAGGTTCACGTTTTGAGTTTATCTTCAATTCTTCATTCAGACCTCTGCCTCATAGATATCCTAAAACCATCATCTCTGCAAACTCTGTATCCTAAAAGCATCTTTTCTCTAAACTGTGTCCTGAAAGCATCATCTCTGTGTTTCTGCAAAGCACCCCCCACCTCTGCAGACATGGGCTTCTAAAGCTAACAGCAACAGGATGTGTCCAAACCACAACAAGGGTATAGCAAATGTCAAACCGCATGTTAAGACATCTCAAATCTTAAAATATCTTGTTTGCACATTTGTATCCAGCTTTTGAAACTCACTGTTAAGATACAGAGAACAGTACATTATGGAATTAATGACGTTTTATCTTGCTAATGTAGATGGGAAAGTACCACTGATCTTTAAGTTTGGTTGCGTTAGGGAAAATGAACATATATGTAATGAAGTCACATGCTTTCCACTGCGGCAAAATGTAACCAATCCTGAGTTTGTTCTTTTCTGTTTCTGTATGCTGAAGAGTATTTAAGACTGGACATTCCATACAGGAAGTTGTCCCTGCATTCAGGCACCCCTTGTGCACAAGGTATTCAGAAAGGATCCTCTGGAAATAAAATTACATTCCCAGGAGTCCGGTTTGTCTGTTGTCCATTTTATAGTGATTCTCATTGAGGATCAGCCACATTCAAATGTGTGGTGACACTAGGGAATACCAGGTGCTGTAGGCTCCTGGAGTAGGTACTGGCAAGCCCCTCCAGTATTCCTGCCAAGAAAACTCCATGCACATGGGGTCACGAAGAGTCAATCATGACTGTAACGACACAACAACAATAAACACAATATAAAAAATAGGATGAAACAGAATTGTTTAAGTTGCATAACAAATCTCATAAGGTGGTATGTAAAGAATTGCTTCCAGTCTGTGGCCTCCTTTCAAATGTTCCAGGACTCCCATGGGGACCATATGGCCCTCACTGAAAATGGCTGGTCTAAATAGTTTTCTGTTTGGATTGTTTTGATTTTGATGCGTAGGATTATTGTGAATCTCTGGGGGCCAATGATGGAAGGCAGCAATGTTTAAATAATAGTGATAATTATACATAGATCGGAATCTTACTTTCATTTGTGAAGCTGATAGTTGAGCTAAATTTATATGCTGTGTTGTTTTCCAATAATGTGCTGAGCAGAGATTAATGGTGGAGCATTCATTCAGTTTTTTACACTTGAGAATGATCTTCAGAATGTTATAACACCTAAAGCATGAATCCATTTTTAACACATGTAAGAAAAATGTGGCTCTTGGCTTTTCTCTGATGTCTGACCTTGTGAAGATCTGAAATAATTTCCTAGAGGGAAATTCCTTTTGCACTGTATATATATTCTCTTTCAATGCCTCAGCATCCTGCAATTAAAAGAGGGAGCTGTTTCACCAGGGGCATTTGACATTTGATGCTTTAAGACTTTATTCTTTCTATCCCTCCATAGCTAATTTGAGTACCACTTAAAGTGCTTTGTCCTTGTATTATTTTATATTTGCTTGACAAGGTGATATAAACATTGAAAAATAAAACAGCAGCAAGCCTCTTAACATCAGCTGGGCCAGAGGGACATCTGTAATTTCCCTGTATTGCTAATTGAAAATGTCAACTCAACAATTGCTTAACATCTTGGCAGCTAAAACTGAATATTTCCATACAAATATGTATGACTGGATGTTACTGAAATTTGTCTCAGTCTAGATTCATGTAATTTCTCCTGAAATTAGTATCATGATCTTTTTATCCTTCAAATGCCATACACTCGGGTCTTTACAACAGTTAGCCCATTTTATATTCCTGTGGCATCCTGACTGTATCCTGACCTAAATTCTCCTTACTGTGGAAGCACTGGGATCAGATTGTAATTTTTTTTTTGGCTCCTGCCAGCTACAAAGAACAAAGCTGCTTTAGAGAATTAAATCTCCATTCTCATTGTGAGAATTTGATTTTTTTTTAAGACCTGTTTAAAGCCTAGTCAGCAAAGTTTACATTTCGGCGCCAAGTAAAAACCTTCCTGTTCCAGAAGTTTTTTAATTGATACAACATAGACTGTGGGTCCTCTGATGGCAATTTTAGTGTAATGATTTTAGTGTAAGGTTTTTATTATTGTTTTAATTTCCAGGACTGACAACAGAAGCAGCATCCAAAGGAAGGGGAGCTGTGAATGTAGTTACTGGCTTTGGCAGTGTTTTTCTCCTTTCTTTTAATAGGGACCAACCACTATTTCACTTATTAAAAAATGAAAAGAAAAAAAAAACAAGAAAAAGCCTCCCACAGGAGGCAAGAACATAAAATGGGCACTGAAATAATAAACAGAGAAACATCAAAGGACATCTAAGGGGCTGGTCTCCACTAATCTTTCAATTGTCATAATCAGGAAGCAATCAAATGGGTTGGGCCTGCAAATGAACAAGTTTTAATTAAGGGTATGGGAGTCTGAAATCTCAACCACAGTTTGTTCACAGTGAATATACAGTAGGACCCCTGTATCCACTGATTCATTAACCACTAATTCAGTTATCCATGGTTGGCAGAGGAAAAAATTAAACAAATAATCCAGCAGCCACAACGCATGCTACTGTCAAAAACAGCAGCTGTAAAGCAATCTACTGTCATAAAACAGGAGTCCCAAAGCAAGCTACTGTTACAAACAACAGCTGTAAAGCAAGCCACTGTTACAAAACAGCAGTTTTGAGGGGGGGTTGGCATTCTCTCTTATCCACGGTTTTCATTAGCAACGGGAAGGCCTGGAACCAATCCAGCGGATACCAGGGTCCTACTGTACAGATGGTTCAGTTGTGTAGTTGTGTTTTGTTACACACACACACACACAGAGAGAGAGAGAGAGAGAGAGAGACAGACAGACAGACAGACAGACAGAGAAATAATGTCAGAAAGAGTACAAAATGGCAAGCCAGGAAATTCAAGATTCCAGGATTCCTTCTACGTTTTGTGGGTGCACAGGTGCATGGTACTGCAATGGTGCCATGTACCCACATTTAGTGTTGTTGCTCATTTGGTTCAAAGTCACAGCCAGACCTTTGCACATGTGGGGCAATGTTTCCACTCAGTGCTGGTAGGAAATGAGAGGGAAGTATACTGGACATTAAACAATTTGGCAGTTTCCACAATCCTAAAGAAATGTTGGTGGGGTGTGATTACAATCATGAGAAACTCTGGTTAATGAGCCAGAGACACATATTCTGTATGAAACAATGAGAGACTACAACTCCCAGAATTCTCCAGTGTGCTGATTCAAACTTGCTGGAAGTTACAGTGGAAAAAAGAAAAAGAAAAAGAAAAAGAAAGCTAATTGTTCACATTTCTCTGAGTAACTTAATAGTATCCCTGGAGCATTATTTTGAGTTTCAGTTTAGTTTTTTCACACCTTTAATTCCAAAAGTTCTTTCCTCTCCACTTCTCACTGGTTAAAACTACAGCAGGAAAATGAAAAGGCAGAAGAAAAGTCACTTTGAAGATTCATGAGCATCCCTTGGAAATTATCTGACCCACTATATTTCATAGATGAGGTGCTGACTTTTCATTAATAGACCATCTTTCAGTCCCATGTTAAGCATACAGCGTGCTCAGAGCACAGGAATTAGAAGGCCTCAACTTCAAGACTTGCCTATTGACACAGAAATTGGTCCTTTAGCTTTTTCATTTTTTAAAACGAGCTTCCTTCCAAGGCAGCAGAAGTCTAACTATTCAGCTAACCGCCTACAATTGCACAAACAAATTTATCTAATCACTGTATTCTCAAAGGCTTTCACGACCGGGATCTGATAGTTGTTGTGAGGTTTTTTGGCTGTTTGGGCGTGTTCTGGAAGTTTTTCTTTCTGACGTTTCGTCAGACTCTGTGGCTGGCATCTTCGGAGGGCAAGGAGCTCAGGGAACTAGGAGCTCTCTCTGTGCTCTGGGGTACAGAGTGAGTGAGACTGGTTTCTTTTTAAGTTGTGGGAAAGAGGAAACGTGTCCCATGTAGGAAAATAGGTGTTAGTTGTTGTATTGTGATGAAGGGATTCAGAAGTTTTAATGCAATCAGGGGTAGCAAAGATCCTTGATGGGTGTCATTAGCTGTTATATTGTGTGAACTGATCACTTTTGCTTGTGGTTGGGTGGGAATCATTGAGCTTTGACCTTTTGCACTCTGCAGCCTTTAGTACTGGAAGCCAGGCTTTGTTGATTTTTAGACTTTCTTCATTTTTGTTGAAACTGTGCTTATATTTGTGGATTTCAATGGCTTCCCTGTGTAGTCTGACATAATGATTGGTAGTGTTGTCCAATACCTCTGTGTCCTGGAAGAGGATTTCATGTCGTTTTTTTTCAGGGTGTGTTCAGCTACTGCTGAACCCGTAAAGATGCAGTGCCTAGGATTGGCAGCTACAGAATTTCTTTGTGAGGAAAAGTTGATTTTCTTTGTACAGAAACCGATCTCTAACGGTCTCTGGGAACTCCAGGCTTTGGAGGGAAGAAGGGGGTTTCCAGGGTGCTAAATCTCCTGGCAACAGGCACAGCATTGGGTTTGCTCATGCCCGACCAGCAAGCTGTATGGCCGTTTGCCTTGTGGATCCTTCCTGAAGATTCCCCCGGGCGCACGTGTAAGCCTCAAACTTTGTTTTCTGGTGGCAGCAGAACTCCCACATGTCAGCTCTTTCAAGCGTGACAGTATGAAACTCAACCTTCACCAGATGCCTAGGGGGTTCTTCTTTGGGGATACATAGTTCAAACGTCCAAATTCCAATCTTCACCAAACTTGCAGGGCTTGTAGAGGAAAGTTAGAGAAAGCATCCCAGCGAATTTGGGGTCTCTAAATGTTGAGGGGCAGGTGTTATAGCATTTTGAAGGTGAGACAAGTCTGTTCATTGATTCATCACTGGAAATTTGCTGATTCATCAGTTCCTCAGCCCCAACAAATCACAAATAATGATGAGTCACTATTTTTAAATGTTCATCCCCATCTCTGGTTAGGATCTCTCTGGGGAGTGCCTGGTTCATTCCAGTGATTATGGCATGTGATTGCTGGAAAAAGGAGCAAACCAGCTCATTTCCCCAAGGTCGCTATCACACGAAGTGGAAAATGCGGGGAATGGGAAACTCCGGCTTTTGTCCTTACATGATCATGTGATAGAAGATGTGGGTTCTGAGTTCCCACATCCCTTGGATTCTGCTCCGTTTCTGTTATGTCCCCACGGCCCTAACCTGCTTCAAGCAGGCACAGAGGAAATTAAAATAAAAAAAAATTAAAAAATGGCCAACCAGCCCCAGAGAACTGGAAAACTTTTTAAAAAATTAAAAAAAAATCAAATGCCCCAACCGGCCTGCAGGCCAACTGACTGGTGCTGGAGGCAGGGGGATACAAATAAAACATAAAAATAAAAAAACTCCAAACAGCCCCAGGGCTAAGGAAAAATGAAAAAATAAAATTAAAAAATTAAAAAATGCCCCGACCAGCCAAAGGCCAGCTGACTGGTGTTAAGGAGGGGGGGGAATAAAAACAAAAACAAAAAAATTAAAATTCAGCACCGACCTGCCCCTGGCTGGTGGGCACTAAGGAAAAATAAAAAAAATAAAAACCACCGGAAAACTGGGGGAAATGTGCTAGAACCCACCAAAGGGGGCGGTACCTTTTTTTTAAAGCCCGATGACCGTGGGGACAAGATGTTTGGAGCCAGTTTATCAGAAAATTAGACCTGGGTTTTAAAGGATGTGTGATAGAGCCCATAGTGGACCAAGCAGTGGGCTAAAAACCCATTTGATCACACTCTGAATTTCCTCCTTTCTTAACTTTGTGAGGCTAACTGAGGCAAAAAATATGAGAAGGTTATTTCTGGCAAATCTCTAATCCCTTTCAAAATGGACTTAAAATACTTTGCTAAGACTTGTTACAAAGCATCCACACAGTTGATCCTTTCCAGCAAGGCACATTTCCAGGCTTAGCTATTATGTGTTCACAAGTCCTCAAGTACTTGATGGATGCCTACAGCAGGAGAAGACTATCAAAGACTTAGAAGAACTGCCTGTTTTCTCATGCATCTTAAGGAATCATCATGGCATGAATGTCAAAATTTGAATGCTGAGGGGAAAATAATCTCTTTTTTTCTACTAATCCTCTTTTAAAAAAAAAATCTTACAACATCCTCAGCTAGCCTCCCCTCTCTGTATTTGACAAACCCACAATTCCATACCTGTCATTTTGTACTGTCACTATTAGGGATTATAAAGAAACAGATTGCAGGGCCATTCCAAAGACTGGGCCACGGGCAGCACACAGATTCAGATAAAGGCAAACCAGTCTAAAATTTTAGAAGGAGCATGTTCTGTTGGAGCTATTGCAGCCTCACATGCTGCCTTTAGTAATTGCAGCTGGTTGGGATCCTTCTGGGCTGGAGTGAGTATCAATCTATTCAGCTGCAACCTATCATCCCCCCCACCTCTGATTCAAAGAGAACCTTGGCTCTTGGCTCAGCCTTTTCCCTCTCCTTTGTCTGTCACAGGGAGTGAGTCTGTTGAGGCCCATTTGCCATTTGACCTGTTCAGAACCTTAAACAAAGAAAATTATTTTTAAGTCTTTCTCCAAATAATGTCTCAGAGTGAGTTATTGAGACTGTAAGCACCAGTTGATGAGAAAAGGGGCTGGACTGGACTGGAGAGCTTTCAGATATTCTGCTCTGTGTATTCCTGCACTTCTGCAGAACAGCTAGACAAATTTAACCAATGTTGTGGATTTTCCAGGCTGTTTGGCTGTGTTCTGGAGGTTTTACTTGTGGCCAGCATCTTCAGAGGGGAGGAACACAGGGACTAGTTGCACAGAGAGAACTCCTATTTCCCTGAGTTCCTTGCCCTCTGATGATGCCGGCCCAGAAATGTTAAGAAGAAAAGCCTCCCAAACACAGCCAAACAGCCCTAAAGCCCACAACAACCATCAGATCCTGGCCGTGAAAAGCCTTTGAGAATACATTGGATTTAACCAACGTTCAAACCTCTGCAGCTCTGGTGCTTCTCAGAGTTCTAGCCCCAAAAGTAACATGTTGAATGAACAGATGGTTGATCCTATCCCGTTACAGTTTCCTGAAGTAGCAAAAGCTAATGCCAGAGGAAACACAGAAACAGCATTGGGTGAGATGAAAAGGAAGAGAAAAGAAACTGTAGTAGGGGAAAATAAGTATGTACTGTATATACTCAAGTATAAGCCTAGTTTTTCAGCCCTTATTTTTTGCTGAAAAAAACGCGCTCAGCTTATACTCCAGTCAAAAAGTTTCCCCAGGTTTTTTTTGGTGGGGGGGCGCCAAAAATTCGGCCCTCACCCGGCTGGGGGGGGCAGTGGAGGGCAAGTCCTGATCGGGCGAGCAATAGTGATGCCTCCGCTTCCCATATGATTCCAATGTGAAGGTTTAGGGGCACCCTCTTTGGCTCAGACCCCTTGCCCCCAAATGTTTCAAAATTTGCATTTTTTTAAAAAAAACATGCACTTGAAAGTTATTTTAAAAATATGCAATCAAAATTTACTTACCTTGGGACTCCAAAGTATCAGGGGTACCTTCAGAAAGTGATTTTAGGGAACCCCCTGAAATTTGGAAACATTTGGGGGTAAGGGGACTTAGTTATGAAGCTCTAAAGGGGATGAGGGTAGTATTGGCAACTGCAAGGACTGTGGAGGCAATCAGGGAGTTTAGTCTATGGTGTTAACTCCCTTATTGCCTCCACACTCCCAGTATCCGTTGCCAGTTACTACGCCCAGCCCCTTTAGAACTCGGCCGGTATACCGTATATACTCGAACATTGCCCTTGGCTTATATTTGAGTCAATTTCCCCAGTTTTGGGGGGTACAACTAAGCCCTCGGCTTATTCTCAGGATGGCTTATACTCGAGTTAATTGCAAGTAAACATGATTGAAGGCATGGCCTTCAATTCTCTGGTTATATGAGCATATTTCTATACTGAAATCTACACCTGTATTAGGTGAGTGTGTCAGAATAATAAATCTTGATGCTGCTATAAGCAGTTACTTTAGATAACAGCATTAACAGCACTGAAGCAAAAAAAAGTAATACATTAAAATGCCAGGAAGAAAAAGTATGGGACGGGGCATCACAAAGCCCTGAAGTGTCAAAAATTAATTCATCGCTCAGGTCTATAACATTAGAAACACATGCCAGTCACCAGGATGTTTATTCATGTATAATTATCTGTGTTTTCATTTTATCATTTGCTCCTGTTATTTCTTAAAGTCAAGACCACAGTCTATACTTTAAGAAATGGCAAAGTACAAATTTGTTAAGAGTAGAATCCTGTGCTTATTTAGGTGTCAGTAAGTCCCAATGTATTTAATCGTACTATGTCCCACTGCATAAGGATAATTCATGATATTTTTATACATACATGTCATATTTCCTGCCATGTGGTGATCCCTGGTAGGCATTGGCAGTGAAAAATTGTGCACTCACCCTGGCAGCACATGTGGTATCCAAGCAAATTTGTTCACTGCTACTCACATCTGATCTCAACTGATTTCGGAAGCTAAGCAGGTATTTTATGTATTTCTTTGTATCTTCTCTTTATATTGTTTAACGTTCCATTGTTTATATGTTTGTTGTTGTTAACTGCCCGGAGTTCCTTTGGAAGATGGGCAATAGATAGATAGATAGATAGATAGATAGATAGATAGATAGATAGATA
>JAHTLZ010000016.1:12702273-12719961 GCA_023846285.1 Phrynocephalus versicolor | reverse complement strand
TTTGTTTGTTTGTTTGTTTGTTTGTTTGTTTGTTTGTTTGTTTGTTTTTAGGGTGCACTGACCAGGCCACCCTTGGGACCTGGTCAGCGCTCCTTTATTTATTTGTTTACTGTGCCGACCATATGCCGACCATACTGTGTGTGGCCATCGGCTTTTCCCCCCCTCATCTTTTCCTGGTCGCCGTCCCAGAAGCCAGGAAGACTGGACCTCCGGTCCAGCACCAGGTAGGAGACATCTCTGCCCCCCATTAACAAAACGAACCGAACCGAACCAATTTTTCTCGGTTCGGTTTGTTTCGTGTTAAATTTGCCCCTGGGGTCGTTATTCATTTCGTTACATAATGAACCGAATAATGAACAACGAAATGAAAAAAAATCATTTTGTGCCCACCTCTACTTAATATCCATTCCTCTGGGTACCAGGGCCAGACTAGCCATTAATCAGGGTGAGGTGGTTGTCTCGGGGTTGTGATGTTGCCACCCCTTGCCCCTTGCCCTCTCACCCACAGGCCTGAGCCAGCCAGCCATTCCACAGCTGCTAGCAAATATTCCACTGCCAGCCATGGCCATGGCCACACTTCGCCTTATCCTCCTCACCTACCTGAGTGTGGCCTGGTGGCAGTAAGTGAGGTGGCAGCGGCCTTTCTTTCCTTGCCCCACTTACTGCCACCAGGCCACAGAAGCTATTTGTTCATTCCATTAATAGGTTTTATATAAACATAAACCACTGGATCGCGATGGAGCCAGAGGTTGGTCTCTTGCTGCAAAGCCAGAGGCTGGGATTTTCCCACTGTGGCTTTTTGACTAAGGTCTGGACTCAATTATCCTTAGGGCCCCTTCCAACTCAGCACTTCTAGGATTAGTATTACCCTTGTTTGGATTTTTAAAAATAAAATGTCTACTTCTTTCTGAGTCCGTTGGATCAAGCTAGGGAACACACACACTCTCTCTCAGAATAGATGGTACATATTCTTTTCCTAACGGGAAAGGAAAATTGCTGGCACAAGCAGGTAATGCACGAATAATTCACCAGCCTGATTAAGCACCGGAGATTCTGTGTGCATAGCCCTGGAAAATAAGCTGCATTCTTGCAAATCAGTTGTTTAGGAGGCGAAACTGGGAACTGGATTTCCTCCCCCACCTCCAGCCTGCAATGATTCATCTCTACTGAAAAACCAATCTGTGCCATCGCAACTAAATTTACATGTCTATATTCGCATAGTCCTCCATTCCGTACATGGACAATTATTGAGTTGGTGCTAATAGGTGAGCTGGCCTGATCAAAGGCTATTCTTTAGGAAGGAGGCCAGGTTTATTTATTATAAAAGCCAAGGAAGGAAGGAAGGAAGGAAGGAAGGTAAAAGAAAGAAAGAAAGAAAGAAAGAAAGAAAGAAAGAAAGAAAGAAAGAAAGAAAGAAAGAAAGAAAGAAAGAAAGAAAGAAAGAAAGAAAGAAAGAAAGAAAGAAAGAAAGAAAGAAAACTCATAATTATTTTTTCTCACTGATTTCAGTGGGAACTAAGTGAACATAACTAAACCTGGGCCTGATCTTATGTGGCAAAATTAGTCACTCATTATGTGATGCCGTGAAGACTTGATGTACCCAATAGGAATCCAAATATAGGGAAATTCATTACAAAAAGTAGTATTTCTCACATGAGAACGAGAGAGTCAGACACCTTAGAGAGCATTAGCTTCCAAGTGTTGAAGTAATACCCACCGTGTTTTATAATAAACAGATCTTTTAAACTGAAATAGCGCTTCAACAATTTTCTCACTGACATAATGGCATGTTGTAAAGCGTAACAGTGCTCATTTGTGCCCTGAAATAACTTGTGTTGTAGTCAAAACAAGTTAGATTTACAGGAACTGAAAATAGATTTAAGCAAGCAGGCAGAAAAGAGAATAAAAATTACACACCCCTCTAAAACTCTAAAAGAGTTTAAAAGACATTCATGAGAACTTAGTCGTTCTCTGCCTCTTCTCCATCAGATCGCTTGCCACTGGAATATTTGTTTTGTTGCTAGCCACAGAAATGGCATTGCATAGATAACACGAATAATTATTACAGCTATTATCCTGCCTTGCACTGAACCTTCTCATCTGCCGGCAGAGTAGAACATGGTTATTACCTTCTAAAAGCCTTTCTGAGAAGGTAAATTGGACCAACTTTCTTAGTGTTTTCCTAAGAAATATGAAAGAAAGCTATAGTATTGCAGAGCCATGGAAACAACCCACATAAATCATGCCTGACCAATGGAGACAGGGATGTCACAACAACTCTATAGTACATATAGGAAAGAAACATCAACAAGATTAAATTAGATCAGAGGAACTCAACGTGTATTGATCTACACCAGTGCTTTTCAACACTGGGTCCATAGATGTTCTTGGACTACAATTCCCAGAAATCCTGGTCAGCATAGCTACTGGTGAAGACCTCTGGGGGGTTTTGTTTAAGAAAATCTGGGGACGAAAGGTTGGGAACCAAAGAGGAGGGACAGACAGTCATATAAGGACTAAATTGATAAGATGGGGCGTGTACATTGCTACTGTGGATGTATCCCCAAAGCATATACAATAGGACTCCTTTATGTGCAGGGGATTGGTTCCAAGATTCCATGCTCCTCCCCCCATGCTGAAAACTGTGGATAATAGTGATTTACCATATAGCACGGTAAAAGAAAAAAAAATCCAGAAATTATTCACCACGTATTACCAGAACTGGCCATTAGAGGAAACAAAAAACCATGCTATGCTTTCTTCATGCAACAAAACCCACTAGAGATGGGCATGAAACGAAAAAAGTTTTTGTTCCGTTATCCGTTATTCATTCTGTTACGTAATGGAATGAATAACAGAGCCCAGAGTAATTTAGGAACAAACCAAACAGAACCAGAACAAATGAGTGCTCGTTCCTCCCTGCTGGCGATGACAGCCCAGCTGTCATCACCAGCGGGGGAGGATTGTGAGAGCCCCGTTCTCCGCGGCTATCTCAATCTACGATCTCCGCAGCGAGGGGGTGACATCCGGCTCGGCTGTCACATCCCTGCTGTGGAGATCGGTCAGGAGAGGAGTCAGAGACCACAGATCGCTGCTGAAGAGGGGCCTGAGATCTGGCCTCCGTGCGCGGAAGCTGGATTGGAGCCCCCCTGTCCAGTGATGTCCACCCCGGAAATGACAGCCGGTGGGCTGTCAGGCTCTGAGACGGAGTCGAGAAGGAAGGGGCTGCGATCCGGTCTCCGCACACAGAAGCCGGATTCCAGCTCCCTCTCGCCTCCCTCCGCCCCAGAGCCTGATAGTTGTCAGGCTCTGGGGCGGAGTCGAGAAGGAAGGGGCTGCATTCTGGTCTCCGTGCATGGAAGCCGGATCCCAGCCCCCTCTCATGCCCTCTACCCCAAAGCCTGTCAGCTGTCAGGCTCTGGGGTGGAGTCGAGAAGGAAGGGGCGGCAATCTGGTCACCGTGCGCAGAAGCCGGATCCCAGCCCCCTCTCACCCCGTTGTGCCCCAGAGCCTGACAGCACAGTGGAGGGCAGCGGGAGGGGCCTGCGCGGAGGCCAGATCAGAGCCCCCTGTCCAGCTCTCTGACCCAGAAATGACAGCCCGGCAGGCTGTCATTCTTGGGGCGGAGGGCGGCGGGAGGGGCCTGCGATCCGGTCTCCATGCGCGGAGGCCAGATCAGAGCCCCCTGTCCAGCTCTCCGACCCAGGAATTACAGCCTGGCGGGCTGTCATTCTTGGGGCGGCGGGAGGGGCCTGCGATCCAGTCTCCACGCTCAGAGACCAGATCAGAACCGCCTGTCCAGCTCTCCGCCCCAGGAATGACAGCTTGGCAGGCTGTCATTCTTGGGGTGGAGGGCTGAGGGAGGGGCCTGTGATCTGGTCTCCATGCGCGGAGGCCAGATGGGAGCCCCCTGTCCAGCGATCTCCACCTCGAACCTGATGCCCGGTGGGCTGTCATTCTCGGGGTGGAGGGCGGTGGGAGGGGCCTGCAATCCGGCTTCCACACGTGGAGGCGGATTGGAGCCCCCTGTCCAGCTCTCCGCCCCACGAATGACAGCCTGCCAGGCTGCCATGCATTGAGGCGGAGGGCGGCGAGAGGGATCTTCCCCGCAGCAGATGACAGGGCGCTGTCATCTGGCGTGGGGAAGTGAGACCCCCGTTTCCAAAAAAAGAAAAACGGAATGAATTTTTTTTAAAAAATGGGCTGCTATTTTTTAAAAAAAATGGTCCGAAAAATGGAAACGAAGGGAGATGGGCCACAAACAGAACGGAAACGGAACACATTTTTTCCGTTTTGTGCCCATCTCTAAAACCCACATCATGAAAAATGGATTTCTAGTTTATTTTAATATTATTAATATTTTCTGTTCTGACTGATGATAAGTGACACCACAAATACCAATCCAGTGGATACAGGGGTCCTCCTGTGCCAACATATATACATAAAATCAATAGATTTATTGCCAATGTTTTAATTATAGGTCACCAAGAACTGATAGACTAACCAATGGGAGGATAACAGCTTTTGTGAGATTTTACAGTACATACATATTAAAGCAGATGATGGACTGACTGTAGCTTGATTGTTTCTTTCCTTGATGACACTATAATTGGAAAACCGGGGTGCTGTTCACCAGTTGCACACCGTGGGATATTTTTAAATGATGGCAAGTATTGTATTCAACCTTCATTAACCAGAAAATTCCAGCAATCAAGTATAGTGGGGCTACTAAGCCAGTGCAAGGTGGGCTTTCTTCATGGAGACATCATGATAGCAACCCTTGTGCAAGTGACGCAACACTATATTGCACTTTCTGCTTAGCAGAAGCTCAGCTTACTGGCAGAAGCACTTTTAGACTTTTATTTTCATTTTAAAGTATTGGTATTTTAAATTTCTGAATTTTTAAAAACTTTGCATTGGCTCCCAGCTCAATATCTTATTAGTATTTAATCTCTTCGTAACCCCAGTCACAGCAAAGGAGCCCCGTGGTTAAATGCCTGTACTGCAGGTAAAACTGTGTTCACAACCTGGGGTAGCAGGCTCATGGTTGACTCAGCCTTCCATCCTTCCGAGGTTGGTTAATTTGCTTTTTCAAAAATCAAAATACACCCTAAACCATGTTGTTCATTGTGATAAGCCCACAAGAAAATGGAAGAGAAAATATTATGGAGTGCTGTCAGTTTTTAATGGACCCTTTGCAAGAGTAGAAGAATTACAAATGGGCCCCAGTATAATGATGCATCTGTCTCTTCGATATTAATATGGCCTTAATCAGTAATGAATAAACATAATACTGTATATATAATTCAGTCTTCCAGGAGGGATGAATGACAATCAGCTCCAACTTTGTTACCCTGTTTCCCCATCCCAAATATTTGCCAGCTGGAGTTCTGCATGATTTGGATTCATCAGTAATGCCAACAGTCTTTCTAGCCCCCTACCATTTGAAATGTCTCTCGTGCTGATCTGTTCATGTGATTAGAGCATTGTAAATCACCGGGAGGAAATGGACCTTTCTAGCATATGCAGCAGAATAGAATAAAACCATTTGTCATGCCTGCACAAAAACAAGGGTGGTTCAAAGCAGCAGGTCCCCTGAATCTAAATCACAGAACAATGGTTGAATTAATCGCTGCCCAGCTGCAAATGTTTCATGATAATGTTCTCTTGTTACTTGAAAAGAATTGCCAAGTAATGCAGGATTGGGATAACCCGACTTTGGAAGAAGATATGTGTGAGTTTTCTTTCTTATTGGAGAAAATATTTAAGAGGAAGGCAAAACAAAACAGATCTCATGCAAAACATTTTACACAGTGCAAAAGGGCAGACAGTTTTGAATGTCTATCAGAATATACATCCTTGCCACAGCAATAATGTGGGGACCAAGTGCATTGTCACCACTGAAGGTTTACAAGCTTTCAGACAAACACTTACCCATCATTTGCTTCAGGTCCAAATCAGTGCATGGTACATGCTCAGCTCTCCTTAACTGGGGCTATAGTTTAGGGGGTGAAATGCTGGTTCTAATTTCAGTCTCTGGCAGGGTAGATTTGATTTACAATGATTTTTAAAATTGTTATTGGCGGTGGAATATGCTGCCACAAAGGGTGGTAGAGTCTTCTTCTTTGGAGGTTTTTAAGCAGAGGCTGGGTGGCCATCGGTCGGAAATATTGTGATGGGGTTCCGGCATGGCAGGGGGTTGGACTAGATGGCCCTTGAGGTCTCTTCCAACTCTATGATTCTATGATTCTAAAAGATGATTTTTAAAATTTAAAGCATGGTTTAAACCATTTGAAAAAATAATTGATTTTTATACCCCCTGGCCTTTGGAATCTCCACTTTAAAGGGATGTCAGGTAATGAAGGAGGCTGGAGAAGAATCTTCTCTCTAAATCTGGAAAGAGATTCTGCTAGTCAAAGAAAGACAATGTGAGGGTGATTAGATGGATTATTTGAGCCAAGAAAAGGCAGTTTTCATGTTTTCACTTAACCAGGATTCTGAAATCGGTTCCTCCCTGTGGTCTTTTCAGAATAGCGGTGGTGACCCATGATAACCACCAGAGGGCTTTTCATAAAATAGTGAAATACTGTACAGCCCAAGGAAATGGGATGTTGGTTAGTTTTCCCCAGGATTTTGTAGCAGCTTGACAGGAATCCATCATTCCCAAACCAACCAGCTAACAACATTTCATGTAAACAAGAAAGAAAACTATACTGAGTTAGGTGTCCATAGCATTTCAAGTGACTGTTACATTTATATGCTGGCTGGATAGCTCAGTGGTTTTGTTATCTGTTTGTGGAGCCAGAGATTAGGAGTTTGATTTCCTACTGTTCTTCCCGAGCCAGGCTATATTCATTCATTCATTCATTCATTCAGTTTATATACTGTCCATCTAGCCTGGGGGCCACTCTGGGCAGTGAACAACAAGCTTCCCATGGTGTCCCCAGAAGCAAATAATGGAAAACCATTTCTGTGCGTTCTCTACATGGAAAGAATTGTCGTTAAGTCGGAGTCAACCTGGTGGCTCACACTTATTACATTTGTGTCTGCGTTAAACTCTCCCTACAAATGCACACCATACTCAAACCCTCTCGGCTTCTTCCTCTCACTACAACAACAATAAAAAAATCTCTTAATCAGCCTTCTCTGATTCAAATCACATTCCAGCAAAACCTGCGCTCTGCCTTTCCACTCTACCATTGCTTCACAACCTTTTCATAGGCTCTGATTCCCGAGTCAAACAGCAAGCAGGCACAAGAGCCGTCCGCCACACTAATAAGATGCATGCAATTACAATCAACACTGAGTAGATGGAGAACATCTATATCACCACCCATTTGTTAGGTCTATCGAATAAAGAGCTTGGCTTTTGGCTGCTAAACATGATGCTTACGTGGTAAGTGTAATGTATATTATACATTATACAGGGAGTCCCAAGGCTAAGCCCATCAGGGTCAAGCCACAGAAGCCACAGTTATTAGGCAAGTGATAGGCCACTAGAGCTGAACACTTTGTTCCAAAGCTGCACACTCAGTTCAGCAGTCCTCCTGTCAAACTTAATGAAACATATGCATGGTAAAGGTAAAGGCAAAGGCAGAGTAAAAATGCTCTAAAATAAATAAATAAATAAATAAATAAAGGTAGGATTTCACATTATGCAGTCTAGAAACCAGCTTAGTTTTCTGTCTACTGAAATATGATGATAATCTGCTAAACCTCGTTTCACCTGTCCATTGGTCCTTGTACACAAAGCCCACTGGTATTGTATGTAGACATTGTACACAAAATTAGATGAACAGCTGGAGGTCAACAACATTCCAGTTCTGTCTTTGAACAGTTAGCAACCATACAAATGTTTTATAAACTGAGCTTTTGTTACCATATTTTTCCATGTATACAATGCTATTTTTTCCAAAATCATGACATTAAAAATTAAGGGGCGTCGTATACACAGAAATAAGCCTTTCCTGAGGGGTGGGGATGGACCAGAACCCAAACTAACCTTGCTATTTCCCTTTCTTTCCAGAAGCTCATTTACTGCGGTCAGTTTGAGTTCTCCTACACACACACACACACACACACACACACACACACACACACACTTTCCCCCTTTCCTTTTTGGGTTCTTCCACTGCCCTCTGCCTTTCCAAAATGCTTCTCTACTTGGTTTGTTTTTTGTTTGTTTTTGCAGAAATCGGAGTGGGGAAGGGCACTTCTTAATGGGCTGAGAACATAAAATGTCTGCAAAAACAAACAAAAATAACATGGAGGGGTGTATTGGAAAGATGGAGGGCAGTGAAAGAGCCTGGAAAGGAAAGGGGAGACAACATGGGGGGGGGACCCAAACTGATGCCAGGAAAGCGGGAACAGCTCTCTCTCTCTCTCTCTCTCTGTTTGTGTGTGTGTGTGTGTGTGTGTGTGTGTGTGTGAAAGAGAGAGAGAGAGAGAGAGAGAGAAACCCAGACTGGGCAGCAGGGCAAAGACTCTGCTCAACACATTCACTGGCATCGTGGGGTTCTCCTCCCCACCCCGACTGTTTCCCTTCCTTTCTGGTAGAATTTGTTTATTTTGTTAATTTGGAGTTCAGGAGGTGGCATCTTGTACATGGTTGTGTCTTATAGGCAGAAAATACGGTACTTCCCTTCATGCCTTATCTTCACAGACAGTGTCAGGAACATAATGTATGGCTGTACAAGAGGTGAAGAACCAGGGGAACACACACAAAATGGAGGCAAAATTGGATCAAATCAATTTTATACCAAAGTGATTCTGGAGAAGTTGCAGTCTTTGCTTGCTTGCTTGCTTGTTTAAACAAGGATAAGGGGGCAGAGTTATTTAGCTATTATGAAAAAGGAGTTGCAACTTGGAAAATGTTGGGAACTACAGTTTTAAGCATATGATTGGCACACCAGATTTCTTGACACATATAGAAAGGCAATGTGACAATTCATGAGATATTGTGTCCAGCCAAAACACTGTTGCACTTCCAAGAATAAAAAGAACTCAGTTTATCCCCTGCTGGGTTGAGAAAGCAACAAGCAGTTCAAGTAGGAATTTTGAAACAGATCTGGGAGTAACTTGGGGAAGAAAAGTCTCCATGGTGGCCTATGTGTGCCCTCTGAAAGCCTTCCTCTTGGTCTATATAGCACAAACTCTTACCATCAACCAGATTTTCCAGCCTAGAATAAAAACAGCAAGAGAAGTCAATAAAAACTACCCTGGATTGGTTTGCTTACCAATGCCTTGTGGATTAGTTCCCGCATACCTACATTGTCCTGGGTGTTATAAAATTATTCAACCTTTAGTACCAACAGTTGCAGCCTTGCTTATTACAGTACTTTTCAGTGTATGAGACTATATTTTGGCTATAATTGAGGCACATCTTATACTTGGAAGAAAGCCGAGAAGATAACTGTGTGATTGTCAGTCTGTAATTTTGAGTTGGAAAGGTAGGGGGCATTTTATAGAAAGCGGAGTACTATAGATGGAAAAATACGGGGATATCTGTACAGGTATGAGCAGAAGGAGGAAGGGAAGGAGAAAGGAACACCATCTCTCGGTCTCACCACTTTCTGAAGGTTCTCTGATGAGGACATGAAGGTCTGTGGCTGCTCCCAATCTTTCAAACTCAGGCTAGAAAAGATCCCTGCCAGTTAAACCTGCTAAAGGGCACCTGTGGAGTGGCAAAAACTCCAACTGAGATTTCCCCCTGGAACCAGTGAGATTTCCTGGTCTCCCTTCAAAATTAACTTCCCATCAGTCTAATTTTTATTGTTTATATAGACTGTATATTTGCCTGTTCTTTTTACACATGAAACTGCCATATTATGTGCCCTTATCAGAGAATTTTCCAGGGAGGGCAAAAATCTCATTTGGCACAGGAATTTTAATAATTCATCTGCACAAACTGGTGTCACATCCAGAGAAAAAAATGAAGATAAAATATTCAAAATCCTTTGAGGTTTCCATCTATCTTCCTCAGAAGAAAAAAACTTGCAAAGCAAAAACTCACAATAGGGGAAAAAGGAACTCTACCTCCATTTCTAATTGAGAAGCTATGGGATTTACATTGGTAAATCAAGGAGTGTATTTTGCATTTTCTTTTATATAATGTGTGTTAATTTTATTTCACTTCATGTTTTCTGACTTTGGCGTTTTTGTGGTGAACATAATTTTGTACTCACAAATGTTCCTTTGGATACTTAGGTAGTTTAATATCCTGCAGTACAATACAATTCTCACTGGAATCAGAAAATAACCCATAATGCATATGATACATGTTTCGAGGTGGGTGGGTTGTTGTATTTTATTTTACTATTTTACTGTCTGTTATTTTTATGTTTCAGTCTTATACCTTTCCTGTTCACCTCCTTGAGTTGTTTTATAGAAGCAGACAGTATATAAATTCTAAATAAAGTAAAGTATTTGTAACAAATTCCTTGAGCATGCAAATATAGACATATTGTATATCATATACAGTCAGTTTACTATCTCCCTTCCACAGGATGTGGTGATGGCATCTGGCTTGGATGCCTTCAAAAGGGGATTGGACAGATTCCTGGAGGAAAAGTCCATCACAGGTTACAAACCATGATGGAAATGTGTAATCTCCAGGCTTAAAACCAGGGTACTTCAAGGGCCAGATGCAGGGGAGTGGTATCAGGAGACAGATATCTAGTCTCATGCGCTCCCAAACGCATCTGGTGGGGCCACTGTGAGATACAGGAAGCTGGACTAGATGGGCCTTTGGCCTGATCCAGCATGGCTCTTCTTATGTTCTTATGTTCTTATCTTTTACGTATATTTGCTTGCTTTCCCATTGCATTTTCATTCTACAGTGTTCCATTCATGCAAATGGATTAAAAATGTTTTGTTTTTTATAAGATAAGTGATCAAATATGTACACTGCTTTTAATGGCTGAGCATAAAACACAATGTTGATTTTTGAATGTTAGCTGGACATTCAGGTGCTATCTAGGCCCTCAAGTTCATTCTAGCAGTAATGGCTTTGGAAACATTTTTGTAGGTTAAAATGATAATTTGGCCAACTTTATGCTTCTTTATTTACAAGGTGACTTGGTAGTCTTTCAAACATGGAGAAAGGCAATGAATATTAATAGTCATTCTTTGTGGTTCTGTATTACTAATTTGCAAAAGTTACTGAGCCTATGTGACAGTAATTTTGTTTCCTTTCCTGAATATAAACCTAGATATCAATAAAACATTGCATTTTCATCTTCAGTTTTATGGTCAGGCATACAATTTCAGTATTATCAGATGCAAACAACCAAGCACAATTGTTTTATTACTATTATTAATTATTCCTGCGGGGTACATGGCAGACTGTTGTTTCTATTATTGAAATTCCAACATTTGATACACAAGGGTGGCTTCAAAGCCAGTTTTCCTGGCCAGTTACTATAGAATTTCTGTTTCTTTGTTTGTTCGTAGTTTTCTCACTTTGTTTCTATAATGCATTGCCAATCCACTTATGGAAAGAGCAGGAAAGGAATAGTAATGAAAGAATAAAAATGACTTGGAGGTGCTATGTCTTTCTGTGGGGATACTTCCAAGTGGACTGCAATTTTGAACAAGCTAATACGCCAATCTGTAATTGGACTTAGAAGTGCCAAGATGATGATGATGATGATGATGATGATGATGATGATGATGATGATGATGATGATGATGATGATGATGATGATGATGATGATGGGTCATCAAGTCAATTCCAACGTATGTTGACCCTTGCCAAGATTTCCTGGATTTAAAGTCCTCAGAAGTTATTTACCAGGACCTTCTTCTGGAGGTGTTCTGGAACTGTGTTCTGGAACTGAACAGCTTGTCCAAGATTTCATAGGCTGGTTGTGTTCCCAAGAGACACAATGGGGAATCAAAATCATTCTGAACCTCTTGCTCTGCAGCCTAGTACTGAACTCATTTATATCCTCATATGGATACATCTTGATCTGCCTAGATGCCCTAAGCACATCCAATCTTGCCTGATTTCGGAAGCTAAGCAGGGTCAGCCGTGGTTAGTACTTGGATGGGAGACCACCAGGGAATACCAGCTGCTATAGGTGTCTGGAGTAGGTACTGGCAAACCACTCCAGCATTCCTGTTGAGAAAACTCCATGGATGTGGGGTCACAAAGAGTCAGCCACGACTGTAACAAGTCAACACAACACATACATGGATGCATCTCAGTCTGCTATTTAAATCAGGACAGGAGCTTATATGCTTTGTGCTCTCTCTTCATGTACTAAGAGCTTCGAAATAAACTCTTTAAAGATAATTAGACCGATCTAGTAGTTTTCAACCCAACTAGGAATGAATATCAGCTTAACATAGGTGCTAATTAGTGGAGCATTAACCACAATGTGAATAGTTTTAGTTATTCTTTTTCACTGGGTCTGTAAACAATGCTGAGGGTGCAATAAGAATATTAGCAAGGACCAGGAGAAGAAAAAATGATGATAATGGGAATAACAGCTATGGGGGTGTGGGGGTGTCTTGTTTTCAATTCACTTGACTCTAGCTGAGCCAAGGTGGATCAGTTGGCTCCATCATGGCAAAACAGGGATGAGGAGGTTGTTCTGTTATGGCTCTGAGACACTCAAAACATTTCTGATCAAAACCATTTCATCCTTGATTTATAAATTGACTATTTGTAGCCACTTGCTGCTGCACTTCAACATCACCCTGGATCAGTGTCCTCTACTGAAAGAATGATGCATTTCATTATTAATGTTCTCAAGGCAAACAGGCCAGTCAGGAGGACCCGACCAGTCCCTCTGTTCCCCTCAGTTGGCAGCTTGTACGTCAAGGGGATTACCTCAGCCTCCCACCAGCAAATAAGTACCCCAACCCATCTTCAAAAAGGGCATTTGTCATAATGTCTCAAGAATTAGATGAACATATATACAGTAGGATGGCAGAAGCTGTGTGGTTTGAAACCATTTAGCAGCCTTAGAGTTTGATGCCACACCAGCACCAAGATTATATCATCCATCCGTCCGTCCACCCACCCATCCACCCATCTATCCATTTTTATTACATTTTCACCCTACCTTTCACCCTTGAGCCACGCAAAATGCAGCCATTCAAACTCATAATAAGTCAGTGAAAGTGCAAGCAGTAAAACTTACTGGATTGGGAGCAACAGTCCATTTATTGTGCATGCTCGTTTTCAAACACTTTATTAAGAAACCATTAATATTTGAATAACCATCTAGCAGCAAAGCTTTTTATTGACAAATATTTCAAAGCCAGTGACATCACAAATTCTTCTTCCCCTTTGGCATTTACCGATTGAATGTATTTTCTCTGGTATGAAAGGCAAAACAATGTGTTTTGTCTCTTAGTAAAGACCATAGATTCTAATTCACTGTGTTAAAGCAAATAGGTTAAAGTCCTTCAAATTAATCCTCACCACTATATATTGATTAAGCCCCTGGGTTTAATCAATAAAGAAGAACATTGCCACAAATCCTTTGAAAAGATTCCAAATGTCTTAGCTTCTCATCTATTTTATAACTAAAAGGAAAATGACCCATGTATTATTTGGTGAGTCATAGAAACATAAAGCTGTTGAATTAGAAGGGTCATGGTGTCCAATCCTTTGTCAAAGCTAGAATTCCACAAGTAAAGAAGACCTGACAAAAGGCCATCCAATCTCTGGTTAAACTTTTGACAAAGGAAAAACCACCACAAACCAAGATAGTTCATTCCACTGCTGAACTGCCCTTTAAGATATTAAAGATTTTTAGACAGAGAAGACTGGTGGCTCGAGAGAGGGGTCAGGGAAGCCATTCATTTGTGTATTGAACCCCCCCCCCCCATCAACAGAGGTGGGGGACTCAAGAACAATCTGTCTGCCACTTGTCAAGCTGCCCTTTCATCAATCCCCAGACAAATCAGAAGCAGTTCACACCTCCACCAGGAAGGTCACAGCTAATGACCCACACTTAATGGGTGCTGGGAAGGATTGCATAGGTAGGACTTTCACACACCCCAGGCCATTGCACATCTAACAACCTATTCAGGCCACTGTCCACCTAATGAACATATTCAGACCGGGGTGGTGTGAAATCAAGATGAACTATAAACTGGAGGCCTTGACACTAACTTTCCTCAGACTGTCAAAGCTGCTTGGATGAGTAGTGAAACATTTCAATATTACTAGAAAAGAAGTCCAGTTGCCATGACTCAACTTCCAGTTAATCTCAAGAAGTTCTAATGTTTTGTTGAAGTTTCCTCTCATATAATATGAATCCTTGGGACAGATTCTATCATCTGGAGCCACAGCAAATGAGTTTGCTTCATCTTCCATATGGCAACCCTGCAAATATTTGAGAATGACTATCATGTCACTTCTCAATATTCTCTTCTTCTGGTTAAACATGCAGCGCTCACTCTATTATTCCTCATACTGCGTGATCTTCAAATCCTTTATCATCCTTATCACAGTCCTCTGGACATTTTCCAGCTTTTCATATCCTTCTTTTATTTATTTATTTATTTATTTATTTATTTATTTATTTATTGAATTTCTACCCCGCCCATCTTCCCATGGGAACTCTGGGCGGCTTACAAAGGGCTGAACAATTCAGCTAACAATACAAATATAAAAAGCAACAACAACAGGATAAACAACTTTAGCAAACAACACTTCGCTAACTGGGCTAGCAAGCAGATGGCGGGGGGGACTACTAAACTAGGTCACCTAAGGCCTCGCAGAAGAGCAGAGTTTTTAACGCTCTGCGAAAGGCCAACAGGGACTCTGCAGAGCGCACTTCGCTTGGTAGACTTCCAAAGAGAGGGGCCGGCCACCAAGAAGGCCCGGTTCCAGGTGGAGGTTTTCCAGGCCTCTCTAGGGGTGGCACCCGAAGCGAGAGCGCCCGCGACTGCCGAACTGGACAGGCCAAGGTTGATCACTGGAGGATCCACTCTGACAGGTAGTCCGGGCCCAAGCCATGGAGGGTTTTATAAACTAAAACCAAGACCTTGAATCTGATTCGGGACTTCACAGGTAACCAATGCAGGCAAGCCAGGACTGGGGGGATGTGGTCATGATGGCGCACCCCACCACCAGCCTGGCTGCCGCATTTTGTACCCGCTGCAGACGCTGGAGGAGAGTCAAGGGCAACCCCATGTAGAGGGCGTTGCAGTAGTCTAGCCTTGAGATCACCAGCGCTTGCACTACAGTTCTCAGGGAGTTGCCGTCTAGGTATGGGCGGATCTGGGCAATTCTAAAATGCTGGCACCCAAAACTAGACACAGTATTCCACTTAAGGCCCTGGTCAGAGGAGGAAAGTGGTCTCTAGTTATCCCCCAGTTAGTGTTCTTTTTTTTTTTAAGGTCTCATGATGCATAGTCAAGATCGAAACATTTTCCTGGGCAATGGTATAACTGTGGTTTATCTTCCCCTTCCTGGGAGGACTGTGCTATTTTGTACCTCTGTTGTATTGGTGAATTCCTTATGGGAATAGCCTGTGTTCATGACCTAGACTGCTTCTTTTCAGAATCAAAGCCAGGAAGGCAGCCACAGAGTAATCTAAGCCATTTCAACAGTTTTTAAGAGTCCTTGGCCGTTACTTCACGAGCCGCTCGCTTCGCGGCAAGCCGTCATTTCTGTGCGAACCGATCGCTTCAGTCCGCACGCTCCTCCTTTTTGGCTGCGACGTCACCCCGACCACGCCCCCTTTACCGTGCTCCAACCGGGGTGAGTGATTCCCCTGCCATGGGCCGGGAATCTTTTCGCTTCGCATCTCGCTTCGCTCCCAACGTCACGTGTGGTCTCGGTTTTTGGCTTTTATTTCAAGTTTTTTTAAAAAATATTCAAACAGGGATATCGATGCATCACTATATTGTTTCATCGCTTTGCGCTGTTACTTCCTCGCTCGAGTAGCGGCGGCGGCGGCGGCGGCGGGAGCAGGAGGAGCCGCTGCCGCCTTGCCCGGCCAGAGCAGGGCACCCGGGGCAGGCAGCGTGCAAGCGGCGGAGGGCGGGCGGCTGTGCCATGCGGGGCTCCCCCTGAGTAGCGGCGGCGGCAGCGGCGGCGGGGGGGCTGCCAATGATGCCAGGAAACAAAACACAGGATCGTACAGTAACCACGCTCTGTCGTGAATGACAGCCAAGCATTGATGCATCGATACGCCGAGTAAATTTTTTTTAAAAAATAAAAGGAGAGTGGAACCGGACGTTGCAAATCAGCTTTCTAATGCGAAGGGAGCACGTGAGGTAGTAATCGATTCGGTCCCAAAAATGCCCCGCGTGAGTACAGAGAAACGGGGGTGGGAGCGAAGGGAGACCACATGACCACCACGTGACCGCCTCCGAATTCAAATCGAAGGCAAGGTCAATTCGAAGCGAGGCACCTCGTGAGGAAACAGTCCAGGGAGGAGAGAGGAGAGTCTGCAGGTCAGGGAAGGAAAATATTAAGAAGAGGAGGTGGAGGGAGAAGTTGTTGGACCCATGCAATTTTGGGGCAGAGGACATATTCCCAAACAGAAACCCCTTTCAGATACACTGCTGTATCAATAAATATATATTTTTAATATATGTATATAAATCAAGTGGCTGAATTGTCCCTTGATGCAAGAGCAAAAATAAACGGTACCATGGTATAACTAGCCGTAATGATTCTAATAGGAGTAAACAGATTGTTACCATTAAAGTTTCCTGGGGCGTTTGCCCCGGTACATATGCCATGAATCAATACAAAAGAGGTATGGAAAGTATGGAGGAAATAGATGCTTAGAAGAACTAGACTGAAGCCCATGTGACCAGTCTAAACAAAGCAGTCCAGAGTGGTACTGTTCCTTCTCCTATTCTGAATACAATATAGATATAACCCAGAAATGCTTTATCTTTTTTAAGACCCAGCATCATATTTCTGTGATGATTCTCAGTCATCCAGATGCGGTTATCTGTGAGTTGAATCGTAGCAACTGGATTTCTTTTCTTGTGGGATCGAAATATTTTGACACTCATCCAAGTTTCTTCTCCAGTCCTGCCTACATGAACATGTGTGTAACTTTACATGAACAGCATTTTAGTGTATGAACATCTTCTTTTGTCACATTGTCCACAAGATTTTCATCTGCTAAAATGCTGTTCCTGTAAATTCATGTGACTGAAGCTGATGATGCATCAGCTAGCGCCAGCAGCAGCGTTAATTAACAGCTACCAGTGCTCACCAATGTCATCATCAGTTTCTGCCATATAACGACGCAAAAAGGATTTTGGCCACAAAGGAATGCTAAATCTCTGTTTAAAAAGAGAGTAACAACATTAGTCTGGTGAGGCTGTTCTTGAAGAGCTCTCAGTAATCACTGTGTTCTTTTCTCAGTACTTATGAGGTGACTATTTAATGATGTGTTCGAGACATCAAGGCACTGATGTAAAGATGAGTGGTCTGGAGTTGTTTGCATCCTGCTTTCCTACGTTTTAAAATATTATTTGGCATGCTAACCTTTTGCTATTTCAGGAAGCACTGACTGCAGTAGGAGGAATGAGGCAGATGGACTCTTCAAATAGCACTGGATTGCATCTCCCATCTCGGCAATAGTGGCAAAATCTAATGGGAGTTGTTTCAAGAGGGCCAAAGATTCCTGACTCCTCAATAGAGATATGCAGCCTACGGACCTCAGGGTGTGCTGCAACCACATCTTAAATCATCTTAAA
>JAHTLZ010000016.1:12691842-12702263 GCA_023846285.1 Phrynocephalus versicolor | reverse complement strand
AGAGCAACTTTTTGATATATATTTGTTGAACAGTATCCACTCAACATCTTGACTGCTCTGTGACACCATATTGGCACCAAGTCACACCACAAAGCTTTTCATTTTCCCAGTCTGGTGCTCATGTTTTTCAGAGCAGTAGCTATTAGAATTTGACCCTCAGGATAAAATGAGGGGAATGACATTATAGGAACCACCACAGTTCTGGGTATATTGATTTTTCCAGGGGGCATATTGATCGACTTTGTTGTTGAGCTCCTTGCACATGAGGGAAATCAATTTTAAAACAACTACAAAAAGGGAAAATGATAGATTGTGACCACAGTTCTAGTGATTTTTTTAAAAAATGATATGAAGTTTAGATATAGGGCAGTTAATTGGTATAAATTGCTACAATCAAAAAAGTTATTCGTTTAAAACACTTATGTCTTTTTTGTTTAGCAGCAAAAGCTTATTGAAAAGGACTCCCAGATTTTCTTTCTGAGGATCTGCAACAGATGTTGTCACAGAATGACTTTATTCTGGAATTTAGAATACATCTCTCTCTGTGTGTATTTTTATCTTCTTATAAAATACATGTTGAAGAAAAATTCCAAGTCTATTGGGACAAATGTGCTTTAAGAAATGGGGAAAATGCATAAAAATTGCACTCCACAAGGATATGCAAGCAAGAATAAGCATCTTAAGGGAAATGTGTAGAAATGTGTAGAAATTTCTATACAGTAAAATAAAAACCCATATAATCTTGATACATGATATGGACCAAGGAGGGAACTGGAATGCAGGTTTAGAGATGGGCACAAAACTAGAATGCAGGTTTAAAGATGGGCACAAAACAGAAAAACAGCAGTTCATTTCATTTTGTTTCATTGCTCATTTTGTTTTGTTTAGTAATTAACTTTTTTTTTTAAAAAAAATTGTAAAATAGAAGTTGCCGCCACCCAGCTGGTTTTGACAGCTTGGGCTGTGGGGAGAGGGGGGGTGCAGCTTTAGGAGTAAATCCCCTCCCCCCTCCCCACAGCCTCCGCTGTCAAAACCAGATGGATGGTGCTGGCGAGAATGGGAGAGTGGAGCAGGGTTTTAAATTTGGCATTGAATGCTCAGCTCTCCCATTGCAACCACCAGCACCCAACTGAATGTTGTTGGTTTTTTTGACATGTCGGGCCTCCCCACAGCACAACCTGCCAAAGAAAATCTAGCTGGGTGCTGGTGCTGGTGGCTGCAATGGGAGAGCAGTTGGTGGGAGGGCTAGCAGGCCCCCTCCCTAGCCTAGGGGGAAGCCAGCCAGCTAGCTCAATCCGGAAAGCCAGGATCACAGCCGCCGCCACCCTTCCTTCACCTGGGACTCTGTGGGCGAAGAAGGGTGGTGGTGGCCGCCATCTTGACTGCAGCCCCTTCTCTGAAGTCAGATCCAGCAACTCCCCAGTTCGATTTCCAAACCAAAAAAAGTGTTTTATTTCGTTTCTTGATGACACAGTGTCTGACATTTTGTAAAGTTATGAATCATTTTGTAACATTATAAAATGACGAAACAGCATGTTGTTTTGTGTTTTGTGTCCATCTCTATGCAGGTAGGATGAAGGCAACAAAACTGAGATTTTGCGGGGTTTCCACCCACCTCTGGGCAGAAATATATTAAGGAGGCTGTGTGCTCTCAGCACATGTTCAATCTAAGATAGGAATCTGCTCCTTGTTTTCCCTAATTTGTTTCCTACATTTTGACAGTCCAATGGAGGATGAAGCAAGTCCTTCCTCTATTGCTGTAGTTAAATATCAGTGAGATGGAAACATGCTTCAGATCTCCCAGTATTTATGATAAACCTGGCCAGAACTTTTGATTTCTTTGTAGTCCTTGCTAAAGGCCCAGTACTTTATTTCCCACTGTGATTTAATTTAGCCTATTAATCACTGGCTTCTGGAATGATAGAGAAGGGGTCATGATCTGCTGTGGTGCTTATCTCAGGGGATGTACATCTTGAAAGTCAGCAGCTACAAGCAATGGCAAGAATTCTGTTCGTTATTTATATTTATAAATGAAGCTGTAGAAATTGAAGAAACAAATTGCTGCTAATTAACAAGATGCCAGTTGCTTTATATTCTATAACTTATTTAAAAATGCAGAGAGTGACAATACTACTGGGCCAGAATAGAAATGGAAATGCAGACAGACAGACTTTGATATGAGTCTCTTGTTCAATGATCTTTACTAGGAATAACAGGCCAAATGTATTTTCAGTCCCAGCTGGAGTAGATCCATTGAAATCAGTGGAATTTTTGTTAGAATTGACTAACATTTTTAACAGCTCTGCTCTAGTTAAGACTAAAATTGGTTACAGCTCAAGCATTCAATGAAGAGAAATGTGGTATTATAATATATCAGCCAGTATGCTGTGCCATATTTATGCACACAACTCCCAACTGTGGAAAGGGCTGCGGCAATCTAACCACAAGTCATCAGTCACAGGCAGCACCTTGTTAGAGCTCCAGAGCCCCATCCACGCATAAGAGTTCCACACACACATATGCCATACTAAACACTTGGAGTTGAGCTAAAACATCTAATCAAACACTGATTCCCGCCCCACCCCCAAATCAGATTCTAAGCATTACACATGAAGATCATTATACTGGATTCATTAAAAAGATATTTAAAACATTTATAAACTCATAGATAAGAATCAAATTATTACTATATGGATACAAACATTCCTGCTGAGTACATTAATGCTGTAATACACTGAGGATCTGTGACACTGTCATAATAATATCTCTTGATTAAAAGCCATGTATCAACAAACCGTATTGGAGAAACATATCTTGATATTTCGGTATGAACACTGTATTTCAAAATCATATAATGAAGCTTAATGACCCATGCATACAAAAAAGGGAAATGTAGCATTTAGAAAAATTAAGTAGGACAGCAGTTTTAAAATAGCGGTTTTAGAAATTCCTGTATATCTAAAGATTTATGTCAACAGATTCAGGCAGCGAATAATCTATTTAGAATTAATATTTATTCTAAATTTTCCAGTACCCGTCATTTATGGCATAATGGTTAAATTAAAGCAAGCTGCCAACTACTCATTTTAGACATGAGGAACATAGTGCTCTTTGTGTATTTCATAAGGCTGCTACATTTGCAGTTGCAAGAAGCCTGTGCCAATAAAGATCTTGGCCAGGTTTTGCAGATTCTTGTTGGAGGTTCTAAAACAGAGATTTTAGTGCCATCCTCATCTTGTATCATCAGACAGTGCCGCTTCAGAGAGTGGCAAGTTTATTTTACTAAAAAAAAATCACAAAATTTAATTAATTATACCAACCACTCCAAAGTACCCTCTCTCTTTATTTGTTTACTTAAAATATGTTTACCCCATTTTCCTCCTTTAAAAGGTGCCTTAGATAATCAAAAGACAGTATTTAAAGTTAACAATGGTAAACATCCAAATTCAAAAAAGATCAAACACATAAGATACTAAAAACATAAGCAACGCCAAAACATATCCAAAGCAGCAAGGTACAAACCCCATTTAGGCAGCGAGTCACTTGGGTAAAGCTTGCCTGAAGAAAAAGGAAGGAGAGTAAAGATGGGGCCAGTCTGGCGTCCTGTGAGAGGGAGTTCCGAAGTCTGACAGCAGCAGCAGAGAAGGCATTTAATAATACATAATTTTCTCATGTAAACCAAGGTTTCCATTTTATCAGCAAAATATAATACAGCCACAGTTGGGACCTTTTCCTAATGTAATTGTCATTAAAAGCCATTTTCAGACATTCAGTCTATGGTGAAGGAACACCCTAAGTAAAGGTGTAGAATTTTGCCATTGGTTTACACACCTTCATTAAAATGATAAAATATTAATTTGGATTGTGCCTTCATTTCCCCCACTTTTCTCCAACTTACTCACAATGATATACACTGCCCCCTTCTTGCTGATAATGATAGACAGTGTCTGCTTCTTTGTCTTCATAATTAATTAATTACATTTGTATCACACCCATCTAGTGACACAGCACTAGTACTACTGCTGCTGCTGCTGCTGCTGCTGCTGCTGCTGCTACCACTACTACTACTACTACTACTTTCCCACAACATAAATCTAAGAAGGAGAAAATACCCCTAATAGTTGGTGTCCTTGTGCACATACAGGCAGCCTGGGTAGATCGGGTGGCCTAGGAACACCATCTTATGCTCTGACCATAACAGGCTTTAGAAGTTGACACTAGAACTTTGACTTTGCCACAGAAACAAACAGGCAACTAATGCAGTTGAGCTGGCGTTGGAGAGAATGTGTTCATATCTCCTCACTCCCGATACTTCACCTGTTGAAACTTTTTGTGTCACCTTAAAAGGCAGCCTTACATAGAGAGCATTGCAGTAATCAATCCTAGAAGTTACCAATGCATAGACCGGTGTGAATAGGGAATTCATGTCAGCAAGGACTGCAACTGTGCCGTCAACACAGCTCTTGTAAGAGAGGCTCCCTATATATGACATGATTAGCCCGGCTTATTAAGTAAACGGCCCCAACTTACCGGGACCAGCATTGTGGGCGGCAGCGGCGCCGGGTCTGCAGGCTGAACAGCTGAGGGAAGATGGCGCCGGCCACGTGCCGCCTGGGAGACCAGCATCCGGGTCGCCAGGTTGCCCCCCGGGCAATCCCTGGCCCCCCTCCCTCACGTGGCGCGGGCAGGCATCCAAGCACAGCCTGCCCGCACATCCGCCTGGGCGCAACTTTCAAAAAGGGGGTGGGCCCACCAGGCGGCACCATTCGTGGGCCGGCGACGAGACCATCACCCACCCACCCACACCATGAGACTTTAAGGTTGTTGTTGCATTGTTAATGTTTCAATAATTGTCTTTGTAGTCACAGCTCAGCATTTGGCGGTTTGGAGGCATTGGGTCCGGATCCAGGCTGATGTGGCAGCAGGACGGAGCCTGCGCAGCCAGAAAGCAACAGGTGGTGACAGCGGACCCAGGAGGAAGCACAGATGCCCCCACCTCAGGTGGGACATCAGGCGGCTGCTCCGCTCAGCGTAGCAGAGGAAATCCCGAAGGAGTTTACGCCCACGGGGGTTTCCTGAAGCTGGGTAAAAAGGGTGCTGCCACCTTGTGGTGCTGTCAGATGCATCGGGGGGCAGGCAGGTCCCCCAATGGAATGGATCCAACCCAATGCCTGTCCAGACTACTGCAGTTTTCTCCCTTGTCACCTGATGTCAATAAAGCCTTGGCCGTTTCATCTTTCCCTAATGAGTCAGTGTGGTTTTTGATTCAGCAGAACCCAAGCTCAGTGTTAGCCCACAACTGAAGGACACTAATCAGCTTCATGGCTAACTGGTGGCTAGAATCCTACCCCCCCCCCCCGCTCCTAGCCCCACTATGCTTTATCAAGGTGGGTGTCCCCTCTATCTGTTCACAAGAATACCAGCTATTGTATGCGCTCCCTCCTGAATACAGACCATATGGTACCTCCTCCCACTGGCATTTCCCCTGTGTTTTGAGCTATAACTCGTCATTCCCCACCTGCACAGCCATGAGCATGCTGGCTAAAGGCAATGGATACTGCAGTTGAACCCATCTTAGGAAGATGCCAGCTCACAGACAGCAATGTCTTGGGAGGTATCCAATAATACAGAGAACACGGGTGAAATCATTATGCACTTACAATGTAATACAGCATTGCTTTCTAGCACAGATCTCATCTAATGTAGAAACAATTTATGATGTATAGTAATTATTGCTCTACAATATTTGCTTCCCCACTTCACCACAATCAGGGAACTGTATTAGCTGCAAATATTGTTGCCATATAACATTATATTAATGTATTCTCAAAGGCTTTCACAGCCAGGATCTGATAGTTGTTGTGAGTTTTTCGGGCTGTTTGGCCATGTTCTGGAAGTTTTTCTTCCTGATGTTTCACCAGACTCTGTGGCTGGCATCTTCAGAGGGCAAGTAGCTCAGGGAACTAGGAGTTCTCTCTGTGCTCTGGGATATAAAACGAGTAAGATTGGGGGGTTTTTAAGTTGTGGGAAAGAGGAAGCTTGTCCTATGCAGGAGAACAGGTGCTAGTCATTGTATTGTGATGAAGGGATTAAGAAGTTTCAATGCATATCAGGGGTAGCAGCGGAAGCGGTGTAGTTGATGGGTGTCATCAGCTGTTCTATTGTGTGAACTGATCATTGTTACTTGTGGATGGGTGAGAATCACTGAGCTTTGACCTTTTGCACTTTGTAGTTTTCAGTGCTGGAAGCCAGGCTTTGTTGATTTTTAGACTTTCTTCTTTTTGTTGAAACTGTGTTTATGTTTGTGGATTATGGCTTCCCTGTGTAGTCTGACATAGTGATTGGTAGTGTTGCCCAGGACTTCTGTGTCCTGGAAGAGGATTTCATGTCCAGTTTGTTTCAGGGTGTGTTCTGCTACTGTTGATTTTTCTGGTTGTTTTAGTCTACAGTATCTTTCATGTTCTTTGATCCTGGTCTGGATGCTGCACTTTGTGGTCCCAATATATACCTGGCCATAACTACAATGTATCCGATATACTCTTGCAGTGGCGAGTGGGTTCCTTTTGTCCTTTGATGACCATAGCATATGTTGTATTTTTGTGGTAGGTCTAAATACTGTTTGTAGGTTGTGTTTTTTTCAACACTTTGTCCATGTTGTTCGCGACTCCTTTTATGTATGATAGAAAAGCTTTGTTTGTTGGAGGGTGTTTTTCTTCTTCAGTTTGGTGTTCTTTATTCAGTTTGATGGCTCTTTTGATATTGTTCTTGGAATAGCCATTTGCCTGTAGGGCCCAATTCAGGTAGCTAAGTTCGGTGCTGAGGAATTCAGCTTCACAGTTTCAGTTTGCATGGTCTACAAGTGTTTTGATTATGCCCCTTTTTGTCATGGATGGTGGTTATAATTTTTATGTAGGTACCGATCTGTGTGGTTGGGTTTTCTGTAGACCTTGTGCCCTAAGTGGAGGTTTGCGTGTGACCATGACATCTAAGGGAGTTTCCTCTCTATTTCTTTTTCCATGTAGAATTGTATATTTGGGTGGATATGGTTGAGGTAGTTTAGAAATTCTTCCAGTTTATCTTCACCATAGTTCCAAATTACAAATGTGTCATCCACGTATCAGAACCAGACTGTGGATGCAAAGGGTGCTGCATCCAGACTTGTTTTTCAAAATGTTCCAAGTAAAAGTTTGGTGAAAATGTGTTCTACATCAAAGCTGTTCAGTTAGGTTGATAATTTGTGAGGAATCTAGTATGGGTTTTGGTTGATTTGTATGGCATTTGTCAAATTTCCATTTTTGTCTGGTTATATGGGCTTCCATTTCTTTTTCCATTTTCCTGTAGGAGAGGGTATCAATTTTGTCCCAATCCTGGCTTCTCATTTTTTGACTGATAGTAATGTGTAAGAATAGTAGTTCTCCATCTGTGGAGTCAAGTTTTTTACAGGTTGTATGAATTCTTTCCCGTAGGAGGGCATGTTCCAGGTAGTCATAGATAGGGGTAGCTTATGGGGAGACAAAGGTCATTTTGCCTTGAGGAAGGCTGGTATGGTATTTGAGTCCCTGCAGCGTAGTAGAAATGTTAAGGAACATAGCAGGCATGCTCTTTTTCCTTGGAGTTTTTCCGGTCTCCAGGTCTGTCTGACTGTTTCCTCCCTGTACATGCATTCAATGTATTCTCGAAGACTTTCCCAGCCAGGATCTGATAGTTGTTGTGAGTTTTGGGGGAAGATTTAAAATCTTCCACTATCTTTGACTTCATGTAACAGTCAGCATGGGGAGGAACTATTTCAGACATTCTTTCAATATTACCCTACCTGCACAGAGGTACATTTTCACCACCATCTCTTGAATGGTATAACACTTCAGATATGATAGGATAGTTTTTTATTATTCATATTGAAGGCAAAATGTGATTAGTTTATGTTTTATCAAATATAAGAACACTCCATTACATTTCAGGAGAAAACTAAAATTTAAATTTTTTTAACTGTATGGGTCCTCACAAGCATAGGACATAGGTTATGGCTTACTTAACAATAACCATTATGTGCTGTCAAGTTAATTCCAATGTATGGTGATCTGGCCCACAGGGTTTTTTAGGTGCCAGGTACTCAGTACAGTATACCAGTGCCTCCTTCTGTTAAAGCTCCAAGACCATACGTCTTGTCCAAGGCTGCCTGTCTCCCAAGAAAAAGAGTGGGTAATCAAAATCCAACCACTGTATGAAAAAGTAGACTTGTTCACAAAGGCAGTAATCCTGCCCACTGGTGGCTTCAGCCTTGCCCTCATTGGCATTGTGCTGCTGAGGGCTACATTCATCTATTCATGACAACATGCCTTGTGAGGTCATGGCTAAAGCCACGCATCTCTAGGATCATTGCCTTCTCTTTCTGCTTCTTCCTCACTTGATTTCCCTTGCCTAAAATGCCTCTGGAGGTATTCTGATATTAGACATAAGACTGCAGTTATAAATGAACAGTTACCTGGGTAGTTGATCTTTGGGGGTCCCAGGTACTGTCAGATATTAGGGAGAAAAAATAGATTGTATTAGACAGAATAGGTTTGTCTACAGGTGTTTCATATGTATACAGCGGCCCCTTGTATAACAAACAGCTTGTAGAACATAAAATGTGTACAACATAAAAAATTCTGGAGATAGGGGAAATTTGCTTAACATAATATCCTATGGGGAAAATCCGTACAACATAAAAATGGGATTACTCCATTTTCAATGCATTCCTATGGGAATTTGTATAAAGAAAAATTTGCTTAACATAATTTCATTTGGAACCAATTAATTCCTTTATACAAGGTACCACTGTATTCAATTGATTTGTAAAATGGAATCCAGTATGTAATACTGACTGAGTCATTGTAACCCAGGTGTACAAAATAAACATAATAAGTAAAGCTGATGCAAGGTAGATGCAATAGCATGATGTAACCATTTTTCTGATTGGTTATCATGAGTACAAAAGAGCTCCAGAAATCAGTAGCCTGTGGACCTTTGGTAAGGAGGTACCCTTGTTGCCATGCTTTATATCTGTACTATGTTATGCTGTCTCTATGTACTCTGTGATGTGATGTTGAAACTCTGTTATGTTTTTACATATGTAATGTAGCTGCTTCTAAGAAACTCTGGCTGTTTCATGTAGATTTTCTCTCCCTGAGGCTTAGCTTCTGCTGGCAGAATAAATTGCCAAACTCTGTCAGATACATAATTAGAACACATCTGCCATTTGTTTGTTTGTTTATACATTTATATACCGCCCAGCTTCCAAAGGGAACTCGGGGCGGTTTACAACAATGCAAGAAAGAAATCAATAATATGACAATATATGTAAAATTACATTTAACTAACACCAATTAGAATAAAAACAATATAAAGGCAACATATGCCAGCAGGCAGTCAATGGCAGAAGACAGAGAAAGATCTGCTTCTAAAGAAAGAAAGACCCACTGAAGAAGTATTTAATCATCTCCAAAGCTGCCTTTCACATAATAGCCATGATGTTCAAAGGCCACTCAATCAAATTGGTCAAGCATGCAGGAAAGCAACTGAAGAAAATGAATACTGAGTTGGACCACATTTTTGCAAACATCCTAAACAAAAATTACGGTTTTCAGTGCTAAGGTCTGGTATCTACATGAAAAAACAGAAACAAAGATATGACTTGGTTTACAAATGTTAAATTCTGGCTGCAGCTTAAAACTTCCTTCAGGAGTGCACAGAGGTCTAGTAAGGGGATTTATACGAAGGCGCAACATCAACTCAAGCCGAAATGAAGACTCAGCATGTGCAATTAATAGTAGAAGAAGAGGAAGAAATCTCAGAGGAGAGAGTATTTGTTAGTTCAACAAATTCCTTTAGAAAGTACACAGTGCCCTTACAGATATTGCAGCACGTTCAAATGTCGGTGTGCTGAGAAATTTAATGTAATAAAAATATAAACTCAAGGCAGCAGAAGAATCCTGTAGCCAAAATAACATTGTTAGGCTATTGTTAGAACTTGCATAGCTTGCAAGTTCGTACATGCCCACACAAACACATTTAACAGTAGATATAGACCCCTGCAACCTCTCCTTGAACTTTGCCAGGAACATAAACAGGAAGAAATTGTACACTGTTAAGAGTTCACCCAAATATATATGACTCCAAACAGAGCTGTTATGGCAGGCAAAATCTCGCTGACATAGCTTTGTGCCAAAATGAATTAAAAGTTTCCTACCCCCTTTCTTTCTGGGTTCCAAAGTTCCCTGGGATTCTCTTTAGCCCCTGGAAAACCTAGGGGAACTTGGAATCTCAGGATGTGGTAGAGGGAGAGCTTTTAATAGTAAAAAAAAGTCACAAGGTTGCCACCCTGTTCTGAGACCGCCAGAGGCTTTCCCAAGGCAAAAGGGAGCCCGAGGGAGCCTGGGGGG
>JAHTLZ010000016.1:12638433-12691832 GCA_023846285.1 Phrynocephalus versicolor | reverse complement strand
GAACTGAATCCCTAGACATTGCCGAAGGCGTCCCGAAAAAGAAGAGTCTTTAAATTTTTCTTGAACGACGCCAGCGACGGAGCCTGCCGTAACTTGCTCGGAAGCTTGTTCCAGAGGGTTGGCGCCGCTACCGAGAAGGCCCGTCCGCGAGTGCTCATTTTGCGGGCCTCCCTTGGGGTGACGGTCCGCAGCGAGAGGGCCAGAGAGGATCGGGTGGGTCGGGCCGGATCTAATTGTCGGGGGAGACGCTCCGCCAGATAAGCAGGGGCCAAGCCATGGAGGGTTTTGTAAACCAAAACCAACACCTTGAACCTTATCCGGGAGGCAACGGGTAACCAGTGTAGGCGGGCCAGGATAGGGGTGGTGCGGTCATAGTGACGCGCACCAACCACCAGCCTGGCCGCTACATTCTGGACCCGCTGCAATCGCCGAACAAGGTTCAAGGGGAGCCCCATGTAGAGAGCGTTGCAATAGTCCGGCCTCGACATGACCAGTGCCTGTACCACTGTCCTCAAGGAGCTCTCATCGAGGTACGGGTGAATCTGGTCACGGCTGACACCTGAGATTCCAGGGTCAGATGCGGATCCAGGACGACACCCAGATTCCTCACTCTTTGCGCCAGCTGGAGGGCGGACCCGCCCAGACTGGGAAGAGGGCCACAGTACCCCTCCGAGGCGCCCCCGAAGAACATAACCTTGGTCTTACCAGGGTTGAGCCTGAGTCTGTGAGTCCTGGTCCAGTCCAAAACTGCAGCCAGGCAACGATCAAGGGTCCGGACGGTCTCCACTGCACAGGTGGAGAAGGAGAGATAGAGCTGCGTGTCATCAGCGTACTGATGACAGCAGACTCCATAACTCTGGATGATCTCAGCCAGCGGCTTCATATAGATGTTAAAGAGCATTGGGGAGAGGGACGACCCCTGAGGCACCCCACAAGAGAGTGTCCAGGGAGCGGACAACTCACCCCCCCCAAGCTCACATGCTGGGTGCGGCCCTCAAGGAAGGATCGGAGTCAGCACAAGTCCTGACCCCCGATCCCAACCTCCGAAAACCGCCCCAGCAGGATACTGTGGTCGACGGTATCAAAAGCCGCTGACAGGTCGAGAAGGACCAGCAGGGTAGAGTAACCCCTGTCAGCCCTCCTCAACAGATCATCGTGCAGTGCGACCAGAGCCGTCTCGGTCCCATGACGCGGCCTAAACCCAGATTGGAAGGGATCCACGACATGGTTCTCCTCCAGGAACGACTGGAGACGCAGGGCGGCGACTCGCTCAATCACCTTGCCCCAAAAGGGAACATTGGCTATAGGACGATAGTTGGACAAATCGTCCACAGCCAAGCCGGGTCTTTTAATAATGGGCTTCACCACCGTCTCCTTCAGAAGACTGGGAAAAATCCCGTCTCTGAAGGAGGCTGAGGCAATTAGTGAAGCCCATTTCGGCATGCTCCCCCCTGCGATCTTAATCAGCCAGGAAGGGCAAGGGTCGAACGGAGAATCCGCAGGCCTGCAATGTCCCAGGGCCCTGGAGGCATCCACAGATGTAACAGGCCCAAACTCAACGAACTGGGGCGACCGAGGCGGCCCGACACTAGCCAAGGCGGGGACAGGTTCAGTGCAACCGGCGTCCAGCTCGGAACGGATGGCCTCTATCTTAGATTTAAAAAAGGCTGCGAAAGACTCACTAGTGAAATCACTAGGAGGAGGCCCAGGCGGACCGGGATTGGTGACGTCTCGGACCACCTGGAACAGTTCCGCTTGGCGATTCGAGGCCTCACCAATTCTCAGGGCGACAAAAGATCTCCTAGCCGCCCTTATCGCATGGGAATAGCGACCGGTCAACGCCTTAACCGCAGCCCAATTCAAAGCCGTCCGAGCATTCCGCCATCTGCTCTCTAGCCTTCTCCGCTCTTGCTTCATCGCCCGCAGTTCCTCAGTAAACCAAGGAGACGAGCAGGCTTGGCATCCGATCAGGCGCTTGGGGGCGATCTGGTCAGCTACCCCAGCCACCTCCTCAAACCACCGTTTGACCAGGGAGTCAGCCAGATCATCATCCAAACCGTTTGGAACACTCCCGAGGGCCTCCAAGAACCGCACCGGGTCCAGGAGCCCCCGTGGGCGGGCCCAGATGGAAGGGCCCGGCTCCCCGCGGGGCGGGGTGGCAACCGTAAGGGGAAAAGTCAGCAGATGATGATCTGACCATGACACGGGCCGGGCCAACAACCTCCCAATCCCCAGATCAAAACCCTGCGATGTGGAGGCAAAAACCAGGTCCAAGGTGTGTGCACCTTTGTGAGTGGGACCGATGACTAATTGGGACAGGTTCATGGAGGCCATGGACTCCATGAATTCCAGAGCTACTCCTGACAACCCAGCCTCGGCGTGCACATTGAAATCCCCCACCACCAATAGGCGAGAGGACCTCAAAAGTGCCGCCGAGATGAACTCTGAGAGCTCTGGGAGGGAGAGTGCAGGGTCGCGGGGAGCACGGTACACAAACACTATCCCAAACCTGTCCCTCTGGCCCACCACAAGGTGGAGACATTCCAAACCTGGACTCACCAACGTCGCGGATCTGCTGACATGAAAAGAGTCCCTATACGCCATAGGCACCCCGCCACCCCACCCCTCCGACCTGCCCAGCTGCTGCACGCAGTAACCCTGGGGGCGAAGCAGGGCGAGAGAAGCCCCACCCCCCTCACCCACCCAGGTCTCCGTGAGGAATGCCAGGTCGGCTCGCTCATCCACGATCAAATCGTGGTTGAGTGGGATTTTATTATGTGCCGACCTGGCATTAATCAGCAGACAGGACAGGCCGGGGGGACAGACGGATTGGATCCCTGCCATTTGGCAGTGAGCCGACGGGTCAGAACGGGGAACAGGCCGTAGTTGCCTGTCCCGAGTTCTCTTGGCAAGTTATCCTTGTGATGGGGAAGGTAAAGTCTTGAAAGGGAAGTGTCATTGTGTGCCTTCCTATGCTGGCATGGTTTTAAAGGTGCAGCAGAACAATAGATCTGAAGTTTCTGCATGAAGGCTATACAGGAAATTGCTTCCCCCTCCCATCCCCATGGGTTACATTACTAGTATTCCCACTGGTATTTCCAGTCATTCTCCACTTCCACTTTCTGTCTCCCACAGTGCTCCAGGCAGCACAGAAGAGTGCCGCAGGAGTGGAGACCGGGAAGTCCAGAGGATGGTGAAAGGGAACCAGGTATGGGCATGAGAGGAGGAATGTACCTGTATGTGAAATTAAGAATAATGAAACATGGCATAGATGAGAAGTAGTGATAGTATGAAGAGAGAGCGCATACTTGGAATTAGTTTTTTTTAAAAAAAAAATCAGGTCAAATGGAAGCATAGAAAAAGTATTTCTGGATTCTCCCTGTAGGTGACATCATTCAGACAATAAATATACAGTGGTACCTTGTATAAAGGAATTAATTCATTCCAAATGAAATTCTGTTAAGCAAATTTTCCTTTATACAAATTTCCCATAGGAATGCATTGAAAATGGAGTACTCCCTAATCACGACCATTTTTATGTTGCATGGATTCGCCCCATAGGTGATTCTGTTATGCAAATTTCCCCTATTTCCGGAATTTTTATGTTGTACAGTTTTTATGTTATACAAACTGTTTGTTATACGATGGTCTACTCCAGACTTTTTGTAACATTAATTGCACACAGAGGGTGAGCAATCCAGACCAGGGTGGGTGGTGGCAGCATGCCTGTAATTTGCACTTGTACGGGATAAGGATAAGGTTTCCACGCAACAATCAATTTTGTTCTGGAGGGGAGGATGACAAATGTAAATATTTATTTATTTATTTATTTATTTATTTTTACAACTTATATGCCGCCCACTACCCAAAGGTCTATGAAGAGTGATCCTGTTGGTAAAGAGGTACAGTGTTGTTGATGTTTGTCTTTTTTATGTAATTTGTATATGTTTTTTTAAATAATAATAAAAAATAAAAAAAAATGTCTAGTGATGTAATCCAGAGCAGTCTGTCTATCTGATGGCATGCACAGCACACATATTCCTGCACGACAATAGAGGAGTACACTATCTCTGCATAGAGTGAATTCCTTCTGCATCGAGAGAGCAGTTATCACATACATTAATTGTATGTGTGTTACTGTATACTTTGTATAAGGCATAAATGCTCATTTACTACATTTTGTGTATAATATAGTCAGGGCAGTCTATTGGACAACAAGCATGTGAGCTGGTATACACAAAATGTAGTGTGGGCATTTATGTGAGCTGAATTTCTCAATACGTTAGCAGTGTCAAGTGGTCATGTAGTTTCTGTCAAAAGCTTCCCAAAATTTTGTGATGCGCTCTGAAGGCTGAAAACACAGTGAACTGTAAGACAGGTATACAGACAACACTGTGGATGTGATAATTGATGATAATCACTTATTTTAATTGTAAATATGGAGTCACAGTAACCATTTCTACAGCTGTGGGTAAAACAGATTTAGCATCATTGCTAGTAGAAATTGCTACTTTATTCATTTCCAAAAAGTGACTCATCTTCATTAACTGTTCCCAAAGCCTGTTTAATTACTAACCAATTACATCCCTATTGGACCTTGTCAAATTTCAATGTATAAAAACATCAAGACAGCCAGCATCAATCCACTTGGGAGTTGTCCCATGCTACTGGAAAGCAAAAGGGTTGAATTTAGTCATTTCCAACCTGCACCTTCCTAGTATGAGGAACCATAATTCCCTTGACCCACAATTGTTGCTAGCAAATGATGATGGCCATTGGCCACCCTGGTCCAACTCATCCAAGGAGCATTGGGTTGATTAAGGTTGCTTTAGATCAGTGGTTCTCAACCTGTGGGTCCCCAGATGTTCCTGGACTGCAACTCCCAGAAGGCTTCATCACTAGCTGAGCTGGCCAGGATTTCTGGGAGTTGCAATCCAGGAACATCTAGGGACCCACAGGTTCAGAATCACTGCTTTAGATAAAGGCATGCTAAAATGAACAACAACCACTAGATGCTTAGCAAATTGGAAGACTATTGTGAGGCTGCACCCTCTATTGGGCATACCTACAAAAAGGTCCTGTGAGCAGAATAAAGGTTCTAAAAATCCATTCCTAAGAGAAGAATAGGGTGGACAAATGTATTATTTCTGGAAATGATTGAAGGCAACATCAGAAATGGCAGCATGTATTACAGAAAAACAAGCATCACTCATTTTCCTAGAAGATGATGGATTCTTTGCAATGTATGCAGCGGCCTCCTGAAAAGCTATGGTAGTAGGCACGCAATTACTAAAGCACGACCTTCTGCAGTTTAATAAACGGGAAATTGCTTTTTTAACCTTGGCTGATATTGCATGGGAGGTCTGTCATCTTTTCATCCCATCTGATGCAGAAGAGTAAATTAAACTGATCCCCCAAAAATGAAATTTATGATCTTAGAGTAGTCCTTACTCTTCTTTTTCCTTTGAACTGTGCACTGTACTGTAGCCAAAACTGCACATAAAGAGAAAACACTGAGACACATCTTAAGCAGCAGTAGAATTAAATGTGTTGTTCTAACACACATACATACACAAGTGGTCAGGTTGGTGAAGAGATGTTGGTTTTAAAGGCACTGAATTAAATGTTAGTTGCAAAAAAATACAGCTGACGATGCTTTCCTTTTTATATATATGGCTATTTTCTGACTAGTAATAATAAAGGTTCCCAAGTGTGGTCTGATATTTTTTGGGCTCTTGACACATCTCTTTGTGATGGAAAGGAGCAACAGAATGCAGTATCATTCCTTTAAATGTTCTCATCAACTGCTTGATAATGAGAAAACTTGTTCTACCATGTGAGAAAATGAACCTGAGCAGAATACAAAGTCTTGGAAATATTTTTTTTCTTTTGGCCAGGTACTTATTACTGAATATTACTGCCATTTCAAAAAATCAGCAAGACCAGAATTATATACAGTAGGACCCCGGTATCCGCTGGGGATTGGTTCCAGGCCTTCCCATGGATAATGGAAACCGTGGATAAGAGAGAATGCCTTCCCACCCACCTCCAAACTGCTGTTTCCTGACAGTAGCTTGCTGTATGACTGCTGGTTTTGAAACTGTAGCTTGCTTTATGGCTGCTGTTTGTGACAGTAGCTTGCTTCACAGATGCTATTTGTGAAAACAGCTTGCTTTACAGCTGCTTTTTGTGACAGTAGCTTGCTTTACAGATGCTATTTGTGAAAACAGCTTGCCTTACAGCTGCTTTTTGTGACAGTAGCTTGCTTTGTGGTTGCTGAGTTATTTAATTTTTTTTTCTTCTGCCAACCGTGGATAACTGAATCGGTGGATAATGAACCAGTGGATACAGGGGTCCTACTGTAATTATAAAGTGTGCATTTAAACTAATCAGCTGCCTCAACAAGGGTGTATAAATACTGGCTGTAGAATACAGAGGCAGGCTGGAGGTAGCACAGGGCTGCCATTTTGGTGGCAGTAAGTCATCATACAATGTTAAGTCATGTTTCGTTCTTCCTTCCGTTACAAGACATGAATGGAAGTTTGTCAGCAACACTTTGAGGGTTGCTCTCACAAATATATTTTATGTCCCTTTCAATCTGTTTCTGAAAGCAATTTTCGTCCCATTGTTAAGCAACTGATGCTATTTTCTGCCATTTTTCCCATTTTACTCACATCAAATTATGTCCTCATTGCACATGTTTCTGTTTGTGTTGTGTGACAATATGGAAAGGATCCTTGGAGAGATGAAGGTTACCACGTCTGAGTTGGGCATTTGCCCTTCCTAGCTTCCTAGCAGCCAGAGGACAATTATTAATTATTAAGCAGTATTATAATTATTGACAATTATTGCTTCCAAGCATAAACACAGCCTAGAAACATGTTAGTAGCTCTGTGATGTTGCAAAATAAAGTGTTTGACCAAATTATAGCCCTTCCAAAGGAACAGACGTAAGCAAGAACAGAAATGTTTTGAATTAAGCTCCTATGCAAAGACCTTGGAAAGAGATGAAGAAAAAAGTGATTCTCTGATTCCTTGCAAACTGTATGATTAAATGCTGTCCAAAAGGTCCCAGCAAAATAACCTTTAATGACACAAAACATGCTTGTTTTTAGAATTAATTATCAATGATGCTCTTATGATACAAAAACTCTTTGTTGATTGATTGCACGTTAAATATTTACGCAATACAGATATCTGGTTTACACCAGATATATGCAGGATACATATTGCCCCCATGCCACCAGCAAGCTGGGTATTCAATTTGCCAACCTCAGAAAGATGGAAGGCTAAGTGAACCTTGAGCCTTCTACCGGGAATCAAACCACTGGTCATTAGCAGTTTTGGCTGCAGTACAGCTGTTTAACCACTGTACCACAAGGCACAAATGCTCACATTAACAATGGTATTTTTCTTTATTTTACCTATGACCTTTCATTGGAATTAAGCAGTTGATTATCCCTGGATGAAGCCATGTCCAGGAAGAAAGAAAGAAAGATAGATAGATAGATAGATAGATAGATAGATAGATAGATAGATAGACAGGCAGGCAGACATTTCAACTATTCTAACTTTAATACTGTCTTTTAGCAATTCACCTGGAGGAAATGTCAGTATAATGGTTATGTAATTTCCTAGATCACTTCTTAAAATTAGTGTTACAATGGCTACTTTCCAATTCTCTGGTAAATTGACTGAGTTTAATTATAACTGTAACATCATTTTTACAGGCAACAGTCTGTGCTGAATGTTTGTGGCTAGTAAGCTATATGGCTCACTTGCTTTTTGCTCACCTGACCAAAGTTTATGGACAATGGGGATGGTCAAGACCAGGTCTGCTGGTTCTACCTCCCAAGCTTGTGTGTCATAAGAATCTTTGCACAGAGTTTACTCACTAGTTATAGAGCCAAAGAATATAGGCCAGACATGCTGAGATTATGCACATATCAGCTTTGGACAAAAGACTGGGTGTGGTGAGAAACAATTTCAATCAGGACTCTCCCTGGCCCCAAGGAGTTCATGAGGCTCAACAAAGATCATGGCCTATTCACATGTCCATGTACAAAACCAGATTCTCCTCTCAAAAACAGCTCTGGCATTAATGGTTGTCCTGATTTGATTGTCCTCTATCTTCTTTTCCCACAACAGCTGGCAGTGTTGTCTTTATTAAGATGTATCAGGATGACTTTTGCCTATAAGTCCAGGATATTAAAATGACAACAATAATACAATGCAATCACCGTGAAGTATTTAATAACTTCATGGTTTGAGTTTTATGGTTGTGTTGGAGCCAAACAGTTTACAAACAGTTAACACATCATTAGAAGCAGAGCTCTCATAAGACAAGACAGCCTTTATGCTATCATGAGCTTGCCTCGGTATCCATATCAGCTTGCTTTTGTTTTGTAATTGGTCACTGAAACTTTTTTCCTGCCTCTCATTTCTTTTGGCCCTATTTGCATGTTTGAAGAGGTAAGAGAAGAAAATACAAATTGACTTTACCCTGAGATTTGACCTCTGGAAGCCACTGTCATCCTGCAGTATTCTACTGAAATGTCTCATGGCTTGTAGACTCCAGTTGTGCTCTGCAGGGGATTTCTAGCAGATACCTGCAGGCAAGCTGAGACTACAATGTTCTAGTATGATGGCATTGGCAAGTCATATATGCGCTTGTCACTCATTCTGACTAGATGGAACATCGACAGGACAAGAAGCAAGGCCATCCACTGCACTGTCCCTGTCTCCAAAATTAGGTTCTGAGAGAAAGCACTTCACTGCTGATCTTTACCAGTATGATAGCTTACAAGAAAAGAGGCAATCACATCACAGTTGGAAGGCAATTTTACCTTGAAAAATATTCTCCACACCCCACCACGAACAAAAACCATTCAAAAGTTAATAAAAAATGGAAAGCAATTTGGATGTCAGAGGCTCTGGCCCCATCTGCAAATACTAAATGTAAAAGACTATATTTGGTGTACACAATAAAGCCTATTATGCCTGCGTGAATGCCAAACAATGGGTCTGAAATGAAGCAGGCTGCTTGAAATAATCCATATGCCCCAAAGCAGTATCTCAATAGTTGTGAGTGAATGTGTGTGTGTGTGTGTGTGTCCTTACAGTCGTGACCAACTCTTTGTGACTCCATGTCCATGGAGTGAAGGACAAAAGGAAGATAGTTTGGCAATCTTGCCCCAAACCTCTGAGCACACAATGATAACTCTGTTGCTTTATCATTGTGCAAGGACACCTGCTAAATGCCAAGATCTACTGCATCTGACAGTGGGTAGGCACTTTCCCCCATGGGGCTTAGAAGAAGAAGAAGAAATGCATCACCAATAGAGATGGGCACGACTTAGCGGTATTTCCGTTTCCGTTTCCGTTACTCGTTTCCGTTACTCTACGGAAACGGAAACGGGAATTACTCCGCCAGACTTCGAGCTCGAACCGACGAACGAACAATTTGGTCTGATTTGTCGTGCTCGTTACTTGCATCGCGCGATCGCGCGCGATGCCAAGCGGCACAGAAAAAAAAGTTTTTAAAAGTTAAAAAGCCCGGTTCCCGGCCAAAAAGCAGGCGGAAATATGCCTGCCGTGCCTCAGGGCACCTACCAGAGGGGTGGTTTCTGGAGGTCCCCGCCCGGCCTCCCCCCCTCCTCCGTCCTGGGATGCTCTGGTGTGGTGGTGGGACTCGCCCGCCGCAAAAAGCCCAGTCTCGCCGCCGGCCGCCAAAGCGCAACCAAGCGGCACGGGCGGCACAGGAAAAAACTTTTTTAAACTCTCCCCCGGGTCTCCCCCCCACCCATTCCCGGGCCAAAAAGCAGGCGGAAAATGCCCGCTTGACTAAGGGCACTCACTCAGTAGGGCACCTACCGGAGGGGGGTTTCTGGTCTGGAGGGGGGGTGTCCCGGCTTCCCCCCCCCTCCGTCCTGGGCTGCTCTGGTCTGGTGGGACTCGCCGCAGGCTCGCAAAAAGCCCACTCTCGCCGAGACGCCGACGGCCGCCGCAAACACAAGCGGCACGGACGGCGCAGGAAAAAACTTTAAAACTCTCCCCCCACCCATTCCCGGGCCAAAAAGCAGGCGGAAAATGCCCGCTTGACTAAGGGCACTCACTCAGTAGGGCACCTACCGGAGGGGGGTTTCTGGTCTGGAGGGGGGTGTCCCGGCTTCCCCCGTCCTGGGCAGCCGGACTCGAGTCGCCTCGTCGCCATGCCATGCGGTGCGGGCGGGGGATCGAAAATGGGGCGGTGAATGCAATATTGTTTTTGAAATCGTGCTCCAAAAACACACAAGCACAACAGAAACACGTGGAAATGTGAACTGCCAGATTTTTCACAGTAGCAGTGGTTTTTTTTCTTGCAACAAAATGTCTCTCCTCTCCTCCTGTGTCCTCCATTGATTTTATTTTATTTTATTTTTTTTTACACCTGCGCAGTGTGCAATGATGGGCTGGCCCAGTGGCCTGGCCAGCCATGTGGGAGGGGACGACCATGCAAATTTTTGGAGCCATCCCACCAATCGCATGGCCACTTGGCCACTGAGACTTCTGGGATGTGCCAAAAAGCCCCCTAAAACTTGCCCTAGCCCCCTAACCCGCTAACCCTAATCCTTGACTCCTTACCCATACGTCACAGACTGTCTTCTTAGTGGGTCAGAGAGGCACCCAGAGGTGCAACCCAATAGCCCACCATAACCTTACCCGTCATTAGCCTAACCCTAGCCCTAACCCTAATCCACCTTAGCCCATAGCCAGATCGACTTGCATTGCACTACACGCAAGTACGATTCCCTTCTTTGTGGGACATGGCAGGTGCGACAAGAGCCTTGTGTAGGGCAGGTATGACCCTATGACTCTCACTGGTCTCACTGCCTGCAAATGGTATGCATAACCATATGGTTGTGCATGCCATTTTGCAGCAGCAGCAGGTGAGGATGGGAGACCCCCATGTTGAGGGGTCTCTTGGAGCCTGCTGCTGCTGTCCCCTTTATAGCGGGCCGGCGGAGGCACCCACCCCACAGAGGTGCCTCCAGGAGCCCGCTACCCCCCAAAAAAAAAACAGTATAACGATAACGAAAAAAACGAAAAACGAAACGACTAATTTTTTCCGATTTTTCGCGAAAACGGAAACGAAACGACTCGGACCCTAGCCGAAAAAGAAAACGAAAACGAGGTTTTTTTCCTGAGTCGTGCCCATCTCTAATCACCAAGCCTGGAGATCAAAAGAGGACAGAGATTTTCTCATCACATGCATCTGCTAATTTATATTACAAATTCCATGGACTGTACCCCATTTTCACACATGTAAATGTAGATATAATGGCTATAATTGAAAGAGGAGCACAATACATCATACCACAGTGGGGAAGCATATGATCAGGTAATGTAGTGGCCTCTTCAATCTCCTTTCCATATTCTAGCTGCTGATGCCCAGTTTTCCTTTCTTACGCTAGTCTAAGGGATTGATCACACCTGCCAAAAGAACTCATTATACTGATTTAGCAAGTTTTTATATAGTTTCATAATTTTCTGGTCACACAATGCAGGGCCAACATTAATTTGTTTGCCCTGGCAAACTATTTATTACCCCCTCATGAGCAGGGTTGTGGTACCTTGTTCCAATGATGTTTTGATTCATTTCTTACAATTTCAACATGTGTGAACACTGCTGTCAATTAATTTTCTTTGTGAAGGAGTTGGAGTTTTTTGGTGTCATGGCCACTATGCTTATGTTCTAAAAAATAAGGGATATTGGTAAATCAATACTGTCTTTGGGAAAACAACATGAATACATTGCTCTGAAGGAGACAGCACTAAGGAGACAGTTATTCCCTCCCTTCCCTTTTGGGTAAAAGCTGCTTTGGGCCCTTTCAGGCTGAAACCCAAGATAGAAATATTTTAAATAAATAAAACAATGAATAAAAAGAACTTGAATATAATATATTTCGTGCTTTAAATTATCAAGAAAGGGATGCTGCTTTAAGATCTACCATCTTTTTTAAAAAAAATCTTGCTCTTTGTAAGTCTTTTAGAACCCACTTCCTCCCCCCAATGTTGTGCAAAAAGCAAAAGAAAAATGAAACCCAAGAACTGCAGAGAGAGAGAGAGAGAGAGAGAGAGGTGCATGGAGTTAAGGAAAGGGTTAAATGAGTAAAGAAGGGAAGAGAAAAGGAGAGGAGGAAAAAACAGACTCCACTCTATTGCCCTCTTGACAATCCCAAGAATCAGTAGAGAAAATGAACTGATATGAAATTAAACAACACAATGGCCTGTTACAATGGTTCAAATAGAAAGAAATTAATCAGTGGACTTAAAAATTAGGTGAAAGCCTCTGCCGATACACAGTCATCTGAACAAGAAAGTAAACCCTGTATTCTTGAAGGCTTTCACAGCTGGGACCCGATAGCTGTTGTAGGTGTTCAGGCTGTTTGCCCATGTTCTGGAAGTTTTTCTTCCTGACATTCACCAGTCTCTGTGGCCGTCATCTTCAGAGGGCAGGAGCTGAGGGAGCTAGGAGTTCTCTCTGTGTTCTGGAGTAGAGATTGAGATTGTGGGGTCTTTATAGTTGCGGGAAAGGGGAAACTTGTCCTATTCAGGAGAATAGGTGTTGATCATTTATTTTGGTATGGAGGGATTAAGACCGGTACCTACATAAAAAAAAATCCAACCACCAACCACGACAAAAAAGAGCCATAATCAACGCTGGAAGACTGTGCAAACTGAAACTGTGAAACTGAATTCCTCAGCACCACAAAGCACAGCATCCAGAACAGAATAAAATAACATGAAAGACACGGCAGACTAAAATAACCAGAAAAATCAGCAGTAATTGAGCACACCCTGAAACAAACTGGACATGAAATCCTCCTCCAAAACACCGAGTTTCTGGATAACACCAGCAACCATTATTTCATATTACATAGGAAAGCCATTGAAATTCACAAACACCAGCACAGCTTGAACATAAAAGAAGAAAGTCTAAAAATCAACAAAGCCTGACTCCCAGTACTGAAAGCTACAGTCTGCAAAAGATCAATGATTCCCACCCAGCCACAACCACCAGTGATCACTTCACACAATAGAACAGCTAATGGCACCCATCAACCACAGAGACAGATCAACCCTCCCTTATTACAGTGAAACTCTTAACCCCTCCACATCACAATCAATGATCAACACCTGTTCTCCTGAATAAGACAAGTTTCCCCTTTCCGACAACTATAAAAAACCCACAATCTCACTCTCTACCCCAGAGCACAGAGAGAACTACTAGCTCCCTGAGCTCCTGCCCTCCAAAGATGCCAGCCACAGAGACTGCGAAATATCATGAAGGAAAACTTCCAGAACATAAGAACAGCCTTGCTGGAACAGGCCACAGCCCATCCAGTCCAGCATTTTGTCTCACACAGTAGTTCACCATTTGTTTCAGGGTATTCCCAAGCAGATGTTTTCACCTGCTTATGATTTGCCGCAAATGGCATTGAAAGATAGCCTGCCTATCTCTCCAATCCAGAGGTTGTCATTAGGCAACCATAATGATAGCCAATCCATTGATACCCTTGTTCTTCATGAACTTGCCCAATCCTTTCTTAAAGCTGTCAAGGCTGACAACTGTTACCACTTCTTCTGGCAGGGAGTTCCATAGGCCAGTGATCCTCTGGGTGAAAAGTATTTGCTCTTATTTGTTTAAGATCTAGCACCTAAAAGATTCATGGAGTGCTCCCTAGTTTTAAAGCAAAAAGCAAAGTGTTCTGCTTATATACCGCCCCATACCACATCAAGTAGTCTCTGGACGGTTTACAGTTTTTTACTTACGGTATGCAGGCTACACATTGCCCCCCCCCCGTGAGCTGGGTACTCATTTTACCGACCTTGGAAGGATGGAAGGCTGAGTTAACCATGAGCCTGCTACCTGGGATTGAAGCCCAGGTCGTGAGCAGAGTTTTACCTGCAGTACAGGCATTTAATCACTGCACCACGGTTATCCAATCGGGAAAACAGTTTTTCCTTATCTACTTTGTCCACAACATGTATGATTTTATAAACTTCAATCAGGTCACCTCTTAGGCACCATCGTTCAAGGAAGGTGTTCCAGTCCCCTAATCATTCTGGTTGCCCTCCTCCACACTTTTTCCAGTTCCATAATATCCTTCTGGAGGTACAGTGACCAGAACTGTATGCAGTACTCCAGATGGGGCCTCACCATAGATTTATAAAGAGGCAAAAATGACACTTGCTGACTTATTTTCTATATCCTTCCTAATGATGCTAGCGTTGAGTTTGCTGTTTTCACTGCAGCGGCACACTGGGTTGACACCTTCTTTGAGCTGTCCACCAAGGACACCAAGGTCCCTTTCATGGTTTGTTGTTGAGAGTTCAGACCCCATCAGTTTATAAATGTAATTGGGTTTTTTTTTGCCCCAACGTGCATCCCTCTGCATTTCTTAATGCTGAAGCTCATTTGCCACTGATTTGCCCACTCCCCCAGTGTCAAGAGATCCCTCTGGAGCTCCTCACAATCTCTCTCAGTTTTTACTACCCTGTATAATTTAGTGTTGTCGGCAAATTTGGCTACCTTGCTATTTAATCCTACTTCTAGATCATTTATGAAAAGGTTGAAAAGCAGGGGTCCCAGTGCTGAACCTTGGGTGACCTCACTCTTTACCTCCCTCCACTTGAAGAAGTGTCCATTTAGTGCTACCTTGTGTTTCCAGTACCTTAGCCAGTTGCTGATCCAGGACAAGACCTGGCCCTTAATTCCATGGCTGGCAAACTTATTCAAGAGCTTTTGGTATGGGACCTTGTCAGAAGCCTTCTGAAAGTCCAGATAAACAATGTCAACTGGATCTCCCATATCCACATGTTTGTCGACATTCTCTAAAAATTCCAACAGATTAGTGAGGCATGATTTGCCCTTGCAAAAGCCATGCTGGCTCTCCTTCAGCAGCGCCTTCTCTTCTATGTGCGTGTTAATTTTATCTTTTAGGATGGTTTCCATCACTTTACCTGGGACACATGTCAAACTGACTAGTCGGTAATTTCCTGGATCAACTTTGGATCATTTTTTGAAGATTGGTGTTACATTCGCTATCTTCCAGTCACCAGGCACAAAGCCTGATTTGAGGGAAATATTATATATTTTGGCTAAGACATCAGCAATTTCATCTTTAAGTTCCTTGAGAACTTGTGGATGGATGCCAGCATTTAGTTTAACAAGACATGGAAGGACCTCTTCCTTGATTATTTCTGTCTGGCTTAATTCTTCGTTTTCCCTCCCTACAAAGATAGGCTCTGTTTTGGGCATGTGGTCTCTGTCTTCTTCAGTGAATACTGAAGCAAAGAATTTATTGAGTCTCTCTGCAATCTCTGTTTCTTCTTTAATAATCCCTTGCCTTCCATTGTTGTGTAATGGTCCAATGGATTTCCTAGTTGGATTCTTACTTCTAATGTACTTAAAGAAGTCCTTATTTCTTTGAGTGCTTTCAGCTATATGCTCCTCAAATCTTGCTTTGCTTTCCTGATTGTTGCCTTTCATTTGTTCTGCCACAATCAAACAAAAGGAAAAAACCACAGTTAAAGTCAACCCTCTTTGAATGCTATGGTTTTACATATTGGGGCATAATTAAAATCATCTGGACTTTAACAGATCTGACAATTAAGTAAATATAGTCTCAGATAAATATTACACAGTGTCGTGATTTATTTTACAAAAATAAAGCCAAATGGAGATGGCATGTGTGGAAAATGGTAGAATTCAAAGAAAGTGTGCTGTTTTTCATGACTGTAATTTTAAAAGTTCAGCATTGTTCTGGGTATTCAAATTTACTCTCTACATATCTCCATCATGGCATATTTTGAAAACTCGTGGCTAAATACCTCCATTTGTTTAGCTGTTTCCCCCCTCAGTACCCCATAATTTTTGTCCCTTAGCAAGATTTTAACTGTATTGGGCAGGTCAAATAAACAGAATATATAAAGAAAATGTTTTCCATTCCTGCCAAGAGAGAAAAAACTAAATCCCATTGCACAGTTTACTACAAAGACAATTGCCAAGGTCTACAGTAAATAGTGCAAAAAGTCTTGTGCAATTGACAATAGTGGTCTCACTCCCTGAACATGCAAGTTGCCTTGCTTTTTACTCAATAGGAGAGTGTGAAAATGCATACTCTTTGCAGTCCAAGCATTTTCAAAGCAAGAAATCCAGTACTAATGGAATTATAAAAATGACTTAAAGCTTTTTACAAATATTAAACCAAAGGAAATCCATGATTAGAATACTATTAACATTTACTGCACAATCTAATAATTGCTTTCATTGTGTGTTTGCCCTTTGTGTAAAAATAACAGACTTCAAATACCTTCTCCAGAGGGGGCACAAGAGGAAATTCTTATAAATATTGCAAATCCACACTCCCTTGATGTATTGATTGCGTTCTCAAATTAGTTTGCAGAAGATGACAGGCACAAATTTATTTTATGCACATTTCAAATGTGTACTCTACTGCAGAGGATACAGGTTACAAACTAGTGAAAGACCATTTCAAGTTCTTCTACCGCCCAACATGGGGAGAGAGTCACAGATGCCCCCATATCTACCACTCCTGCCTTCTTGGGGGATTTTTGGTAGATGTAGGACCAGATCCGACTCCAGTTCCCTCTGGAACCAGATGCTTTTGGGGAGGGGGTGTTGTTCTTCGTCAGAGACACAGGACAGCTAGGTTGTTCATACAATTGGTGTTGGATTCACACCCCTACTATAAAGCATGGGGACTGCTATTGGAAAGAAATCCCCACCACCACCAAGGGAAAAAATCATATTCCATTCTAATACCAAGGGAAATATTTTTCTCAAGCAGTTTAAACACAATCAACTTGGGTACAGTGATATATTTCATCAGAGAGCATGAGCCTTCATTTTTCAAAAGAATCTACTTTGCATTACATCAAGAAGTGCAGATAGTTGAAATTGACAACATAACATTATTTTTCACACAGGAATTGCTTGAGTTTAGCCCAGATATAGAGACTGAGACTGCAGTGCATTGTGAATATGAAAATGGGATAATTGGAACATGGGCCAGTTATAGATACCTGATTATAGAAAAATGACACAACTTTAACACTGACCATTAAAAATTAAAATGGTCACAGATTTTGTATATTTTGGCTCAATCATTAACCAAATGGAGAGTGCAGCTGAGAAATCAGAAGAAGATTGAATGAAGGCACAAGGAAAAAAACCAAGTGTAAGAATGTGTCATTGGAAAATAAGAAAAAAAATATCCACACTCTCATATTTCCAATTACCATGTTTTGAAGTGCAAGTTCCACATTTAAGAAAGTTAACAGGAAAACAAATTGATATATATGATATATAAATAAATGAAGGAGGGCTTTGCGGATTCCATGGACTGTCAGAAATACAAACCAGTGTCTCCTTGATCAAATCCAGTCTGAAGTATCTAAGAAAAAAGTTGAAACTGAGGCTTTATTATTTTGGGCACATCATGAGAAGGCAGGATTCTTTGGGAAAGACAGAAATGCTGGCAAAAATAGAAAATGACAGGAAAAGAGGAAGACTAAATATGAGCCAGACTGACTCCCTAAAGGAAGTCTACAAGAGCTGTTGAGGACAGGACATTTTGGAGATCGGTTATTTATAGCAGTGCTCCCCAACCTTTTTGTCCCCACGGACCGGAAAATGTTTGATGATTTTTCCGTGGCCCGTGGCTGGGGTGGGGAGGGGGGGAGATGGGGGGTGCGGGGGGTCGGGCGGGGGGCCCGGGGAGGGTGTGTATGGGGGGCAGGGGATGGGGGGAGGGAGGAGGGGGAGGAGGGGGGCGGGGGGGCTTGGCGTGTGTGCCTTGCGGGGGGGCACGGGATCGGCGGCGGCGGCGCTCGCCGGCTGGGGGCGGCGGGCGTGCCGCTCCCCCCCGCGTGCACGGGCGGGGTGGGGGGGAGCCCGGGGCTCCTGGGCGGGCGGGCCTCTGCCTCCTCCTCCTGTCGGCGGCCGCGGCGGCCAGTGCACGCACACTCCGGTTGGGGGGGCTCGGGGGCCCGGCCTCTCTCTGTGTTTGGGGGGGGACGGGAGCGGCCGCTGCTTCCTTCCTTCTCCCTCTCCCAGCGGAGCGGTGGCGGCGGTGTTCCGGCTCCCGGCCCCCCACCCCGGCCTCTCCTCTCCTCTCCTCCAGCGGGGGCTGGCGGGGGTTCCGGCCCGGCTTCCCTTGTCCCTCCCCCGTTCCTCGCGCCTCCCGTGCGCACCCCCTCCTCCCCGCCGGCCCCCGCGCGCCCGGCTCCCAGGGGGGAGGGGCAAGCGGGCCAAACGGGGTTCCCCACCTCTTCTTCCTACCGTCAGGGCCAGGGCGAAGCGCAGCGGCGGGGGCGAAGGCGAAGGCGGCGGAGGAGCCCGGGGCAGCAGCCGCATGACCGCGCTCTCTGTCCCTCGGGCGGCGGGCGGCTCCTCCTGCGCTCCTCCAGCCTTCCTCCTCCACCGGCCGCCCGCTGGAGAGAAGAGGAGGAGGAGGAGGGCGGCGGAGGAAAAGGGGAGGAGCCTTCCCGGCCTCCCCAGGCGGCCCGGTGCCGACCGGTCCACGGACCGGCACCGGTCCACGGCCCGGGGGTTGGGGACCACCGATTTATAGGACCACCATAACCATAGAATCACAGAATCATAGAGTTGGAAGAGACCTCAAGGGCCATCCAGTCCAACCCCCTGCCATGCAGGAACCCCATCACAATATTTTGGACAGGTGGCCATCCAGCCTCTGCTTAAAAACCTCCAAAGAAGGGGACTCCACCACCCTCTGTGGCAGCATATTCCACTGCTGAACAGCTCTAACTGTCATGAAGTTCTTCCTAATGTTCAAATGGAATCTCTTTTCCTGTAGTTTGAAACCATTGCCCTGCGTCCTAGTCTCTGAAGCCATGGAAAACAAACCAGTCCCCTCTTCAATGTGACATCCTTTCAAATCTTCAACCATCCTGGTCGCCCTCCTCTGCACCCACTCGAGGTTGTCAACATCCTTTTTAAATTGAGGTGCACAGAACTAGACACAGTACTCCAGGTTGGGTCTGACCAGAGCAGAATAGACTGGTACTATCACTTCCCTTGATCTAGACACTATAGTTCTGTTGATGCAACCACGAATCGCATTGGCTTTCCTGGCCGCCACATCACACCGCTGGCTCATGTTCAATTTGTGGTCCACCAAGACTCCCAGATCCCTTTCACAGGTACTATTTTCCAGCCAAGTATCCCCCATCCTATATCTGTGCAATTCATTCTTTTTACGTAGATGTAGCACCCTACATTTCCCTCTGTAATGTCAGAGGCAACTTAAGGGCATATAACAACAAGAACAAAGAAACTACTCCTGTATACCTTCTCAGAGGTAAGATTTGACATGCGTCTTTACATTCATTTATTTGCTCATTCCATTCCATATTACTTGTATTTTTCTCAAAGGACCTTAAAGCCGCTTTCTTGTCATAGGGGAAATAAAAAGCTGGTAATTGTGTGTCTAAGGGATAGAATGTGCTTATTTGTGGAATTAGAACATTTATTATGCAGCTCTGCAGACCAAATGCTTTCAAAATGACAAACACAAACAAACACTTAAAAACAACAACAACAACAATAACAACAGCCAAAGTGATGCAACTGTTAAACCAAGGTTAAAATACAAATCTGAAAGCCTGAAAAAAACTTTGATTTGTCTGGGATAATAAGAATAGCTTCACCTGGCACTGAAAAGATCTCAGGTTCAATATTAGGTGAGCTTTGCTGGGAAGTACATTCTGCCAAGTAGGATGCCACAACTAGTACACCATGAACCTTGGCTTTAAAAATAAGGAACATCAAAACCAAAACTATGAGCAATATTTTTTAACTAATAGATAAAACCTTGGGGAAATTACTTTTTAGACCACAGCTTCCCGAACTCTCCTGACAGCACGGTAACATCTAAGGCTGCAACTACACTGGCAAGCTGAATCACTCTGATTTGGTTTGATTTACAGTCTGCTTTCAATTTATAGTTAGGGATGATACAGAGCCAGCGGCGACACATAGATACAGTGTGATCTGCATTTCATCTCACAGCGCACCCCTCCCTCCCTCCCTCCCTTCATCTGTTCCTGCCTCTGCTGATCGTTTTATGGCTTGCTGTCAAGCCAAAGGGTTTCACAGCATTATTTATTTATTTATTTATTTATTTATTTATTTATTTATTTATTTATTTATTTAAAATATTTTACCCCACATTTCTCTTTAAAATAAAGCCAAGGAGACTTGCATCCTTAAAAGACAATAAACAGCTAAAAACAGTATACAAGCACTAAATAAAATCAAACAAATACCATACAAAAAACATAAGAAGCATATCATGCATCTGCTAAGGATACAAATATGACAAGGTTCTACCGAAAAGAGAAATGGACTGGATCTTAAACTGAATTGAGGGCTTTAAACTGAATTGTCAGGCAAGGGGAGACACAACCACAGAGGTAAAGAAAGACAAAGGATTGTGCACAATAAGATGAACTGACTGAACAGTTCTAATAGGGGTCAATAATAACATTAATATAAATAATGCTATTCATAAAAATGTACAAAAATCACATATATGTGAAGTGATGTGATGTGTCTATATATCAATGTCAGGAGCATGAGAAACAAACAAGGAGAACTGAAAAACTTAGTTCTGGAGGGCAAGTATAATTTAATAGGACTAATTGAAACTTGATGGGATGGCTCTCATAACAAGAATATAGAAATTGAGGGATATAAATTGTTCAAAAAGAACAGAAATAATAGAAAAGGAGGAGGAGTTATAGTACAGTATATGTAAAAAAATACGCATTCCTGCACAAAAATACAGGAGGGGGAGGTTGGTTGTCTCATTGAAAGCATCTGGAACAATATATTTTGGGTGAAAAACAAGGAACATGATAGTTGGAGTCTATTACACTGACCATACAATCAAGGAAAGAGAGTGGATGAAACTTTGGAAAAACAAATTGCAAGGATTTCAAAGAGACATGGTATAGTAGTAATGGGAGATTTCATTTATCCCGGCATCCATTTGGGAAGCCAGTTCTGCCAAGTATAGCCCCATAAAGAAATCCCTGGCTTGTGTGGCTGATATATTTTTCAAAAAAATTAGGAAAGAAATTAGAGAACTATCTTGACTTGATTCTAATCAACAGAGACAACTTGGCAGAGGAAGTGGGGAACTCTGGGCAAGAGTGACAGTGTTCTACTAGAATTCTTGATTTCAAATCAAATCAAAGCAGAACGTATCCACACTAGGGACCGGTAGGTTCCAAAACAACCCGCGCAAACCCAGGTGGTGTTTGGAAGCCTCCAACACACAAGCAGCCAATCTCTTATCTTAGTCTGCACCCACACAGAGCTGAGCTCCAAGGAGGAAGCAGACTTCAATTTGCTTCTACATGGTGCTAGCCAATGAGGAGCTGTGCAGGAACAGGCATCATGCCTCCCTACATGATTGGACAACACCATGGAGAGGCAAAGATGACATCACAGCCTGCTTCCTCATTGGAGTTTAACCCCATGCCAACTGGATTTTTAAAAAGCCAGTTTTATTAAATCAAGAAAAAGAAAGGTCCAGTGGCAGGAGATCCAGGCAAGAAAAGGACTCCAAGAAGGGTGGGAATTTCTAAAAAAGAAAACTATAAAAGAACCACTACAATCAATTCCAATAAGAAAAAAGGGGTGGGAAGGCAAAAAGACCAGTGCAGCTTCATAAAAATCTCAGAGAGGACCCAAATTAAAGAAAAGACATGTGCAGGAAGTGGAAAGAAGGCCAGGTCACAAAGGAAGAGTATAGAGAAGTAGCAAGGAATTGCATTAGGAAGGCAAAAGCAGAGAATGAGCTGAGATTAGCTACAGACATTAAAAGCAACAAAAAGGCACTCTTCAGGTATGTACGTAGCAGGAGAGAGAAAAGAAGAAAAAGAAACAGGGCATCAGCTGCTTAATAGAGATGAAAAAATTATAACAGATGACAAAGAAAAGACAAAGATGTGCTAAATTCCTGTTTTAACTCAGTCTGTTTCTATGACTTTCCAGATAAATGTGAAGTGCAAGTGAAGGGGACGTGACTGAAGCTGAAGATTGATCAACAGTCAAGAAATACTTTGTTACCTTTATTGTGTTCAAATCTCCAGGGACAGATGAACTGCATCCAAGAATATTAAAGGAATTGGTTGAAGAACTCTCAGAACCACTGTTCATTATTTTCTTGAAATCATGAGAAATGGTTGAGGTACCGTATGATTAGAGAAGGGTGAATGTTGTCCCTGTCTGCAAAAAGATTATAGAATATAGAATAGAATATAGAATATAGTTTTATTGTCAATTAGAGTGCTGTTCCACTACACACTAAACAAGGAACCATACAAAACACATAAAACACCATGCAAGATATTAAAAACTCTTAAAACCTCTTACAAAATTTAAAACACTACTTAAAAATTGATTAGGATGGTGCTAAAACTGTCGCATTTAACTTAGATACCGCTGTGGGATAAAAACTGTTCTTTAGTCTATTTGTCCTTGACCTAAGAGTCCTATATCTCCTGCCAGACGGCAACAGTTCAAAAAAATGGTGGCCAGGATGTCTCTCAGAATTCTAGATGTCTTTCTTAAGCATCTGGAGTTGTATAATTCTTCCAAATGAGGAAGAGGACAGCCCGCTATCCTCTCAGCAGTGTTTATAACCCTCTGGAGCGCCTTTCTATCTGCCACTGTGCAACTGGAAAACCAGACACAGAGGCAGTAAGTGATAGTGCTTTCTATAAAGCCCCGGTAGAAGGTTACCAACAGTTTCTTAGTCTCAGAAGAGAGACTTCTCAGGAATCTCTGTTGGGCCTTCTTAACCAGTGCTTCAGTATTGGCACTCCAGGTCAAATCCTCCTGTAGAATGACTCCTAAGAACCTACTGTTCGTCACCCCCTATACACAAACTCCATCAATAATCATGGACAAAAAGGAGGAACCTGAGAACTACAGGGCAGTCCCTGACATCAATCCCAGAGAAAATTTTGGAACAGATTATTAAATGTTAACTATGAAAGCACCTAGCAGTTTAGATACCCTGAGCACATCCAATCTTGACTAATCTCAGAAGCTAAACAGGATTGGGCCTGGCTAGTACTTGGATGGACGACCACCAGGGAATACCAGATGCTCTAGGTGCCTGGAGTAGGAACTGGAAAACCACTCTAGTATTCCTGCCAAGAAAACTCCATGGACATGGGATCATGAAGAGTCGGTCATGACTGTAATGACACAACAACAACATGAAGGCACCTAGAAAACAATGCAGCAATAACCAGAAGCCAAAACAGATTTGTCAAGAACAAATCCTGCTGAACTAATCTGATTTCATTATTTTTTATCAGACAACCTCCCTGATCATCATAATGTTGTAATTTAAACAAAGTATATCTTGACTTCAGCATACCTTTTGACAAAGTGCCCCATGATAATATAATTAAAAAGCTAACTAGGCGTGGGCAGGATAATGCAAATGTAAGGTGGATACACAATTGGCTATAGAATCGTAACTAGAAAGTGATTATGAATGACTCCTTCTCAAACTAGAAGGAGATAACAAGTGGAACACCTCAGGATTCAGTTCTCAGCCCAGCAGTCTTCAACATTTTCATTAAGTATCTGAATCAGGTGGTGCATGGAATGCTAATCACATTTGCAGATATCACAAAACAGGGTGGAACAGCTAATACCTTGGAAGACAGAAACAAAATTCAAAATGATCGGCTTGGGCACTGTGCTGAAAACAACAGAATGGAGTTCAACAGGAATAAATGCAAAGTTCTGCACCTAGGTAAAAGAAAATGGAGGGAACCTTGACTGGCAGATATCCTATGATTTGGATTCCTGCCTTGAGCAGAGGGTTGGACTTGCTGGTCTTGTAGGTCCCTTCTACTATGATTCTATGATTAAAACTTGGGGTCCGTGCCTTCTGCCCCCTATGTCTGAACAAAGAATTAAAGTTTGTTTCCTCTTCTCTAGTAATGTCACTGTGTGCACACTCTCTGTTTCTTTCAGGTAATCATCTTGTAAACAGGCAATAATCAGCCTGAAAAGTAGGTGCAATAAGATATTTTTAATTATTGGACCTTCCTCCCATCTTGTCATCAGTAGTTTAGTGAAGTTGGGAACCAGACTGAAAGAGGTCTTCATTATGCATTGCTAAATTATTGGTATGCATTAAAGATGATGGTTACATTTAAAATGTGCTCAGTAATGTGCCTTATGAATGTTCTATGTAAATAATGAACATGACTGCTTATGATGGAATGTTGTTGTTAATGTGTCTAGCAAATTGTCCTCAGAATGTATTACACCGATATAACCTATGCATTGTCCCTCCTCATTTATTTATTTAATAGTCCCTGAAGTAGGCCACAGATGGATCTGGCTAAAACATAATGGGCAGTTTTTAAAGTGTATATAGACACAGGATTTTTTTAATATCCTGAGACTTTGTCTCCCCTTTGTATTTACTCCAGTGGTGTTTCCAGTTTCTTTGGGACTTGTCTGCTAAGAATATCACAGACCTATCCTCCCCCCCCCCCACACACACACCAACAACAACTAGGCCCAAAACACCAAACAACAACTGGTGACTTTACCCTTTGCTATGCATGGTAAAACAGACTAGTAGTTACCTAACAGAAAAGTTGATATCTAGTAGTTTCTTCTCCTGGCACACAACCTAGAAAATGCATATTTAGTTTATTGTTTGTTCTTGTTATAGTTTCTCCCTCCCAGAATTAGCTTTTATTGTGCATTTTCCCAGCTTCATTCATGGACTTTTACAAGAGGTTCAGATAAAAACATGAAAACACACCCAAAAACACACACACATACAGGTCCCAGAATTCCCGGAAACCTATGACCATGCTGTTTGAGTGATTCTAGAGCTGTAGTTTAGGTAAGTAATTTTTCTTTTCCGTGTCTCCCACTTGTAGTTTCCATATTTTCCCCACTGTTTACTGCGTCTCTCTCTCTCACACACACACATCCTTTATAACAAGACACAGAGAGGGAGAGAGATTCCGGGCCATATTCAGACAACTCTTTCGCTCCACCCATCCATTAAAGTGTTCTGCTTATGTACCGCACCTTGTGTTGACCTTTGATCTACTGCTAAGCCCTGCTGAACCATACTGACTTCTACAAAATCCCGAGTCCTGCCCACCTGACATTATGAGCAACATGTGAAACATTATCACCATGGAAACAAGGGCTATTCACGATGATTACAGAGTGGATACTATGCCAAACATCTGCTGCATGGATGCTTTACTTTCCTCTCCATATCAAAATGACACATTTTAAAAATCATGCTAGTCCTACCGATGACAGGCTATGGGGTCTTTGTTAGCTTCCATGTTATCTGTCTTCCTTCGTCAAGAACGGCTGGTCTCCAGTCAAGCTGATAAACATTTTATGTATTGAGTGCGATAACGATATTGGCTTGTTTGTATATCCATGTGATAAATCAATATATACCTGCTGCACATCTGTTGGCAGCAAGATAATTTTGAGTCATACCACACACACACACACACACACACACACACACACACACATAAAATTGGATTCAGCTGCACAACAACCCCTTTAAATCTATTTTTTTTACTTTGCTATTTTGCCTCCTCCCCAACCTCATGTTTTATAGCTACAATCAGTGCTGTGGGGTAGGACACCAAATTTGACAGTATTTGGACAGAAATCTGTCAGTTGTATTTCACTGTGACATGTACATGTGTGTAAATTACAACCTGTTTGCTTCAAGCTATAAATGGTCTATAAATCAGACATGGAAAGGAAGAAATGAAGCATTGTTGAAAGAAAGCAAACAAGAAGCAGACAGAATCCCTCATACCCTGAGGTAGAATTTTTCATCCTAATTGTTGCCTAAACATTGCCGACACATTTAAGGATGTAAAATTTCTGGATGATTTGAAGCCATGGGGATATAAATGAGACGACTAAAAATGTACTGTTAATTCTTTTTCAGTACATGTACTGTAGTTTTATTATTTTATATTAAATAAAATACATGAGGTGTAACTTAACAGATAAAATTGTACCATTTGGTATCTTTATAAAATTTCACAGTATAAATGCTTTAGTGTTATCCAAATAATAATTTCAAATATGCCCACTCTCGGAGGCAGAGTATCAATTTGTATCTTACACTAAGACGCTGACCACATTAGCAGAAACAAAAGAAACCAAAACTGGGGAAATGTTGGTTTGGGGCAAGTTGATTTACATTTTTTTTCTGACTAATTACTTGGTGCCACAAGAAATGCAAATCACCCTGGAGTCCTCCTGCTCTCTGTGTGTAGTTTAAAAAAATATGAATCCTTTCACGTCAGTCCACACATTAAATCACGTGAACCAATACAGAAATGGAAGGAAGGCTGTGTGCACGAACATACACAAAGTACCTTTCCCCCATCACTTTTTCTCTAGTAAAGGAGAAATACTGTGGTACCTCAACTTACAAATTTAATCCGTTCCGAATGCATGCTCTTAAGTCAAACTACTCTTATGTCAGGGTGTGTGTGTGTGTGTTGTGTCGTTACAGTCGTGACCGACTCTTCGTGAGTCCATATTCATGGAGTTTTCTTGGCAGGAATACTGGAGTGGTTTGCCAGTTCCTACTCCATCTACAAAATAGAAAAAATAAGTTAAAAATGAAAAAAATATTTGTAAGTCGAACAGACCACATTTCAAGTGCCAGATAAATAACAGAATCCAACTCCCAGCAATTAACAGTCCAAGTCAAAACCAGAATATCTCACAGAAACCAGATGCCAAACCCAAGGGAACAGATTAAGCCGTTGTCCAGGAAGCCAGTCTGAAATCAGGAAACAGAGCCAAGGTCACAGACAGGAACGTGGTTGCAAGTTCAAATGATGCGTTGCTCCCACAGAGAGCTCAAGGTGAGCTTACCAGCTTTATCCCAAAACAGGTAACACACCCTTACTTCTGGAAAGGTTCCTGCTAGTACTCAGGGCTTCCCGACCTGATTCCCCATCTAGCATCAAAGACCCTTTCCCTAGCTCTCCTGGCAGCACGTCTTTGCAGAATCCTGCTCATAGCCCTTCTAAGGGGAGAAGATATGTTTTCAGCTGAGTCATCAGACCCAGCTGCCTGCTGACTTGAGCTGCAAGGCTCCTCCAGCAGCTCTTCACCATTTAACCCCTCAGAGACAGGTTCTGTGACAGGCAGGGTCCTGGCATCGCATGTGCTTCAGAAGAATTAGCCCTCAGCGGGTATCACAGAACTTCGGGGCAGTGCCAAAGTAAATTTAAAAGCCTGAGGCAACACTTCAACGCCGTGCTATTAGATTTCGGCCCCACCCCACCCCTGCAGGCACCACTCTCCATACCGGACAGAGTTGAAGGCTCTGTGGTTTCAATCCCACGAACCCAACCCCGCCCATCTTTTCCCAGCAGGTAAATATGCCACTTATGTTTAGCTTAATAATCATTATTAATATTAAGATTTGAGCCAATAATGTAATTTAGAGATTATATATACATTTGATCCTCATTTGTACCATGCTGCACATAGAGCTGTGATAGTACAACGGTTGTGCCTGTGTGATTCACCTTTTCCATCCAGCTCTGTGGGAATGCCTCTCCTTTTTAACTGAGCCACGTAATTCAATCTCTGTTGATGGTTTTTTTCCACGTTTTTTTTTTATTATACCCAGTACTTATAAATTTTTCCTGCACAAGATAAGCCTCATCTTCCGAAATACACAACTCTTTTTTAAAAAAAAATGCTTTCTGCAATAATCTGCACAGGTGAACATGTTTCTTGTCAACAAACAAGGACTTTATATTTCAAAACCTGCAGATAGTAACTGAAGCTGTCACCAGTAGTTAATTATATGGTTTACATCCTTAAATAGTTGCAAATTTTTGTACAGTTTTAGGCCTAAATCGATAAGGAACTTTCAGCTTTAAAATCAGAGCTGCTTCCCTAACAGGAAACACATAAGACTGCAGTTGTACTGCCATTTTGTCTGGAAAAATGCATCTTCATGTGCAGTGATCCACACTAACTACCCCTTCTGTGTTTGGGGCCACAAATCATTTAACCGAGTTTTTAAACTCATTTAGAAGCAAAGAAATACCCCTTGGTCTAATACACTACGAAAATTATTTCTAATCCTTTCAGTAGTGGTCTGATCAATGAAATATTTCTTATCTTTACCAGTACATTTGTTCTGAATACTAAGCAGGCAGGTAAATACTGATTTTTATCTTGCAAATAAATTAGCTTCTTGAGAATTGGAACTTACACATATTAATAATGTTATGACAAATTATTGATATATATCAATCAAGTTTAATTTCAGAACTTTATTTTCAGTATTCTGCAAATTCAACAGTGCAATAACTGCCTTAGTCCTGAAAACAAAAATTCACAACCTTGTCTGCTGGTTATGACTCTCCTGGCATGAAAGGCACATTAACCACTTTTTAAAAAAAATTGTCTCAGTACTCCTCGATGGTTTCCATGGTCCACTTTGATACACATCAAATATATAATCATCATCTGCACTCAAACAATGAAAACTTTCTACATTAATTTGATGAATCGTGGTACTGCATTCACCATTAGCCTGATATGGGGGACACTTATCCTATTCAGTTCTAATCAAAGTAATGCACACTGTTAGACCTGGTTTTCTGTACTCCATGTTCCACCTTTACACTTGCTTGAAGTAATCTCAGTTACGCCTTTATAATGAGCCTCTGCTACTTGGTCATACTGTTTGCTGTTTAAGAAATAAAAAAATGGCCAGCATCAATGCTCTAGACTCCCTTTCTTCTGATGGTTGGCATCCATCACTGCACTGCTGCCCTAAATGTCACCTTGTAGTCCACCCGTTGAGTGGGGGCCACAAGTGATGCATGATTGTTTACCAGTCAAGATTAACATAGAGCTCTCAGTGTACCATCATTGCTGTGCATGACTGACTGAATCCTTTCAAGCTGATTCTTTGAAGCACTGATTTATACCCTTTCCTGACTGTCCACAGGAGCAGGCCCTGCACGGGATATCGGTCTACGCCAAATGGCTCGCATCAGGCTAGTACCAGGCCAAACCATCCAAATCCACCACTGGAAACCAGCGAGGTGGAGGCGACGAGGGAGAGGGAGATGGAGGTGAACAAGAGGAGGGTGAGTACAGGCAAATATCACTTAATAGCATCAACTATGCATTACCAGTGAATTCTGGAAGTTCTGATGCCAGTCAGATACGTTTAGAGGCATTACAATCAGATGTGAGATGCACCACTAACGGAATAATAATTGCCAATTACAGATCTTGTTCAGCCAGGCATGGACGTCCAGTAGCAGCCCATGACGCATGTGGAAATGGAAAATGTGATTGCCTTGCATCAGGACTTGACAGAGAGAGGTGCGACCATGAAACTGGGTTAAATGTGTCCATTGGACCCAAAGTACTACCCTTTCATATTCATTGCTGCATTATGGTAGAGTTTGCCTAATGTTAACCCGCTTACATTGGGGAAGAATAACTGAGGAAAAAGTCAAATTACTAAACAGTTCTGATAGTGCCAGTGAGAGAATCAATGTGTAACGGTAATGCTGCCCTGTTAAATATAATGAGTGGGGATCCAACTTAAAGGTCCCCCCCCCCCGTAGGCACAGCAATGGACAAAAGGTTTTCTGGCACCATACAGTTCAGTAATAACAGTTTGTGGTAATTCTTGGTGCTGTCCTCCATGTGTGTTTTGTTTCCCATTAGAGCAAATAACTTTTGTTGACGTAATTTCCGGCCAGTAGGTAAGATGTGATGTACTTACGTTATTACTCCTCATTTCTGTGTTGCAGTTGCAGCTATTGAGGAACAGCTGGGAAACTTGATCAGGCAACAAAACAGACGTAGGAGACGTTGCTGAGCTACTCCTCCTATCTGCTCAGCACACAGCATTTACCTTCATTTGTTTTGAGACTCATGGCTTCTTGTGTTTTTACATGAGGCATTGTTCTGCAAATTGCAGTGTTTGTTCATTTTGATTTAACGTATTCCTACTGGTTCAATTGGAATACAGCAGTTATTCTCTGTGAGACTAAAACAGTTTGAAGACACTTCCACTTATGGCCTGGTCCTTTACATTCTATGACAGCACATGTACACTTTTGGTTTTGTAGAGTTAAAGCACCCTATGCTGGATGAAAGAACATGGTATGTATTATAGTTCAAAGGAGGTCTCTGGGTAGTACCCCGTGTTTTTTTTAAATAGTGTAACAAAAAAAAACTATCTGGTTTTTGCAAATTTCCCCAAAAGGCAGAGTAACTGCTAATGAAAGTACTACCACCTCAGAAGCTTCTTATGAGGCACACCTTAAATACCTGTACTCTACTAAAATAAAGACATCAGTACAGGCAACTTCACACATTATTGAGTCATTTATTAGTAAACGAATACCACGTTACATCTTAACCCAAGTTACTTTGGAAATGCAACCTAAGGTTTTTAAGAAGTAGACTGTCACTTCTAGGGGAATGCCACCTTGTGTAAGCATCCGTGCGTGACCATGAACATCCTTATGCCGAGGCAGAACAAGTCAACCTAGCTTTTGTGTAGCCATTTCTAAGGAGTAAATATTTGTTTTTTTTTCCCCCTTAACCTCTTAACAGGGGTCTTCAGCACATTAGCAGCTGTCACCTCTTTCTCTGGCTTTACAATGAGATAAGGTGATGGTGCATTCTGTGCATTCTGGATTTCACATTTTGCATGTTTTGGGGGGTGCTTTTTTTTTCACCATTGCTCTGCTCTGTGCATTCTTTTGCCTCCAGTGGTTCCCTGCAGGGTGTGCTGTGGACAGTCTGCATTTCCAGCGGCATTGCTCAGCACAGAGTCCGACTCCAGCAGAGACTGCGGAAAATATCCCTCCAGGTCACTGTCAGTTGCATTTCCACTATTTTGATTACTGCCTGAGTCAGATTCTGATTCACTGGCAGTGACACCGGAAGGATGGTTTTCAGAGGCAGCCCCTGTATTCCTTGCTTTTTTAACTCTAGCTGTCTTTGCAAAACCCTTCTTTTTGGTCCCCCCAGAAACACAAGTTCTGGTATATTTACCAGGGCAGTCACATGACCTAGAGGTAATATACTCTGTGAGCTTCATAAGTGACTGCGAGGCTACTCTTAGATTGGAAATCACCTCGGTTTGGAACCATTTTTCAGACTCATCTCTGGCATTCCTCCTTTGGTTGTTAGTCTCAGTATTCTTCTGCACCCAGTTCACGAAGCCAGACAGCGTATTATCCAGACGCGCTGCTGCACTTGCTCTCTGTTTTCTTTTCCACAGCATTGAGAGTCTCCTGGCAGGGTCCAATGATGCTTCGTAATTGGTGCTTTCTGAAGGATCTGATTGAAGTTAAAAATCAAACAGTTAGTGATTCATGGATTGCTTCTGGTTTCATAAACCAAAGACAACATTACAGCCTGTTCTGTGCTAAAGAGACTAGTTTGTGGTACCACATAAACTGATGAAACTGAACACATAAGCAATGTAGTTCACAGACCAGGTTGTGTTCCTGTGTTGGATGTTGTTTTTGCATGTCAAAATCCTCAGCTGTATATGTACAGTGTAGAAGAGCCAGTTTAAGCACTGAATCGAGGTGCAGAATCTCTACACAAACAACCTTTTGCCTCCCACAATCTTACCTACCAAACACAACCGCCTCACACTTATCTCATAAACATGGTATCATGGGAATATGAACCAGGTAGTGCCGTGTGACACTTGTATGTATAAGTGGAAATTTGGAACAAACGTCTACTCGTTCGGTGTATGACACAAGAGTCATGTACGGCACCGTCCTGCATCTCACACCGGCGCAAACAGATATGTTTAAATGAGTAGGAGAGAAAAGTTGCTCACATGAATGCTGCCGTTTGATTACCCTTATTTCAAGCCCTATAATAAAGCATTTTTATCCTTTTTATATACCGTTGAGGTAGCTGTCGTCCTGGTTCCTGGCCCATACCCTTTTTTATGGCATCGACCCCTGATGCCATCAGGGATCATGTGACTGGGAGTTACCTTGGTTATTAACCCACGGCGGAGAATCAGTTTCACCTTGTCAGTAAGTGCCTTCCCTGATCTAGGTCTCTAAAATCTCAGCAAGGTCAGGAAGTTTAGGAGAGGGAAAATAGATCACATCTGTTGCCAGTCTTTTAGCGACTTGTCGTAACATTTCGTGCCTTTCCTTTAATTTAAAAGTGGGCTACTTGTGACAAATTTGCCCATGTTGAACAGTGCAGCAGGTTTTGGTATTACGTACCACAGGGTAAAGCAATCTTATCCTTAGATTCTGTAGCATAACAGAACCTCGGGTTTTTCAATACATCCGGTTGATGTATGCCGAGACATTTACTTAAAGAGAAAGATCATTGCTTAATGTACCAGCCCTCCTCGAGGTGTCGGAATTTGAGACCACGGAGCTCAGTGCAGTTCAACAACCGGAGGTCGACGGCTCACAGACTTCCATGGACTGTGTATCTGGAAAGGAAACATAGTAAATATTTGGAAAATGCACCTTAAGCTGCTTCAGCTAAGTCGGGGGTCTGCAACCCGCGGCTCCGGAGCCGCATGCGGCTCTTTGGAACATTTGCCGTGGCTCCGGGAGGGTTCAGAAATTTCAATACAAAGGCACTGAATCTCGCGAGGACAGCCCGTCCCACAAGGCGGCGCGAAGCCAAGCGCGGCCACATTCTCAGCGCGCTCCCTCTTCTTCAGAGCAAGAGAGAGAGAGGGGGAGGCGTGGTGGAAAGTGCCCGCCGAACAGCAGCCTTTTTTCTTTTCTTTTAACTTCAAGAAAACCTCCCAGATCTGGATTGTTGCCTCTCCCCCACCCAGAAAAAAAGACGGGAGGAGAAAACCCTCCTTCCTTCCTTCCCCCCTTCCCCTTCCTTTCTTGCTTGGGTGTTTGGTGGGAGGGGGAAGAAGCGACGTGTGTGTGTGTGTGTGTGCAACGTGGAGGAAGAGAAACCCTCCTTCCTTCTCCCCTTCCCCTTCCAAGCATTGCACATGTGCAGTTGGCATCTCTCTCTCTCTCTCCTTTTGCTTCACTACAGCCCCCCCCCAAAAAAAACTACGGCTTTGCACTAACTTGCCGGGTTGAAGCTCCAAAAACGCGGGGGAGCGCGCGCGGGGGGGTGTCTCCGCAAAAGAGAGAGAGAGAGAGATATTAGAAATTCCCCTCCTCTCCCTCCTGTACTATTTTTGGAAGATTTTTAAAAACTGCCCCCCCCCCAAAAAAAGTGGAAGCGGTGTGGGCACGACACACTCGGGCTGCGCTTCCCTCCTTCATGGAGGGTGGGGGCGAGAGGAGGAGGAGGAGGAGGGAGAGATGGAGTGTGTGTGGGGGGAGAGTCAGACCATGGCTGCAGGATCCGGGCAGAAGGCAGCGAGGGCGGAATGGGAACCTCAAGAAAGGTGGTGTGGGGAGGGGGCCACGGCTAGTCTTCTCTCTCCCCACCCCCGCCCCCGCCGCCCTGCTTCCTTTCCGGGTGCTGTCAGTTCTGGCCCAGCAAGCAAGGGGTTGGTGGTGGCGGGAGCGGGGAGGGGGGAGCGGTGGTGGCGGCAGAGAGGCGAGAAGCAACGGAGGAAGTTGGCTTTTCTTTTTCCTGCATGAGATCAACTTGGCAGTCGAGGGACGCGGCGTGACAGCTAGTTCGAGCCCGCCCCCCCCCCCCGGCCCGAGGAGGGGTTTCTCTTATTAGACTTCCAGCGGCTCCCTCCTGGAGTCAGCCGGTTTCGGCGGCGGGGTGGGGGTGCCGGGCTCAAGTTGTTCAGGGGCCCCTGGCCGCCTGGGGAGGCCAATGGTGCGCCACCTGGCTCGAGAAGCTGAGCCGAGCCGAGCGGAGCGCCTGTGCGCCTGCCTGCTTGTCTCGCTCACTCTTGCTCTCGCTCTCTCCGAAAGCCCGGCAGCAGCTGCCTTCCGCTCCATTCTAACACACAGAATGTGCCTCCTGCGCGCCCACCTACCCCCCAGCCCGGCCCTCCCCGAGGCTGGCGGACACGCAGCCACCCCAGTTGTGCACGCGGGAGAACCTGAGGCAGGTGCGCGCCTCGATGGAAACCCTCGGGACAGGGTGGCGGGGTGGGGGAGGCGGCGGCGGTTCGGGCTTGCCCGCTTGCTCGCTCTCCCGGCACCTGAAGTGCCGAAGAAGCAACTTTCATTGGCTTCCTTCTCAGAAGCCCTTCGGGGGGTGCCCGGTGGAGCCGCAGCCGCCAGCGCTCCTTCCCACCCCACCTGAGCCCGGCGCCGGGGCGCAGCGTGTCCGAGGAGCGCACGAGGGAGTGTGTTGCTTGCGAGCGCCCAAAAACCAGGAGTGAGGGGAGGGGAAAATATATTTGCAGTGTTATATTTGTTTTAAATGTTGCAATGGTTTTGCGGCTCCCAGTTTTTTTTCCCCGTTGGAAACAGGTCCAAGTGGCTCTTTATGTCTTAAAGGTTGCAGACCCCTAAGTCTACGAAGGGGCATGTTAATGAAATGTAAATGTTAAATACCAAGTTGGCAGTTCATGCCTTGCTGTAATGGCATAAGACAGGCCTTCAACCTAGAGGGAGAGGGGTTCTGGAGCCATTAACCTTTCCTGTTTCCTAATTTCTAAATTGCCTCCTAGAGATGTTACTCTCGAGGATTAATGCATGGCATCCTTAGTACTTTAGCAAGCAACAGAATGAGAACAAATAAGCACTTACCTGTGCCCGAGACATCAGATCCCCCAGAAAGTAGGAAGTCTTGCGACTCAAATAGATCAAGCGTGACCAGCACATCTCCACTTCCTTCCATCACTTCAGCGCCTGACGAATGAAATCGGAAATAGCAACTCAACACCCAAACCGAGTACTCGGGCAGCAGTTATAAAGTCAAGCACTGTCGGGTTCAAAATGGGAAGAATACATACAGGAAACCTTCTGTCTCCTTTGATTCGCAGCTAAAGTTACATTTCCGGGACAACAGGAGTGGTTGTTTTGCAGGGTGGCTGGGTTGCATGGATATTTGCAAAGCACTGCGGGTGTAGTCCACAGTTTCTCGGAGGGAAAAATCCTTCACTGAAAACAGTGAATGGCTGAACCAGAAAATCGGTGTACCAGTTAATGGGTTATTCTTGCACGGTTTCAGTTGTTCTAAAGTGAACAAAGTATTACTAGAAGAGCGGCAATCTGTTCCCATTAGAAATCACCCCATAATGAAGTGGCTTATATAGGAGGACAGTCTGCTGGTGTTGGATCTGGCTTGGCAGTCTTGTAACTGCCTTAAATAGCCGTTTTATAATATTTAATGGGCTATTCTCGTTACGGTTAGTCATGGATAATAGCAGAAATGTTCCGTATTCAACCAATCGAGTTCTGTAAGTTTTACAAGGACTGCATGTCTTCCAAACTCATATGGAAAGGAGATAAATAGGATTTCGCCTAGGGAGTCGACGCATAAAATCATCTTCATATATTAGACCAGGCAGGCTGACATTACAGTAGCAGAAATATCGTGGTGGAAATGTAGGTAAACCAGAGACAATTGGGGGGGGGGGGTTCCAAGTATGTAAAAGAGAAAAGGGAAATTTTTGCCAGTATGCCCGCAGAAAAAACTGCTTAGGGGCTTGCGAGGCAGGGTGGGTTTCTGGAAGCAACGTGGCAAGATTTAGAGGTATGACCAAAACGGAAGAAATATTTTTTACCTGTCTCTGCCGCGGACTCGCTTTCAGTTGTTTGAAGTGGATGAATTGACGGGTCTGTCTGGAATATCTGAGCCATCTCATCAAACCAAATAAATTTTGATCTTCCGGAGCCAGATGTGTTGTTGTGAAGAACCGCCTGCTTATAAAGTTTCCTTAACGATTTCATCTTGGTCCGACACTCTTCAGCGCTTCTGCAGAACCTAATCTTACCAAGTTCTGTAGAAATCATTTCAAATATCTCGTAGTTCCGCTTAAGAGATGAAAGCGCACACTTTATTTCTGCTTCACCCCATACTTTGATTAGTGCTGCGGTTTCAGCGTTCCCCCATATAACCCCCTTCTTCCCTTTTACCGATTTTGTACTTCCCTGGCTTTCATCAAGGCTGTCCTCATTGTCCATATCGATAACCGTCGTATAAGAAATGATTTGTGCCCTTCAACAACCAATTTCTGTGGGGTCAGTTGCTACCAGCTCTTTCCAAGGAAGGGAGAGAAATGGCCCACTTCCTGCCCTTCCAAACTTGCCAGGAATGAATTAGCATTTCAAACGCCAAGGTAGATGTCCCGAGCGGCAGAGGCATTGTTGTTGGTGGAGACCTGTATTTCAAAACATGTTGCTGGTAAACAGGCTTAAAGTGGTAGTGCCATAAAACTTTATTGGGGGCAAAGCCACAGAGTTAAGGTGGGGGTGTGGGGAGCAAATGGTATTAAGTACTATGCTGTGTCTATGCTGTGTTCCATGCTGCCAAACTTAATCGTCCCATGTAAGCAAATATACGTAACCACAATCTATCAATTAGACCTGCAGAGGAGTGAACTTTATTTGAAAAAAATTATTTAAACTGATAATGTACAGAAATATGTGGAAGCCAGCGGTGGAAGTTGAAACAGTTTGTACAGTAATGCGAACTTGCAAACAGGATTTCCGCGGAAGTGTATGAGCATGGCCCTGGGTAATATAATACTGGGAAGCTGATGTGTGGCACCCTGTGAATGGACATTCACTTAACATGTGTAAACAGGTAATCTGCTATAGCCAACCTAATTGCTTCAGCCTCCATTCTTTCCCTAGTCCCCCTTGTGGGCTCCAGGTCAGGGACATCTATTTCTGCTATGGGAGATGTGTTTTGAAACTCAGTATTCTCATCCAGTATAAAGTGTTACTTTTTCTCGCAAATGTTATGGAGAATAACAGCTGAAGCTATTATAGAGTTTACATTCTGTATATGAGCCTCCATGCGCACAGATAGTCTGCGAAACCTGGCCTTCAGTCAGCCGAACGCGAGCTCCACAATGTTCCTGGTACGGTTGAAAACCTTGTTGTAGTGCCTCTCCCTATCATTCCTAGGGACTGCATAGGGTTTCATAAGCCAATTACACAGAGGATATGCACCATCTCCCAAAATCAGTGGCGGTATGGAGACACCCCCCCATATTGGAACATTGGATTCCATGGAATCAGTGTGCCTTCCTTCATTTTTCTAAACAACAATGAGGATCGGAACACATGTGCATCATGGTTTACGCCGGAATGACCAGCAAGCATGGAAAAGAGGATTCCATCGCCATCGCATACAGCCTGGAGTATGATCGAGTGAAATGATTTCCTGTTATAGTAAGCCTGCACCTCCTTCTTCGGGGGAGGGGGTAATAGGGACATGTGATCCGTCCACTGCTCCAATACAATGCGGGAACCTGTGTTTTCTCATAGAGCAGGCCTGCCCAAAGTCTGGCCGGGGGGGGGGGCCAAAGTCCGGCCCGTCAGGCCATTCCGAGTGACCCGCGGGTGGCTGGCCTGCCCCTACCTCCCACTCTTTCACCCCATGTTTTTTTTAAAGAAAGTGGGTAGGGCTTGCAGTGGGGTGGCAGGGTTGGGGAGCAACCGGCCCCTGACACATTCTCAGCCACCAAATCTGGCCCCTCCTTACAAAAAGTTTGGGCACCCCTGTCATAGAGGAAAGCATCTGTAAAACAATAGAGGAATTATGGGATAGGGTGCTGGCAAAAAAATCACCATGGCGGTCGGGTCATAAGTGCTCTATGAATACAGGTTACGAACCTTATTGAAGTCCACCACCCGAACCTCCTCCTTCAGAAGTGTATGTTCGATCGCCAGACATACTTCAACAACAACACTTGCAATTGTAGAGATCCCCTTCCGGAAAACAAGCGAAATGGTGCGGTAACAGGAACGACTTGCAAGGAAGTAAACCCCGATGGTCACTCATTCTTCTACTGGAATTGCCGACCGCATGACGGTGTCCCTCCACATAAGATATGGTCTAAGCACGTCAGCGATTTCAAACAGGGTATGACGGGTCATTCGAGAATTCTCAATCCACTGTCTATCGTCCCAGTACTGCATTACTGTATCGTGAAACCATGCCGACCGACAGGGGTAGCACCAACATATTTTTTGCCTAGGCAATGTGAGCCTCCACTCAGCAACAGCCCAAAACACAGTTTGGACAAGCGTGTTTGTAGAGTCTAGGAACTCACTGCTGTCGCCATCCGTATCTTCCTCCCCCCGGCGTCGCTGCAGAACCGAAATGCAGTTCAGAATGATGTTAACATTTTCAAAAACAGAGGCCAAAAGAGACTGCGTAACACCGATTTCCTACAGCATCGGTTCCGCGAGGAAGCCATGGCAGCCACAGTAGGCAGTTCCGGAAATGATTCTCACCCTGGGATACAGTCCAGATAATACTTTCTGTTCACTTTGGAGGACCAAAATGACGGACGTCGATCGATGGCACCTGAAGCCACCTAGTGTCAGGAGGAGGAAGTGGCATTACAGGGAGCAGCGTCTATGGAGTTTGCCATGGAAAACTTGTGACAAAAATGGAACAGATAAGAAATCAATGCGGAACGCACAAATGACGGGAGACTGTCGATTAATCGAAAGACCGAAAAACGAAAGACAAGTCCCGCTTACTGAACCAGCGGCAAGCAAAGGAAACTTTCATTTGGAAGTGCATCAAGACGTGAGGTTGGAATGGCTTCGGCTTCACCCAGTATGCACGTGAGTACACAAGAAAGTGGGGCGGCCCCAGTTTCAGATCATGTGAACGAATCCGAATTCAGCTCGGAGCCAATCTCACCTCAGCACTAGGAGGTACGTGAAGTAACCGCCTTACCCGTTACTGACATCACCACCGAGTGCTGAGAGAAAGAAAGGGGAGCCCTGTGCTCAACACCAAATTAAATGCAAATGCAAAATAGAAATAATATTTGTTTTAAAGAAAAAGATGAAATGAGCCACAGACCTGAGACCTCCCTGACTGACTGAGTCTGCCTTATCTACTTCACAAGGAAGCTCTGAAGGCAATGTGGAAAAACAGGAAATCCCCATGCAGTCTTGGGCAGGAGATAATGAGATGATCAGGCAAGGAGGAGGAGTCAACACAGACGTTGAAACACTGTATCTGAGAAGATTGGGACATGTGTGTATGTGCTGGTGCTCCCACAAGTCTGTCCACCCATCTTGTCTCCCCCACAAACCCACACAAACCTTACACACACACACACACAGAGAGAGAGAGAGAGAGAGAGAGAGAGAGAGATCGCCCATCTGTCTCAGCCCTATTGGTGGTCTCTTTCCTCCTCCTCCTCCTCCTCTCATCTGCTGCTCCCCCTTCTCTTCCAAGGGAAGGAGGCTGCCTGTTCCAGTAAGGTGCTTGCAATCCTCTGACATCAATTTAGCGCCCTAAGATCACTGCGCCCGGGGGAAATGGCCCCCATTACCCCTCCCCTAGTTACGCCACTGCTAGTTGTCTATTTCAGCTGCCTCATAGAATTGGTATTTGCACTTCTTTCTTTCTTTCTTTCTTTCTTTCTTTCTTTCTTTCTTTCTTTCTTTCTTTCTTTCTTTCTTTCTTCCTTCCTTCCTTCCTTCCTTCCTTCCTTCCTTCCTTCTTTCCTTGACCTAAAACTATATGTGCTTTGTTATGTGTGCATGTGTGTCCTTCCAGATGCAGCTTTTATCATGCAATTGCCCCACGTCACTAAAATCAATAAAATTTTTAATAAAAAAATTAGGGCATGTGTTTGAGTGTTTTAAATCTACATCTTCCAGTATCCTTCAAAGAGCAGAGAACAGTCCAAGCAAGCAATTCCTCCATGTTGTTTCTTCCCTTTGTATCACTTCCACATTGACTGACTTTCATCTTATTTCATGTCATGTTAGTTACTGAAAAATTTCCAGAATCTACAAATTAGTTCATTGTTGGGGTGGAAACTCAAGTTTAAAAATATTTGAATACGGCAGGACCTGAAACTGACACGTTTCTGTATTTTATGTTCAACCTTCATCAAAACACATAGCTCTTCTTAAAGAAATCCACCAACCCCAAGACTGGATGCCAAAGAAATACCTGTCAGATGGCATTGCTGTAAAGGTCTCCTTATATTTACTATTTATTTATTTAAAATATTTTACCCTGCCTTTCTCCTTTAAAAGGAACTAAGACCGCTACCGCACTTTAGATTTGAAACACCTTTTCCTTAAAGACAAATCACCTTAAAAATCACTGTCTGCTTTTCAAATCGCTTTTTCTGAAGAGCCCCCTTGGCCACGCCCATTTTTTGACCGCTGTGTCGGTTTTTCTTGCGATGACCACTGGGGGTGGTGTTTTTTTAAATGGGTTCCTGCACCCCCTGTTAAAGCGATTTGGTTGTATTTGCAGACATACTATGCCGCCTTTTTCGGTTTCCCCCCTGTTCCTGCCATTTCCCTGTTGTAGTTTAAAGCAGTTCAGCCAAGTGCGAACGGGGAAGCCGATTGCTAAGCAATCACTGAAGTGCAGATTGCCGAACCGCATGAACACGTGACCGCGGAAGAGATAAGGTGATGCAAAATAAAAAGCGCCTGCTCCAGGAAGTGCGGTAGCGGCCTAAGGCAGCTTACATCTTGCTTTCACATGAAACTGGAGACTTTGTGGGCAGGGAAGGAAGATTTGCAGTCAGGATCCAAAGCATGTACAAGGGCTTGTCAGGAAATTCTGTAGTATTTACTTATCCAAGTTCCTTGTAGCTTCTGTTTAAGTGTACATAGTTCAGCTGATTTTACTGTTTGTGCAAAGACTGTACTATATTATCAAGGTATCGTTAACATGCTAATGAATCCTGTCCACCAATGCTTATTAATAGCTAATGTATTCTTAAGATCTGATTAGCTGGAGCCTTAGGGTGCAAAGTTCTATTAATATGCAAATGTTCCTTGCCACCACCTGGTGTTGAGCTAGCAAATGTATCTTTAGCCTATGAAAGGCAGTGCTTCCACTGTGCTAAAGCTATTAGCAACCAGCAAAAGCACTGATATGCTGGCTGCCACTCAACATTCTTATCACCCATCAGCCAAGCATTAAAAAGTTTTCAGAGCAGTTCTCAGAAATGGAAAAGCAAAACAAATTGTCAAGGTGCCCAACAAATTTCTGAGGCCCCATTGCTATTTGTGTAGCACATCAATAGACAATTGTACCCCTGTTGGTGTCTCCACCTGCCCCATTTCTAATAATCTTTCTAAAGGGTAGATCCTGAGATGTCACCAGATATTTAGAACTTTATTTGTATACCTACCATTAGTTGTTTTGGACAAAATGGCTGACTACAGGCAAGAATTAAACCTGTAATCTTGGAGGGATCTATCTAATCAAGCCACATGCTGAATATAGGAAATCCACAACATATCTTCTCAAAGGTGTCCAGCAAGGGAGTACCATGTAATTTAGTTTAATTATTTCGAGGTTCAATTCATCTACCGTCCATAGGTTAAGTACTTTGTATTGAATCATACCCCTGGGGAGGGTATGAGAGTAGAACATTTTTGCCACTTCATATGAAAGCTTGTGATGTTCTTGTATCATAGTAGTCATGAAAGCTTAATAGCTAAAAGCTGAATTCTTTCTACCTTTCCTTAAGGAGAAAAGCCATACCTTAGTGGTAAGAAGTGGCTTTGGAAGCCTGAGCACCTATCTCCAGTTCTTCCTAGATGTCACCAGGGTTCACTGGCTCAACAGGAGAGTGTTTGCACATGTGTTGTACCAAATGTTATGATGACCCCAGGTATATATGGACTGTCATCAATCCATTCCCTTTTGGTATACAAAAAGACCATCATGCTTTTTGAAGCAAGATAGGACAAGGCAGCAGCACCAAAACCCATGAGACTTCTTGTTGCATAAGCCATAGCAACAGAAGCACAGAGCCTTGAGGAAAACTCACCCTCCTGGGAACTGTTTTTCCACTTCTGTAATATTACAATGGCTGAAGCTTTAGCATCACAAGGGCCCATTCCTGGTCTCACAGTTGTACCCCTAATATCTCAGTAAATAAGAGTGTTGTTGATGTGATAATCCTAGCAATTGTAGGACTGTCCATTAGTTGCTTAGCATGCATTTAAAGCAAGAGGTGGGCAGCCTCAGTTTTTTCTCCCCAGCCCTTATTGTGGGTCTTCCAAAATGTCCCTGCCTGAAGGACGCATGAAGTCTGGAGCCTTAATCCTTTTCTAATCACTACCTCCTCCTCCTCTGTTACAAAAGGCATGGCAATTTAAACCTCTTTACACCCAATGGTACTGTGGTACATATTTTGCCATACTGGCACTTTTTATGCCTAGATTGAAATAGTAAAATATAAATGGATTCTCCATTAATGACAGCAAATTGAGTTACTCTTATAATATCTGGCTTGGAGGCTATTTCACATCCAGCAACATATCTCCATAGCATGTCATTTATGGATGCTAGAAAACACAATTTGCCACAGGGGGGAAATGTCACAGAAAGGTATTTCAGTCCCCCCCCCCTCAGGGTTACTTACATTCTAGTCTCCTGTACTTTTTCTTGATAAAAACAAGAGAGCTATAAAATTCATCAAATTTATAAGCTGTCATGACATGACAGTGGTTGTTTCTTCATTTAGATTTACTTAGTTTGTCCTTCTGTCCTTCATTGTTCTCCTCCAACCCAGGATGTAACAAAAGCTAGGAACATAAAATCTTAAGGCCAGAATCTAAAAACCTAACCTCCATAAGACAATTGCCAGACAGCTCAATACTTTAGGCATCTGGCTGGGAGTTCAATTCCCCAAGGTGTCTCCTTGAAAGAAGCTGAACTCCATGATCCATTTTGTCCCTTCAAGCTCTGCAGTTCTGAGGTGATTATTTAAATGAATGTTCATCATGCTACCTAATTCACTCTAAACATTTAATGATCAAGTGAGAGATGACAAGAACTTATTTATCTATTTATTTTATTTTATTTTATTTTGAATATTTTTACCCCACCTTTCTCCTTGAAAAAGGACCCAAGGTGGCTTACAATAATAAGGGACAATATACAGCCCAGAATATTTAAATTAAGAACAGGGAAATAGGAGAGGCGTCTTAGAACATTAAAATGTAACATTTAATGTACATTTGTGTGTGCTCTTAATGTAAACTTTAAGAGCACACAAAAAGAAAAAATCCATTATGAGGGGTGGAAACTAACATGGAAATCACTGTTGTTCTAATGAAATCAGTCAATGCAGTCATGTATGTAAAAGGCACATAGTAAATACTCCCTCATTCAGGGAAAGCTTGCCTGAAGAGGAAGGTCTTATTTATTTATCCTATTTTTCACCTAATAAGGGTCACAAGCTGACTTAGATCATTAAAAACACAAAATTAAAAGATGAAAACAGTAAATTATTCAAATATTTTAAAAGAATAAATAACATATTTTAAATGTGATGTAAACTTTTGTAAACCGCCCAGAGTGACTGTAGGTCAAATGGTGTGGTAAATAAATAAATAAATAAATAAATAGGAAAAGTGAAAAGAGATTACAAACCATTAACAAATTACAAACAATCCCATTTTATAACCTCTCCTAGAAAGTCAATCACTAAGGGAAAGCCTGCCTAAATAAACAGAAAAGTCTTGGTCTCTTTGTGAAAGGACACTAAAGATGGGATCAGCCTGGCCTCTTAGGAGAGAAAGTACCAGAGTCTGAAAGCAGCAACAGAGAAGGACCTCTCCCATATCTCCACCAAACACACCTGTGAGGGTAGGGACAGCGAGAAGGGCCTCCCCTGGTTTCCTTAACACCTGGATAGGCTAATAAAAAGAGATACTTTTTAAACATAACTTTACAAAAAGAAGTAGGAATTCCATTTAGTGTTATTTAATATATCTTTTTCCTCAGAGTTGGGCAACAGGCTGCCCCCAAACCAATTTCAAAGCCCTCTGAAACCAAGCGGTTCAGACCTATGGTAAGAATGGTCCACTACTACTGTGGAAGAAGAGAAAAGCAGCCATTTTGGCTATTGTGTCAATGCTGCCATGCAGTTACTGAGCATTCCCCCGCCCCACCCACCATGCTGTGGCTCTCCAGGTGTGTTGGGTCAAGTATGCCTATCATCTCTAGCCAGTCTAGGGATGATGGGAGTAAGAGACTATGAAAGTGGCAGCCCAGAAATATCTGGTGGACCAATGCTAGAGAATATTTTTATTAACCATTTTAATCAAGAAATCTCCAATTTAGTTGACTAACAAGACTTCCCATTTATCTCTCTTGCTCAAGAAGAAAAGGTAAATTATATGCCTCACAAACAAAAGATGAGACTTTCAGTCTCTGGTATTTCCAGGTAGAACTAGGAGAGAGTTCTTCCTGAAATCACAGGCAGGAGTTGCCAGCCAGAGTTGACTAGTCTGGACTAGACCCTTTTTCTGACCTAATATAAGGCAGCTTTCTAACTTCCTAATGACAAGGTATCTAATTTCTCTCTTTAGGTTTCTTTATCTTTAAACTAGACACCAGTTCAAATACAGAATGCTTCAGTGCCCACAGGGGTTTATATAAAGGACACCTCTCTGTTTTCCATCATCAGGAGCTAAAGCAATGGGAGTGATTGACCCAGATTGACCCAACAAAGCTCCAGGAAGAGAGAGAAGACCTCCTAGAGCAGGCCTGCCCAAAGACTGGCCCGGGGGCCAAATCCGGCCCGTCAGGCCATTCTGAGTGGCCCGCGGCTGGCTGGCCCGCCCCTCCCTCCCCCTCCTTCGTCCCATTGTTTTTTAAAGAAAGTGGGTGGGGCTTGCAGTGGGGTGGCAGGGTTGGGGAGCATTCTCAGCCACCAAATCTGGCCCTCCTTACAAAAAGTTTGGGCACCCCTGTCCTAGAGAGAGTCACACCTTTTCCCAATTCAGCAGTAAATTCAGTACCAAATGCCAAAAGCAGAAACAGAAGCATTGATGTTCACTGCAATATGATACCTCCCACTGCTATGAAAGGGGTGTGGTGGCTCAGCAGACTAAGGTTCCGAAAACTGTTGGCTGCAAAGTCAGCAGCTCGGCGGTTTGAATCCCGAGTGCCATGCAGCAGAGAGAGCTCCCTCTGATAACCCCAGCTCCTGCCAACCTAGCAGTTCGAAATCATGTAAATGCAAGTAGATACAGTAAATAGCCTAATAAATAAATAAATAAATAAATAAATAAATAGGTACCACCATAAAAAGAGGGAAGGTAAAACAGTGTTTCCTTGCAGCCATGCCGGCCACATAGGCATGGACTTGCACAACACTGGCTCTTCGGCTTGAATACAGAGATGAGCACCGCCCCTAGAGTCGGACATGACTAGCATGCATGTGCAGGGGGAACATTTACCTTTACCATACTGCTATGAAAGTGCTTGGACATAAAAATATATGTCCATTAAGATTGGTTTAATGAAAATGATGAGGATGAAATTGCAAACCTGCTTGAACAAAAACATTAGCTACATCATTTATACCAAACACTTGCCGCTACAACTGCCTTCAAAAAAAATTCACTATGTTGCAGTATAACCTATGGGAGATAGAAAACTCATACCTCAGCAGGAAGGCAAAGGAGACTCAGGACTTTGATCATAAGTACAGTAGGAAATTATTTGAAGCAGCTAAAACCATCTTACAGAGAAGTACATCTTTTGCAAAGATGGGCTAAGCATTTTCAAAATGTATGGAACAGGTATCTGAAATTAGCAAGGAGGTCAATCAGCTGGCTGTCACAAGTGTCAGTCAATCATCCAATGGACCTCACACTGTTTTTTGAAGAACAAACACAATTGGCCTTCCAACTCTCCAATGGAAAAAGTCCCAGGGGCAGATGCAGTTCCAGTATAAAAAAAGATGGTGATAAACTTCTCTAAGTATTTGGTCCACCTGTTTCAAGAAATGCCCCAGGACTTCAAAGATGCAACAAATGCCCACCAAACCAAAATAAAGGAAAGGCAGTGGGTCAACTTTATGACAGGCAGCACAGCATCTCACTTCTAAAGACTGCTGTGTAAATTCTGTTAAGAATCCTTCTTAATTGCCTCATAGGAAACCAGGAGAGAGACCTCTTACCTGAATCTCAATGTGGCTTCTGTATAGAATGAGATATTGTTGACATGAGCATTGCTTTTGACAGCTACAAAAAAGTGTTGATTTCTACACAACATTCACAGATCAGACACCAAAGCTACTGATAACAATGCGCAGAGAAGGTCTGTGGAAGATCATTTAAAAATCTGATGTCCTGAGACATTCAATTTCACATATATTGTGTGAGAATTCTGTGAAAGAATGCAAGGTCACGTCATTGACAGCAGTATCCTTTCTGATCGCTTTCTCATTACAAATGGTGTAAAATGAAGTTGTGGTCTCACTCAAACTCTTTTCAGTCCTGTGTTTTCTAAGATACCCGAGGGCAGTGCTGGCGAATAGAGATGGGCACGACTAGGAAAATTTTTTTTCGAGTTGTCGTTTTTCGGGACAGGTCCATTTCGGGTTGTTTCCGTTTTTCGCGAAAATTCGCAAAAAATTGTCATTTCGTTTTTCGTTTTTTCATTTGTCTTTTCTACTGCGATTTCGCGCAATTTGACGTCTGGCCAAGACTTGCGGGGGCGGGGAGCTGCGGGCGCAGTGCAGGCGGTGGTGGCGGGGGTCCATGGGTGGGCGGCGGCAGCAGCAGGGGGGGGGGGGGGGGGGGCGCGCGGTGGGCGGGCGCGGGTCCCGCAAATGAGCAGGCGATTAGGCGAAAAACAGTTTAAACTGGCCTGGGTGATGGACTTGCTGCTGCACAACAAGGCTAGTGCATGCATCCTATATAAGCAACAAAGTGGGGCAGAAAGAATGCATTTTTTTTCCTCTTGGTCTGCACTCTGCTGTGCTGCTGTGCTGAATCTGCTGATGCTGCTGAACCAGCCAGCCACCCTACTTGGTCTGGCTGACGTACCTGTTTGTTGTTATACTCTTTTGTTGTTTGGTTTTGAATCCATCCCATCTCCCCTCCACCTCTCTCAGAGGCAGCAGGAGAAACAGACATTCCGTTCCTCCCCAAATCTGGATGAGGGGTCTACTCTACTCCTCTCAAATTGGCCCCCCATCTCCAAGGTCCTTCTGGCTTCAGTTCACACAGTCACACACACTTAAGGACAAGCAATTAAGCCAAAGCCAATGCAACCCTGCTGCTGATCATCATTAGCAGTTAGAGCCTGAGGGTTGGGTTAGGTGGTGGTTATATTAGCTAGCTAGCTACCTAGCTAGTAGCTACTACAGGAATAGTTTTGGTAGGGATGGGAATGGGATAGGGCTCTGGGTTGCTCTGACTTAAGTTTCACAGCCCACAGCCCAGCCCACTAGGCTATACAAGGAGGACTATCATCTATGGTCGACGCGTCCATAAGGCCAGAGTAAGGGCGGCCATTCCGGCCAGGCCACAAGGCAGAGTATGAGACCACCACAGCACAGAGCCAGAGTACGGGAGGCTCATTGCCAGCTCCAGTCTAAAAAGGAAGGAGCTGAATGGCCTGACTGGAAGTAAAATGCCATTGCCCTTGGGTCACAGTGTCTTGCAGCCCAGAGGACAGAGTGGCGGAGGAGGCCAACCACCTTGAGTCTGGTCTGGCACCACACTGCCTGCGATGCGAACATGAGCCCACAGTCAGCCAGCCCTTCTCAGTGAGCCACAGTGAATTGCGGCCCAGAGGGCAGAGTGGCAGACAGAGACCCACAGGGCTGAGTCTGAGTGGCACAAACACTAGTGGCTTAACCCTAAAGTCTACTCCTTTTGCAAGGGAACCCCTTTGTTTCTAGGGTCACACAGTACCCAAAAATCTACTCCTTCCGCAAGGGAAACACTTTGTTTCAACGGCCAGGAAAATGCCCTTCTTCGTGAGCCACAGTTGGCAGCCAAGTGGAAAGAGTGGCGGAGGAAACAGAGCTAGACATGTGTGAATTACAAACTCACACAGTCAGTGTGCGTCAGAGTATCCAAACATGGAGGCTTCCTTGTCCCTCCCTTCACAGTGCATTGCAGCTCAGAGTGAAGAGTAGGGGAGCCCAAAAGGGCTGAGTCTGAGTGCCACAAAGACTAGTGGCCTAACCCTAAAGTCTACTCCTTTTGCAAGGGAACTCTTTTGTTTCTAGGGTCACACAGTACCCAAAAATCTACTCCTTCCGCAAGGGAAACACTTTGTTTCAATGGCCAGGAAAATGTCCTTCTTCGTGAGCCACAGTTGGCAGCCAAATAGAAAGAGTGGTGGAGGAAACAGAGCTAAGCCTGTGTGAATTACAAACTCACACAGTCAGTGTGCGTCAGAGTATCCAAATATGGAGGCTTCCTTGTCCCTCCCTTCACAGAGAGACACAGTGCATTGCAGCCCAGCCCAGTGGCATGCCCTTCGTGGTGAATCACAGGTTCCACAACTCCAACAGCCAAGCCTGGAACTTTTCGAAAAACTGTTCTATTTGTAAATGGTGACAGAGGGCCACCAGCACGACAGTAAGTTGTCCTTCTTAGTGAGCCACAGTGTATGGCAGCCCAGTGAAGACTAAGTAGCGGTCCGGAGGCTGACAACACTCCCATACAGAGGCACTACTTCCTGCAGAGGCCTGTCACTGTCCCAGGCAGAGTCCAAGGGTGCTTTCGCATGAGGTGGTTGCGCAAGCCACTTGAGGAGAGCAAGGCAGAGTTTTGCCTAATCAATTACGGGCCCACGGCTGTTTTCAAGCACACAAGCAAAAAGCCCTTCTCAGTGAGTCACAGTGTGCAGCCCAGAGTGAAGGGTAGCGGAGGCCAGAAGGCCAGACTAGAGGGGGTTGAAGGAGAAGCTGCTAGTTAGAAATCTCCCCTCAAGGGATTTCCCAACCTGGATTGTGTGAACCCCCGCCCCCCATGTTGGATGACAGAGTCCCCAAGTTATAAACAAAATAGTTGATGACTGCACCTGTAACTGTTGGTCTCATCAAGTGATTTTCCGCCTAGAGGCGGGGGCAGCCGGGGTTGCTGCATGGGCAAGTTGAAGGGAGTGGCGACAGGGCTGAACGAAGCACTAACTGAACCATGCTGTTAGGGTGAGGGAGAAGCAGCTGGAAGGCCTCCTCTAAGCTGGGAGTGCCTGAAGCCTGACAGGCAGGCAGGGAGAAGACACAGAGCTTGATTGAGTCTGAGTCTTTGACCACACAGGCTTCCAAAAGGACAGCAAGCCAAGCTTTCTGACTTTCTTTCCCAGCTGTGTGCTGGTAGACTTGCTCCTAACTGCCGGTATTCCATCTACACTACCATGCCCTTCATAGTGAATCACAGCAGTTCCACAACTCCAAGAGCCAAGCCTGGAACTTCCTCCTGAAAGGCTCTTCTATTTCTAAGAAACAAATGATTATTGTGCAGAACTGTGGTACGCGCAAGTACATTCCACTCCAGCCCTTCTTAGTGAGCCACAGTGTTCTGCAGCCCAGAGGACAGAGTAGCGGAGGCCTAAACATCCCACCTAACCCTAACCCTAAGCCCACCACCAGCTGTTCCTGATGAGTGTTCCCATAACTCAATCATCATCATCAATCACAACCTAGAATTGCAGCCAGTAACTTTTCTTGTCCGGCAGTAAGTTTTCTTGCTCGGGAGGCAGAGTTTCTCTCGCCAAACCAGGAGACCAATTTTTGGCAACCAAGGAGACAGAGTGAAAGCAGGAGAACTAGGCTATTTCGTTAAGGCTGTAAGGAGGAGAGATAGCCCCCTGCTACTCAGTCTTTGAGGTAGGTTGTTGTAAAGTGCTTCCTGACCACTTTGTAAGCAGATTGGCCCCCAAACCCCAGGGAAGGGAGGGAAGCGACAAGGAAGGCAGGTTTTTGGGTCTCAATCAGACCAGACATGGACAACGGAGAAAAATTGGGCCAATACAGACAGACCCTTTCCAATGACACTTTGAGTGGTCCTGCCTGGTTGGAGACAGGCAAGGGCTAGAAAAATTGGGCCAATACAGACAGACCCTTTCCAATGACACTTTGAGTGGTCCTGCCTGGTTGGAGACAGGCAAGGGCTAGAAAAATTGGGCCACTAATTGTGTGTGTGTGAGAATACAGGAAGGCAGGCAGGCAGGCAGTTTGGCAGGCATTAAGCACTCGAGTCGGCAGGTAGTCACAGGGCCAGGCAGGCAGGCAGGCAGGCTTGTAGGGACTAGGGAGGCAGGCAGGCTTGCAGGGAGGGAGGGAGGATTGCAGGCAGGAGATTAGGTTACAGGCAGCAACTTAGTTCTTGGAGTGTTGGGGTAATCCCAAGGTGGAAAGGTTGAAGCGGATGAAAGTCAACCTTTCCACCGTCTCCGGGTCCAGGCGACAGCGGCGCGGCCTCAGGACATCTCCCATGTGGGAGAAGACACGCTCACTCTGGACACTGGTGGGTGGGATGGACAAGAGGTCCAACGCCAGAGTCGAAAGAGCGGGCCAGAGGTCTGCCTTTCTGGCCCAGTAGTGGAGTGGGTCCGAGGTGAGGGGTTGGAGGGGCTCGGCCATGTACTCCTTCACCATGGTCAGAGCGGGGTCCGGTTCTTCTTCCTCCCTTGCCTCCACTGAGGAGGAGACTGCCATGGCTAGGGAAGAGGCCAGGTAGTTGGCTGCTGGTACGGAACCTGGTCTCTGGGTGTACGCTCCTGGAGTACAGAGGGATGAGGATCCTTGCGAGGATTCCTCCTCTGCATCGCTCTGGCTTCCGTGCGCCCTCTGAAATGCCTGGCCCTGATCGGAGAGAGCCCTGACTTGACGGCATAGCTCCGTCTTCCAGGATTTCAGTTCGTCAGCACTGCCCGCCAGGGAACCCTTGACGCGAGGGTCGCACAGGCATGCCATCTGGTACATGTTTTCCCTTCTTAGTGGGTCAAGGCGGGTATCCACGCCGGTCAGCAGCCTGTCTGCCAAGGCCCTGCTCTTTGGGAGAAGATTGCCTTCTTCCCGGATACTGGTCTGTAGGCGTTGGCGAAGGGCATTGAGCAGGGGGAGTACGTGGCCCAGGCTGGCGTTGTAGCTGCTGAGGACGTGGGTGGTCTCCTCAAAAGGCTGCAGGATACCCATTATCTGGGAGAGGGCGAGCCACTCGGTAGCACCAATGTCCAACTCCCTCCCCTCATGCAGGACTGGGGTGGTTGACATGACGTATTCCACCACTTCCTTCTGCTCCACCAGGCGCTTGACCATTTCGTAGGTGGAGTTCCACCGGGTGGTCACGTCCTGGATCAGGACGTACTCTGGTTGGCTCGTCTCCGCCTGCCTATCACGCATCATCCTGGATGCCTTGACGCTGCGAGAGAAGTGCCCCAGCAAGGCCTTGGTCTCTCGGGTCCCCTCACTCCAGGAGTCCTTTGCTGCACCCAGGCCAATGGCATCGCCCACCACTAGATGCAGTTTGTGTGCTGCGCACACGATGCCCTGGAACCCTGCCCCAACCACCGCGTTGGTCATGTTACGGCCCGCATCAGTAACCATGACTCCGCGAATGACCTGTCCCTCGGTCCCCAATCCCCACTCTCGCATTGCTGTCTTGAGGACCTCAGCAATGTTGATCCCTATACCCTCTTGGGGTGCTGCCTTGTGCCTCCCCCTGCAGCTGTTCATGGGATGTCCGGGGCTCCAGGACCTCCTTGGGTTGTCACCAATGAGCCGTCAGAGAGAGGTATCTGTGGTGCCCACCGGTCCAGAGGTCGGAAGTGAAGTGGGTCTTCCTCCCTCTGGCCGCCTGCAGCAGGGCCCGGATCCTGTCCTTGACAGACTCATAAAGGGAGGGCATCACCCGCCTGCTGAAGGTACGCCGGGATGGAGGCTCGTACCATGGAGCCACGTGCTTCATCAGGTGCCTGAAGCCTGATGACTCCACAAAGGAGAGGGGCAACCCGTTCATGGCCACCATTTCACCCACCACTCGAGTGGTGGTCTCCTGTGCTTTGGCCCTATTTCGCTGGCTGACAAAACTCCCACCCAACAGCCCCACTTCCTGTAGAGTGGCCTGCCTCTTCCCACTCTCAGCACTAGCGTAGCTGTGTTTTTCTTTCCCTAACCCTTCTTCCCCTCTCTTTCTCCCTGAGGAACAAGGGCCTGACAGGGTTCCAGGCAGAGTCCCAGGGTGCTTCCTCATCAGGTGGCTGCGCAGCCCACTTGAGGAGAGGTGTTTGGGGTCATTCCCCCTGCGCAAGACCACCCCGCATTTCTTGCACACAGCCATCCTTGGATCTTCCGGGCTGTTCTCAAAATGCTCCCAGAGACACCCGCGTGGCTTACAGAAAGTACCGCCCCCTCTGTTATTGCCTGCCACTGCTGTGGTGGTGGCGTGGCCTGTGCCCTGCCTGGAAAGTAGAGTACAACTGCTGTCACTGGTGGTACTCTGGGTGGAAAGAGGGCTGCTCCTTCCATCACTGCCTGGAGCCTGCCTTAAGTCTGTCCCTGCCAACAGGTCCTCAGAATCTTGCATGTTTAGATACAAGGAGCCCGATTCTGATTCTGATGCCATTTCAGACTCAGAGCCCTCGTCTTCTTCCCGATTCAGGGTGGGGCTGTCAGGTAACGGAGATGGGAGTTGGTATGCCTCATCCATGCTTCCCTCGGTGACAGAAGATGGCACGGTGCTGCTTGTGCCATTGGCACTGCTACTTGGGGAGGGAGTTGCACCAGTATCACTTTCTGCACTACTTCCTGTCCCTTCCCTCAGAAATGTGCCCCTATTTATCTTAGTAGGGTTCCCCCTCCCCTGCCCTCTAGCTGTGCCACGCCTCCTCATTTTTCTCACTTCTCAAAGTACTAGGAAAATGGATTCTCTGATACTATATGAAGTAAGTACAAACTATTTGAAACAATTTATCCTTTGAACCCACAAGGGTACTGTCACACACATACAAATTGGTACAACAGAGCACAGCACAGTGCAGCAGGTTTCGGGTCGTTGCTCAGGCCAGGGAATGTATAATGTGAGTGATAGTAAAGAAAAGCACAAAGGAACAGGGCAAGTGAGTGAACTGTAACTTCTTCAAAGATGTAATTGTGTATGTAGACTGTCAAGTAAATGAGTGAGATTGACTCACAGCAGCACAACAACCAAACTAGTAGAAGCAAGGGGTATGCCAAATCTGGCACCCAATGCACAGGGCAAGCAACTAGTAGTGAACTGTAACTTCTTCAAAGATGTAATTGTGTATGTAGACTGCCAAGTAAATGAGTGAGATTGACTCACAGCAGCACAACAACCAAGCTAGTAGAAGCAAGGGGTATGCCAAATCTGGCACCCAATGCACAGGGCAAGCAACTAGTAGTGAAC
>JAHTLZ010000016.1:12610835-12633517 GCA_023846285.1 Phrynocephalus versicolor | reverse complement strand
ATTTTTTCTTTTCCCTTTAAGGATGACACAAAATGGATTCCAGCCACAAAATTGATGCAAGCCATGTGATGAGGTCATGTAAATTCTTGGACAATTTCAACCAATAGCATGCCCAGGTTGCAGACTGGGTAGGTGTGGCAGCCACAGAGGGCATAAAAAGCTCTGGCAGCCCCAGTCCTCCTTGCAGTCTGCAGTAGGAGTTAGGGTGGGATTGCTGTCTCTGCGACTCGTTACTTTAGGCCAGGCAGGCAGGTGTGTGTCTCTGTGTTCCTGCTGGCTACAGCCTGGCTCTTAGGGGAGAGAAAGAAGAGATTTCTCTTGCAGCCTCCCTTTGTGTGTGCGTACCTCTCGGTGAGTACCCTCCCCTGCCCTGCAGTGCAGTCACTCTGCGGCTGCCTTACGCCCTGGGCAACACCCACCACTGCCTTTGCAGACTCCCTGTGTACCTAGTCTATACTGTGTCTCTGCCAGCATCATTTTTTTAGTGTTTTCCCTCTGGTCTGGGGCGTTGGAGGATGCCCATGCAAGGAAATGCTTTAAATCACGCAAAAAGCAGGTAAAAATGAAAAACAAAGAATAAAAAAACGAAATGAATTTTTTTCAAAAAATTCAGGAAAAACGAAAACAAACCAAAATGGGACCCACAACGAAAAACAAAAAACTGAAATGTCATTTTTTCAATTCATGCCCATCTCTACTCAGCATTTACTCTGGCACATCATCTTAGCCTCAGAGGCTGAGAAGCGATACATCATGGGGTTTCTCATGGCTCGATACTGTCCCCCATGCTGTTTTACATCTACATGGAACCACTGGGATAGGTCATCAGGAGGTTTGGGCTGAGGAGTCAGCAATATGCTGACAATACGCAGCTCTACCTCTCATTCTCCACCAATCCAGTTGAGGCAGTTTCTGTGCTGAACTCTTGTCTGTACTGGATAAGATTAGGGGTAATAAATTGAAATTTAATCCAAACAAGATGGAAGTGCTGCTAGTGGGTGCTTGTCTGGGCAAGTTATAGGGTCATCTCCCTGTCCTGGATGGGGTTGCACTCCCCCTAAAGGACAGGGTTCGCAGCTTGGGAGTGCTCCTGGATCCAGGTTTAATTCTGAAAGCTCAGATGGACGCAGTGGCCAGGGGTGCCTTTCTTCAGCTGTGGAAATTATACCAGCTGTGCCCCTACCTGGATGAGCGGAGCCTCATGACCGTTACACATGCACTGGTAACACCCCGTATTGATAACTGCATTGCGCTGTACGTGGGACAGCCTTTGAAGATGATCCAGCAATTGCAATTGTTCCAGAATCATGTGGCGCAGCTGGTAAGAGACCTTATCACACTGATTCTTTACCAGCTACATTGTTTACTAGTTGCTGAACAAGCCCAATTCAAAGTGTTTGTGTTAACATATAAAGCCCTTAATGGTTTAGGCCCTGGTCACCTGAAGGACCAGCTCTTTCCATATGAACCTACCTGGCAGTTAAGATCTAGCCAGAGGGCACTTTTGAAAGAGCGATCCATCAAGGAGGTAGAAGGGATGGCCTACAGATATAGACATCGTTCCATAGCCCCCAGGCTATGGAATGCCCTCCTGATTGAGACCCACCTAGCACCGACATTGATGACATTTTGGTGCCAGGTCAAAACCTTCCTGTTCCAGAAGTTCTTTAAATGATACAACATAGATTGTGGGTCCTGGTGGTAATTTTGGTGTAAGGGAATTGCATTTTAACATATTTTATTGCATATTTTAATTTGACCGCATCACCCCAATTCTGGCCCACCTACACTGGCTGCCCGTTGCCTCCCAAATAAGGTTCAAGGTGCTGGTTTTGGTTACAAAACCCTCCATGGTTTGGGACCTGAATATCTGGCAGAGCGCCTCTCCCGAAGATCAGTGATGGTCCAGCCCACCAGAGCTTCAATGGCACTCTTGGTCCAGGTGGCCACCCCTAGGGAGGCCCGTAAGGTTGCTACATGCAATCTAGCAAGATTCGCCAAAAGCAGTAAAATCCTGGCTGTTCAAAGAAGCGTTCAGTGATCGTTGTCCTGTGTTCCCCCATGATTTGATATGGGGTTCCTCATTACTTGGTTTTGTGCCTCTTGCCGGGTTATTTATTTGGTGTTTTGTTTTTTGTTTTTTGGCTTATTGGGTTGATTTTTATTTTTTTGTGTTAGTTTTAATTGCATATGAGTTGTTTTCTATGTAAACCACCCAGAGATCCTATTGGGAAAATGGGGTGTAGTATAAAATATAAAAATAAATGAATAATAAATATTTCTGCTACCCAGGTTTGACACCCTTATGGAAGAGTAAAACTAGAGGAAACCGATGCTACAATAAAAGCACATTGTAAAAGCACTCTAAAATGTTTTGATTTTTCTTTTTTGATGGATTGTGATGCACTAGTGCTTTGACTAGATTTTTAGTACTACCTGTGTTTTCCGTTTTTGTATTTTTCATCTCTCAGAGTATCATGTTTTTATGCATACGCATGCACACATGCGCACACACACAAAGAGAGACAGACAGACAGACAGACACACACACACACACACACACACACACACAAACGCACACGGTTCTTAGTTTTTCAAGATGAAAAATGGGGTGAAAATATTTTCAATAAATGAGTAAATAAAAATACAAACAAAAAATAATCGTGACAGTTTTCTTTATCAAAAGCAACTGTGCCATTATGTTCATATGTGCATTAACAAGTATCTTGATTATATACACTGCTCTCCTAGTGCTCAAAATATTCTCTGGGCAGTTTACAATTTTATCAGGCTACACATTGCACTAAATTCAATATCACAATTTGTCGTGTGGTTTCATGCAGAGCTTCAAATGCTTCTTCTTTTTTTGGAACTACAGTGGTACCTTGCATAAAGGAATTAATTTGTTCCAAATGAAATTATGTTAATCAAATTTTCCTTTATACAATCCCTAATCATGACTATTTTTATGTTGTACAGATTCACCCCATAGGTAATTCTGTTAAGCAAATTTCCCCTATCTCCGGAATTTTTTATGTTCTACAGATTTTACGTTATACAAACCATTTTTATACAAGGATCCACTTTATATTTTCCAGAATCTTCCTGCATAGAGTTCAAAGAAGGAACTTTTCCAAACTTGATTTTTAGAGATCCAGCAAGGCACAATTTGAAGCATAGGCAACCCAGAAAAGTGCAAATAAATGTTTGCAGCTGATTAGTCAAATGAGAATTCATATCATCCCCTCCCAAATAATATGTCTAGTGTGTAGCTGTTTTCAGTCTCTTGAGATCCCAGAAACCGTGATTTATTCAAGACTATTTATAAGATGAAGTGGGACCGCAAAGACATTTCAACTTGCTAAGGGACATAAAGAGTGAAACCTCAACAGAGCTTGATTTCAGCGAAACACATAGCACTTTATAATTCATGGCAGCATATGCATTATTTATTGTGTTACTTTCCCCTGCAGTAAAACTCTGGGAAACTAAAACAGAACGCACAACAGAGTCAAGAAGTTGAAAGCAGCGAGAGAATAAGAGGATTGCAAGAGGTGAAGAAGAAATCAAGATGATTTTTTTATTTTTACTTTTCCTGTTTATCCATCTGCCTGGTAGAGGAAAACACAGGCTTTTTAAGCTCATATCTATGAAGGGCAATCCCCTGGAAGACAGCATGGGATAGAACATACAGCCTAGAGAGGGGAAATGGAGGCTGCTTGCATTACTGATACAAATGAATAGCAGAATAAATGAAAATGTGGTAGGTGGCAGTAGGGAAGAGACTGGATACCGAGAACAACTGCTACAGAGACCTGTGGAAGAAGTTAAATAAATACAAGGCATATGCATCTGGAAGGCTAGCAGAACAGCTCAATGAGTTGGGGGCCTGGCTGTAGAGCCAATGTTCAAGTATTTGATTCCACACTGCACTTCCTGGAAGAAGAACCAGCCTGAATACCTTCAGGCAAACTACATGGGGGGAGGGGGTAAACCACAAAAACCATATTTAGCTCCTCACTTACACCAGAGATATTTTTGTGGGGGGGGGAGTACAACAGCTAATCTGGATTATGTTTCTGATCCAGGTTGAAGCTTTGTGTTCTTCTGAATGTCACTCAGTCCTGGTTGCATTCTGCCGGCATGGAGCTGAGCTGCAATGGGGAAGCATGCTGCAACGTCATCTTTCCTCCTCTGTGGGTGCTGGCGAATCAGGAGCTTTGCAGGAATAGGCATCATCCTGCCTCCCTGTCTGATTGGCCAGCACCATGAAGGAGGAAAGATGAGGAAAGATGACCTTGCAGAGTGCTTCCTCATTGCAGTTTAACCCCGCGCAAGCCCAGAGAAAGGTAAATCAATTTGGCTCCGTGGGTATCAGACAGTTCTGAGCACCACCTGGGCTCACTTGGTTCGTTTCGTAACCTACTGGTTCCAAAATGAAATGCCCATCCCTAGTTTCCAGCAAACCAGAAGTCACTTCCAAAAACCAAGAGCCTTCCGGATCACCCAAAATCACTTCTAGGGCCTCCAACAGGCTTCCCACTCCTGTTGGATGCTCTAGAAATGGTTTCCAGCAAAACAGAAGTCACTTCTAAAAACCGGAAGTGCCTTCCAGATTGCCAGAATCTACTTCTGGGGGCCTCCGACAGACCTGGGAAGCTCATCGGAGGCCCATACAGAGCAGCACCAGGCCTAGAGTAAGTGTAGGAGGTCCCAGATAGGCCCCCCAGTCCCAACCCGACCCAGCATCCGCATATTGCAGATTTTCCTTTATTGTGAGTTGGATTGGATCCCTAACCCCCTGATAAGTGGAAGATTACTGTACAATACTGCTTTTCATTAGTTTCACAGTAAATCCACCCCTGCCAAGTGATCACATGACATACAAGGAAATGTGCTCCAGTGCAACCATGATATGTGCCCTTTGGGGGTCCAACTCTAGAGCTGCCATTTTGGGGCAATGGACTGGAGTGATCCCCTCACAAACAGAAGAGATAATTTCCATTAGAGCTACACTTTCCCAATGCAATCATTCACATGCCTTCACAGCCATATGATTGCATCCTCAATAAAATAATACCACTTTTAAATAATCAAGAATATAATAGAAAATAGACAAATCTGTCAGTTCCACTTGTTTTCTCCCATATTTGCATTTTTTAAAGTTTTGTGTTTTCCCCTAGATCAGGCCTGCCCAACAGGTAGACCGCAGGCTACTGGTAGCCCGCGAAGGGTTCAAAAGTAGCCCGCCAGCCATCAATTAAAAAAAGTGAGGGGATAAGTTCTCCACCCTTCTCTCCCTTCCCCATCCCAAGGACCACCACTGCCCCAGCAAAGTTCTGGGTCTGCCAGCCCACTGTCTCAGCCAAGTGGGGCAGTTTCAAGGGCCATGGCACATTGAAATCTGTTGCCTCCATAATGGATTAATTGGTTTTCAATGCATTCCTATAGGAAACCGCTGCTCTACTTACAAAAGTTTTTACTTATGAGCATGTGCTCGGAATGGATAAAATTTGTAAGTAGAGGTTTTAGTGTAGAAGCCCTCAGGCACTTTGGGCCGGAAAAAGTATACCTCGGCCTGTTCAAAGTTGAACAGCCCCGCCCTAGATGTTATATCTTAAGTTTTGATAGTAATGAACTGAAGAAAGTTCTCAAACACCTGCCCTAACTAAATCCAAAAGATGCAGCTATTCTTAGTCTGAACCAGTCTGTGTTGTACCTGTCTACCATGCAGCCACAGACTATGTTTTCTAAACAAGAAAAGGAGGTGGCAGCCATAATTCAGCAAGACTGCTACTATCAGTTCATAACCAGCACTATCCAAAAGAGAATACTATGCAATACCAAATGCATTTTGAGCTTTAAATTGTTTTTTATTTCCAATGAGATTTTTCTTTTTCCAGTTCTTTTGCAGCAGAATAAATTCCTTTCTTTCTGCTTATAATAAAGAGCAATAGCTTGAGAATTAAAACTGAACTCTTTCAGGACCTTGATGCAACAAAATTGAGTATGTAGGGAGAGTGGAAAGGAAAAACAATTTCAGATAACAGGCAGGCATTGCTGGTTTTCCCTGTCATGCTCCATAGTCTTCAAAGAATAAGCAAATGAAGAATATTGGATGGAGATTCAACAAAGCTTAAGAAATACAGCCCTAGCGGATAGCAGCATTTTAATACTATCAAAATACCCAAGTCAATGTAACTGTTTTGTAATAGAATGGTATAATTAATTTCAATGTTGCAATGAAAGGTCAGCAAATAAGACTGAAGAATATTGCAGCCTTGACCTTGAGCTATGATATTCAAACATCATTTGGCCATTTTCTTGTATTGACATAAAACTGGAATAGTTCTAACAGTAGACTGTGAAGCCTTTCATATGTATTCTGCCATACCTTCCTACTAAACTTAATGGTCATGTCCTAACAGATACCTGAGCTGGTATTGGGTTGTGGGTTTGACTCTCCACTCTGTCTCCTGTGGGCCAAATGAAATCACCTTATGTGTATGCTCAACACATGTGTACTTAGGGGTGGGACTAGTTAGAACCAAGGCAGTTGGACTGGGGCAGTAGCATAACCCAACCGAACCATCTACAAGCTGTAATCCTTGTTTTTGCTGTTCAGTCATTCAGTCGAGTCCGACTCTTCATGACCCCATGGACCAGAGCTCGCTAGGCCTTCCTATCTTCCACTACCTCCCAGAGTTTGGTCAAATCCATATTCATTGCATCGATGACACCGTCCAATCATCTCATTCTCTGCCGTCCTCTTTTCCTTTTGTCTTCAATCTTTCCCCACATCAGGGACTTTTCCAAGGACTCCTCTCTCCTCATGTGGCCAACGTACTGGAGCCTCAGCTTCAAAATCTGTCCTTCCAGTGAATATTTGGGGTTGATTTCTTTCAGGGTGGCTGGGGCAGCTCACTCATAGTCCTGATTTAAATATTTTTCTAGACTCAGTGACCAATTTGATCACAAAGATTCCTACTATAGTTTGTACTGTTGAGCTGAATCCTTTATCCTTGACTGATACTTTCAAAGATGATGAAACTGGTGGAAGCTCCTTGGTGCATAAGTATAACTGCAGGCTGACATTTCATTTACCAAAGTTTTTAACAGGAAGCTGTTAGATACAAATCATATAAGTCAAACTAAATATTTACTAGACAATCAAGTTAAGAGTTTGGTTCATGCCGATCTTACAAAACCAATTTTGATCCACAAAAGCTCCAACTGAAATAAAACTGTCCATTTTTCAAGCGCTACATTTTGTCTTTTTTTAAAAAAAAACTAATTTGCACAGATGTAAATTTCTCTTTTGTATAGCAAGGCTCTTATGGGATTGCTAATCCAAGGGCACCCACCCAAATTACTTTTACTATATCCCTGCTAGAGATGGGCACGACTAGGGAAAATGATGTTTTCGAGTTGTCGTGTGTCGGAGGCAGCCCGTGTCGGCTCGTTTCCGTTTTTCGCGAAACTTCGCAAAAATTTGTTGTTTCATTTTTCATTTTTTCGTCTGTCTTTATACTGGTTTAGGGGGGGTTAGGCTCCTGGAGGCACCTCTGTGGGGTGGGTGCCTCCTCTGGTCCGCTATGAAGGGAAGCGGGCTCCTGGAGGCACCTCTTTTTTTTGGGGGGGGTGCCTCCTATCCTCACCTGCTAGGAAGGGAAAGCAGGCTCCTGGAGACCCCCCCATGGCATGGGGGTCTCCTCTCCTCACCTGCTGCAAAAGGGCATGCATAGCCATATGGATATGCATATCAAGTTGCAGACACAGCAGACTGGCAGAGGCACCCCTCTTTTTGGGGTGCCTTCCCTGCATCAGTCAGGCCTTGGGGGCATGGTTTGCATGGCATACATGCTGCCGAGCTGAGCCTGCAGGAGTCAGCCAGAGCCACAAGTGACGAACTAGCAGACTCTCTGCATCCGCTGTGTCTCACTAAGAAGGGAATGGTACTTGTGTGTAGTGCAATCCAAGTACAGATCTGGCTTAGGCAACAGGGTTAGCGCAAGGGCTAGGGTTGGCTAGTTACTGGTGAGGTTAGGGTGAGTATTGGGGTGCACCTCTGGGTGCCTCTCTGACCCACTAAGAGGACAGTGTACTGTGGCGTATGGGTAAGGAATCAAGGATTAGGGTTAGGGTTAGGGGGCTAGGGCAGGGTTTAGTGGGCTTTTTGGCACATCCCAGAAGTCTCAGTGGCCAAGTGGCCATGCGATTGGTGGAATGGCTCCAAAAATTTGCATGGTCCACTCCCACATGGGCACTTGGCCAGCCCATCGTTGCGCAGGTGTAAAAAAAATAAAATAAAATAAATGGAGAGAGGACAGAGAGGAGACATTTTGTTGCAAGAAAAACCCACTGCTACTGTAAAAATTCTAGCAGTTTTAAAATAGCAATTTTCGTATGTTTCTGTGGTGCTTGTGTGTTTTTGGACCACTCCACGATTTCAAAAAAAAAAATTGCGGTCGCCGCCCCATTTTGGATCCCCTGCCCGCACCGCATGGCTTTGGCGACTCGAGTCCGGCTGCCCAGGACAGGAGAGGGGGGGAGGCTGGGACCGACCCCCCCCAGAAACCACCCCTCTGGTAGGTGCACTCAGGCAGGCATATTTTCGCCTGCTTTTTGGCCCGGGAATCGAGCGGGTTAAAACTTTTTTTCTGTGCCGCTTGAATTGCGTCGGCCGGCGGCGAGTCCGACTTGTTGCTGCGAGCCTGCGGCGAGTCCCACCACCAGAGCAGCCCAGGACAGGACAGGAGAGGGGGGGAGGCCGGGGACCCCCCCCCAGAAACCACCCCTCTGGTAGATGCACTCTGCAGGCATATTTTCGTCTGCTTTTTGGCCCGGGAATCGGGGGTTTTAAAACTTTTTTTCTGTGCCGCTTCCGCTTGAATTGCGGCCGGCGGCCGGCGGCGACTTTGGCAGGATGAGGATGCCCGCCCCCCCAGCACAGCCCAGGGACAGGAGGGATAGGAGGAGAGGGGGGAGGCCGGGGACCCCCCCCCCAGAAACCACCCCTCTGGTAGGTGCCCTGAGCCCTCACTCAGGCAGGCATATTTTCGCCTGCTTTTTGGCTGGGAATTTGTTTTTTTTTTTAACTTTTAAAAACTTTTTTTCTGTGCCGCTTGGCATCGCGGGATCACCGTGATGCCAGGAACGACAACGACAAATCAGACCCAATTATTCTTTAGTCGGTTCGAGTTCGAGTTCTGGTGGAGTAATTCCCGTTACCGTTTCCGTTGCATAAAGGAAACGAGTAACGGAAACGGAAACGGGAATTCCGCTAAGTCGTGCCCATGTCTAATCCCTGCTGATTCCCCTCAGTAAGCAAAACAAAACTGCTGTTTTGGGACTATAATATTAGAGCAGAACTATATTCAGTAGCAGCATCTTCTCCAATCTTTTAGCCAAACTGAATCCTTTAACAAGTAATGCAAATTATAGTTTAGGCAAAGGATTCCCATTTTCTTGCAATCCATTAAAAGTCCCTGTAAACAGTTTAGGTAACAGTATATCCCCTCTAGACATCGCTCTGATAGTAATAAACTTACAAACATTTACCCTGAATGTTCTATAATGCCTCTATTACAAAGAAGCATCTGTTTCATTCTCTTGTACATGCAAAACAGCACGTGTTCTGTTTCGCCTCTTTTATGACTGTTTTCAATCATCCCTCCCTCACAAAAACACATTCACCCCAAAAGACCCCCATGCCATAGCTGCTCTTTTACCATAGATCTGCAAGCAGAGAATGCATAGCCATCTGTTGAGGTCAACCTGGTTCTGAATTTCCTGAATTGAACTGAGGATAACTTAATATGTCTCTAGCAACTAAGGATCTGCATTCGGATTTAGAAATACAGTAATACTTCAGATAAAGAATACCTCTGATAATAAATTTTTCAGATAACAAATGGAAATTTCTGGGTATAGGGCTGCCTTGGATAACAAATGTTCCTTATGGACTGCCTGGGGTAGCCTATTCCTACCCAAGGTGCAATGGGGGGAAATGCAAACAGACAAACATAAGCAGCAAGAGAAACCCAGTTTCTTGCTAGTTTCTCTTGTCCATGTTTGCATTGCACTGTAGGGGAGGTGTTCTGGAGGAGGTGTTCCAGCACTGCATGGATTTAAAGAGGCCTAGACACACACACACCAGCTTTTTTGTCTTTTCTAGGACCTCTGGAACGGATTAGTTGGTTTCCCATTCATTTCAATGGGGGACCACGTTTTGGATAACAATTTTTTTTGGATAGCAAATTACCTCTGAAAACGAATTAAATTCATTATCAGAGGCACCACTGTATTCGGGATTCACCTAAAAATGCCAAATGCTTTCTTCAAAAGTATGGAGAAGAGTACGATGAGACCTTTGCTCCAGTTGTTCAACATTCTGCTATATAGTACATATGTTCCTTAGTATAGCAGCCTCTGGACAGATGCAGGATAAACATCTAGACATAAGAATTAGATTTTTGCATGGCAAGATCAGAGAGAAACTATATATGGAACAACCACCTGGCTTCATAGATGAGAAACATTCTGACTATGTGTGTAAGCTAAAGAAAGGGTTGTATGGCCTTAAGCACACTGCAAGAGTTTGTAATAAAAAGCTGGGGGGAAATGCTGTTAGGACATGGTTTCAAGCAAGGTAATGCAAACCAATGCTTGTACACTAGAAAAATAATTGGGCATTTAGCTTTTGTCTTAGTTTATGTAGACAATTTGCTAATAGGTGCATTTAGACAGAGTGAATATCAAGAAATAGTATGTATGCTGAGTCAAGAGGTTGAAATAAAAGAATTGGGAGATGCTAGACACTATTTGGAATCCAAAGTGAGAGAGGAGAAGATGGATCTTTCTTTTTGAGCCAGAAAGAGAAGATAACAGAAGAGTTATTACATACATTAGGTTTGCAAGAAGCTAATATCATAGCAACACCTACGCAGAAAGATTTTCTGAAAATTAAGAAACTGACCCTCTTCCGAACAACAGTGAGTATAGAACAGCTATAGGAAAGCCCCTGTACCTGTTAACTACCACTAGGCCTGATATAGCTGTAGCTATAGGAATGCTAAGTAGAAAGGTGAATTCTTCCATATACACTGACTAGATTGTAGCCAAAATGATAGCTAAGAACTTAATGGGGAACAACAGATCTTAAGTTAAAGCTACTGACCACTGAGACTCCAAGGCTTATATGCTATACAGATACAAGGCTTATGTGCTATACAGATATAGAGTGGGCACAAGACACTGTAGTAGACCATAAATCATGTGTCAGTTGTAAACAGAATGTTACAGTTTTAACATCCACAGAGCCAGACTTTATAGCAGCATCTGAGGAGCTTGTAAAAAAATGTGGGGAAGGAAAATAGGAAGGCCCCCTACATTAATTCACACATATACACACACCACACAACATTAGCTAACAAATTGCTCTCAAAACAAAATGGGTTTCATAACTTTAGTAATCATCAGGATAGTTCAAGACCAGAAGAACAGAGGTCGCACCAAGAAATGGACATAAAGCAAATCCTAAAAGTTTTTGTCGAACTTCTTGCTTTCCATGGGGCTCTTTGGACCTATCTTGGCACCAGGAAGAAGATGATTCCATAAACAAATCTTATATGGTAATATCACTACATGTGTCCACCCTTCCAGTGCCTCTCCTGGAGAAATATATGGAAATTCTACCCACCAACATGGGAAAGAGCTTATCCTTCTCTAGGGAAACAGCAGCTACTCACTGGCGTAACTAGGGAGGGGCAGAAGAGGGTTGGAATTCTTGGAGTTGTGGTCCAAAACATCTAGAGCGCTGAAGGTTCACCACCACTGCACTAGGCTGAACCAAAGAATGTACTGGGGTTACACAAAACATTCAATAGCTTTCTTTGCCTCTGCCCTCACTTGTGATTTGGATGGCTATGGTGATGCCATCCAAACAAACTGGCAGGACAACAATTTGAAAAAACTGCAAATCCAGGCATATCAAAATATATTTTGTACTTGCACTCTACATCTGTTGGGGCATGACACATCCATATCTTTAAAAGAAACAGTGTCACTCTACTTTCTGTCCCTGCCCAAATCATGCATCTGTAACCTTTTAGAAGTTGCCAAAGTCCATTCCCCATCAGCTTCACTTGCCTGACTAGAAGCAAACCATGGTAAAAATTGCAGTCCAACAACTTCATTGGGGATGGGAGTGGGAGACACAGGTTTTCCATGTGCTTCCTTAACTAGGCAGGCATATTGTAGACCAATGGTTCCCAGTCCTGGGTCCCCAGATGTTACTGGACTACAACTCTCAGAAATTCTGGCCAGCACAGCTAATGGTGTATACTTCTGGGAACTTTGGTCCACTAACATCTGGGGACCCATGGTTAATAACCACTGTTTTAGTGTCCAGGGCAGCCTGCCATAGTTGGCACCTTCCAATAGTGAGCCTGTTGGAAGTTGTGACCCATCTGGAGGACAGCAGATTGCAGAAGACTGGTTATGTGCTGTTGGATAATAACTAATGTACAACTAATGTACTACAAAATGTACTAACCTCTATACAAAGAATATGCTGCTGAAAATTATGTTCTGCTTGAATTTTTACTTTCTTAGTTAGTGGATTTCTGGGGAATACTAACAAAGCCGAATGTGTGCAATGCGTCTTCGCAGTAAGACAGTAACAGCTGCTATTTTAGTTCCAAAAGGCTGATGAAATTTACTGCGTTGCTTCAAATATGCTGTTGGTTGCTATGGTACCCAAGCATGTCTGACACAACTGTTCAAAAGCAAGAAAGGTTAGCAATTTGTCTCACAGGATTGCCAGTAGTTGCTATATATTTTAGGTGGCTCTTGGTCTCTTCCTTGGTGGCCGTTGTGATAAAGCAAAGACCTTGGAACAAGACCAGTTTTGAAAAGACCGCTCATTGCCTCTTTAGGGCTACCATAAAGAAGCAACTTGAGGGCACAGAAGACGTTGTCTAAAGTCACAGGTTTTCCAAACACTGCTTACTTCAAGGTGGTGGGATCAAGGTATTACATTATTCCACTCTACCAGAGGCTGCACTAGCTCTCTTCTGCACCAGCTCCAGCTGCCGTGTTTGACCCACAATGCAATTCAGTGATCCCTTTATGCTGTACTGCATTCATACGGGCTGACATGGACCCCTGTGACAGTGTATTCCCTGCATCAAAACTAACGTGTAGGATCTTCCCTAACTCCTAACTTCTGGACTCCTGCTACAGCGCAGTCCTTCTTCTCCAGTGGTGCTCCTCTGCAGGCAGGAGCTTGATCGTCCTGGCCTCACCTTCCCCAGCTGCTAACCACTCATTGGCGGCAGGGGAAGAATCCCTGTTCTGCTTCCTCATTGGCCAAGTTCCTGTCCAGAGTGGAGAAGGAGGACCCAGGAGCACATGAAGACTGGTGAGTAGCCTGGCCAGCCCAGGGGGATAGGGGAAGGCAAAGTTTGACACCTGAAGTGCTGCACTGACCTCTTTGTACAAAGTGATTTTTCAGGCTTCATGCCCATCTCTCATTCTGAGTATTGCTGTCTATTATCTATTGCCTTAACTGTTCCATGCATTTTTCAACTAACATATGTTCTGTGCATATGGTCTCTCCTCTGCCCCATACATCTTGTTTTATTATTTATTTCATGGCTGGGCTTTTTGTGTAGTGTCTCGCTGCTAGAGTCTTCAAGAGCAGTCACGTTAAAAGTAAAAAACAAGTGAGTAAAATTCAGAAATTTGCATTGCATCTGAAATATTGGGGATTGAGGCTGAACATTTTCCTCTAACAGGGGTGGGGAACATTTTCTGCATTCATTCTACTTCTCTTCACGTTCACCTCTATCATTGAAGCTAATTTGATAACCATACATTACTGGAACTGGCATCTTTCCGGGAGTAGCATGGTGTAGCTGCTTCATTTTAAAGGTGACAGATAGCTCCGAGGAATGCTTTCACTGCTTGTCAATCTTGGAAGACCCAAATAACTATCAGATAAGGGAGTGAAAAAACACATCTCCATGAACATTTACATTTTAATTCCATCCATTTGATGCAATATATTGTTGCCTATAAAAGCATAACAGTGCTTTCCATTTATGTGTTGTCCCTCAGTATTCAAGGCATTCTATATACGTTATGCCAGTATTCATGTCAGACTGATACGGCAAAGAACTATGTCTACAGTTCTATGCAGAAACTCCACATTAATACAGGACCAACAAAACTTGGCACCTTTGGTATATGGGGATGGATGCACCCCAAAATGAGATACATGGTTATGGATTACACTTCCTAGTATACTCCAACCGACACTTAAACCATTCATGTGAGATATTCTAGGTGCAGTAGACAAAAAAACTTCCCCTGTCTCTAGGGGTGCTTTTCTCGGAGTACTAGCCTCAGGCGGAGAAGTAGTAACAATCAGAAACTCAAAATGCCAAAGAAGATGGAAACAAGAGTAGAATTTAATGGTACAGTGGTACCTTGTATAAAGGAATTAATTCGTTCCAAATGAAATTATGTTAAAATTATGTTAAATTTCCTTTATACAAATTTCCCATAGGAATGCATTGAAAACAGAGTAATCCCATTTTTATGTTGTACGAATTCGCCCCATAGGCGATTCCAGTAATCAAATTTCTCCTATCTCCGGAATTTTTTATGTTGTACAGATTTTATTTTATATAAACCATTTGTTATACAAGGGTCTACTGTATTGTCATGATTGACAGTCAATTAATGGTTTTGAAATAGAGGCTGAGGAAATAGCTGTGTTAAGAGAAGAGGTGTCAGACTGAACAACAAAGAACTAGTGAAGAACAGTAGAGGAATGGAGAGACCTAAAGAAGTGGCCTGGATCAACAGGTAGAGCTTTCAAGCCAAGCTCCAGTACTGGTTTAGGATACCTACATCCCTGAGCTGTAAAGTCCATGAACACCTCTTTGAATTCTTTGTTTTGGAAAGACTGTGGAATGCTTGGCTCCAGCAAGTAGCCTGTTTATTGCTTGCAATTGTCAGAATCTTTCAAATCCAGGCGAAGGACTGGGGGGAAAAACCACCGCTGTTGCTCAGAAGCTTCAAGCCTCAAGTGAATCCTTAATCTGCACGTTGGAGTCAAGCCATTCAGAGATACCAACCAACAAAACAGAGTGCTCTTGCTGATGAAAAATTCCAGTTTGTCAATTTGGGGGGGGGGACCCAGTCCTGGGCATGTGAAATGAAGAGGGATCATTTCTCCTTGGATGTTCAGTGACAGTGATCATCATCCCAGAAAGCAGGGGAAAGTCAATTTTGCGGGAGTTTGCTGGGAGAGTGCCAAGCAAATTGATTTTAGGAGAGCAAAGAAAGAACACACAGAGAGAGATGCTGTTTCTCAAAGCCAGCTGAGATTCAGACACAGAACAAAGAAAGTCTGACGTGTCTGCCTCAGCAGCCCCCTTTTATTGAGCTATCTAATGTTGATGACTACGCATTGGATTACTAATAAAAACATCGCCTCTAATAGGGAGCAAATGCCCTTTAGCCTTTGTCTTGCCTCAAACCAAAGGTGAAGAGGAAACAGAAGGTCACTTCCCCCTAGTGATGCAATGTGACAGGGTCAGGATGGTGTGTCTTCAACTGTAACCCCCCAGGAAGCATACCCCGCAGAGAAAGGTTCCCCACACACTTTATTCATCAAAATGACTGAAGGGGTAAACATTTTCCTTCTGTCATTGAATCCTGTCAAGAGCCTAAGTGAAAGAAATTGCTCCCATGGCACAAGAAGGTGGCAGACAACAGCCTTCTGGAATCCGTACTTGATAAATCGGCTGCGTGTGGAGATGAACTGCTAGAAGCTTCTAGCAGCAATCACTCAGATAGATATAGTCAATATTATGGGATGTGCAAGCAGCTAGGTGCTTCCCTTCAGGCCTCCAGCTGCCTCTCTCCAATGGGACTAACGTTGCTCATTTCTGAAGAGTGGTGGATGGTGAGGAATGAGTTCATTCCTCCGTATTTTTGTTTGTTTCTTTGTTTCTTGGATTTCTATACCGCCCATCTGGCAATGTGTGCAGCCTCAGTGCAGCCCAACAAAGTCAGGGGCTGATTTCCCCATATTGTTAGATGGAATGGAATGCAATTTATTGTCATTGTATAAATACAACAAGATTAAAAGTGCCATCCACTCAGTCATTCACACAACCCAGTATAAAAATCCAAGACGTAAAATCTACAATTTAAGAACAAACCATCTATACACATACTCCAACATTCACACGCCGAACATCACTTACACTCATTTAAAACTGACATAAAAACCAAACATACACACACAGCCCTACACTCTTTCACCTGGCAACATTCATACCCAATCCATAAAAACTACAATTTAAAAAAAAAACAGCAGCCATACACAATCCCCCATACAATTTATGTGTAACACATTCAACACTAATATTACCCGTCAACTTAATTTTTAACAGAATTTAGCATGGTTACTGCTATTGGGTAAAAATTATTTCTGAATCTTTCTGTCCTTGTTCTAATAGATCTATACCTTCTGCCTGGTGGTAATGGTACAAACAGAGAGTGTCCAGGATGAGAAATACCTCCTACAATATTCTGAGCTTTCTTAAGACAGCGGGAGCTGTGTAATTCCTCCAATGTGAGGAGTGGGCATCCGATGATCTTCTGTGCCATATTGATAACCCTCTGGAGCGATTTCCTCTGAGCCACCGTGCAACTGGCATACCACACACATATGCAGTACGTCAGTACACTTTCTACTACACAACGATAAAAAGACACCAATAGTCTCTGAGTGATGTTATTCTTTCTGAGCACTCTCAGAAAGTACAGTCTCTGTTGGGCCTTTTTCAGCAGCTCAGAGGTGTTTACACTCCAGGTTAAATTCTCCTCAATATGGACTCCCAACAAACGGAAGTCGGTCACCCTTTCTACACAGTCCCCACTGATGAATAGTGGTTGAAGATCTGTTTTCTTCTTCCTGTAATCTATTATGAGCTCCTTAGTTTTTAATGTGTTCAGAAGCAAGTTATTCTCTCTGCACCACTCAATTAACTGCTCCACCTCATCCCTATAAGCAGACTCATCTCCTTCTGAGATAAGCCCCACTACCATGGTGTCATCTGCAAGCTTAACTATAATGTTGTTATGATAGGCAGGAATACAATCATAAGTATAAAGAGTAAAGAGCAGTGGACTCAGCACACAGCCCTGTGGAGAGCCAGTACTAAGACTCAGATCCGTAGATGTATATTGACCTATTCTAACCCTCTGACTACATCCGGACAAAAAACTATTTATCCACATACATATAGAATGTGGAAATCCCAAATCCCCTAATTTAACCACCAGTCTGTGAGGGAGGATGGTATTAAAGGCTGAGCTAAAGCCCACAAAAAGCAGTCTTGCATAGCTTCCCCGCTGTTCCAGATGTGACAATGCAGCATGAAGGACTGTAGCTACAGCATCCTCTGCAGATTTATTTGCTCGATATGCAAACTGGTGGGGATCAAAACTCTGGGGGATAAGTGATGTGATGTAATTCTGGACCAGTTTTTCAAAACATTTCATCACCACTGGAGTAAGTGCAACTGGTCGATAATCATTAAGAGTGGAGATATGAGATTTTTTTAGGTACAGGAACTATGGTGGAGGACTTCAAACAAGATGGAACCCTAGATTGAGCCAGAGACTGATTAAAGATCTTGGTAAAGACTCCAGCTAGTTGATCTGCACAGTCCAGGAATTCTATCGGGTCCAGCAGCCTTCTTCGGGTTGATAGCCCACAGCATACACCTCACCTCATACTCCTCTACTTTAAGGATAAAGCTGCTGTGGACTGGGGACTGTAGTGCAGCTTCCTTTGGTGCTTCCACCTCAAAACGGCCAAAAAAGATGTTTAACTCTTCTGCCAATGCTGCATCGCCCGCTACAACTCCGTTGTTTGTCTTGTAGTTTGTAAGATGCTGGACTCCTTGCCACACTTTCCTGTTGTTATTACTGTCCAGATGCCGCTCAATCCTGTTCTTGTAGTCCAATTTGGCCTCTCTAATTCCTCTCTTCAAGTTCGCTCGGGCCATACTGTAAGAAGCCCTATCTCCAGACCTGAAGGTGATATTCCTTTCTTTCAATAGTCTCTGGTCTTTCTGAGTCATCCAGGGCTTCCGATTTGGGTAGATCCGGATACGTTTGTTCACCATAAGAGTGTCTATGCAGTTCCTAATATAAGACATAACACTGTCTGTGAAAATCTCCAAATCTTGATGTTCAAAAACATCCCAGCTAGTCCTGTCAAAGCAGTCCTGAAGCTGCTGAGATGCACCAATTGACCAGCTTCTCACAGTCTTTATAGTGGCAGGAGCAGTTTTCCTGATGGGGACGTATGCAGGAACCAAAAACAAGGACATGTGATCAGATTGGCCCAAATGTGCTAATGGTCTAGCTCTGTAGCCCAACCTGATATTTGAATATACCTTGTCCAGTGTGTTAGATTCTCTAGTAGCACACTTGACATGTTGATACAGTTTGGGGAGTGCTGTTTTCAAATCCACATAATTAAAATCCCCTGCTATAATGTGTACCGCGTTTGGGTGTGTGCTCTGTTGATGATTAATATTGTTGCAGTTTTGTTTGCAACCTCTCGTGCTATCTGTAGTTTGAATGACTGGGAGGTGATTATCTAGATATCCATCATCATCAACAACAACAATAACAACAACAATTTATTGTCATTGTATGTATGTACTGTATTGAGGCCAGACTCAACACACACACACACACACACACAAATTCCCTCAACACACACACATACACACACATAAAAAGTCCACAAGCAGTCCACCACCCGCAAAATCCCCCACCCTAAAAACACAAGCATCTACTCAATAAGACAAGTAATACAGTCCAACCGCTCACTGCTGGTGGTCCATAACTTCATTATTAAGTGCTATTATAGCTCTGGGATAAAAACTGTTCAGAAAATGTGTGGTTCGAGTTTTAATTGTTCTGTATCTTCTGCCAGAAGGCAACAGTTCAAAGAAATTGTGAGCAGGATGAGAAGAGTGTCTGAGAATGCTATGCGACTTCCTCAAACAGTGAGATGTGAAGGTGTCACCCAGGGTTGGTAGCTGGAGCCTGATGATATTCTGGGCAATTTTAATTATTCTCTGTAGTCCACTACAGAGCTGCTCCCATACCATGCATGCATGCCATAGGTTAGGACACTGTCAATGATGCTGCAATAGTAGGAAAGAAGTAAATGCTGAGATAGATTTATCTTCCTCAGCATTCTCAGAAAATACAGCCTCTTCTATACCTTCTTCACAAGCATGTTGGCATTTATAGTCCATGAGATGTCCTCTGAGATGTAAGTGCCCAGAAATTTAAAGCTACCAACCCTCCACACCCCCTCATTTATGTACTGTGGTAAATGTACATCTCTCTTCCTCCTAAAGTCAATTATAAGTCCTTTAGTTTTTGTGTGTGTTAAGTGTAAGATTATTTTCTTTACACCACAGTGTCAGCCCTTGTACTTCCTTTCTATAAGCAGACTCATTGTTCTTTTTAATGAGCCCCACCACTGTCGTATCGTTCGAAAAATAAATGATTGTGTTGGTGTTATTCAGAGGGGTGCAATCATGTGTGTACAAGGAATAAAGGAAGGGGCTTAGCACACAACCCTGAGGAGCTCCTGTACTCAGTACCAGAGTAGAAGAATGGTGGGATCCCATCTTTACTGACTGTGGCCTATCTGTCAGAAAATTCCTTGCCCACAAACAAATCTTCTGATGTATACCCAAGCTGGACATTTTAAGATACAACCTATTGGGTAGAATGATATTAAAAGCAGAGCTATAATCCACAAATAGAGATGGGCACGACTTGAAAAAAAATTTTCGAGTTGTCGTTAGTCGGGCCGGTTCCGTTTCGGCTCGTTTCCGTTTTTCGCAAAAATTCGCAAAAATTAGTCGGTTCGTTTTTTCATTTTTTCATTTTCGTTAGTACTGGTTTTTTTTTGGGGGGGTAGCGGGCTCCTGGAGGCACCTCTGTGGGGTGGGTGCCTCCTCTGGCCCACTAGGAAGGGAAAGCGGGCTCCTGGAGGCACCCGTGGGTGCCTCCTATCCTCACCCACTAGGAAGGGGAAGCAGCAGGCTCCAAGAGACCCCTCAACATGGGGGTCTCCCCTCCTCACCTGCTGCTGCAAAATGGCATGCATAGCCATATGGATATGCATACCACTATTGCAGACAGTGAGACCAGTCCACTGGTACGACCCTCCGTCAAGGACTGGGTCGCACCTGCCATGTCCCACAAAGAAGGGAATCGTACTTGCGTGTAGTGCAATGCAAGTAGATCTGGCTTAGGGTTAAAGTGGGTTAGTGCAAGGGCTAGGGTTAGGCTAGTGACGGGTAAGGTTATGGTGGGCTAGTGGGTTGCACCTCTGGGTGCCTCTCTGACCCACTAAGAAGACAGTCTGTGACGTATGGGTAAGGAGTCAAGGATTAGGGTTAGGGTTAGGGGGCTAGGGCAGGTTTTAGGGGGCTTTTTGGCACATCCCAGAAGTCTCCATGGCCAAGTGGCCATGCGGTTGGTGGGATGGCTCCAAAAATTTGCATGGTCGTCCACTCCCACATGGCTGGCCATGGCCACTCGGCCAGCCCATCATTGCGCAGGTGTAAATAAAATAAAATAAAATAAAATCAATGGAGGACAGAGGAGGAGAGGAGAGACATTTTGTTGCAAGAAAAAACCCACTGGTACTGTGAAAAATCTGGCAGTTTATAAATTTCCGCGTGTTTCTGTTGTGCTTGTGTGTTTTTGGACCACGATTTCAAAAACAATATTGCGTTCGCCGCCCCATTTTGGATCCCCCGCCCGCACCGCATGGCATGGCGAGTCCGGCTGCCCAGGACGGGGGGGAGGCGGGACCCCCCTCCAGAAACAATCCCTCCGGTAGGTGCCCTGTGCCCTTAGTCAAGCAGGCATTTTTCCGCCTGCTTTTTGGCCCGGGAATGGGGGGGGGAGACCCGGGAGAGTTTAAAAGTTTTTTCCTGTGCCGCCCGTGCCGCTTGCTTGCGCTTTGGCGGCCGGCGGCGAGACTGGGCTTTTTGCTGGCTGCGAGCCTGCGGCGAGTCCCACCAGACCAGAGCAGCCCAGGACGGAGGGGGGGAGGCCGGGACCCCCCCTCCCGAAACAAAACCCCCCTCCGGTAGGTGCCCCGAGGCCCGGCCGGCAATTTTTCCGCCTGCTTTTTGGCCCGGGAACCGTTTTTTTTAACTTTTAAAAACTTTTTTTCTGTGCCGCGTGGCATCGCGCGATGCAAGTAACGAGCACGACAAATCAGACCAAAATTGTTCGTTCGTCAGTTCGAGCTCGAATTCTGGCGGAGTAATTCCCGTTACCGTTTCCGTAGAGTAACGGAACCGAGTAACGGAAACGGAAACGGGAATACCGCTAAGTCGTGCCCATCTCTATCCACAAATAACAGCCTTGCATATGTCTTTAAAGATTCTCAGTGATCCAGGTGAGTTTATCTGGAAGCTGAGTCTTCTTTCTCTTGAGAGACAGAAACGTGTTGCTGTTCATTCAAACAGCTTCATCAGTCTAAAGAAAGCTAGTTGCAAATCCTCCATCTTATAGCCAGCTTTGACCTCTTGTCACCCTGGTCTGAAATAGGCTCATAAGATGAACCATGGCCTGAACAGGCTCCTATAAGATTCAAAAGGATCTAGGTAGTCTTGGGCACTGGGGTGAAAACAACAGAATGAAATTCAACAAGAATAAATGAAAATACTGTACGTATGAAAAACCAATCAAACACAGAGTTACAAGATGGTGGGTACCTGGCTCAGCAATACTTTGAGCATGAAAGATCTTGGAATCATCATAGATCACAAGGTGAACATGAGCCAGCAGTGTGATGTAGCTACAAAAAAGGTACCAGCTGGAGTTGTTCTTTGAATTAAGCTTGCTGGTATATAAATCCAAAAATAAAATGAATAAATAAAATATTTTAGGCTGTATTCATAGTAGTATAGTCTCCAAATGCCACAACATAGTCGTTCCTCTCTATTCAGCACTGATTAGGCCTTATCATGAGTATGTGTACATTTCTGAACATTGCACTTCATGAAGGATGCTGACAAATTGGAAAAAGTTCAGAAGAGGCAACAAGGATGATTAGGGGGATGGAAACCAAGCTCCTTCACGAAAGACTGAAAGAACTGGACATGTTTAGCCTAGAGAAAAGAAGATTTGAGGGTCAATATGATAGCACTTTTCAAATATTTGAAGGACATCATATAGAAGAGGGGCATAATATGTTCTCAGTCACCCTGAATGCAGGACATGCAACAAGAGGCCCACGTTATAGGAAGCCTGATTTCAGTTTAATATCAGGAAAAACTTTGTAATTGTTAGAGCAGTACAATAGTGCAGTGCTCCCCAACCTTTTTGTCCCCGGGGCCCGGTAAATGTTTGATGATTTTTCCGTGGCCCGGGGGTGGGGGTGGGGAGGGGGGAGATCGGAGGGAGGGGGGTCGGGTGGGGGGCAGGGGATGGGGGAGGGAGGAGGGAGGAGGGGGAGGAGGGGGGCTTGGCGTGTGTGCCTTGCGGGGGGCACGGGAGCGGCGGCGGCGGCGCTCGCTGGCTGGGGGCGTCGGGCGTGC
>JAHTLZ010000016.1:12546268-12610795 GCA_023846285.1 Phrynocephalus versicolor | reverse complement strand
TCACCGGCTTGGGGCGTCGGGGGTGCCACTCCCCCCACACACACACAGGGGGGGACCCGGGACTCCTGGGCAGGCGGGGCCCCGCCTCCTCCTCCGGCGCCGGGAGCCGCGCGCGGGTCTCGCTGCTGGCGCCCCGCTTGCTCCTGCTGCCGCCGCCGCCGCCAGTGGGCCTCCTCCTCCGCTGGGGAAAGCGAGCGGGGCGCCAGCAGCGCTTTCCCCGGCGGAGGAGGAGGCCCACGGCGGCGGGCGCTTTCCCCGGCGGGGGAGGAGGCCCACGGCGGCGGGAGAAGGAGGAGGACGCGCCACCGCCGCCGCCGTGGCTGCTGCTGCTGCTGCTGGTGGAGGGCGAGGAGGAGGATGCCGACCGGTCCACGGACCGGCACCGGTCCGCGGACCGGGGGTTGGGGACCACTGCAATAGTGGAAACAATTACCTCAAGTGGTGGTGAGTACTGCCACAGCGGAGGCATTTAAATTTAGACAACCACCTGGCAGATATCCTTTGTAGAGATGGGCATGAAATGAACTTTTGGTTTGTTTCGTTATTCATTTTGTTACACAATGAAACAAATAATGAAGTAGGCTATCAAAAAAAGAAACGAAACGAAACAGAAATGTTTTTCATACCACTTTGTTTTTGTTTTCCCATAGGAATGCATTAGCGCATTCCTATGTGAAAATGGCCGCAGGGAAGCCAGTGCAGAGCAGCTGAGAGGTGGGGTGAGGGAAAGAGCTCCCCCACCCAGCGCCTCTCAGCTGAGAGGCACTGGCTGGGGGGGAGTTCTTTCCCCCACCCCACCGTGGCTGGGGGGGAAGACTAAGCCTGTTCTTTCCCCCAGCCAAATGTTGCACAAGCACCATACACACACTACCCATAAAATGAATAATGAATTAAAATGAACCAACGAAATGAATATTTTAAAAAATTATTAAAAACAAAACAAAACAAAACAAAACAAACCTTAAAACAAACTGAACCAAAATGAATCACCATTTTCTTTGGTTCGTGCCCATCTCTAATCCTTTGTATTCCTGCATGGAGCAGGAAGTTGGACAGTGACCTTATAGGCCCCGCCCAGCTTAATAATTCTATGAATAATTCTATGAAAGGAGCAACAATGTCTAAGTCCTTGTAAAATTCTGCAAATACATTCAGAGCAATCTCACAATTAAAGCCTCATCACGAAATACTCTAGGATGGTACCACGTCCTCTTTTCCTCCAGCTGACTAGCCACTCTTTGTATACTTCTTCCTGGAGCTATAACTAGCTATTTTTGTGCTCAGGACTTGTTGCCTACTGGTTAAGTGAGATTGGCAGACACAGGGAGAGAATCAACATCTGCTGGTAATTCGCTCATATCATTTAGAAAATGGTCTTCTTTCCCTTGCCAGTAGCAAGAAAGAAAAGCTTTTTCTTGAAAATCATGGTGGGTGGCAAAATATAAGAAAAAATGTACCGCCAAGCGAAATTCATTAAATAGCTTTTAGTGACCTTAAACGATTTTAGAGTTTGACATTTTCACAAAGCATCTTGTAGACCAAGCCATATAATTTTTTAGCCCATTTAAAAATGAAATTTGGAATAACATGCAAACATAAGGCTCAGTGCAAGAGAATCTGAAGCTTGTGTAAGAAGCAATCTTGAGCAACCAGAGCCACTGCTTATGTTGGCTGAAGGAGTGTGGAAGTTGTAGTCCAAAAAGTAGTGTTTCCATGCTTTACCAAAAACTGATTGAGGAAGAAGTAATCTAAAGGTGGAAGTGAAGTCAAAAAATTGATCAGAAGATGCCTGTTCCATAAGCATTGTGATGCACATATGAAATTACTTGGAGTAAAAGAGCTTCCCAATTTGCCTTAATGAAGGACGTAGATCTCTGCAGTCTGTTGTGCATGTAGAACTGCTCGGTCTATTGAAAATAAATGGAAATGACATAAAAGTGTCATCTGTCCAAGTTCCAAGCAAACAAACAAACAAAAAACCTTTCCGATACCTTGTGAGAACAGACTCTTTTCTGATCCCTCAGAGTTTGCCAGTCAGTAGGCTGCATGGAAGAGCTAAGAAAGGAATTCAAGCACTGGGACACACCCAACACCCTTGACTCTCCTTCGGCGACTGCAGCAGGTGCAAAATGCGGCAGCCAGACTGGTAGCAGGTGTGTGTCGACATGACCACATCACCCCAGTACTGGCTCGCCTGCATTGTTATCCGTTGTGTCCCGAATTAGATTCAAGGTCCTGGTTTTAATTTATAAAACCCTCCATGGCCTGGGACCTGATTACCTGGCAGAGCGGATCTCCCAGAGGTCAACTTCAGCCCGACCAACTAGGTTGTCGCGGGCGCACTCGCTGCGGGTGGCCACGCCCAGGGAGGCTCGGAAAATGTCTACTCGTAGCCGAGCCTTCTCTGTGGCTGGCCCTACCCTATGGAACCACCTCCCTAACGAAGTGCACCTTGCACAGTCCCTGGCAGCCTTCAGGAAAGCTTTAAAGACCTTGCTTTTCCGGGAGGCGTTTGGTGACTCTTAATTCAATTTAATTTAAAATCTTTTTTTGGGGGGAGGGTGCGCCATCTGCCTCCATGCTCTTTTTTCTTCTCTTTTTTTCTACTATGTGCTTAAACTGATTTTATTATCTGCCCATATATTGTATTTAATTGTTTGTTGTTTGTTTGTTGTGAACTGCCCGGAGTTCCTTCGGGAAGTGGTATACAAACTTTAAAATAAATAAATAAATAAATAAATAAGTAAGTAAATAACAACACCAAACTACAGAACCCAGCATTCTGCAGGATGGAGCAATGGCAGCTAAAGTGGAATGAAACTACTGTAACTGCAGTATTTTCCATGTATAAGGATCTACAATGGAACTGAGAGAACAGGAAGGGGGGGGCAACTGAGGTGCTGGATAGGGGGAAGGTATGGGGATGGGACTGCAACATACCCGCATAGGAAAAGAGAGGTTGAATATCTTACATCTATCCCCTCTTCTGGTTCCACCCCCAACCAGAAGGTATCAGGTGACCATATCAGCGAGCCCGCAAGCGCACATGGTGCTGTTTTTGAATGCCAGTTTGGTACAAAATAAGCTAGGCCTCATCCATGATGATTCTGGATGAGGTTTTGAAAGAGATAGCCGTGTTGGTCTGTGCAAGAATTCCAGGCAAATAAATAAATAAAACAAAAGATTTTTAAAAACATGTGGCACCTTAAGATGAACTATTATATTTTAATGTAAGCTTTCATGGACACATCCACTTGTTCTGTATGTCCAAAGAAGTGGACATGCCCATGAAAGCTCACATTAAAATATAATAGTCTTTAAGGTGCCACATATTTTTTGTCCTTTGGTTTTATATTATTATTATTAATAACCACACAGCTAACTACACTGGATTTTGTAATACAAATCACTAGTCGAACGCTTCCCAAGCGTTTAGGACTATGTGATGTATCAGCAAATTATGCGAGCAGATCCCAGTACAGCGGCTTTCTGCAGCTGACTGATGGTGACTTTGTCAATTCCAGTTTCTTCTAAACACTTGCTTAGCTCTTTAGGCACCACACACAGTTTGCGTTAAGGCACACAACACCATACACATCTTTTTAAAAAAATATTTTTGTCATGAAATGAAACGCTTCATAAGGCTATAAATAATGGGGAACTTTCCTTTTTTTATTTAACAGGGAAGCCACTGCCCTAAATCAAAGACCTCAAACCTTCCAACCAATTTGCTTTCAAGCGAAGAACCCTCTGTAAACAAGCTAGAAACCTAATAGCTAGCTGCTGCATTGAGACGGGGGGGGGGGGGGGATAAACATAGCTGATCCATAGCATGGTGAGAGAAAGAAAGAAAAAGTTTAAAAAAATAACTTCCACAGCCCTACTTAAAAAGGAAAGGAAAACAATCAATTCAAATCAACTTGCAGACACAGCCAGCAAAAGGAACAACTCAGCTCCTGGCTAATTTCAGGCAGATCAAGATCAGAGATAAGCTATCTCAAAAGCTGTGATGCAGGAAGAAAGGAAAACAAATTAATAAGTTTAAAAATAAACCTCCTGTTCTCAAGACGGCTGAATCAAGAGGCTAGGACGAATGGTTTCATTTCCAAAACAAAAAATTGTGCTTTGTTTCATTTCTTGATGACATGCTGTTTGCTGTTTCATTTTTGGTAAGGTGCCCAACTGCCCATCCCTAGCAGTGTATAAATATTTTAAATCAATAAATTTAATTAATAAATAATTAATAAATAATTAATAAGTAACTGGTCAGTCATTGTTTGAAAAGAATGGCAGATTAGATTGAATGAAGAAAGGTGTTCTTATGATCTTTTGAATATATATCAGCATTTGTCATTTAATAAGTAAAATCATATTGTGAGATAACAGTACCACATTTTGCGAAAGAACGAAAGGAAGGAAGGAAGGAAGGAAGGAAGGAAGGAAGGAAAGAAGTTTTTATCCATGCCACCAGCACTAGTAGTTAGAACCTGTAGACTTTCAAATGAATGATTACAAAATACTTTCCGACATATGTTTTTGTAGTGTAGATAATATTAATAATAAAATAATCTTAGAAATAACTTCTGTTCCCTCTTTCTATGGAAGGTAGAACAGTTTGCTCCTGTTCCATTTATTACGTGATTGCAACAGTTTGCACAAAGCACTTTTACAGACTTTGGTAGAACATTTTCTTCCAGCAGAAAACGCCCATGGGCAAGTATGTATGCTTCCAGTAGCAAATGTTTGCATCCTCCGAATTTCATCACTCTGGGCCAAAGTCCCACTGGCAACAAGTCCCATTTCATTGCCTTTTCCTGTTCTTGCTACAAGCTATCAGCACCTTGATCTTGAGCCTCCTTGGGCTTGCCTGTAACCTTTTGCTGTGCCCATTCAGCCATTCTTCACCCACCTTTCATCTTGGAGCTGGGAGCTTCCAATATTGATTTATGCTTATGGTCGGTATAGCCCTAAGGAGCTGGGGGCAGAATATCTGAATTCTTCTGTCTCATGATCATGCCCTTCAGTTGTTACATTGCTCTGTGTTCTTCCACCAAGGAAGATGTGGTTGGTGGTGCCACGATATCCATGGAGCAGCAAAGGGGAACACGACCTGAGCTGAAGCAAGGGGTGTAGACTTTTGGAGTGCAGAAACTTCCTTGAACTCTCAGTTCCTGGTTCAACAAAGGGCCATGCCCACCTGGCAGCTGATAGGCCATTTGCAGGAACTGATCTGTGTGTCTGGCAACCAGCACCTTGATCCTGAACTTTCTGGGGCTAACTGTCCTGCTGTTTTTATGTTCAGTAGTCCCGACTAATGAAAAGGCATAAATCAAGTCATTACATTTATACAAAGCATGCTGTGTGGCCATATACTACCCTTAAAATGGCCTTAAATAGACCCAGGGTTGACACTTGGATCAGACCATGGGTCTGTCCTGACCCCTCCTGTATTCTATCTTTGCCCATAATTGTCTTGCCTGGAGTTAACCTTTGTCCTATTTTTTATTCTTAGTGGCTTAGCACACCATCAGTGGTTCCGACAAAAAGAGCCCAGTGCTTATGGGATGCAGTGCTAAAGTCAAGAGTTTATTTGGGGGGAGATTAATAGAGAAACATTTCAGGCAGCAGGAATAATCACTGATCTTCCAGTGGGAGAGCATCCCACGGCACTTAAAACACATCACCAAGATGTTAGCACAAGGAACGCCTCCTCACACAAAATATGACAACACAGCTATTCATACAGTACAACCAAAAGTGGGTCAAACTACAACACAATGAAGAGCAATTTAAAATAAACAACCTCCTGACAGGTATTCAGAAAGAAACAATTCCTCAAATAAAAGTGCAACATTCTCTTGCATTTATAAATTTTGAATCAATTTGCATTGTACTACAGGCCTGCACAACACGTCGACTGCAGGTGACCAGTAGCCCGCTAGACCAGGCCTGCCCAACAGGTAGACCGCGGGCTACTGGTAGCCCACGAAGGGTTCAAAAGTAGCCCGCCGGCCATCAATTAAAAAAGTGAGGGGATAAGTTCTCCACCCCTCCCTCCCCCACCCCAAGAACCACCACTGCCCCAGCAAAGTTCTGGGTCTGCCGGCCCACCATCTCAGCCGAGCAGAGCAGTTCAAGGGCCATGGTGCATTGAAATCTGTTCCCTCCAGAACAGATTAATTGGTTTTCAATGCATTCCTATGGGAAACTGCTGCTGTACTTAACAAAAGTTTTTCCTTATGTGCATATGCTCGGAACAGATAAAATTTGTAAGTAGAGGTTTTAGTGTAGTAGCCCTCAGGCACTTTGGGCCGGAAAAAGTAGACCTCGGCCTGTTCAAAGTTGGACAGCCCTGCGCTAGACCATCGTAAGTAGTCCTCCAGGCCTTCGGCAATCTCCCAATCTGCCGGCAGCAGCGGTGTATTGGGAGGGGAATTTTTTGCCCACCTGCCCACCCAGACGTTTGGTCCTGATTTTATCCCTTCCACCGCCATGTCCCACCCCCTCACTCAGCTCCTAAACCAGAGCACCAGCAAAGCGCACGAACGCGCACTCCTAGAAGTAGACTGGCGGTGCTCCGGCAGTGATAGCGGGCCTAAGCCGGCCTGCTGCACACGTTCGGCCCTCTCCGGCCTGGCCGAGCAGCCTTGCGGCCATAGTACCAACCACAACAACAACAGAGGAGGAGGAGGAGGAGGAGGGAAAGGGCCTGGCTGGGCTGCTGGGCTCATTGGGGGCAGGGAAGAAATCACCCCACAGACTTTGCCCAAAGTTCACCACAAGAGACCTTCTACCACCACTGCCTCCTCCTCCTCCTCCTCCTCCTCCTCCTCCTCCTCCTCCTCCTCCTCCTCACGAGAAAACCAGGCAAGGAGAAGGAGCCAGTGAGCCCAGAACCAGGGAAGGTGGCCGGTCTGGGCATCACTGCTGAGCAGCTCAAAGGAAGCAGCACCAGGGGAGGTCACGGACTGAGGAGGCTCTGGCATGTGGTGGGGAAGATGATCCAGATGTTTTCCCCAAGGTGGGAGGGGGGCTGCGTCTCTCTCCCCCCACCTCCTCCACATTTATCCTCCTCCTCCTTTTCCTAAATCCTGCCTAAGAGGAGAGGTTGCAAAGCCTGAGCCCATCCTGGCACCTCGGCATTTGCAGCGTCTCGCCAGGCGCTCCCTTCCCCTTCCCGGGCATGTGTCTCGCCCTCCACTCCTCTGGTCTCTCCTTCTCATTGGACCCCCGACCTTCACACACACCATCGCCAAGCCCATTTACAGGAAACCTGCCTACAAGGAAAGAGGATGGGAGGTTATTAAGTGCTGCTCTTTCAGGTCATCAAAGGCAAAAGGTCTCCCATCTTGGACCCTTTTTGCCAAATAAAACTTTGTGATTTTCAAGCCTCTGCAGGGCACTGAATTGTGGCTGACTGTCCTCCTGGACATTATTTTTTTATATTTAAAATATTTTCCCTCCCCCTTCCTCCTTAAAAAGGACGCATCATTGAAAGGCAACATTTAAGCTGAGAGCAGTAGGTAGACAAAGAGGGTTTACGTCAATAAAAGGCAACATTTAAAGCTCAAAACAAATATACAAGACATCATCATGGATTATTTGAAACTATTTTTAACCTTAGTTTTCATGTAATAGCCCTCAGGCAGTTTGGTCCAGAAAAAGTAGACCTCGGCCTGTTCAAAGTTGGACAGCCCTGTGCTAAGCTAATTGGAGGAGCATATTGCAATGTAGCTGCACCCTAAGGCTATTATTGAATTCTTCGAACCTTAAAGATATTTGTGGAGATGTAACTTGCAAATGCAATCAACCAATAACAGTAAAATTGGTCACAATGAATCATATTCCCCTGCAAACAAATTGCTGAGGAAGCAGTCTTAGCTGGATTGGATAAATCAAAATTTATTACGTTAGAAAATATGAAAAAGCTAAAATCAGCAAATTTTGTTATGGCCCCAATCCAGCCACAGTTGCTCTTCTTAGACCTATATTCTGCTGGATCAAAGTAGCATTATTCTTCGATGCTGGCTGTTGAAAAAAGCAGTGCCATTGACCTTTGTGTCAGTTCTTTATAAATCAGAAATCACTTTAAAATTCAGGCTGGGTCTTTCATCATCCCCAAGCCATGCTTATCTGGAAAACGCAGGCCATTCTGAATGGTGAGGAGTTCATGAACGCTCAGCTGACAAAGCTGGAGCCAGGGAAAAGAGCAGAAATACAGAAAGGAACAGCAGAATGCAGGAGTCAGAAAAGTACATTTCGCAGAACCAAGTAATACAGTATCATAGTCCTAACCTTAGAAAGTGCTGCTCTTTGCACAAGCACTAATGTCTAGAATGTCAAAGAGAAGGAGTCAAGGGAAACTCCAAATGCAGTTGCTTTTGGTCAGTGCTTGGAAAAATTACTTTAAAAATAGCTCTAATCACCTTTAATCTCCACCTCCATCCCCCAACCCGCACTATGGCTCAATGAAGCCTTGAAACCGGGATTTCAAAAAAGCAAATTTTCCCGCTCTGCTTATGGTACAGATGCTGCCTCCTGGCATGTAATGATCCAAAAGTGACGGGGATTCAGAATAGAGCCGACTTCTACCAGCGGCTGTCAGGAAGACTTTCCTACCCACCCTACTCTCTTCCCATAACTATCCTGCAGCATTCGGGAGACACTTTCCACAGTCAGATGTCATGAACTGTCATCATTACCCGAGGGGAAAACAGTTTGGCACCAAAAAAGTTAATTAGTTTTCAAACGGGGACACAAATTAATCTCATGATTGGCTTCTACTTTTTCTTCAAAAATGAACATCTGAATAAAATTGTTGCCCCTGCCTAACATACTGTAACATTTCAATTATAGAGATTTTTTTCTTCTTCCACTACATACTTTCTGCCTTCATTCTGTAATCAGCTCCTGTCCTACAGCATTCAAGCGCCCTGTAAAGCAGAGCAGATTATTGGAGCAGAAGTGTCTGTACCAAGTAAATAGCTTTCCACAATGGGTATTATAACTCTCCCTCCAGAGTCTCACGTTAGGGGAGAACTCTCTCTCTCTCTCTCTCTCTCTCTCTCTCTCTCTCTCTGTAGCTGGTAAGTAGAGATGGGCACGAACCGAAAAAATGGCGATTCATTTTGGTTCGGTTTGTTTTAGGGTTTGGTTTGGTTTGTTTCATTTTTAACAAATTTTTTAGAAAAAAAATGTTTCATTGGTTCATTGAATCGTTATTCTTCCCCCCCTCCCCGCTTTGCGCGATTTAATCAATTTGACATCATCTTACCGGGCGGCGGCAGCAGCAGCGGGGCAATCCTTTTATTTTATTTTATTTTATTTTATTTTTATTTTTATTTTTTACTTCCGGGTTCCTGGCCTGCACTACAGTTGTAGCGCAGGGCTTTTTGTTTTTGTAGTTTTCTTCAAGTGCCGACTGCAGGGGCCCTGGGGCCTGGTTGTCGCTGGTTTTCTTTTTAATATTTTTTCTTTATTTTATGGTGCTGACCCAGCCACCCCTGGGAGCAGGTCGGCACTCCTTTGTTTTATTTTATTTTTATTTTTATTTTTATTTTTTTACTTCTGGGTTCCTGCCTGTGATACAGCTGTAGCATGGGGCTTTTTTGTTTTGTTTTGTTTTGTTTTTTCTTCAAGCGCTGACCGCATGGCCACGGGGGCCCAGTTGGTGCTGGTTTTATTTGTAATATTTTTTTCTTTATTTTAGAGTGCTGACCCAGCCACCCCTGGGAGCAGGTCGGCGTCCCTTTATTTTATTTTATTTTATTTTATTTTCATTTTATTTTACTTCCGACCACATGGCCCGTGCTACAGCTGTAGCACGGGCCGGTGGGCTTTTCCCTGCAGCCAGGAAGACTGAAGACCAGCACCAGGTAGGAGACATCGCCGCCATTAATGAAACGAAACAAAATGAACCAATTTTTTTTTGTTCAGTTTGGTTCGTTCTAAATTCACTCTGGGGTTTGTTATTCATTTTGTTAGGTAACGAAATGAATAACGAATAACAAAACGAACTAAAAGTTCATTTCGTGCCCATCTCTACTGGTAAGATATTCATTAATCTGTACATTGAACACTTCAGATAGTCTGCGCATGTGCAGAATTCTTTGGCACAGGGCCATTTTATGGCAGCTTTCCTGGCCTGGATACAATATTTTGATATTGGATGGAGTGAAACAAAATAGGGTTATATGAGCTCTGATATGCCATTTGGATGTGAGGGTTGTACAAAATGGCATATCACACCTCCACCTGGCCTCAAGCAACCTTCTTTAGCTCATACCAGCCCACTCCAAACCATCTAGTGCAGACAAAACCTTTGTAGAATGAAATGTCAGTCAGTCAGACACTTTTATTGGCATGAAAGAAAGAAAAAGAATGAAATGTGCCCTAATCGTTATCTGACATAGATGGTTTTGAGAATTTTATTCAGATACTTTGCTTAGCTAGCAATATCTTCTTACTAACTTAAATCATTTGAAGGGCAACAGAGACCCACTTTATACTTTTTGCTCTAGCAATGTAATTTACTTTTCAGACACAAAACTCTGTTAATGCAGCTGAAAAATTCCTTGTCTCCCAAATGGGGGACACTGGATAAAAGATTCCTGGTGGATGGATATACTTTATGGCAAAATTAAAATCTACCTATAATTATATAGAATTAGTGGGTTATAATAAGGGGGAAACTGAGTTTGCACTAATATCATGTTTTTAGTTTTCTAGAGAATTAAAACACATGGAAAATGCAAAACCAACTGCTTTTCTTAGAAAAAAGATCTAAAAACTGTCCACACAGTGGACTTTGTGGAAGATCTATTGCATGTTCTGAAAGTTGCTAGTGAATGTAGATATTCCCTCCCCACCCCAGATAACATGTTTTAGTTGTCATTGCAGGGCAGCAAATTGTTTACTATTTAATTTGCTGATAATATTAATATGCTATTTGTAGTCTTTATGCCTACCAAGGGGGAGGGTACTTTAGAGCTTTCCTTGGGGAAACCAAAGGCCCTTTCCCAGTACTGTACAGTATTTTCAATGGGGATGCAACAAAATATTTTCTTAGACTTTACTAGTAGTGATAGTCTGCTGCCCGTGCAAACTAATGGACAATGCAACAAGCTATTTTCTTAAAAGCAATGTTCAAAAGTATGTATCAGTTTAGAGGTATCACATTTCTGTTACTATACCTAGGTAACATCCAGAGTAGCAGCCATGTTAGTCAGCACTAGGTTGGTTGGTTGGTTTCCACTTCTATACTGCCCCATTAGTATTGCCACTCTCTGGACGGGTATATATTATAAATCAATAGAAAAAACACTATGTAATAAATGCAAAAATACAGTAAAATACAAAGAACCCAGCCACAAGCTAAAAATAGTTTTAAATAAAAATGATTTATTTCTTTATTTCATTTATTTATTTAATGTATATACCGTGACCATCTAGCAGAAAGCTACTCTGGGTGGTTTACAAACATAAACAAAATATAATAAAATACATTATACAATAGAGATGGGCACGACCAGGAAAAATGACGTTTCGAGTTGTCGTGTGTCGGAGCCGGCCCGTTTCGGCTCGTTTCCGTTTGTCGCGAAGTTTTTCAAAAATTTGTCGTTTCGTTTGTCGTTTTTTCGTCTGTCGCTAGTACTGGTTTAGGCAGGTAGCGAGCTCCTGGAGGCACCTCTCTGGGGTGGGTGCCTCCTCTGGCCCGCTACAAAGGGGAAAGTACGGTAGCCATTGCGTTTGCGTATGCGTACCAAGTGGCATTGGCAGAGGCACCTCTCTTTTGGGTGCCTCTACTCTGACTCACTAAGAAGGACAGCATACTGGCATACTGCGTACTGATGTACGGTGCACTTGGGCTGGGGAGCAAAGTGAGAGAGGACCCCTATGGGCGCCCTACGGCTCACTAAGAAGGGAAGTGTACTTGCGTAGTAGTGCAATGTGAGTACAGATCTGGCTTAGAGTTAGGGTTAGGGCAAGGGCTAGGCTTAGGGTTACGGGTAAGGTTAGGGTGAGTTAGTGGGCTGCACCTCTGGGTGCCTCTGACCCACTAAGAAGGACAGTGTACTGGCGTATGGGTTAGGGTTAGGGTTAGGGCTAGGGTTAGTGGGCTTTTTATGCCCGACTGGCACATTCCAGAAGTCTCAGTCAAAACCTGGCCAAGTGGCCATGTGATTGGTGGAATGGCTCCAAAAATTTGCATGGTCCCATCCCATGGCCAGACCATCATTGCGCACTGCGCAGGTGTAAAAAAATAAAAATAAAAATAAAATAAAATCAATGGAGACGTTTTATTGCAAGACAAACCCACTGTTGCTACTGTAAAAATTCAGGCAGTTAAAATAGCTAATTTTCGCATGTTTCTGTGGTGCTTTGGTGTGTTTTTGGACCACGATTTCAAAATAAATATTGTGGTCGCCATTTTGGATCCCCCGCCCACACCGCATTGGCGAGACGACGAGAATGCCCCCCAGAAACCACCCCTCTGGTAGGTGCCTTCACTCAGGCAGACATATTTTCGCCTGCTTTTTTGGCCGGGAATCGGGGTTTTTTTTTAAAAAAAAAACTTTTTTTCTGTGCCACTTGGCATCGCGCGATCGCCGCGATGGCATGAACGACAACGACAAATCAGACCCAATTTTTCTTTTATCGGTTCGAGTTCGAGTTCTGGCGGAGTAATTGTCGTTACCGTTTCCGTTCCATAACGGAAACGAGGAACAGAAACGGAAACGAGAATTTCGCCAAGTCGTGCCCATGTCTATTATACAACTTAAAATAATAAACAAACTAGTCAATCAAAACCAACATGACATATATAATACTAAAAAGGACGAGTAAGCACAAACAAGTCAAAACCATTCAGCAGTTCAAAATACAAATACGAATAAAAAAGAAGCTGGTAACAAACCATCATAAGGTAGAAAAGAACAGTAGTGTCCCATTTACCTTATATTAGGAAGTTGGAACTGAGTGATCAGGGAAGGCCAACCTATAAAGCCAGGTTTTCAGTAATTTCTTAAAGGCTTGTAGCAAGGACGCCAGGCAAATCTCTAGAGGAACCTGGTTCCACAAGTGGGGTGTGACCACCAAGAGGCCCAGTTTCTTGTTGTCACTTTCCAGACCTCCCTCAGAGTTGGTACCTTCACATCGGCAGCCTGGCTTGCATGACTGATCCTGGCAATTTTTCTTTGTAGCAGCTGTTCTATCTGAAAAGATAAGAATCTTTTTTGATCCCACATCTGGGGAAATTTACTTGTTACACAGCTCCCAATATAAAAAACAAGGAAAGATGGCTAGGTGCACAAAAAAGTATAAGTAGTGTGAAAGTGGGGGGAAAGCTAATAGAAATTAAATAAAATAAGAAAACCAATATAAAAATATTACACTAAAAATTGCATATAAAAATAAATATGTATAAAGAGAAGCTACAGTATACCCCATATGAATATGTTAAACTGTAGAGTTGAAGAGTCTTAACAGCAGTGGGAATAAAGGACCTGCGGTAGCGCTCCTTCCCACACCCAGGATGTCTGAGTCTGCCACTGAAGGAGCTACGCAGAGCCTCCACTGTCTGGTGCAGTGGGTGAGAAGTATTGTTCATAATGGATGTCAGCTTGGCCAACATCCTCCTCTTAACCCATCTCCTCCACAGAATCCAGAGGGCATTCCAAGGCAGAACTAGCCCTCCTGACCAGCTTGTTCAGTCTGTTCTTATCCCGTTCAGTACTACCTGAACTCCAGCAGACTACAGCGTAGAAAAGAGCTGAAGCTTTGTATGTTAACATCAAAACCTTGAGGTAGCAAACGGGCAGTCAGTTCAGAGCAGCCAGTACAGGGGCTATATGTTGGAACCTTTTTAACCCTGTTAACAATCTAGCCACTGCAATCTGCATTAGCTGCAGTCTCTGTTTTAACTTCATAGGCAGGGTTAAATAAATAAAATAAATAGGCAGCCCCACATAGAGAGCACTACAGTAGTCTAATGTTGACATTACAAGTGCATGAACCAGCGTGATCAACGGCCCAATGTCCAAGAAGGCCCACAGCTGTGCAATCCTCCACAGATGGTAATGAGCACAGCAGACCACTGATGCCACCTGAGTCTCCATGGTGACCACTGCGTACAACAGGATGCCCAGACTGCGGGCCCAATCCTTCGCATACAAAGTTACGTTAGGGGTCCCCACCTGCAAGATCTCCGTCTTGCCCAGGTGCAACATCAGTCTATTAGCCCCCATCCAGTCCTGCACAGCCCCCAGGCAGTGCTCAAGGGATGAAACGGTATCCACTGCAGAAGATAGAAAGGAGATATAGAGCTGGATGTCATCTGCATATTGGTGACATGAAGCTCCATAACCATTAATGACCCTTCCCAATGGCCTCATATAAATGTTAAAGATCATGGGAGAGATAACCGACCCTTGTGGCACCCCACAATTGAGGGATCCAGAGGCAGAGGTTATCTCCCCCAACTGCACTCTCTGGGGACGGTCCTCCAAGAAGGACCAGAACCACACCAAAGCATGACCTCTGATCCCCAACTCAGAGAGCATCCTCAGGAGGATACCATGGTTGATGGTATCAAAGACCACTGAGAGATCAAGGAGGACCAGCAGGAACATTTTACCCCTGTCAGCCTCTCTCAAGAGGTCGTCATGCAGGGTGGCCAATGCCTTTTCTATACTATGGCACAGCCTGAAGCCCAACTGAAATGGATCTGGGGCATTGATGTCATCCAGAATACCTTGAATCTGATCGGCAACTACCCTTGTTCATAAAAGGAAGATTGGCAACAGGCCTATAACTGCCACTTTGGTCTGCTGCCACATTAAGATTTTTTTTTTGAATGGGCCGAATGAGTGTCTCCTTGAGGGCAGGGGGAACCCTGCCCTTCAGGAGAGACCCATTAATTATTACTGAATCCCATTCAATAGTAGTCAGCCTGGCTGCTTTTATTAGCCAGTCCGGGCAAGGATCCAAAGAGGAGGTAGTGGCCCGACAGCAGTCAAAGGCTCTGTCAACCTTATCTGACATCACAGCCTGAAAGCTGGAAAAAGGTTCCAGGCAAGGCGACACACTGGATATCTCAGCTCAATTTACTGTATGTAAATGGTGGTCCAGGCCCTGGCAGATGGCCTCCACTTTAGATTTCTTTTTAAATGCCGCAAATTGGTCACAGGAAATGCTAGCGGGAGGCCTATCACTGTGACCAAACCCGGACAGATTGCGCACTATACAGAACAATTCGGCCTGATGATTTTGGGCTTTGCTTAACTGGTTAGTGAAGTGTGCTCTTCTTATGTCTTGACCTTAGCTGAATAAATGGGATATGCAATCTTGACAGCTTGTAGATTAGTTTCTGTCAGGGGCTTCCTCCAGATGCTCTCTAGCCTCCTCCGGTTTGACTTCAGAGCTCACAAATCCTGGTTAAATCAGGCAGCTGGGCAAGCCTGGTGATGGAGGTGGCATTTGGGTGCAATCATGTCAGCTGCCATGATGGACGCTGTATACCAGCTCTCCACCAGGGTGTCAGCAGAAGCGCTAACCAGTTAAGAGGTTAATTCCTGCATGGCATCCGGGAAACCCACTGGGATCCAGTAGCCTGCGGGGGCAGACTATCTTAATGAGTCCAAGCTCCCCGCGGGGAAGGGGTGCCACTGTGAGGCTGCATTTGATCACGTGGTAGTCCGGCCGTGACAAGGGAACCAACTCAAGGTCAGTCACTATCAGGCCTCTCTCCCTCTGTGTGTTAGCAAAAACCAGGTCTAATGTGTGTCATGCCACATGGGTAGGGCCGTTGACAAATTGGGACATGTCCATGGAGGCCATGGTTTCCAAGAACTCAAAAGCTGGACCAGAAACCAGAGCCTCCGCATGGATACTGAGTTCCCCCAGAGCTAAAAGCCATGGAGACCTTTACCACAGCAGATATCAGTGCCTCCATACGGAGACTGGGTCCAAGAGTACCTCAAGGCTTCAAACCTGCTGACAAAATAAAGCCAAACAGGGCAGAAACAAAATAGTCCGAGACTTGAAAGGTTACTAATTTTCAGTATAACTTCTGAGTTTTTTAAAAAATGGACTTGGAGCAATAAAAACTCACAGCGAAATAAAATCGTTAGTCCTGAAAACGCTAGAACATTTGGCAGAGTTTTCTTCTTCCTTTTTTCTTGTTACCACAATGGGTAACTTCTATGAATTTAAAATAGTTCTTCCAGAACTTTAACTTGGCACTGTAAGCAGAAAACTTAGTGCCCTCCGGTGAAATCCCTTCAAGAAACATGGGATTCTGCATTATCTGAATAATCTTTATTCAGCCTTAATAGCAATAGATCCTCACATTTCAGTGCTGCGGTGCAGAACTACTTTATCAATGTAGATTTTAATTAGTCTGCATATTTGAAAGTTATCTCTGATTCGACTGGAGAAAACAAATGCCTCTTGATTAATTTCTCCCTGGTCAACATAAAGACCCACATCAAGATAAACTGATCCTCTTCATGTGGAAATCCATAATGAAATTTCAGCAACAAGATTCTTTTAGCACTTTAAAAACAATCACATTTGTTATAGAACTGAATGGACTGCACTAGACGCATATATATGTAGACATGCATGCACATGATGGCGGTTATATAAATAAAATAGTTATAAAATAGTGGACATTCACACACATACAAAAAGAAAAATTACTTACCTGTAACTGTCATTCTTTAAGTGGTGATTCTGTGAATTCATGCACACAAGTCTCTTCTGCGCCTGCACAAGTTTACTCAGAGGTTTCTAGTTCTGAAGAACTTTCAGCTCAGCTAAGTATAAAGAAAAACAAGTACGGGAAATGGAAAAATGGGGAATGCACCAAAGAGGCATATAAGCAAATAGCTAATAAATGCAGGGGGGGGGGGTGGTTTAAAAAAAAGGTAAAGCACAAAATGAACTTAGACTTGCCAGGGAGATTAAAGATAGTAAAAAGAGTTTCTTTAGTTATTTCTGCCGCAAAAGGAAAAGGGCTCAGCAGAGCCCGCGGCACAACATCAACCCTCGGAGGAGAGGGGAATCCCTAGTCAGGCAACACAATGAATGTGGGGAGGGTGGAATTGGCCGACTTGGTGGCAGGCCTCCTGCATCTTCACTCCAAGGGTCCTGCAGCACCAGAGGCTGCTCCACCTGTACTGGTACGGAAGCATCCAATGCCAAAGGTGCTTGCCGCAAGTTGTCCTTTGTCTTGTCCTTAGATGAAGCTTTTTTCTTCTTGTGGTCTTTGGTTGGTTTCGATACGCATTCCTGAGGCAGACTTAGGGAGAGGCACCAAGGAAGGTGGAAATGGTCTCCGGGCAGCTGCCGACAGGACCAATGGCTTCAAGATTTGTGTTCAGTCCATATCCAGAGAGAGAGAGAGCCTTCTTCCAAAGATGAGACTGGAGGCACCGTTGGTGAAGCCAAAGGGCCTGTTTCACAAAGTTTTTACAGTGGGAACAAGTGGGAAAGAGAGTGACTCCGCCAGAGCAAAAGAGACACTCAGTGTGGCCATCTGGTTGCGGGATCTCACTATTACATGCCGAACAACGCTTGAATGGCCCCAAAGAGGCCATGTGGCCATTAGGCTGAATGGGGGGGAACGGGAGTGGGGGGAAAGGGGACCCCCTACCCCAGGAAGGGAAGAAAGTAGGGAACTAGGAATGCAGGGGGGGAAATAACAGAAAAGGGTACACAAAGAAATGTTAAAAGAAGAATTTACAAATGGTTTGCTCTTTCTCTACAGCTCTAAGCTCCTAGTAACTCAAGTGGCAGCAAGAGAAGAACTGAGAGGGCCTGGCTACAGCCAGCCTATATGAAGGGGAGGAAGTCCTCAGGTGATTGGAATTAAGCTCTGGAAACCTCTGAGTAACCTTGCACAGGCGCAGAAGAGATTCATGTGTGTGCATATTCACAGAAGACCACAAAGAAGAAATAGTTCTTACTGATACTGTAGACATTCTGGCACTGGTGAGCAAATAACATAGGTAATGTAACAACAAATGGATAGAATGTCAGATTATCATTCAGGAGTCAAAAACCATGTGAAAGTCCCCATATGCAAACTGACACCACATAATAAGAGCATCGGTGTAAGAAGGAACCTTCAACGCTATCAAAACGATACATCACAGGACCAAACCTCTTGTTAAATTACAATTCAGTGGTTTCATATTTTCCTCTCTAGCACAGACAAATTAAGGTCAGCTACAAAGGGTAGGATGACATGTTATGGTAGGATGACTTGTTACCCTGCTTGGCTTTTAAATGCTGCCTTTTCAGTTCTGCATATCACATTTGCGTATTCAGCTTGCAAGCTAATTACCATGTGGCATTTTATTAATGTAGTTGTCAGTCTTTACTGGTTGCAATTTTTTCCTTCTGAACTCAAGGTTTACACCTGTCTCCTTCAACCCTGGATATGAGCAGCTGTAACTTAGGACATCCCTTCATACGAATGACCCAGCAGACTGCAGTCCACAAAAGCGGATGATACAGTGTTGTTGCTGTTTAAACCAACTCAAAACTGTGCTGGTTTTTATTTCAACAGACTGAGGGTTAAGCGGCCAAAATTACTGAGCTTATAATTAAAAACCAATAGCATCTTTGATCTCCAGTAACAATATTTCCGTGTTGCTGATTCAAACTGACAAAACTTGACACTTTTTCTCAGATGCACCTATAATAGCCACTGTTAGACATAAAAGTACCACACAAATGATTCCACCAAGTTCTGGCTCAAGAAGTACCCATTTTCAAGTGACATGCAAACATTAGTGAGCAGGAACAAATTAATTCTTCCACACTTTAAATTATTGGTAAATCATTTGCTCCTCAGAGTTTTCCAATGCTGCTTCCACTTACAACTGAGAGCAGTCATTATTTGAGGCAGCAATAAATAACTTAGCCAAAGAAAACAATTATATTAAAACAATACGTTCTTTATATTCTCGAACGCTTTCACGGCCGGGATCTGAGAGCTGCTGTTTTCGGGCTATAAGATGTCCTTTGTCTATATGAGTCACCATTTAATTTATTTGGTGAGTATGTCTTTCCTCTCATGTGGTGCTAAACCAACATTTTCCACCCTAGACATGCTAGTTGTAGGATAATGGGAGGTGCAGTCCAAAACATCTGAAAAACGCCAGGGAAGGCTATACCAAAGCTTTACTGTGCTTTCCCCCGCAGATACTCTTTTATGATACAGTATTTGCATTTTGCCTCCAAACACCCGTGTAGAAAATGTGTCTTTTACAACTGGTACAATAGGACGTAATAGGATGTAAACATTGTGTAATGTAGTTCCATGGTTCAATCTTCCTTAAACATTATGGATTTCAGTTTATGGTTGGCTAGCTATTCTACTTTGTAGTCACGAATCCACACAAAGTATTAAACTGGAATAAGCCCCACAAAACTTCCCATTGTGGAGCACAGTTGACTTCAATATTTATCACTGGGATCACTACAGTCAGGTAACAACCCAAATATAGTTACATGTAACAGCCAACAGTCCCCCAAAAAGCTCTCTGCAGGTTTGGGAGATCCCTCCTGAACAATCTGGGGAATGGGCCCGTGGGTAGAAGAAGGGATGAAGAGCTTTCCTGTCGTGAACATCCTTATCTTGGGACTCAAAGAGTTTGTTTCAAACTGTGGGTGGTGTATAATTATTTTCATCATTTGTCCTTTATGATACACCCCTTGCAAATGGGCTAATATAAAGAGCCTATTCACCAGAAACTCTCTCAAAACATAGTTGTTGTGAGTTGTTCGAGCTGTTTGGCCATGTTCTGGAAGTTTTTCTTCCTGACGTTTCGCCAGACTCTGTGGCTGGCATCTTCAGAGGGCAAGGAGCTCAGGGAACTAGGAGTTCTCTCTTTGGGTTATAAAGTGAGTGAGACTGGGGTTATAAAGTTGAGGAAACTTGTCCTATGCAGGAAAACAGGACAAGTTTCTATTTTCTATAGGACAGGAAAATGACTATGTTAGTCATTGTATTGTGATGAAGGGATTAAGAAGTTTCAATGCAATCAGGGGTAGCAATGATCCTAGATGGGTGTTGTTAGCTGTTCTATTGTGTGAACTGATCACCTTTGTGATTGTGTGGGGAATCATTGAGCTTTGACCTTTTGAACTTTACAGCTTTTCCGTACTGGAAGCCAGGCTTTGTTAAGTTTTAGACTTTCTTCTTTTTGTTGAAACTGTGCTTATGTTTGTGGATTTCAATGGCTTCCCTGTGTAGTCTGACATAGTGATTGGTAGTGTTATCCAGGACCTCTGTGTCCTGGAAGAAGATTTCTTGTCCAGTTTGTTTCAAGGTGTGTTCAGCTACTGCTGATTTTTAAGGTTGTTTTAATCTGTAGTGCCTTTCATGCTCTTTGATTCTTGTCTGGATGCTGCACTTTGTGGTCCCAATATATACCTGGCCACAACTACAAGGTATCTTGTATACTTCTGCAGTGGCAAGTGGGTTCCTTTTGTCCTTTGCTGACCATAGCATCTGTTGTATTTTTGAGGTGGGTCTAAATACTGTTTGTGGCTTGTGTTTTTTCAAAACTTTGTCCATGTATGGCAGAAATACATTATTTGTTGGAGGCTGTTTTTCTTTTTCAGTTTGGTGTTGTTTTTTGGTTTGATGGCTCTTTTGATTTGACAGCCATAAACGTGATTGGTTCACACAATAGAACAGCTAACGACACCCGTCTAGGATTGTTGCTACCCCTGATTGCATTGAAACTTATTAATCCCTTCATCACAATACAATGACTAACATAGTCATTTTCCTGTCCTATAGAAAATAGAAACTTGTCCTATTTTCCTGCATATGACAAGTTTCCTCAACTAAAAAAACCCCAGTCTCACTCAGTTTATAATCCAGAGCACAGAGAGAACTCCTAGTTCCCTAAACTCCTTGCCCTCTGAAGAGGTCAGCCACAGAGTCTGGCAAAACATCAGAAATTAAAACTTCCAGAACATGGCCAAACAGGCCAAAAAACTCAGAACAACTATCGGATCCCGGCCGTGAAAGCCTTCAAGAATACATCTCTCAAAACACGCCTTTTCTAACCAGATAAATGCCTCCGCAGTTTCTCACAAACCTGTTTGAAAACAGCACAAGGACTTTTCTACTCTTCTCCTTCCCTCCCAGCTGGAGATCCAAGGAGATTCAGAAGACAAGATAAGGGGGAAAGTGCCAACAGCAGGAAGTACAAATTGTAGCAAACAGCAGACATTTTCTGCATGTGAGATCCCAAAAAAAAGCACTTACAGTAACTTAACTCTTTAATCCAAGAATACTAAGCATCTTGTAATATGTATCTTACATTGTATTCATGTAAGCATATAATGATATGTTTATGATGTTTGTATAAATGTTCTCACAGCTCATCACAAGGCTGGAGACAGACGATCATCGTTGCCTTAGAACAGCTTGTGGGACAATCATTCTGACAAACAAATAGTTCACACATCCAGTCTTATGATCTTAGGCTGTTATGGGATTAGATCACTATAAAGGTACATTTGCTCATACCTTTCTCCTAATGAGAGGAAATGATCAGAGCTCTCAACCCTGTTTGTCTCTGATTTGCCGATTCTGAAGAGCTTCATGGCACAGTGGTTAAAGTGCTGTACTGTCACAAACTGGGGTTCAATTCTAGGTAGCAGGCTCAAAGTTCACTCAGCCTTCCATCTTTCTGAGGTCAATAAAATAAGAACTGTACTCAGGCTGCTGGGGGAGGGGGCAATGTGTAGCCCACATAATTAAATTGTAAACCAGCCAGAGAGTTCTTTAAGAGCTATGGGGTGGTATATAAGCAGAACACTTTTGCTTTTTGCTTTTACCCCTTTAATAAATCTCTTTCAAAAGACAATCATTTGTGTTTGGTTGCATTGTCTTTCTCTATCTCAGGCACCCAAAAGAACTGGTCCTACCAGAGGCAACGGACTAAAACTTACCCAACTTGAAAACAAGGCACAATCTTTGAAATACTCCATTGTTCTTTATGAGGCTACCTAAGTGGAAAGATCCCTCCTTGAGGCCTTTGTCTCTGTGTCAGGTCAGGGAGTCAGATGCCTAAACATCTTCTTAAAGCCCTACAGAACTTTACAGACATCCTAGAGCAGTGATGGAGAACCTTTTAGAGACTGAGTACCCAAACTGTGATTCAAAACCCACAAATTTTTCACAAAGTGCCAAAACAGCAATTTAACCTGAATACAAGTGGCTGTGAAGGGGCGATGTCGGGTGCCCACAGAAAGGGCTGCGAGTGCCACCTTTGGAACCTGTGCCATAGGTTTTTGTGATGGCTATCTGGCTCCTCAAGTTGTTTTACTTCAATTGGAAATACTGAGATACCAGGAATGAGCTGCCCACCATACATGCCAAGGAAGAGTCAAATGGACCATCAACGGAGACATGACAAGACTGCAACACTGGTTAATCTCTTTCCTTTTTATTTGATCCAACTGGCTACACCCAGTTAACTTTTCCAAATTTTATCTCAATCCCCAAATTAAATGCATGGGCCTTCTGCACCACCACCACCCCTTCACTGGCAAGGCAGGGGCCATTGGCCTCGATGAACCACACTGAAGAGAGGTGTCTGTGTGTGCACGAGCCGTGACATGTCTTTGGAAGGACTGGGACAATAAAACACCTCCCTCCCTTCATTTCATATGCAGCCTAAGAACATTCAGGCTCTGAGCCTCAACTAAGAAAATGCCTGGCCTTTTTTCCATTTTGCTAAGGACCTTACATCTAAGAAATAATTCCTGGCAAATCCATCTTTTGCCATGTATAACCTATTGGTACTGCTCTGAGGAAGAGGGTTTCGCCCTCAAAATATTAGCAACGTTTTTGTTAATGTTCTAGTAGCCTAAAGGTATCACCTGTTCCACTTTTGTATTCCCTAGTTAATAATAATAATAATAATGTGCCATCAAGTCAACCTCAAGCAATGGTATATTGTTAACCACTGAAGTCAACCTTCCAATTCTTCTTTATTATTGCTCTAAGTTCCTTACTGGATATGTAGGATGACTAATTAATCACAGGCCAATTACCCTTTTCCCTTTTGCATACTGATGTAGGAAGCTGATTTCCTTATTTTGTATACTACAATAAAATATCAGACAAATTAGCTTTGGATTATTCTAACCAATATTTAATTGTAAGGATACCTAGGCTCAAGTGGTATCATGGTATAAAGACCTTTGGAGCTGTAATAAAATTCATGGCCAGTTTTTAAATACCTTGTGAGCAAGAGAGTGTGGGTCGGTCCGCTAGCAATGCTGGTGATAACGAAGAAAAGATTAAAGAAGAAGAAACAGGGAAAGTGATAGAACCTATGAGGAAGATGAAGGATGAACAAAGAGAAATGGATCCAAGTGGAAAGGAAGGAAGCATAAAGAAACAGCACGAGGGTGATAGAAGAGAGGAAATAGAAAGTCCCACCATTGGGAGTTTCTTTGCTGTCGCCCAGGAGGCATTGAACTGGAGAGCGCATATAAGGCGCATCAAAAAGGGAAAGCAAGATAAGGAAATACAGGCAACCGAATGGAGAGCAGTAGGGAGAGATGTAGCCTCTCAAACTGAGTGTTTGGAGGTAGGAATAGGTAAAGGAATACAGGTGGAAGAGTGGAAGAAGTTGGGAAAGGATGTCACCGTACAAGTGGAAATGATAACTAAAAGGTTAATGTATAGTGTGGGGACCCAAGCAGAGATAGGGAAGACACGTTATATAGTAGGCAGAGAGTGGCACATAGGTGTTCAGGTTAAATTAGACAGTGAGAAGATAAAGAAAGACTCAGGGGTGCAAACAATATTGGGTGGTCGTCCAAAACTGTTTATGGATGCACAGACGCAGACGGGGGGGAGTTAATGATGAGGTTGGAGATGCACGAGGCAGGAGGGGGGGAAAGGTAGAGCGCACGACCCAAACGGTTAGACGGGTAACCCTTTTAACGGAAAGGGGAACTCAGACGGGGGGAGATGAAGGAAAGAAGGTAGAGTTGGGATTGCCTCTACCTACCCCTCCCAATTATGTGGGGTTACCGCTACCCACTCCACCAGGACCACCGAGAGTGAATAACCCCAGATCCATCATACGACCTAACATCAATCGGAGAGGTCTGGATCCGAATCCTCCAAGATGGATCCCCGGGTGGGGATGGAGCCAGGGGCCGGAGCACGATCCCCAAGGACTTGGACTCCCGTATATGGGTGCGGGTCAGTACCCCCATGTAGCACGCCCCAAATAAGCATACACAACCCCTTTCGGGGAGAACAAGTTATCTGTGAACCCCTGGTTAATCCTGTTTGTTGTTTTTTTGCCCCCCGCCCTTTAAGAGATACTAAGAGACTAGAATGCTGCTGGGAGCAGAGCGAGACGGCAGAACGGAGGTAAGCCGGCATTCTTTTCTTCCTTTTTTTCTCCCTCCCCTCACGCAGCCAGCAGCCAGGAGTGCGGAGGGGGTGGGAACACAGGAACAGCGACAAACCCCCAAGATCTCTGGTCCGAATTTAAGTGGCCAGCGGATCTTAGGGGTCGTGCGAAAAGGCTCTTTGTTAGCTTTCAAGTTTTTACACAGCCTAATATTGCCATCTCAAGCAATAGAAAATAATGTAAATATTATTTATCTTTTATCACGGATGAAACAGATAAGTGCTTGCCACAAAAGGGCAGTTCTCTCTACTCCCCTTCTCTGCTTTTATCAAAGCTTTTTATTCCATTTAATACGTTCATTGATCTTCACAAAAGTCTGCCATTTTTGCTCTCACTTTGCAGATGCTGTCTGGTCTACCTCTCATAGAGAAGTCATTAAAGCAATGTGTTGAAAAGCTTACTTACAACACAGTAAAGAAAGTATGTCAGCGTGCAAGAGTATCCCCTGAAAAATACAGGGTCATGAGAGCAAGATTTGAATCAAAGTAGGAGAACTGTTGTCACTTGAACTACTAAGGCACTTTGCCAATATATAGTAATTCCTACATATTTGTGTTGGTGGGGAGAATCCATGTAGTGAATTCATGAACTGCATACAACTGAATGGATGTTTTATTTTAAGCTTTTGAAGACTTCACACGTGGAGATGATTTTTCGACGTATTAATCATCTAACCTAGTTGAGGAGGATATCTTGGATTTTTATCTGACTTTCAGCTCAAAGGGACACTTGAACTTTGCAATTCTACAAGTGACTTTTGCATTGGTGCTGTATCCTAAGACAGCAGTGCACACACTGTAGCATTTGTTGTTGTTGCAATTACCCATGTAAGTTATATAACTGAATAAGAAAAGACTGATTTTATGACATTGTAAGCCCAATCCCACTACTAAAAACAAAACAATAAACAAAACAAAAACCTATTTAAATCAAGTTTAGCATCTTCTACATCAGTTTAAATTTTGGCATTTACATGAAGCATGGGCACTCACAAATTAATTTGGAATTGATTTTTTTATGTGGGTTGCAGCAGAGGTGCATTTTGTTCCAGAGGTGCATTTATTTTAGCACACATGTAGAACTGATTCATTGTAAAAGATTCCAAATAGACGAGAAAGAGAAAGAAACAATGATATGCTGGGCCAACAACTTTAATTATACAATGTAGCTAAAATCTTGTGAGGTGCTCATCCCTCTCTATTCGGCACTGGTTAGGCCTGAACTTAAGTACAGTGGTACCTTGTATAAAGGAATTAATTCGTTCCAAATGAAATTATGTTAAGCAAATTTTCCTTTATACAAATTCCCATAGGAATGCATTGAAAATGGAGTAATCCCATTTTTATGTTGTACGGATTTTCCCCATAGTCGGTTATGTTAAGCAAATTTCCTTTATCTCCGGAACTTTTTATGTTGTACAAATTTTATGTTATACAAGCTGTTTGTTATACAAGGGTCCACTGTATTGTGTCCATTTCCAGAAACCACATTTCAAGGAAGATTCTGACAAGCTGGAACAAATTCAGAGGAGGGCAATGAGGATGATGAGGGGACTGGAAACCAAGCCCTGTGAAGAAAGACTGAAAGAACTGGGGATGTTTGGCCTAGAGAAAAGAAGACTGAGGGGGTGGGGGTGATATGGCAGCACTTTTCAAATATTTGAAGGGCTGTCATACAGAGGAGGGGTGGGAACTGTTCTCGATCATCCCAGAGTGTAGGACGCGCAACAATGAGCTCAAGTTAAGAGAACCCAGCTTTTGGCTGAATATCAGGAAAAACTTCCTAACTGTTAGAGCAGTACGGCAATGGAGCCAATTACCTCAGGAGGTGGTGAGTGCTCCAACACTGGAGACACTCAAGAGACATTTGGACAACCACCTGGCAGATATCCTTTGATTTGTATTCCCTCCATGGAGCAGGGGGGTTGGAGTTGATGGCCTTAAAGTCTCCTTCCAACTTCTCTGTTCTATGATTCTGATTCAATGGCATTCCACTATATCAGATAGCAGTAATTTTGAAAAAAAAAACATTGTCATCCTCTTGCTTGGCTCACCCGCCCTTTCTGCCTTGCTTGCTCACCCCACCCCCAGGTTGCTTGCTGCCTCGCTCAACCTACCTTGCTTGGTTGCCCTCTTTGCTTTTGTTCGCTTGGCAGCCCCTGCTTGCTTGCCCTCCATGTCTTGTTAGGCCCCTGCCACCTCACTGGTCCCTCCACTTTGCTCCCCCTTCCCACCTTGCTAACCATTCATTTACCTACCCTCCGTGCCTTATATGCCCACCCGCCCTATCTCCCTCCCTCCCTTGCTAGCACCACACCTCTCTGCATGCCCCTCCTCGCTTCACCTCTTTGCCTTTCTCAGAGGATTTTGACCACTGACTTTTTTGTATCCTTTAAAAGATGTTTTAAAATTTAAAAAAATCACAGAAGAAAAAAAAACATGCGCAGACAGGTACTCAGTGCTTAAGCTGGGGATTTACCATGGAGAAACATGTGTATGTATGTATGTAGCTGTTAGGGGCAAAGGTTCTGCGAACAGTCCTATTGTTTTGTTTCATTGGCAGCAGAGATTTAAACATGCAAAACTGTTCTTGAATAATTAATAATGGAAATACTGAGAAGACTTGGCTTGAGGCAGACATCAACCTTTTTGTGGGGGGAAAGGCTTTAGCTACCTTATGGTGAAATTTGTGCTTGGCAAATCATAACAATATCAATAATGAATATTCATTGCTGTTTGGGTGGCTTCCCATTAAAACCCGGTATTTATGATTTTAAATTAAATGGTACATTTATGAGTACACGTCCCACATAAACAGATTTGCTATATGCATACAAATATTCTGCACGTATTCACCATAGATCTAATTAAACTGCTTAGCACAAAAGGTACAATAGCTTGTACTATTGTTGTACCTTTAATATCTCAAGACCCTAATGTCAGGAAAACTGTCTCAGGCCCTCACGTAAATTGACGTAGATACAAATGAAGCAATTAGCTGGTCTATTTTATATGAAAAGTTTGAGGAGAAGAGGAGGCCATGTCAGCTGATGATGATACTTCTTTGAATCACCAGTTTCTGAATAATCAGTATCAATCACTAATACATTTATTTTCTCTCTTCCATTGAACTTGCCATGAGCCTCCTCAAGGCCCATTTTAACGGGTTAATTGCATACAACATTCTTAACATGGCATAAACTGCTTGGGGCCACCTCTGTTCTGAATTTTGCATAATAATGCTCCCAGCCCCCAGATGTTCCTGGACTGCGACTCCCAGAAGTCTTCATCACTAGCTGCGCTGGCCAGGATTTCTGGGAGTTGCAGTCCAGGAACATCTGGGGACCCACAGGTTGAGAGCCACTGAATTTAGATGCTTACGTTTCTCAAAATACATAATGCTTCTGTTTTTCTTAGGGTGTTTTCCTCAACCTATTTTAAAGAAAAGATGGAAGAGCAAGGGCTTTGATTTGATTTGCCAGTGATTTGAGTCAAGATTGTTTTTTTTTTAAAGAATCCAACTCAACTCACAACTCTGAACCATTTTTCTGAGTTACATTTCAGGTCCCTATTTGAGATGGGCCTACCTATCTGCTGCCACTCCCACCATCCTTAGAGGCAGCAGGCCAGGCTTTCCCTCCAGGAGCTGGCTGCGGCCTCCACCCATGGACCTGCCACCCAGCTAACAAGGCAGCACATGTGCAGAGGCAGGAGGCGGTTTAGGGAAGGGAAGTTGGCCTGCTATCTCTGCCCATGTGCCTAGGCCTGCCCAAGTTTTAATTTTAAAACTTCCCTTTCAGGCCTATTGTCTCTATGCATGTGCCAGCCCATTGGCCAAGTGATGCAAGTGCAGCATGAGTCTTTGGATCAATGTACTGAGTCCCAAACCTCAAAAGGCAGGGCAAATGACTTGAGACTTGAACACAAGGCTTGGGAGTCAGGCCTGAAGACTTGGACTTAAATCTGAGATGAGGGTACAAAGACTTGAATTCAGATTTGGGACTTGGATATGAAGATGTGCCAACATTCCTGGGAAAAGGGGCTTCACTTTAGGCATCAGGAAGGTTTATAAAGTATGGGAAGATACATTTTCAGATAGCCTGAATGTCCCAGAAATGAACAGACAGGCAGTGCAGCTGCTGCCTGTGCCTTTCAACTGGCCCAAATCAGCTGCCCAGCTGGTGCATTTTGAATCATCTGACATTTTTGAACCAATTTACTAAACTAACAACAGGATTTTGGCCAATAAATTATATAAATCTTCTTTATATACATAACGATGCTCCATTGCAAACATTTTAAATGTTAATTAATATACAACAAAATCGTTTTATTAGTACTAGGTTTTATTGCACTTTATCATTTACATTGAGTATTTTATTCTCATGCTTGTTATGTTTATTGTTTTTCTGTGGTGCACCATTCCAGATCTCTTCAGAAAGAACAGCATGTAAAATAAAATGAAATGAAATAAATGTATGAAGTGGAAAACTGGATAGTGAGTAAAGCCAACAGGAAAAATGTCAATTCATTTGAAATGTGGTGTTGGAGGAAAGCACCATGGACCATGGACCACCAAAAAACAAATACAGTGGACCCTTGTATAAGAAATGGTTTGTATAACATAAAATCTGTACAACATAAAAAATTCCGGGGACAGGGGAAATTTGCTTAACAGAATCACCTATGGGGCAAATCTGTACAACATAAAAATGGTCACAATTAGGGATTACTCTGTTTTCAATGCATTCCTATGGGAAATTTGTATAAAGGAAAATTTGCTTAACATAATTTCTGGAACGAATTAATTCCTTTATACAAGGTACCACTGTACAGTAAGTAGGTGCTAGATCACATCAAGCCTGAGCTCAGTCTAGAAGCAAAAAGGATTAAACCGAGGTTGCTGTATATCATGGGTAGAGTCACTGCAAAAAACAACAGTGCTGGGGAAAGCTGAAGGTAAAAGAATATAAGGAAGGCTAAATATAAAATGGAATGACTCCATACAATAAGCCATGGCTTGAGTTTGCAAGGCCTGAATAGAAATGTTAACAGCAGGACTTTTTAAAGGTCACTGATTCATAGGGATTCTGTACATCGGAAGCAACTTGATGGCACATAAAAACAGGAACATAAACAGCAGCTCTTTGTCAGCATATTAATTCAGTAAAGCTTTAGTTGATTAATCTCTAGGGACCCAAATTAATTAACAGGGGTAGATCTTTGATTATGGATATTGAGAATGAAGGCCATACTTACATATTATTTTTAAGCTGTTGGTTGGTTGGCTGGCTGGCTGGTTGCTTGCTTGGGTTCTTGGTAGAATTCAAATCCCACCCCCTTTCTCCTTAACAAGAAACCAAGGCAGCTTACAACACTGGAGGACAAGATTTAAAGATGAAGATGAAACTTAAATACAGTAATAAATAAATATAACTTGAATAAAAGATGCAGTAATACCTTGGTTTACAAGCATAATTCATTCCAGAAACCAAAACACTCTTATATCAAAGCAAATTTCCCCATAAGAAATAATGGAAACTCAGATTATTTGTTCTGGAGTTCAATAAACTAGATCAGGCATGTCCAAACTTTGGCCCTCCTGATGTTTTGGACCACGACTCCCAGAATTCTAAGCTTAGATTCCCAGTGACAAAGGACTGTGGGAGTTGTGGTCCAAAATATCTGGAGGGCCAAAGTTTGGACATGCCTGGACTAGATACTATCTACACAAAATTCCAAAACTCACAAAAGAAGTTGGCTAGAAGTCCACGTCCACACAATGGTTTAGGTACCTGGCTGTAGAAATTGCTCTGCTTGGGACAAATAACTGGATTTTACTCTGTGACAATAACAAAATGCAATTTGTAGCCATATATACACTTGACTAACTGTCCCATAACTAAAATGATTTGAAAAATAAGAAAATATATTGAAAACAAACTAAAGAAAACTTAAGAAAAATAAAACAAATGCCTAACCTACACTTCCCTTTAAAAAATCTTCATGGCTGGTGCAAAGGAAACCTCCATTCCTCTCTCTGCCCTTTACTTTGGAGGCTGCCTGAGATGGAAAGTTCCAGACAATCACCCACAATCCAAAGGGGGGGAGAGAGAGAGACCATTGGCTCATATATGATCATTTGACCTGCTCCAGTTACTTGTATTGCAAGACATTGCTTGTTGATCACAGCAAAATTTAAAAGAAATGTTAGCTTGTCTTGCAAAACACTCTTAAACCAAGGTATTACTGCATGCAACTGTTAGCAGTATCAAAGACATTATTTAAGGCTAAGGACAATGAGTATACAACTGTTGTTCATATCATTCAAAGGCAACATTAAACATAAAAGCAATAAGTAAACAAATGCAGAAAGAAAGAATCATAGACTCATAGAGTTGGAAGAGACCTCAAGGTCCCAGTCCAACCCCCTGCCATGCAGGGACCCCCATCACAGTATTTCCAACAGATGGCCATCCAGCCTCTGCTTAAAAATCTCCAAAGGAGACTCCACCACCCTCCGTGGCAGCATATTCCACTACCGAACAGCTCTGTCATGAAATTCTTCAAATGGAATCTCTTTTCCTGTAGTTTGAAACCATTGCCCTGCATCCTAGTCTCTGAAGCCATGGAAAACAAACCTGTTCCCTCTTCAATATGACATCCTTTCAAATATTTAAACATAGCTATCATATCCCCCCTCAGCCTTGTTTTTGAAAGGCTAAACATTCCCAGTTCCCTAAGCCATTCCTCGTAAGACATTTCTTCCAGACCTTCAACCATCCTGGTCGCCCTCCTCTGGACCCACTGGAAGTTGTCAACATTCTTTTTAAATTGAGGCACACAGAACTGGACACAGTACTCCAGGTGGGGTCTGACCAGAGTAGAATAGAGTGGTACTATCACTTCCCTTGATCTAAACACTATGGTTCTGTTGATGCAACCAAGAATTGCATTGGCTTTCCTGGCCGCCACATCACACTGCTGACATGTTCAATTTGTGGTTCACCAAGACTCCCAGATCCCTTTCACAGGTACTATTTTCCAGCCAAGTATCTCCCATCCTATATCTGTGCAATTCATTCTTTTTACCTAGATGTAGTATCCTACATTTCCCTCTGTTGAAACCCATTCTGTTAACTTTGACCCAGCACTCTAATCTGTCAAGGTCATTGTGGATTTTCACCCTATCCTCTAGAAAATTACCAACCCCTCCCAATTTGGTATCATGTGCAAATTTAATTAGCATACTCTCTATTCCTTCCTCCACGTCATTAATAAAGATATTGAACAGCACTGGACCCAGAATAGAACCCTGGGGCACCCCACTGATCACATCTCTCCAAGCTGAAGAGAAGCCATTTATGATCACCCTTTCGGTGTGATCAGTCAACCAATTACAAATCCATCTAACGATAGCAGTATCTATCCCACTTTCTACTAACTTCTTAGTAAGAATACTATGGGGAACCTTATTGAAGGCCTTACTAAAGTCCAGATAAGCAATAGCCACAGCACAATGCCAGTCTGAGAAACGGAAAACACAAAAATGGAAAACTAAAAATCCAGTCAAAATGGTAATTCATAACAATACAGAAATCCCCCGCTTATCATGGGGGTTAGGGACCCAACCCGACACATGATAAAGGAAAATCCATGATATGCCATTGCTGTGTCAGGTCAGGACTGGGGGGCCTCTCTGGGGCCTCCTTACACTTACCATAGGCCTGGCCCTTCCCCCAGCAGGCTTTCAACAGGCTTCCTGGGAAGCCAGTCAAAGACTCCAGAAGTGGTTTTGGGCAATCCAGAAGGCACTTCCGGTTTTTTTGGAACTCACTTCTGGTTCACCGGAAACCACTTCTGGAATCTCTGACAGGCCTGGGAAACCCATCAAAGGCCCACTTGGCGCAGTGCCAGGCCTCAAACAGGCTCACATAGCTTGCCCCAGGGGGCCTTGACTTCATATACTGTGGTCCTGCGATATACCAGGACTGCAGTACAGTATATGAACTGCAAAAAGCAGGGAACGACTGTACACCAAAAGTCACATAACAGATAGCTAGTTACTGAAGGAAGGCTTCCCTGGAGAGAAAATTATTTGCCCGCCTACAGAAGGACAGCATAGATGGTGCAAATCTAGCCACCTGTGGAATGGAGTGTGACAATCTGGGAGCAGCAACAGAGAAGGCCCTCTCTTGTGTTCCCATAAGACACACCTGATCTGGCTCAAATAGAAGATAGTTTTTGAGATACTTTGAACACAGGCTATTTAGGGCTTTATAGGTTAAAACCAGCACTTTGAATTGTGTCTGGATACTGATTGGTAGCCAGTGGAGCTGCTGTAACAGGAATGTTATTTATTTATTTATTTTTATATTTATATACCGCTAGATTTTCCTGAAGGAACTCAAGGTGGTTAACAGATATAAAAGTTCCATAGTACAAAGCTAACAAAAATGTTGTGTGATCCCAGAATGGCCTCCTTGCCAGATGGGCAGTATAAAAATCTAATAAATAAAATAAAATAAATCCCTTTAGCAAGTCCTAGTCAGCAATTTGGCAGTTGCGCTATTGGACCTGCTGAAGTTTCCTGGCAGTTTCCATCAGTAGCTCTACATAGAATGTGCTAGGATGGTTCAGACAGGAAATAACTAGGGCATATGTCACTGTGGTCAGGTCTGGTATCAAGAAACAGAAGTAGTATGAATTGTGTAAATGCACTCTTGGCCACTGCTGAGACCGGGGCATCCAGGCTTTAGAATGAATCCAGGAGCACCCCTAAGCTTCGCACTTTTTTTTTCCAATGGGAGAGTAAACACATCAAATACAGGCTGCTTCCCTATACCTTGATCTCCCTGACCAGAAGCACCTCTTTCTTGTCTGGGTCAAGTTCCACTTTGTTGACCTTCATTTACTCCATCACTGATACTAAACACTGATCTAAAGCCAAAGTAACTTATTTGGATTTAGGTGGCAAGGAGAGGTAGAGTTGGGTGTCATCCACATCGTGGTGATACTGAACCCCCAAACTCTGCATAATCTCTCCCAGAGTTTTCACAAAGATGTTAAATCAGGCCTGCCCAAAGTCCGGCCCGGGGGGGGGGCAAATCCAGCCCGCCAGGCCATTCTGAGTGGCCCGCGGCTGGCTGGCCCACCCCTCCCTCCCCCTCCCTCACCCCATGTTTTTTAAAAGAAAATGAGTGGGGCTTGCAGTGGGGTGGCAGGGTTGGGGAGCAACCGGCCCCTGACACATTCTCAGCCACCAAATCTGGCCCTCCTTACAAAAAGTTTGGGCACCCCTGTGTTAAATAGTATAAGAGACAAAACAGACCCCTGAGGGAGTCCACAGGTCAGCAGCCAGGATGTTGAATGTGATTCCCCCTACCACCACTTTTTAAAGTTTTCTCCTCTAGGAAGGACTTGAGTCACTGTAAAATAGTGCCTGCAAGTCCCCATTACAGAGATATGGGTCAGGAAGATACCATAGCCAATAGCATCAAAAGCTGCTGAGGAGTTCAGTAAAACAAACAGGGACATAGATCCCAGATCTACTTCCCCGCATAGGTCATCCATCAAGGCAACCAAAGCCATAACAGGTGTGAGGCCAGATTGAGATGGATCCAGATAATCCATTTCATCCAGAAACTTCTGGAGCAGAGGGGCCACAACCCACTCTAGCACCTTCCCCAATAATTGGATATGAGATACTAGTATCTAATTATTCACCATTTCACAGTACGAGGACAGCTTATTTAACAGTAGTGTAGTTTTAACTATTGCCTCCGTTAAAAGCATTAGGAGATCTTACCTGTTGAAAGGAGGCATTCACCACTTCTCCTACCCAATTAACAAATTCCTTTCTGACAGCTTTTACAAGCCAGAAAGGGCAAGGATCTAGTAGACACGTGGTAGCCCTCACCTTCTCAAGGATCGTGACTATATCCTCAAGGTGCAAAAAGTGAAACTCATCCATTAACCCAGGGCAAGCAGGATCCATTCCATAGCTATGTTCTCAGAACCTAAAACAATAAATCAGAGCAGATCTGAGCAATTTTTCCTGCCCAGTGTTGTGCAAATTCTTCAGAACAAGCTAGTAGCTACAGTGTGGTCTGCATTATCTTCCTGGCAGGTAGCAGACCTGTGACCATTTGAAAAAGCTCCACGGGATGACTCCTTGTGGATGCAGCAGTTGCAGAGAAGACTGGCAGGGTTTATTGCTGCAAAAGAAATGAAAGAAAATATTTTACACTGCCAATAAGCTGTTAGAACACACAATGGGCTGGAATGGCAAATTCTGAGTAGGACCGCCCAACAAACTGTACCCATCTCAACTAGAAGAGACAGAGGCTACCAGCCAAAAATATCCCCAGAAACAAAATTCCAGAACCTATTCCAGGCAGAACATTCCATTGGTCTGCCCTACTCAGAAGTCACTATTCTGGGCTGTTTCAAAAGAGTACTACAGTATTTATTGTGTTTGACGTCCACAACATTCTTCCGAGGAAAAGTGCTCTTACAACACCATATTTCCAACATATCATTTTTTCCCCTGTCAGCTTCCTTTACTATTCTGCTTCGCAGAATCATAGAATAGTGAAGTTGGGAGGGGCCTCCAAGGCCACCATGTCCAACCCCCTGCTTGATGCAAGAATACAAGTCAAAGGGTATATTTTCTCCCTTACATAGCAAATGGGAATACAAGACTGTGGATGATCTTAGACCAGCCCTGCCCAAAGTCCAGCCCGGGGGGCAAATCCGGCCCGCCAGGCCATTCTGAGTGGCCCGCGGCTGGCTGGCCCACCCCTCCCTCCCCCTCCTTCGCCCCATTTTTTAAAAAAATCTTCCGCCAACACTGACACCGGCGGGAAGTTTGAGGGGTTGGGCCGGCTGGCCAGCCGGTGAACAGAAGCTTGTGGGGTGGGCGGCCAAGGGTGCGGGCCACCTCCACCAGCACCGTTGGGAAGCTTGTGGGGCTGGGCACCACCGGCATCACCCAGAACCTTTGCAAAGCTAGGCGTGCGCATGCAGGGCGGCGCGGGCACAGGCTGCCGCCACCGGCATAGCTGGGAACATTGTGAGGTTGGGCGCACGCACAGTCCGTGGGTGAGGCTTATGGGTCAGTGGGTGGGGCTTGCAGTGGGGTGGCAAGGTCAGGGAGCAACCGGCCCCTGACACATCCTCAGCCACCAAATCTGGCCCTCCTTACAAAAAGTTTGGGCACCCCTGTCTTAGACGGTTACTTCATGTCCATTCTCGTTCCGTGAGGAAGTTCGTTGCATGTTGACGTCGTTCGCAGTCACGTGGTCTTCTCCCGCTTCTGTCCCTGTTCCCGTGTACCCACGGGCATGATTGATGATACTGTCCTTACTGGGATGACTGTTACCGCACATCCTAGTTCTGTGATGAGATGTGAAATTCTATGCCTTTGTTCTCTCTTTTTTTTTCCGGTCCGACCTTCCGTTTTTCGGTGTTTTGATTCTCTGAAGCCTTGCCTTTAATGCAAGTGGGACCGCGAACCGTGATGAAAGGGACGTGAAGTAACGGCCTTGGTCTTAGTCTCCAGTGACACTTCTTCACATTTGGTCACCTTTTCTGATTCCTTTATTGCTACCTTTCTGACTCTCAGCCTTCTTCCATTGTCTTGACGGTAGTCACAATTGGGATTAACATTAGCAAAGGTATACCAAATTTTCCACTATTTCAATTTCTTCATTGTCAGTTTTAAAGTTGTATCGTTCTTTCGTAGTCATGATTTTTGTCTTCTTGAGGTTCAGCTGCAATCCTGCTTTGGCATTTTCTGCTTTCACTAAAAGTTGTCATTGCTGCTTTCTGCCAGTAACATGGTGTTATCTGCAACTCTTACATTATTGATGTTTCTTTCACCAAGTTTCCAAAGTTCACAAGTTTATTTAGATTTAATAGCTTATAGGTGATGAAGAATAGGTCACAGGCAAGAAAAAAGATTCTCATTATTCTTTCTTTGAAGTAGACTGTTTTCAAAGAAATGCCAAACTAGTGTTAGTATTTGGAGACAAATAAGAACAGTGTACATTCTGGTCATCTAAAAATAAGATTCCTGTTAAACTGGTGGAATCACAAAGATCTTCAAAGAAATTATTCATATTAGAATTGATATATGGACATAGCATTATAAATAGATCTGTTCTTGTCTATTTGCTTTTCTTTAAACAGGCTGACTTTGAGTGACATGTCAATGTTCCACTTCACAGAAAGCTAATGGTTCTTATTATCTAGGAATGAGACACCTATTGTCATCGGACTCAACTTAAAATGAAAGGTTAGTGCAATTACTGCAGTCAAATTCAAAGATGTGATTAATAAATTAAGACATTCATTATTATAAAATGTCTACTGGGTCAAATAGTCCGAAGAGTGTTGTCATCTGATGACTCAGTTAAAAGCCTTACTTATCTTTATAAATAGCCTCGGCTACAAAATGGAATCATTACTGAGCTGATGAAAAGTTAGTGGAGTTAATGTTAGAATGTCTTGGAGTTGAAGCTTCCCCCCCCCCCTTTTGGGAGGCATTGTTTGTTTGTGTTTTATTTACATGCAGTCATTCATCCAAGGAGCTGGAGGGGCACATATTGTTTTCTCTCTCCCTATCATTTTTTTTAAATCTCACGAAATCCTGCAAGGAAGGTCAGACTGAGGAGTATGTGACTGGCCCAAAATTGCCTAGTGAATTTAGAACAAGCTGGGAGTTGGAATCCAAGCTTACAAATTCTAGTCAATACTTTAAACATAGCACCATGGTAGCGTTTTGTAAGCATTTCTGTGCATACCTACAAAATCCCATCCACACAAGTAACTTGCTGCTGTTAATTTCCAAAGAAATTTCATGGCTCCCGGCATTACTGATTACAATACCTTTTCTTTTTTACATTTAGTTCTTTTTTAAAAAAAAACTACAGAAACAATGGTCTAAAACTTGGTAAGTTTCATTAAATGCCCCTAAATCCATTCAAATTCCTCCGCAAAGATTTTTACCCGAAAACAATAACAGGTATTGTGTTACTTGTTGTACCAAAGTGTCATTTAAGTTTGCAAAACAAATTTCATTGTAACATTTTTACTGCACAGAAAGACTTGGTTCCTGTACTCGTGTGTTAATTTCAAGCTGTGCTCAAAAATTACTCAGTTAAGTAAGGGGCTGCATAGGAGTACATTTTATTTGGAGGCTCCTTCTTTGCATCCGTTCACACTGCTTTGGTAGCTCCATAATGTCTCCTCCCTTCATCAGAGTCTCAATGATGGGAGTTCCCCCCACCTACAACTACTACTTTGTATGTTTGCATGTTTGTTTGTAATAGAAGCTTCCTATGATTGATTCTGGACCTTGCACATACAAACGTATGCTCTGTTACTGAGCTATAGACTCTTCTTCCTTCTCTGTAGATTGCCTAATGTGATCTGCAAAGGGCCCAGCCCTACTGTTAGGTACAGTGTGGTAGTTACCTCAGATAGTTGATTTGGGATCTTATGATAAGACAGCAAACAACTGTTTAATATAGCCCCCTAACCCTAGCGTAGCGGAAAGAGGAGCACAAGGAGCTACTGCAAGATTCTGTGCACAGGACTACTGCCCCTCCGGGGGGGGGGGCATGTTATGCCAGTATGGGATGGGATGGGATGGGATGGGATGGGATGTAGAGATGGGCACAAAATGAATAAAAAATTCATTTCATTATTCGTTATTCGTTTCATTACATAACAAAACGAATAACGAACAGCCCCCTCAAAGAAAAATGAAAGAAAACAAAGTGGAAATTTCTGTTTTGTTCCCTTCGTTTTTCGTTTCCCCGCCTCACCAGTGTCTCTTACCTGACGTCCAGGTCGGGGAGGCCTCCGGGCCAACTAGCGTTGCTCCTGCAGCTGACTAGCCCCTGTGGAGGGGGCTTTGGAGGCCTTGTGCCGTCCACCCGGATCCCAGAGCAGCTGGCGCTGGTGAGAAGCCTCTGCAAAGGGGGCTTCAGAGGCCTCCCGCAGCCAGGTGCAGCCGCTGCCAGGGCTTCGAAGACGGTGGTGAGGCCTACGGCTGCCTGGTGAGAGGCCTGCCGCCGCACGGCGTGGCTGCTGCCAGGGCTCTGGAGGTAGTGGTGAGGCCTCCCGTTACCCAGCTGCCGCCACCTGGTATGGCCACTGCCAGAGCTCCAAAGGTGGCAGCAGAGCGGTCCACTGCTGCCCAATGCATATGCTGCCGGGGCTCCAGAGGCTGTGGCAAGGCCTCCGGCCACCCAGTACAGCCACTGCTGGGGCTCCAGAGGTGGCGGGGGCAAGGTCCAATGCCACCTGGCACAGCTGCTGCCGGAGCTCTGAAAGTGGCGGTGAGGCCTACCGTTGCCCAGTAAGACCTCCTGCTGCCCAGCGCGGCCACTGCAGGGGTTTTGGAAACAGCAGCGGCGAGGTCTACTGCCACCCAGAGCAGCCACTGCCAGGGCCTTCCAGGCTGCCACAGCCGTTGCCGCCAATCTGCCAAGGTGCAGCCTGGCGAGGCCGCGAGGAAGCTTCCAAGCAGCTGCTGCCACCACCAGAATCGCCACTGCCGCCAGCCACGTAAGCCGAACCAGTTCATTTTGGTTCGTTCATACAATTGTTTTAAAAAATTGTACGAAACAAAACAAAAGAAACTGAGGGGAGCCCCAAAACAGAACAAACAGAACCATCCATTTTCTGTTTCATGCCCACCTCTAATCATATGGTATGGTATGGTATGGTATGGTATGGTATGGTATGGTATGGTATGGTATGGTACAATGGAATATGACACTATTTACCACTGCCTCATTCTTCTGTGAATCATGACAGATATCTCTTTCCTCAGATACCAGAGATAGTGTCCTTCTGGGAGTTTAAGAAAGACAATGATGCTGAACTCTTGTCTTCCCTATAGGTAAGTAGTGTGCCACTATGTGAACAGAAGGCTAGACTAGACAGGTCTTTGGTCTGATCCAACAAGAGCTTCTTCTTAAAGTTTTTGGAGCACCTGACAACACAGACTAAAAATCAGGAATTATAAAAGGCTACAGAAAAAAGAAATTAAGTAAAAGCAGTGTAAATAGGTGGGAAAGCACTTTTTTCCATTTGATAGAATTCTAGGCATTGTAGTAAGAAGTAATATTTTCTAGCTGTGTCTGTCCACACAGTGCAGTAGACATCATTGCAAAATCATACAACGCAATATTTTATACACTAGAAGGGCAGAAATTTCTGCAGCAACCCATGGTGAAAGGGTTTGTGGTTATCCAAATAAATAATAAGCTGGGAGATTGAGTAAATGAAATTTAAACTCCAAGAAATGACATAAATATGCATCCATTTAGGACTATAATTCACACTTACAGAGCAACCCCAAATATTTTATGAAACTCATATTTCAGCAGATGCCAGCAGCTTGCCTCAGAAGGCAATACTTACCCTTGTACAGAACACACCTATACCTTTGGCCACAACATAGGCACAGTTAAGATATGTTATGTGTTGTTCAACTCTTGTATGCAGAACCAAGAATATTTTTACCATATATTCTCTGTTGGGGAAAACAAAACTCTGCAGGAGACACTGGTACAATCACTGGTAAATAAGTGTATTGCAATCAACAGGAATTTGTTCATTAATGGTTTTACTGCTTTTTAAATCCCACTTTTAAGGGATTATTGATCTATAGGTGGTATGGACAACTGGTTGAAGTTCAAAAGTGAATCGTATTTTTTATTCTACCTTATTGTGGTTAGTCTTTTGCTGTACTGTTTCTCAAACTGCAGCGTCCATTCATTAAATGAAGTAAATATAAATCAGTAATATCCTAAGGGGAAAAGTTGGATCTGGGATGTGGATCTCTGCCACTTTCAAAGTGACATGAGCTAGAGCAGAACTGCTCTGTGTGTGCATGCACGCGCACGTGTGTGTGTGTGTGTGTGTGTGTGTTTCATGCACTTACTGATAACACAACCCTTTCTGGTTTTAAGATCCTTTTGTAAGGCATACAGCTGGCAGAGGCAGCTGTGACATCCCGATAGAAATCCTGTACGAAATGTGAATGAAAAGACTGGAAAAGAGGGCACAGGCCTATACCAATTCCAGCTTATCACCTAACCCTCGTTCGCCTATTCCAGTGATGGCGAACCTTTTAGAGACCGAGTGCCCAAACTGCAATTCAAAACCCACTATTTTTTTTACAAAGTGCCAATACAGTAATTTAACCTGTATACAGGTGACTATGAAGGGGCGATGTCAGGTGCCCACAGAAAGGGCTCCGAGTGCCACCTTTGGCACCCGTGCCATAGGTTCGCCATCACTGATTCTGACAGGAAGCAGAGCCCCTTCCCCCAGGCCTCTCTGCCCACCCACACATCAAACTGGAAATGCTCGGCTTGGGCACTTTCTGGGCCTGTTCTGTGTTTCGTTTGCTTCCCGTTGTCTGGCTACCTTCTTGGTCCTTTCAAAAGCATCTGCAGCTGCACAAAAGCTGCTTTAAACTGGCGGCTACAGGCAGTGAACAGGAGGTGAGGGGGACATGGCAAGTTGCAGAGAGTGGAGGCGAAGGCAGCAAGATGAAGGCAGGCTAGAACTGTTTTTTCCCTCCTGGCATAGAAAGCAGGAGAGCCCAGGACCCGTCAGCTAGTTCCCCAATACGATTGTGCTATTTGGTTTTAAACAAAGACACCATCCAAATATCAGTCCAATTGATTTTATTTGTCTTATAGGAAGTGCCTTTTTGTTTGTCTTTTTAATGCAAAGGGTGTTGCATTAAGTAATAATATCTGCAGTGAAGGAACCTCAAAGCTGTTTCTGTTTCACAGTCAGGAACAGAAGGGCACAGACCTGTTTTCCAACCTTGAGAACCAAATCTTGCTTTCAGAGTGTTGAAAAAGAGAGCGAAATGCCCACAGCTGAAACCTGGCTTATAGTCTGGCGAATGAATCCTCGTGTCTCTCATCCAAAAGGAACAGTTCCATCCACAATCATTATGCAGACCTGAACAAAATGCAAGGCTTGGAGCGAGAAGAGACAGGATGGCATTGGAAGACATCTGGGCAATTCTCTCCTCGGTTTGTTCCCTGAACAATTAGATATTATGAGAGCTTGATCCATGACCCAAATGAGCTGGAGTGCTTGGATTGAAATTGATTGTGGCTGGAATAGAAACAAAGGAGATGCAGGTGCCAGAAAGAACCAGAGGCACAGCTGTCACTGTGACTGATGTTTTTCTCCTACAGCAGATTGCATTTAACAAGGTAAGTTTCATTTTAACGAAACAATATTGCCACAGACACAGGCTATTTTCCTATTTCCCCATTTATAATACCTCTGCTAGTTTTATTGCTTGCCTAATTAGACAGAGGCTTTATTTATTTATTTATGACACTTATATTCCACCCGACTTAGTAGGACCTCTATTCTTGGCTGTAACATCAATAAACCCTAACACACATACACTGTATGCCAACATAGAGAAAAATGCATAATACATACTAGGCTCTAAAACCTTGTGCAGACCACGGGCATGAGAAATTCTCCCACACCTGTACCAACTCTACTGGGCGCTCTGCGCCTCAGTTGGTCCACGTGCCTACGCCAGACCCTGCCATCTTCAATGGTCACGTAATAAGAGACTGGCCCAGACGCTCTGGTAATCACCCCTGGCACTCACAGGGGACCTCTGGCATAATTTCTCACCCAGACCAAATCTTCAGGAGCAAAATACCTTGTAGAGTCGCTCTCTGCCTGTGGAGGTGCTCTAGCATTGCGGTTTGGCATTTTGTCTGGGTGGACATAGTCCAGCACCGTTACCAGCCTTCTACCTAGGAGCAGCTCTGCTGGCGACTTGCCCGTAGTAGTACACGACTTGCATGCTGCAAGAACAACATTCGGGCAATGCGCGTTGACCAGTCACCTTCCATCAAGCATGCAATAGATCCTTTGGCTGTCTGTACCATGCGCTCAGCCTGCCCATTGGATGAGGGATGAAAAGGAGCTGAGGTGACCCCTCTTATGAAATTATCAGCCAGGAATGCCCTGAATTCTTGGGATACAAAGGCTGCTCCATTGTCTGACACAATGGTCTCGGGCAACCCATGGGTTGCGAACAGCTGTCTCAACACTTCGATGACTGCAGCTGACGACATGCTGGGAACCATAGCCACCTCTAACCATTTAGAATATGCATCAACGATAACCAAAAAAACCTTTCCTTGGAATGGCCCAGCAAAATCTAAGTGCAGCTGGCTCCAGGGAGTCCGGGCCTGCTCCCACCAGTGGACTGGTGCTCTGGCCACTTCTGGGCGCACTTCCTGACATGCCTTGCACGTCCGTACCCATTGTTCAACATCTTAGTCCATCCCAGGCCACCATACATAGCACCGGGCCAGCGACTTCATCCTGACCATTCCCAGATGCCCCATGTGCAGTGTATCCAGAACCCTGTTTTTCAGTGGCGCTGGGATGATCACCCTGTCTCCCCACAGGAGACAGCCCTTATGCAGGGATAGCTCATGTTGCCTTGTTGCGTATGGTCTAAATTTTTCTTCATGCGGGCCACCTGGCCATCCCCTCCCCACCCAAGTGAGCACATGGGAGAGAGCGGTATCTTTCCTCGTTCTCTCAGCTATTTCAGTGGCAGTTACAGGGCCCCCCAGAAGTGTTTCCAGCATCATTACTCGTTCCGCTGGGGCAGGATCCGCATCTCTCACACCAGGAAGGGGCAAGCAGCTTAGTGCATCAGCGTGGCACAACCTTTTCCCTGGAACATGGGTCAGGGTGTACTGGAACCCATTCAGGAAGATAGACCATCGCAACATTCTGGGGGAGAGAATCTGCAGCGTCTGTTTGTTCGGGTTGAACAATCCTAACAGAGGCTTGAAACTTTTTAATCCCTACCACTCTTGCCAGGGCTTCCTTGTCAATTTGTGCGTAGTTGCGCTCCGTTGGCGACAATGTACGAGAATAGAACGAGATGGGCTTTTCTGACCCATCCGCTTCCCTATGGCTCATCACAGCTCCCAGCCCATACTGAGAGGCATCACATGCCAGGACAAGAGGTTTCGACTCGTCATAATGAGCAAGGACGCTCCTGCTAGTCAGCATGCCCCGCAAGGTGTCAAAAGCCTTCTGCTGAGCCTGAGCCCAATGCCACACACTCTTTTTCTTCAATAGTTTGTGCAACGGTTCCTCTATTGAAGCTTTCTGAGGTAGGAATGAATGATAAAAGTTAATAAGTCCCAGGAATGACTGTAACTCCATCTTGTTCCGTGGGCGTGGTGCCTCAGTAATGGCTTTAATTTTAGAGTCAGTGGGGTGGATGCCCGTTGCATCCATTTAAAACCCCAAGAAATCCACAGATGGCACCCCAAAACTGCATTTTTCCTTTTTTAGCTGCAGCCCCACCTCTTTAAATTTGAGTAACACAGCACGGATACGCCCAACTAGTTCCTGGGGGTCTTTCCCAGCAATCAGAACATCATCAAAAATGGCAATACCCCTGGCAGACCCCTTAACAGGTGCTCCATTCATCCTTGAAAAATCCCTAGGGCCACACAAACTCCATACTGTAACCTGTTTACTTGGAAAGCCCCTTTGTGTGTTACGATGGTCTGTGCTTCCGCAGATTGCGGAGTCACTGACAGCTGCTGGTAAGCTTGTGCCAGGTCAAGTTTGGCAAAAAAATTTCCCCCACCTAGTTTTGCCAACAGCTGTGAGACGACTGGAATGGGGTATGAATTTCCCCTGAGTGCCTTGTTGATAGTACATTTGTAATCTGCACAAATTCTCACTTCCCCATTTGCCTTAAGGGGTGTGACGATAGGAGTCTCCCACTTAGAAGAGTCCACAGGTGAAAGAACTCCTGTTTGACCAATTTGTCCAGTTCCGCCTCAATCTTGGGTTGCAGCGCAAATGGCACTCGCCTTGGCTTGAGTCGGATTGGGGCCACCCTGGGGTCCAGCTCAAAGTCAATTGGAGGCCCTTTATAACAACCCAGTTTTCCACTGAAGAGTTCGGCAAATTCCTGGCCTAACGCCTTGCCCAACTCTGGGGAAGTTTGAACTGAGTTGAGCCCTGATATACACAGTCCCAAGGCGGGAAACCAGTCAGTACCCAGGAGACTGGGGCGACTCCCCTTTGCAATCACCAATTTAAGCACGGCCTGTTTCTCCCGGAATTGTACCCTCACTGCACACATTCCTAGAATGTGGGTGCGGCCAGCCATGTATGATTGCAAGGTTGCTGGGAATGGTTCCAGAGAGGGGAACTTACCCCCAGGGAAGAGCCCCCTTGCAGTCTGGTCTGAGACAATGGTGAATCCCGATCCGGAATCCACCTCCATGTCGCATGGTTGACCCTCAATCTTCACTTTGACGGATGTTTTGCCTTGCGCCAGAAACTGCACGGTCTCTCCGTTGATCTCTGTGAGATAATTGCAGTCATCCAGGAGATGAGTTGTGGTGGATGATCTGTGATGCATTGATCTAGGTGATCCCGTTGCTCCAGCTGCCACCGACCTACAGGCCCTGGCGATGTGTCCTGACTTTCCGCATGCCCTGCACGTAGCATCACGAAAATGGCAGCTTTTCCACTCATGGTTACCGCCACAGCCTGGGCAAGCGCCTCAGTGATCTTTGGCCAATGCATCAGCCTGACGCACCAACTCGACACCACGGACTGGGCTCTGGCTTGGACTAGCCTCTGGTTCATCCATGGCATGGGCAGCCTCTACCCGCAGCTGCGTTGCCTTGCAACTGGCATTGAGCTCTTCCTGCTGATAATTCTCTGTGGCGGTGGCCTCTTTCAAGACGGAGGCAAGGGTGACATCTTCCTTTGCCACAATGCGCCTTCGGGCTTTTTTGCTGCTGAGCCCCCCAACAAATTGATCCAAGAGAGTGTCTTCAAGATTTGGGAAGCCACAGTGCTGAGCAAGCTCCCGGAGTCCTGCCAGGAATGCAGCCACAGATTCTCCAGCTTGCTGCTGCCTTTTCTCAAACTCCAACCGCCAGGCCATCTTGGTTTTGGTAGGTGCCAAGTGGCTTGTCAGCCGGGTGAAAATGTCTGTGAGTGATGTCTCACTCAGCTTTGCTGGGGCGAGCTGTGCCTTGGCCAACATGAAGGTCTCACGCCCACAGCAACTCAGGAACATGGCCCTTCTTTTGCTGGCATCAGTGATTCCTTGAGCCTCCACGAAGAACTTGAAGCGTTCAACATAGTCCTCCCAAGTGTGGGGCTCTGATTGGATGGAAGGGCTCCAATACCCGTGGACTTTCCATTCTCCAGGTGGGCAGGGTCGTCTTCTAAGCCGGCTGGTGAGTCTTGTTCTCCACTGCGATCCGGACTCTGAGTCAGCGTGATGATCCTCTGCTTCTCAGCATTCCGGATCCCACCTTCGTCGCCAGTGTTGTAACGTGGGGTTTAGTGATTTCAGTAGTGATTTCAGCTCTTAGACATAGCAGCCTGGAGACAGCTTCTAGTGTAACAGCTCTTTATTCAGGGAGAGAACAAGACTGGGGACTGGGGAGGGGGAGCTACATTTATAGGCACCAGGACTGGCTAGGAAAAGATACATTTTGGAGGGAACAATTACAAGCAATCACAAGGCTGCCTTTTGGCGGGAACCAATAGGATTGAGGATCCAAATGCAGCAACTTGAATCAACCAATAGGCCTGTTCCCTTTGGAACAGGAAGGCAGTTACTTCAACAAGCAATTACAGATAATAGGAATACAGATCAATACACAACAAACATGTTTCAGTCACGTTTCATGTACTGTATGTCAATTAATTCAGAGTTGTCTCTTCATAGATTACTGAACATTACTTTTCATTTTTCCTCTGGAAGATTATTATTGTGTATATTCATGGATTCATATAACTTTGTTACTTTCTGGCAAATGGTTTTTCTGAAAAGTCACCTAGAAATTCAGGAACAGTTATTACCATATAAAAGACTTTGACAATAAATAAATGCCTGCTGAGAATTGTACTTGTATATAGTTCTTGAAATAACCCTTGAGGATCTGGATGAAGTACTGTAGTTCTAACACTGCTCTCAATGGATGGAATTTATAATTATAGAAAGGCTGAGCTCTGAAAGCTGATCAAGATGGAGAAGAAAGACCACAACAAGAACCAAAGAATTAGAACACATATCAGAACTATAGATGCTTCACATTTATAAAGGATTATATACTCATTCATCATATATGCCAGAATGGAGATTGTGGGCAGAAATCCTATATGTTCAGCATTTACTCTTTATTTTATTTTATTTTTATTTATTTATTTTTTGCTCCATAAGACGCACTGGACCATAAGATGCACCTAGTTTTAGAGGTATGTATGTGTGAAAAAATATTCACACATACATAGTGCAGTCCTGTTATATCTCCAACCATGCTGCTCTTGGGAGGCCCGGAGCTGCATGGCTGGAGAGTAAAATGCAAAGAGATGCTGCCCCACTGCCCAGGTGTCTATGCTGAGAAGCCTCTGGCCCTTGCAGAGGCCTCCAGACCTGGTGCAGGTCTCAGCCCAAGCTGCAGCCCCAGTGGAGGCTTCCCAACCCAGCTGTTTTAACATTCCCTTGAATGATTGGTTTTTTTCCATAGAAGAGGGAGAGCAAACAGCCCTACCGGAGACTATAGAGATGAGAAATGGGCGAGAGAGTAACCACCCACAATGGTGACTATAAAGCTGCTCTTCATTGGCTGAATGGGAGCACTCCCTCCCCTGGATTCACATTCTGTCTGTCTTGAAGAATGGCTCTATGGTCATATGGTCCCAATATATGAACCATTTTCACGGCCAGGATCTTAAAGCTGTTATGCGTTTTTTCAGGCTGTTTGGCCATGTTCTGCAAGTTTTTCTTCTTGACATTTCACCAGTCTCTGTGGCCGGCATCTTCAGAGGGCACGGAGCTCTGGGCAGTTTACAATTTAAATTAATTAAATTTAATTAAGCAGGCTACACATCCCCCCCCCCCAAAGCTAGCTGGCTACTCATTTTTATGACCTTGGAAGGATGGAAGGCTGAGTGAACCTTGAGCCTGCTACCTAGAATTGAAGCCCTGGGTTGTCAGCAGAATTTGGCTGCAATGCAATAGTTTGACTGTTGTGCCACGAGGCTCCCAGTCACAAAATGTGACTACATATTCACATTGGATACACCATTAGCAGCAAACATGCCTACATTAACCCTTGTAAATCAACATGAGTTGTCACAAATTGAGAGCATCTGTCTTCAAATAGCTTTCACACCCAGTATTCTGTTATTGAAGGATATAGCTATACACAGCAAGAGAACTACAAATTGACCCACTTTGGAGTCATACCTGGGAAGATGGCTTCCCCAGTGTAAATTCACATTAACTGGCCATACAGGGAAAGTGATGGAAATTGATAAAGACCCTTGTTTACAGCCTGTTAACATAGCTCTCAAGTAGCCCTCCTGGTTTGCAAGAGGCACACCTACAGACAAACTACCTTATTAAGCTATAATAAGGGCCAAGAACCTTGATAGATGTTTTCTTGGTAAACCCATTTCTATGTGTTTGGAATTACAGCATGGCAGCGAACTGTAGCCATCACTGGACAGCTGCCTTTGGTCCTTTCCAAGAGAAAGGAAGCATAGAAATATTTTTTAAAAAATTAATAATAAATTCAGACTGGCCATTTTGACTTCCAACTTTGCCCTTCATATAGCACTGCTTTGAGGCACTGTAAAAAAAAAAGTCCAAAACTGTCTCTCAGCCTCAGCTGCTCCTTGTGGATCTGATTACGGAGAAAAGTGCAAGTGCCCACGCTCTACTGGTGGACATATTATTCACATAAGGACCTTACAACAGGAAAAGTCCATGTGCCATGGAGTCTCTGTCTATATTACATTTAGTCAAGTGATCTGTCAGCAATTTACTGTTCAAGGCCACACGTCACTTGCAAAAAGACAGGCCCAAAAGTTGAGCATTCACAGATCTGTCAAGGAGGATAGCAGAAGAACTGACGTGAAGAACTGAAGTCAAAGCCAAGAGTCAGTTACGGTATTTTTTTTCTTGTGCAGGATATTATTTTTGTCTAAAATTGTTAGACTAAAAATAGAAGGTTGCCTTCTTGGAAGTAAGCCAAGGAGAGAACTTCACAGTTGTGAAACTGTAATTTTGGTTTGAAAAACTGGGGGCCATCTTATACCCGGGGGAGTCTTATAGACGGGAAAATATGGTACTTCTGGAGGATGAAGCGGCAAGACAAGCTAGCTCAAGGGATCCAAAGGAAGCAGCTCTGAGTGGGAAAGTTCTTTATTGTTCTTGCCTTGGGTGCCTCCCTGCTTCAGCAGCATCCATTCCAATTGCAGGTGTCAGAGGCTGCTTTTACACGACCCCTAAAATCCGCTGCAAAATGCTCGCAGATGCGGAGCATAAAATTGTTTTCTCACCAGCAGCGGACTTTAAAAAAAAAATAAAGTACGACCACGCCACTTAAGCGCGCCCCAGCGTATTTTACAAGTACCTGGTCTGGAGGAGGTAAAATCCTTGTTGCTGTTCCTTGTTGCTGTTTTAAAGCATTGCATACCTGGCCATCCTCCACTTTTTGTTTGTTTTTGTTGGGTTCCCCCCCCCTTTAAGAGACAGGAATCCTAACAGGCTGGAACAATTAGCTGCTGCCGAAGGCAGGTGGAGGTGAGCCTGCATTTTTTCTCTCTCCCCTCACCACAGACAGAAGAAATAGAATCAGAGTGTGGGAGGTGGGAACACAGGAAGCAGAACAAAAAACATGTTGGGGGGAATCTGCATTTAAGTTGCCAGCGGATTTTTAGGGGTTGTGTAAAAGCAGTCAGAGAGCTCTCCTGGCAGTGCCTGCTGATTCCGTGTCTGTTTGCCAATACTACATTGCACCCCCCCCTGCCCCCCCCCAGTGAGTCATTGGCTTTCTCTGAAGCACAGAAGCTCCCATCACCCTGGCTTTCTTCCTCCTCCCCCACTACCTGAGCATCTGCTGTTTCTTCCAGATGGTGTAGAGATCATCCTTGTCCTCTCCTTCTTCGGAGGAGGACTCATCCTGATAAAGCACGACAGCCCCAATGAATCGGACCACAACTAAGGTCTCTCTCATCCAAGGCAAACATGGATTCCGTGCAAGCAAAAACCCACCACAGCAAGGGCAACTGATTCTCTGCATCAGTAGGAATACAAATGCAGACCCTACTACTCTCTTCCCAGAACCTGATCCTAGACCAGTTATGACAGCTCAAAACATTTTGCTACCTAATGTTGGGGGTTGGATTCCTCTCCATGCACACCTGAAAGCCAACTAGCTTAAGAGTGTCACAAAAGCACCATTTTAGATATCTGTTTGCATGTGCTCCTAAACTGCTCTCTGGAAGCAGCTCCCTGTGCAGGGAGGCTAGCATTCTGGCAAAGGTCAAGGGGCAGAAAAGAAGCCCTTTCCACTGGAGTGCCGTCTGCCCCTCCCAAGAACAATTACTCTCTGTGGTGGGAGTTGAACCGAGAATGGGAAGAACTGGGCAAGGAACCAGTAAGGGTGGCTAAGGAAAGGGAAAGGGAGATTAAACGAGAAGAGGGATCACTGACTGGAGAAGGAAAAAGGGCGGGAGGATTTGAACAAGGGATGACTGAAGTGGGTGAAGGGTATATAAAAGAAGGACGGGATAATTTTACCACCGGATTGGGAGTGGGTTTGGTTAAAGAACCCTGCTACTCAGAAATGGGAGTGTTTAATGATGGCCAAGGAAGAAGCAGAAAGCAGGCAGAGAAGAGCCCTTAGGGAGGGGTGTTCTTACTGGGGAGAGAGAGAGAGAAGCTTGGGAGTATCAAAAGAAAGTGAGAGAAGAAAACAGATAGAACAGGAAAAGAGGATCCAAGAGAGGGTGGGATATGAAAGGAGAAACAACCCCAGCCCTATACGACGGGGAGTTAGAGTGGAACCGGAGGGGGAGAAACGTGAGAGGGGAATCTAAAGAATGTGGCCCCATACTCACTTTGGGAGTCATGGAAGGAACCCAGAAGGGAATCGGACCAGCACCCCGATCACCTGATCATCTATGCGGTCCCATGACATCTGCCTGTTTTAAGCGAGACAAAAAATTCCCTACCTCTCTGGTAGGTCTTGAAAACCTCGCTTAAGGGGGTGTTACTGAGTTTTATTTTTATTTTTTCAAAAAGCCCGGTGGCCATGGGGACATTTTTGGACATGGTTTATCTACAAATTTAATCTGCATTTAAAGGGACGTGGAATAGGATCCCACACCTATCATCCACCTTCCCAGACCTTTTGACAGAGTTCCACTGATCAGATTCTTGGTTATCCTGAATCTTTCAGAAGGGAATATCTTCTCTAAAAGTAACTTTGCTCAACTTGCTCTTTCCCTCTCCCTTCTGTTCAGCTGTTAATTAACATGGTACCTGGAGAAAAAGGCTTAATGACCTTGGATGCATTTCTTCCTACTAGAAAATGCACAGCTGCAAACTGTCTTCCAATTAGTGCTTCTTCCTTTGTGGCCACTTTTCTCTGGCAAAAATCAACGAGCCTGAATTTTACAAGGAAACTGAAGCCTGGATCCTAGCTACCTCAAAGATCGAATCTCACATTATGAACCAACTCAGGTGTTAAGGTCATCAGGAGAGGCCTTTCTCTCCATCCCACCACCCTCACGGGTACATCTCAAGGGAACACATGAAAGGGCCTTCTTGGCTGCTGCGCCCAGACTCTGGAACTCTCTCCCACTAGAGACGAGGACTGCCCCATCTCTGATGTCTTTCCGGAAACAGACAAAGACCTTTCTCTTCAAACAAGCTTTCCCTGAATGATGGACTACCTATTATGTGTGTTTTATATGAATCTATATGATCACATAGACTTTGTGTTTATAATCACTTATAACCTTGTGTGATTGCACTAAGACAATGTTTTCAATAGAGATGAGCACGAATTTTAAAAATGGTGTTTCGTTTGTTGTTTGTCAGTGAGAGGTCCGTTTCGGTTCGTTTCCATTTTTCGCAAAATTTTTGGAAAAATTTCATTTTGTTTTTCGTTTTTTCGTTTGTCGTTTCTACCCGCTTTTTGCGCGATTTTTTAAGCATTTCTGTGCACAGGCGTCCCCCAACGCCCCAGACCAGAGGGAAAACACTAAAAAAATGGATGCTGGCAGAGACACAGTATAGACTGGGTACGCAGGGAGGCTGCAAAGGCAGCGGCGGGCGCTGCCCAGGGTGCAAGGCAGCCACAGAGTGACTGCACTGCGGGGCAGGGGGGGTACTCACCGAGAGGTACGCACGCACGCACGCACACAGGGAGTCTGCAGGACTGAAGCTAGAGTTGCAGAGACAGCACTCCCACCCTAACTCCCACCAGAGACTGCAAGGAGGACGGGGGCTGCCAGAGCTTTTTATGCCCTCTGTGGCTGCCAGACCTGCCCAGTCTGCAACCTGGGCATGCTATTGGTTGAACATGATCCCATCACATGGCTTGCCTCCATGTTGTGGCTGGAGTGGCGACATCCTTTTTGTCATCCTTAAAGGGAAAAGAAAAAATACATCGCGATGGGAGAAGACAAAAACAAATGTTTTAAGGACCCCAATGCTCTGGTAGGTAATAATTTCAAATAATTATCGCATTATCGCTGCATTTTTGCGCATGTGCAGGGCGTTTTAATACCCAAGAAATCAATATTAGGCATCTGGGAGCCATTTTGGGTCGATGTTCCCTAACTCCCCTTAAAGGAAAAAAATACAGCGATCTGAGAAAAGACATAAATGCACGTTTTAAGGACCCCAACCCCCCGGTAGGTATTATCAGACAGTATAAATAATTATCGCTGCATTTTTATGGATGCCCAGGGCATTTTTTAACATTTAAAACAGCTCATTTCATTGCGTGTCGCCATTAACGGAAATGAAATGTAATGAACACAATTTTCGTGGTTCTGTTCGTTTCGTTCCATTTTCATCACAATTTTCGTTTGTCATTTCATTACATAACGGAACGACAAACGAATAATGGAAACAAAAAAATGTTCATTTCGTGCCCATCTCTAGTTTTCAATGTTAGTTTCCATCACTCATAACTTTTATATGGAATATTGCTCTCTTTTTAACTGCTCACATTCTCTTGTAGCTGTAATGTAATGTTGCCTTTTAATGCTATAAGATGTTCCTCAAATCCCTATTCTCAATACTTGAACATGTCTTAATTGTACTGGACTGTATAGTGTCCCTCATTACTGTAAGCCGCCTTGGGTCCTTTTCCAAGGAGAAAGGCGGGGTAAAAGTACACTAAAAAAAATTTCTTGACACTAAGACATTATGAACAACAAATTCTGTATGCTGTCTTGAGAAATTTACACTTCTATTAGTTGTGCACTGTTGCTTAGGGAAGTTACTTTTTCCAAGCTATAATTCCTGGAGTTATCCAGTCAGAATGGCTACATGGTACATTACCTTGAGGGAAACCCTCTAGGCATGGGTGTTTCATTTCGGAAGGGAATCAGACAGGGAGGTGGGATGATGCATATCCTTGCACAGCTCCTGATTGGCCAGTGCCAGGGAGAGGGAAAGATGACACATCTCACACTGTTTCCTGATTGAAATTTTGCCCAGTGCGAGGTAAACAAAAGGTAGGAAAGTGGTTGATTTTGGTTCTGGAGGGTGGGACTGGGTTCCAACTTGTGCCAGCTGTAATCACATGTTTCATTTTGGAACCAGTCCCCTTCTGAAACGAAATGTCCATGTCTAAAACCCTCTCACTAGCATACAATACTTTCCTTTGCAGTTCTCTGGTAGGACTTTTCCAAAGTATAAAAGGTAGGGCAGCCCATTGGAGCTGTTTAGAAATGCAAAGACAGAACCCACGGGAAACAGCCTGCTATGTTATTCCAATATGCCAAGTGATCACAGCTGAACATAACCACTTCAGAGCTGAGATCCTGAATCTATCTACCTTGGAGGTTTCTCACAATTTCCTTTGACATAAAGCACAGTCTACCCGATAAATCACAGCGTTGGGAACATTGTGTTTCTCCAAATGCATTTTTAAAACACCAAAAGCCTATTTATAAGGCTTGCTGGGCCAGATATCAAAGAAGAGCACACAGTGCTACCATTGCTAAGAGGATATTCCAGAGTTATAGAGAGGGAATGCCAGGGCAACCATTTGAGAGGAGCAGAGTTTTATTATGCTCCACCTACCTTAAACAATGCTCCACATACTGTATGTGTTTTTGCTTCACATTTTCGTTGCTTTTTAAACTTTTCAAATTAAGTTTTGAAACTGCTTTGAATGTTATTTCTTTCTTCTTCTTTTACTTTTTGCAACATTTTCAATTAAATAATAATATTTTCAAAGCAGTCTAGTTATTTTGAGTAGAAGACAACTTGACATTAAATTGAGTTCGTGCCTAAGGCATCTACTAGATCCCTTTCTGTTTGTTGGTATTTTTGGTATTCTTATCTAGCAACCTTGTAAGATTTGGTACTCCCTGGAGCATGAAAGAGTCAGGGGATGGGGGGAGGGGGCTCAGAGTGTTGGGAGGAGACCAGACAGGAAACTCTCCCCTACTCAAGGAAGACCTAGGCAGTGTGCTTAGTGGTAACACTTACCAAAACTGAAGCTTGGTTCACGTAATCATCTACATCAGCCTTCCCCAAACTGGTTCCCTATAATCCACATCCACAACTATCCCAGGGCAATGCAGCCGTTGGGCAGGTGGCTACAGGAATCCAACACAATGGCAGAACATCAGAATGGGGAAAGCTGCCTTGACCAATGTTTTTAGTTCATTGTAAACAAGCCAAAGACATGTCATGAAGTCAAGGGAGTCCCTCTCTTCTAAAAGTAGGGATAAATAAACCCTCCTTTTCAGAATCAGTGCCCTCTCTGAGTGGAAGAGTGTCCTGCTCTCTGTCTTTAAAATTAGAATGAAATAGATAAGAGTCATTTAATTAAGATCATGAATAATTTAGACCTAATCTGTCCTTCTCAATTCCCTTAGACGCTTGTTGCAAATAAACTACATAGAGGAAACAGCTGGGCAGCAGTGAAACAGAGACTGTGTCCATATCTTTTAAACAGTGATCAGGTTTTGTTTTTTTTCAACAAAGCAGTCTGATCTCTCTCTCTCTCTCTCTCTCTCTCTCTCTCTCTCTCTCTCTCTCTCTCCCTCTCTCTCTCTCTCTCTCTCTCTCTCTTTGCATAAGCCAGTCAAGAAGAAAACAATGCATTGGTTCCTAATTGCTTCTTTGAAGGTCAAACACTTTCTAAGTCAAATTCTGAGTTAGTTTCTCAGTGACAGACACAAAATAGATTGTGTTGACACAAAATTAAAGGAAGAAAACAAGACAGAGAGAGAATGAAGCAAAGAACAAAATGTTGTGGCACCTTAAAGGCTAACATTTGCTTCAGTGCAATCTTTTATCCTCAGACATAAGATAAATTATCTAATTCATGAAATCGATGACCACTGCCTCTATGGCAGTGTTACATGTAATGACATAAATCAGAGCAGTGATGTGCTACTATGGTAATTAACAAGTTGCTGCTTGCATTCCTAGTCACATGACAGTAGAACAACATTGCATGCAGTTAAAAATACGTGCACACTGCATTGATCAGCTGCCCCTATGTATCCCATTACACACAGAGCTGAATTTAATCTAGAATCAGATTGGATAGTGTTTAATAAATTGTTAACTAAAACATTATCCCCTGATGAACCATGGGATTTGTCTGAGTGAGTGGCCTTGACCACAAAAATTCCCATTAAAATATAGCAGTTAGTCTTTAAGGTGATGCAATGTTTTATCATCTTTCTTCTAATCTAATCTAATCTTTATTATTTATTTTTCTTTTGTTCTTGTAGAATTTGTAAAGAATGACATACAGGTTGTCACTTTTGACCCCTATAAACACATTTGGTATAGAAGACTTCAAAAGTGCTGTTTTTTCTTATTGCAAAGATGCTTTCCTCAGCTTGGCATTATTTTCCAGATCGACCTTGAGTCCTGTAATGCTACGGTTGTTTTATCAGAGTGATGTGTAAAACATATGAAAACTGTAATGTCAATAAAAGCAGTCTGTTCTAAAGGATGGGATCCCTTCTTACAATCTGTTCTTCTAAAGGATGGGATACCTTCTTACAATCTGTTCAGTAATGTGTTCCCACTGAGCTCTAATTTCTCAGTGTTTCAATTCACATGGAACCACCACCACCTGTGAGGGTTCCATTAAAGCCACCAGCGGTTCCAATGGAGAATGATCACTGGAGTCAAGTAATTTATCAAAAAACATCAAACTTTTATTCTCGCCATTGGCGGGCATTACTTCTTTAATTTGTTCATTAACATCTTCAACGTCAATAAACTGTAAACTGTTTAAACTTCCTCCATTCACAATATTATCTCTAACAGTACCAATATTTTGAAATGGATTGTTGTTATTTATTTGAAGTTAAGGGGAGTCTTCACTATTATTGGTCCATAAAAGTGGGTCCCGCAATAATGGTGTCTCACTGTCCCTAGCTGCGTTTCCCAACCCCAGCCAGCGATCCATTGTAAAATGGCACCTCCTCCTCTGGTCACCGTTACCGTGTTGGTCACCTTTACCGGACCCCCTACCACTGTTACAGGTGTAGGAAGTGGCAGACCTATTGCCGTAGCCGTCAATGGTTCTTTATCTCTCTGCACTCCTCTACCTGTGTATCTGACAGTTTTCACTCCATCCACCATCCTCTTGTCTCTGTCTGAACCTCCTTTTCTCGACACCCCCTTTTAATTTCTCTCCTCTCACTCACCCTCTCTTCCCACTCATCTGTGGACACGTCAATCAATAGGAATCCTTCTACCACTGGAGATTCCTGTCCCTTTCTATGAATATTCATATTTTCACCCTGCCAACTTTCCTCCCATCCTATTAAATCCTTCTCAGTCTCATTTCCAGTAATACATATCATTCCCTTGTTTTCCATATTCAGTCCTTTCATATCCTCTGTTATTGATTCCATCTCAGTGGACGGCATATCTCCTTTCTCGCACCACCTCAAAGATAGCAGGGGTTTTCCAGATGCTTCCCCCTCCATGCATTGATGGATACTGAGGCTGAAAATGAACAGAATGGAGCTAGAGAGCTCCCCTTTATCCCGTTACTAGACAGCAAATGGTTGAGGCTGTTTGGCTGCTCAAATGACAGACTTAAGAAAACATTTGGATTTTAAAAATATTTTTACCTGCATTTCTCCTTAAAAGGACCCAAGGTGTTTTACACGATTAAATGGACAATACAGTAGTTAAAAGCTAAAAGCAGTGAGTATAAAAGTATTTAAAAAGAATCAAACAAGTAGTATATTAAAAATGAAAAACAAAAATCAATACTAAACCCTCTCAGACTGCTAGCCACTAAGGAGAAAGCAAAAGCAAAGTGTTCTGCTTTTATACTGCCCCATAGCACTTCAAGTACTCTCTGGGCAGTTTACAATTTAATTATGCAGGCTACACATAGGCCCCCAGCAAGCTGGGTACTCATTTTACCAACCTCGGAAGGGTGGAAGGCTGAGTCAACTATGAGCCAGCTACCTGGGATTGAACCGCAGGTTGTGAGCACAGTTTTAGCTGCAGTACAGGCATTTAACCACTGTGCCCTGCCTGAAGAGAATGTTTTTGATGAGCAATAAAATTTTACTCAGTAATAGATTGACTGAGTTTAGGATGGTATTTATTTTATTTTATTTTATTTGTTTTCACAGCTTATATGCTGCCCAATACTCAAAGGTTTCTGGGCGGCTTACAATTAAAAAAAGTTAAAACATTAAAATGTCAATAAATAATTAAAACAATAAAAACATTACACTAAAATTGCCATCAGGACCCACAATCTATATTATGTCAGTTTAAAAAAAAACCTCTGGAACAGGAAAGTTTTTACCTGGCACTGAAATGTCATCAATGTTGGCGCCAGGCAGATAGCCTGGGGGCAGCTGCCCTGTGTCTACAAGCCATCCCTCTCACCTCCTTGAGGGATGGCTCCTTCAAGAGGCACCCTGGCTCGATCTTAATTGTCAAGTAGGTTCATATGGAAAGAGGTATTTATTATGATTTTATTTTTGTACTTATTGACTACCCGATTTTCCTGTAGGGAACTCTGGGCGGTGTACAGCATGTCACCAAAGCAACTACCCAACTATAATCCCAATATAGTGAAAACAAACATTGTAAAAATACAAAACTTGATAAAATACTGGCCAAAAACGGCCAGCAAAATAAACCAGGCACCACCCACCAAAAAAGAGTAAGCTCCGGCAAGAGAGAGAACAAAAAATAATAATAATAATAATTCACAACCACTATGACAAGATGCGCAGAAGTCCCCAAAGCATTGCCTGAAGAGTCAAGTCTTTAAGGCCCTTATGAAAGCCGCCAGCGACTCAGCCTGCCTAATCTCCAAAGGCAGTTTATTCCACTGTGTCAGGCCCACCACCGAGAAGGCCCGATTCCAGGTCGAAGCCCTGCGGGCCTCTCTCGGTGTGGCCACTCAAAGAGAAAGGGAGAACAAGGCTCTGGTTGGTCAGGACGAGATTGACCTCTAGGAGATCCGCTCCATCAGATAGACAGGTCCCAAGCCATGGAGGGTTTCGCAAACCAAAACCATAACCTTGAACCTTATCCAGGAGGCAACAGGCAACCAATGCAAGCGAGCCAGGATGGGGGTGATGCGGGCATACCTGCTCGCACCAACCACCAGCCTGGCCGCCGCATTCTGTACCCGCTGCAAATGCCGGACAAGGGTCAAGGGCAACCCCATGTAGAGAGCGTTGCAGTAATCGATTCGCGAGATCACCAACACCTGCACAACTGTCCAAAGAGCGTCCACATCAAGGTACAGGCAAATCTGGGTGATTAGCCTAAGCTGGTAAAAGGCTGCCCTGAACACAGCTGCCACCTGGGCTTCCAGGGGCAAAGCCAGGTCCAGGACTATGCCCAGACTCCTCACTCGATCCACCAGCTGAAGTGTAAATCCCTCCAGACTGGGGAGAGGGCCACAGTACCCATCCGGGGACACCCCCCCCCCAAGGAACAGAACCTCCGCCTTCCCGGGATTGAGCCTGAGCCTGAGCCTGTCAGTCCTGGTCCACTCCACTACTGCACCAAGGCAATGGTTAAGGATGTCCACAGCTTCTGTTGCAGAGGTGGAATAGGAGAGATAGAGCTGTGTATCATCAGCGTACTGATGACAGCAGACTCCATAACTCCAAATGACCTCAGCCAGTGGCCTCATGTAGATGTTAAAGAGAATAGGGGATATAGCCGACACCTGGGGCACCCTACAAGAGAGTGTCCATGAGGCCGACAGAACACCCCCCACACCTCTACACTCTGGCCTCGACCACTGAGGAAGGACCAGATCCAGTCCAAGGCAGGACCTCCAATACCCACCTCACCAGCCTACCCAGGAGGATACCGTGGTCGATGGTATCAAAGGCCGCTGACAGATCAAGGAGGACCAGCAGGATAGATCAACCCCTGTTGGCCCCCCTCAATAGATCTTGCAATGCAACCAGGGCTGTTTCTGTCCCGTGCTGAGGCCTGAACCCAGACTGGAATGGATCCAGTACACGATCTTCCTCCAGGAACGACTGGAACCTAACTGCGGTGACCTGCTTGATCATACCTTGCCCATACCTGAATTGAATACTAATTTGGTTAACAGTTAATAGATTACAGTGACCCCCGCCTATTGCGGGGGTTAGGGACCCGACCCAAACCACCATAATTGAAAATCTGTGATATGCGGATGCAGGTCAGGTCGGCTCTGGGGCGCCTAGCTGGGGGCTCTTGTACTTACCGGAGGCTTCAGAAATGATTTTTGGCGATCCGGAAGTCACTTCTGGTTCGCAGGGAGGCCCTTTTGGGGCCTCCAGAAGGCCTGGGAGAGCCCTCGCAGGTCCATTTAGGACACTGCCAGGTTGGGGGTAAGTATTGGAGGCCTGAAACAGGCCTTTCCCTCCTTAACCCAGGGGGGGGGGCTTTTTCATATACTGTGGTCAAGTGATATAGCGGGACCACAGTATATGAACCGTGAAAGGACAGGGACCACGGTAATAATGGACATTTCGAGAGGATCTTAGGAATTTTGTTATTATTATTGTTGTTGCCAGTGTTGTTTAGAAAGTTTACATTTGAAAGCAACATTCTTGATCAACTAGTTCATTCTTTCTATTAACAAAATAAATCACCACAGAAGCATCAGCCTGTCCCAGAGGTACATAGCACAATGCCTCTGCATAAGAAAGAATTGAATCTATTCTCTGCTCATGAATACATTGTAAGAATCTTTCTGAAGCCAAATTGGCTCTGACTGAAAATAATGTGTGTACCTTATCATCTCTCCCTTACATGATTCCCCTGTTGTACGGTGACATGATTCCCCTGTTGTACGGTGACAGTTGAGGTCCTGCTAAAAATAATAGTGATTCGCGTATATAACCAGACAATTCCTTTCTGTTCTGTTCTGGGTCCAGTGCTGTTCTGGGTTCTGTTCTGGGTCCAGTGCTGTTCAATATCTTTATCAATGACTTGGAGGAAGCAATAGAGAGAGTATGCCAATTAAATTTGCAGATTATACCAAATTGGGAGGGGTTGCTAATTCCCTAGAGGATAGGATGGAAATCCAAAAGGACCTTGACAGATTAGAACGCTGGGTCAAAGCTAACGGAATGGATTTCAACAGAGCGAAATGTAGGGTGCTACATCTAGGTAAAAAGAATGAATTGCACAGATATAGGATGGGGTACACTTGTCTGGAAAATAGTACCTGTGAAAGGGATCTGGGAGTCTTGGTGGACCACAAATTGAACATGAGTCAGCAGTGTGATGCGGGGGCCAGGAAAGCCAATGCGATTCTTGGTTGCATCAACAGAAGCAGAGTGTCTAGATCAAGGGAAGTGATAGTACCACTCTTTTCTGCTCTGGTCAGACCCCACCTAGAGTACTGTGGCCAGTTCTGTGCGCCTCAGCTTAAAAAGGATGTTGACAACCTCGAGCGGGTGCAGAGGAGGGCGACCAGGATGGTTGAGGGTATGGAGGAAATGTCTTATGAGGAACGGCTTAGGGAACTGGGAATGTTTAGCCTCTCTAAAAAAAAGACTGAAAGGGGATATGATAGCTATGTTTAAATATTTTAAAGGATGTCATATTGAAGAGGGAACAGGTTTGTTTTCCATGGCTTCAGAGACTATGACTCGGGGCAATGGTTTCAAACTACAGGAAAAGAGATTCCATTTGAACATTAGGAAGAACTTCATGACAGTTAGAGCTGTTCGGCAGTGGAATATGCTGCCACGGAGGGTGGTGGAGTCTCCTTCTATGGAGGTTTTTAAGCAGAGGCTGGATGACCATCTGTCGGAAATACTGTGATGGGCTTCCTGCATGGCAAGGGGTTGGACTAGATGGCCCTTGAGGTCTCTTCCAACTCTATGATTCTATGATTCTATGATTCTTCTGGTCTCAACTTCATTTATAAATAAGGAAACACAGAATGTTTTAGTTGTTCCATTGTTGTTGAGTTATAATTGAATTCTGAACTTTTGAAAAGACTTTTAAAAACTACAGTGATACCCCAACTTAAGAGCAGCTCGACTTAAGAGCAGAAAACTGTTGGCATTTAAACTGCCGCCTTACAAATTTTAGATATGGTCTGCTTGATTTACAAATATTGTTTTCTTTTTTTCTTCTTTTTTAACATTTTTTCAATTTTTTAGATAGGTACCCCGACTTAAGAGTAGTTCGACTTAAGAGCATGCATTCAGAACAGATTAAATCCGTAAATTGAGGTACCACTTTTAGAACATCCACGGTGCTGCGTGAATTATCTCTCTATGCCTATTAACTCATAATGTGTACTGTATATACTATTTGATGGAAGACAATGAAAACATACCATGGCTCCGGATTGAACCCACACCAGAGGCCTGCAAATATTTGAGAAAACTTGGTACAGGGTGGAGAGGTCCCAAGTGCTGAGCCTGACATCAGTCCAGAATATGGTAACCTAGAACCCTGGAACCAAGGCCTCCTTCAGTAACCCTTATTTTAAAGGGCCCCTCGGTCTTGTTTCCAGGCTAGTGTTCCAGAAAAAGATAGACCTCCGTGTATCAAAGATGATGGCGAATCAGAGATAGCAAGCTAAATTAAGAAAGTTTATGCAGGATAGGCTATTTCTGCATTGGAAGTGGCAATACACATCTGTAGGGTTACATGCAGGCTATGGTTTAGAGTTGTTTGGTTTGTGGGCAGCCTTCATCCATATTCTGCAAATGTTCAGGTCCTTTGATCCATGAAAAAAAATGTACTACAGCACAGAAAGCATCATGGTCCTGGAAGCCTAAGGTTGCATTGTCTCATAGTGCTGGCCGAAGGCTTACAGAACTGCTGTTTCCTTGGAATTCCAGATAATTGTGTAAATCTCAAGGTAAGGAACTCTGTAAGAGGATAGAGTTTTTTGTCAGGGCACTCATCCTTACCTGGTCCCGTCTGGCATCACAGGCTCAGCAAAAAAAAGGGGGGGCATTTTGTTGTGTATTATGCCTTCAGATTGGCATTCCAAAAAGGTAGTTGCAAGAGAGAACCAGTGTAGAGTTTGTAGGGCGGGTAGACCCATCGGACCATTTGCAGATGGTAGCAATACTGCAACTCCTGAGCCTCCTGAACCTAAATGGCTTGGGTCGAAGCTATCTCAAAGACCGCAGCTCCCTTTAAGAGCCTGCCAGGGACTAAGTTCATGAGAGGAGGCCTTTCTCTCAGTCCATCATCCTTGCAGGTGTGTTTGTTAGGGACAAAGGAAAGAGCCAGGACCATGATGCTTTCTGTGCTGTGGTACATTTTTTCCATGGATCAAAGGACCTGAACAGTTGCAAAATATGGATGAAAGGCTGCCTCCAAACCAAACAACTGGCACTGCTCCCAGACTTTGAAACTCCATCCCACATGAGGCTAGCCTGGCCCCATCTTCGCTGTCCATCCCAAAAGCAAGCGAAGACATTTCTGTTTGAGCAGGCTTTTCCTTAGTGACTGCCTGTATAACAGAAGTTTTTAAATGGGATTGTAATATTTTGTTGCTTTTAAATCTGATTAAGTAATGTTTTATATAATATTTAAAAAAATATGTACTTAATCTTTTTTAGTATTTGAAATATTTATTATTTCTCACTTTTAATAGTGTATCTTCAACGATGTAAACTTTGGGTCCCTTTTTAGAAGAAAGGTGGGGTAACATATATTTTGCATAAATAAATTTTCCCTCTTCTTCTCCTGCTCAGACTCTTGCGATTCTTACAGTATTTTCCTTGTATAAGACTATATTTTTGTCTATAATTTTTACGCTAAAAATTGAGAGTCGTCTTCTACATGGAAGTAAGGCGAGGAGAGCGCCACGTGGTTGCCAAGCTGTAATTTTGAGTTTGAACAGTGGGGGTCATCTTATACATGGGGTGTGTCTTATAGATGGGAAATAAGGTAATTAAAGCTATATAAATTAAAAATTTAACATATACTTTAAGTTAATTGGGTACCTATTAAATTAATTCATGATTCTAAATTAAATCACCAAATTTGGGAAATTAAATAAAATACTGGTTTAAGTAATTAAACATTAATTTGTTTTATTTCCAGTTCTGAATTACTCTCTCTCATATATTTATCCTTTTACACCTAGCAAAAGACAGAATTTACTATTTTAATGCCTGGATTTGCCAATTTGTGTTGTTGTTGCTGTTGTTTTGACTTAAGGAATAAGTGATAATGTTGCAAGCATGGTATGCAAGAGTGAATTAAATTATAAAAGCCACTAAATTAATATTCTAGCCGCTGGCTTGGGAATTTGCATGTAGCAATCTTTCATGTGCCATGTGTCTTGGGTTGTTGTTGTTTTGGAGGGGGTTGTGTTTGTGTTATTGAAATGATTAATTGAAATTGAGATTGGTGCTATGTTATCCCTTATTTGCTGGGTTTTGTTGAATTAAATTTTATTTTTGGATTGAGGGAAAATATTTAATAATGAAATATCGATTGTGGGTGTGGGTGTTTATTGTAGCATTATTATGTTTAGATAATGACCAGTATGATGTTATTTACACTCAAATTCAGATAGCAAAACTTTTGGAGCCAAATCGCCTCAAATTAACAAAACACCATATACAGCTTGTGCTACCTACTGCTTCTTTCAATTTGCCAAGCAATAAAGATCTAAAGTGATTTTTTTTTTACTTGAGGCAATCTGTCCCAAAAGTTCCACTATTTACATTATGCTGGTGTAAAATGCCAAAAGGATTTTCGCCAATGTTTCACAGTGTGTACAGTAGGACCCCTGTATCCACAGGGGATTAATTTGGGGCTGTCCCACAGATACGAAAATCCACAGATAATAGTGAATGCTCTTATCCAGGGGTGACAATGGCAGTGACAGTGGCAAGGGGGTGGAAGCAACAGCTGTGGCAAGAGTGATTGGGGCAAAAGCAGTGGCGCCATATGGTCATTGGCAAATTGTTCATGCCTCCGGGAGTGCACTTGCACTGCCATGGCTGCTGGCAGGGCACTCCCTCCAGCTTGTACCCATGAGGTGCGTGCTTTCACTGGTTAATGCCACAGGCAGGGCGCTATTGCTGCTGTGGCCACTAGGGGGGCACTCCCACCACCTTGTGCCACTGTGGGGTGCTACCATTGTCTCGCACTCCTGCCACTGAGGCCGCTGGCAGGGTCCTTGCCCCTCACCATCTGCAGATAAGTGAATCCGTGGATGGCGAGTCAATGGATATGAGGGTCCTATTTTATACCCTCCATCTTACAACAATACCATAATACATTAGGTTTTTTTTTCTCAAGAAGCAGATATGGATTCTTCCTTGATTTTTTTTCCCTCAGATCTAAAGGAATTTGGGCTGAGCTAAGCTTTTTGAGAATTTGGAGATGATGTTTTGAAATTTTAGACTATTTTGAATCCTTACCTATTTAGGTGAAAAAAAATTCCAAAAAAAGATAATATAGGCTAACAGAAAGAAAATAA
>JAHTLZ010000016.1:12484388-12538059 GCA_023846285.1 Phrynocephalus versicolor | reverse complement strand
TTTGTTTGTTTGTTTGTTTGTTTGTTTGTTTGTTTGTTTGTTTGTTTAGGGGGGTTAAGCTGGTGACAGACAAGGGGACACAGACAGACCGAGTGGTGGAAAAGAAAATAGAAACGGGACTCCTGTTGCCAACCCCAACTCTGCTGGTCCCTACTAGAGGAGGTCCCGCGGTCGGGACTCTGAGCAGACTACCAGGATGGATCCCTGGTTGGGGGTGGGAGCATTAGTCAATGGTTCGACACCATTGTTGCGGCACTTTATGTGTGGGGCCGATGCTGATGACAGGTATGGTACCTCTCTCCACAAATGAAGAATAACCCTTTTATTAAAGATATTATGATGAACAGTTTCCAGTTGCCCCAAAGTTATGAAGACCAGTTGTTAATGTCACATGTAACTGAAGTTGAAAAGAAAATGCCTGAGCCTGCTTTGTTAAATGGTTTTAATAAAAGTTTGTTGCATTTTGAAGAGCCAAGAGTTTCTAGTCATCAATCCTCATTGGAACTGCTGATAATCTTAAACGAACCCTCACAGACATCAAGAGAAAAGAATAAAAGCTGAAACATGTTTTCCTGGAAGTTGAGTCATGGCTACTAGACTTCTTTTTTTGAGAGATAAAAATGTTTCGCTGCTCATCCAAACAGCTTCATCAGTCTGAAGAAACTAAACAGCCATTCAACAGAAGGATGGCCCAACATAGGAGGGGTAACAGCTCAGCACCAGAATCAGCAGTAAACCTCCATTTGAAGGACAAAGGGCACTCATTCAAAAATGAGGATGTACACATATTAGACAGAGAAGATAGGTGGTTTGAGAGAGGAGTCAGGGAAGCCATTCATGTGAGTAGAGATGGGCATGAAATGAATCTTTTTCATTCCATTATTCGTTATTTGTTATTCTTTTTGTTACGTAAATAAATGAATAACAAACCTGGCGGGGAAATTGGAACGAACCAAACCAAACCAAGAAAATTAGGTTCGTCACGTTTCGTTTTGTTAATGGTGGTGCGCGATGAAAAGAGCTGTTTTAAATGTTAAAAAACGTCCTGAATATCCGTAAAAACCCAGCAATAATTATTTATTCTGTCTGATAATACCTACCAGGGGGGGGTTGGGGTCCTTAAAATGTTTGTTTTTGTCTTTCTCCCATCATAATGTATTTTTCTTTTCCCTTTAAGGGTGACACAAAATGGATGCCAGCCACAAAATGGATGCAAGCCATGTGCTGGGATCATGTAAATTCTTGGACAACTTCAACCAATAGCATGCCCAGGTTGCAGACTGGGCAGGTCTGGCAGCCACAGAGGGCATAAAAAGCTCTGGCAGCCCCTGTCCTCCTTGCAGCCTGCGGTGGGAGTTAGGTTGGGGTGGGATTGCTGTCTCTGTGACTCGTTATTTTCACTTTAGGCCAGTCAGGCAGGCGTGTGTCTCTGTGTTCCTGCTGGCTGCAGCTTGGCTCTTAGGGGAGAGAAAGAAGAGATTTCTCTCTAGCTTCAGTCTTGCAGCCTCCCTGCGTGCGTACTGTGTACCTCTAGGTAAGTACCCTCCCCTGCCCCACAGTCTCTCTGCGGCTGCCTTGCACCCTGGGCAATGCCCACTGCTGCCTTGCAGCCTCCCCGTACCTAGTCTATACTGTGTCTCTGCCAGCATCATTTTTTTAGTGTTTTCCCTCTGATCTGGGGCATTGGGGGACGCCTGTGCGCGGAAATGCTTTAAAAATCGCACAAAGCGGGTAAAAATGAATAACTAATTAACGAACCAACGAAATGAATTTTTTGTGAAAATTCACGAAAAGTGAAAACGAAATGAAACGAGCCCCTCAATGAAACAAAACGAAATGAAACATCATTTTTTCAATTCGTGCCCATCTCTACGCGTGAGCATTGAAACCCCCTCCCTCAAAAGAGGTGGTGGCCTCAGGCATAGTCTATCTGCTACTTATCAGGGTGTACTTTCAACAGTACCCAGACAAATCAAAAAGCCTTCACCACCAAGGCCATAGCTAATGACCCACACTTTATAGGTTTCTTTCAGCATCTTAGGCCATTGTTCACCTTAAGGTTATGGATACTATTGTCTACCTAATGAGCCTACTCAGGCCATTGTTCATTTTATGGGCCTATTTCAGACCAGGGTGACATTGTCAATCTTCTGTGTGTAGTGTATAGGTGAATGACAGTTAGAATCCACAGTTGCCTTTTTGGCACAAAATATTTTAAATGGACAAGGAACCAGCCTGGTCTGTGTGACCAAGCGAGGGTTTCAGAAGACACAAGTGTGCTTAACAGAGGGTCAAACTGGACAATACGGTTGACATAGTCAGTATTTTCTTAGTTGATTGAAATATGACTGATTGATGGAGCACATACTTCCCTCAGCACTATATTGTTACATTCCAGTAAAAAGTGTGTTATTTGTCATTGAAAACTAAACACTGGCTTCATTTACTGTACAAGTCTAACCACCCAGGAATTTATCTGTGTGGAAACTGCATTGCCAATGAAAGGACAAGCTAAACACCTAACGTGACCCACACCAAAGGATAATCTTGATAATGATAGGGCAAAGTACAAAATATTAAAAAGAATACCCATGATGGATCAGACCAAAGACTTACCTAGCCCAAAATTCTGTTCACACAGTGCTCCTCCATTTCCTATGGGAAGGCTAAGCAAAATATGAGTGCACCTGCATCCTTAATCATGCATTTTCATATATGTAGTACTTATGGAGGCATCTGACTCTCCTTTGAGGAGGAGCCTCATGGCATAGTGGTTAAAATGCAGTACTGAAGGCAGGAATCTGCTCACAACTTGAGTTGGATCATGATGTGACGGGATCCTTTCTCTGATAGAGAAAGAATGATTGGGATTCCTTGCTGAAATGTCCGCAGACTCAGGGAATTTCCCAGATCAGCTGAGAGATTGGCAGCTTAGGAATGATAAGGCCTCTAAACACAAACAGGTCTTGGTGCTCTTTATTGCAGTGATCTGAAGGCAAGCATATGCGAACAAACCCAGCAGACAGGCTTCTCCTCTCGGCTCAGCCGGAGGGCTGGGAACTGGCAGTCTTGATGTTAAAGAGCTCCGATGGTAAAGCTCCACCCCTCCCCTCAGCCTAACACTTTATAACTTTTACACGTCATACAATCATCAGCACACATTGACCCAATAACAAACAGCTTGCATCTTCCTGCACATGCTCAGTAGAGACTCTGAATGCCTGACATTCTTTCAAACTGGCCTCCCCCGTACTTCAGCGGCCATCTATAGAATTAGAGCTATTCTCAGCTCTGATTGGTCAGCCCATCACCCAGTAATACAGTGTTCTCAGTGTGATGTCAGATCCATAGTGATTGTCTGAGACATCTACCTAGTTAGGCTGACAATACATAGAAGCTGAATCCCTACAATGATGGGTTCGGCAGCATAGCAAGGTTTTGGAAGACCTGGGGACAAAGTTGTTTTTGCGCCCCTCCAGCCCTCCCCAACTCCATCGCATCCACCCAGCAAGGGGGGCAATCCTGTGGGCATGGGGTGGGTGTGGGGCACAATGGCGCACAGGGGCATGTGTGTGTGCACGCCTTACTTCTCCCATGGTGGTGACGAAGAGTTGGAGGAGGAGGAGGGTACTGCAGCCACCATGCTCACACACCTATCTACCTGCTTGCTTTGCTGCTTGCCTGGCGCACGGCGGTGGGAAAGTGCAGGGCTTCTTCCCCCTCCTCCCCCTCCAGGCACCTCCAGATTTCTGCACCTGGGGCAGATGTACCCGTCTGCCCTCCCCTAGATACGCCCATGGAGCGGTTCAGGTAGGTGGCTCAAAGTTGATTCAGCCTTCCATCTTGCAGAGCATTGAGCTTGTTGGATTAGGGAAATGTGTAACATGATTAAATTATAAACTTTCCAGAGAGTGCTTTAAGTGCTGTGGGGCACAATATAAGTTTTGCTTTTTGATACTAAGTACTGATCTCCCACCCATCCCTGCAAAAAAAAAAAAAACCACTTAATGCCTGCATAACCCATGATAATATACACATACAGTGGACCCTTGTATAAGAAACAGTTTGAATAACATAAAATCTGTACAACATAAAAAATTCCGGACATAGGGGAAATTTGCTTAACAGAATCACCTATGGGGCGAATCCGTACAACATAAAAATGGTCGCGATTAGGGATTACTCTGTTTTCAAAGCATTCCTATGGGAAATTTGTATAAAGAAAAATTTGCTTAACATAATTTCATTTGGAACAAATTAATTCCTTTATACAAGGTCCCACTGTATTATATTTACAAGGCTTACCACTGCACTTCTCGTAGAACCATGACATTATATGAAAAGTGGAAGTGATCAGGTTCATAAATGTTTAACAAAAGAAAGAAAGAAAACATGGACATTAAGATAGTACTTGACTTAACAGGATATTCAGATGTTTTGCCTAGAGAAGCACTTCACAAAAAGGCAACGAAACCACAAAAATTCACAAAATTCAAAAGAGGAAGAGTTCAAAAGATTTTTTTAATGTTGCTTCATAAATCTGCATAATTGCTGCACTGAAGTTGTCTCATTGATGATTACAGTGGAGGCTGTTTTACAGTCTCAATAAACATAGCAGTCAAAGTTTTTGTGACCTGTTGACTCTATTATACCTCTGCAAATACTTACTATTCTGAATCTCAACTCCATTAGTGCATTATCACAGTCTTTATGCTCAATCTGTTAGTTCTGCACATTCATTCTGTAGAGTCTCTCTCTCTCTCTCTCTCTCTCTCTCTCTCTCTCTCTCTCTCTCTCTCTCTCTTGAGCCCCAATATCACACATACAGTACTCAACTATATTTTAAATTTGAAAATAGCAAACAAAATGTCCTTGCATTTCAACTCCAGTGATTGCAGCTTGGAAATAATTAGTTAGCTGAACCTCATTTTGCATGGCATCTAATGAAATTATTAGCCTCAAAGTTACTTTTAGTACAATGAACAAAGCTTAAATTACCTGCATCTAACATGTGACACCAAGTTTCTTTCAAATGTAATTTAATAGAGCATTTTGGAGTTTTTAAGAGGCATGTTGATAGCAATGTAAGGGATCTAGAGGGAAACAGAAAATAGTTTCATGTACATTCTTTTTTTAGCTTTTTTATTATGATTTTTTATTGCATGCAAAAATGAAAATAAAATGGGATAGAGAAAAAAAAGAACTGAAAAGAAAGAGTAAAGTAGGGGAGAATATACACAATATATTCATGGTTAGGTGATGCATCAATGTATGCCCCCAAAAGATTTCATTTTGAGTTGGTGTCTATATAGTAGATGTTGATGTGTAGCAATTAGCTAAGGTAATAATACCTTCTGACCATGGAATTATGGGTGGTATATGTTTATCTTTCAAGCCTTGAAGTGTACATTTTTGGTAATGATAAGAGCCCAACCACACTGGCCACAAGCGGCCATCACTGGACATACCCACATTATATATCTCAAAAACTAATTAGATGAAATCCTGTTTCTTAGTGTACCAAGTCTCAACTCAAATGGGCCCATGAAATCTGGATGGATGAGTCAATTCCTCCTGAAAAGTAATTGATTCAAAGAGCCTGGCCAGAGCTGGAATGAAAGGTTTCTTTCTAAATAAACATAATGGTGTTCAGTATGTCTGATAACAACAATTCTGGCAGAACCAGGTATTAGATATGGCCATAGTGAAGATTTCTTTTATTTTGGGATATTTCAGGAAATTCTTCTTTCATTTTTCTATGTAATTTTTTGTACCAGTCCTTTCATTGTACATGAAATGGAAAGCCACTTTGAGGTCATACATTTCATGTTTTCCTGCTCATGGTTTCTGACAATCCATAAGCCTTAAATAAATAAATAAATAAATAAATAAATAAATAAATAAATAAATAAATAAACACTACAAAAAGCAGAGGCAAAGCAAAACAGGACTAATCTACTCAAAAGGTAGCAACAGTACATGAGAAAGAAAAAAAAACATAATCAGGCCTATGAAGGCATTTGTCCTAGATGCTCCAATTGGTTACTGACAACCCTCACAACATCTGAAATTATTTGACATACAAGAGGCACTAAAAGAGTTATCTAGGGTACTCACCCTCAAAATATTTTCATGCAAATGAAAAAGCCTAGGAATCATGATCTCTGGATATCGTTTGTACAATTCGGCAGGAGAACTGCCTGAACCCTGAGCCTTTCTTAAGATTTCAACAATTGTTTTTATCATAGTCCAGAGATCCTTATACTGTATTTTGCATCCAGCGGTGGGAAAGTTATGTCTGAAAAAAATACTTTTTTCTTTAGGGTTTTCACTCTTTCACACATATTTACCAGATAGGTTTCTTGGAACATTTTAACCTTCTCATACAAAGTGTATGCTATAGAAGTTAAAAAGTTGAGCCGTGTGACCAGAGAAACAAATTCAAAAGGAAGTTAGGTGATGCCTTTATTGGTCACTGCTAAAACAAAAAAAAATGAGCTAAGCTTTCGATAGCAACTGCTATCTTTATCAAAGCATTGTACCGGAGATATTAGGCGCTCAGAATATTTTGGTGAGATGGAAAACACCACATGATGGTATCAGGAAGCAGGCTGATGTTAGAGCAGCTTCAAAGTCCTGGCTATGGTTTAACACACACACAAACAAAGCAGCATAGACATACACTTGGCTTGTATCCTATCCAATGGGACCTGAGATGGTAGACATTTTCATTATTTATGTAATCATCCAGGAGTTCAGATACCATTTGTGCTTTGAATTTCTTATGACTGAAAAGAGAAACATTCAAACACCTTGTACCCAAAGACTTAGAAAGCCAGGGAAATAAATGCAACATATTGAAGAATCATGGTCTGAGATAGAGATACTGTCATTATCAGATACTGAAACAAATTGGAGTAAAGGCTCTGTTCTTTTCTGGCTTGTAAGGACAATACAACAGGGTAATAAAAGACAGTACAACACATTACTTGGCCAAATTAAGCACTGATGAGGGTAGCAGCCGCCTGCCACCGAGAAATAATGAGAGCAGCACAAAAAGGACAGTTTCAATAGTAACAACACGAGGCAGGGGATCCAGCATATTACTACAGACCGAACCTTGCTGCTGTTGGTGGGGACCCTTCACTGGCACAGGAGCTTAACCTCTTCTTTGCCCGCTTTGAAGTGGAGCCACCGAAGACAGCTACAATGCAGCCACCAGCCCACAGTGGCCCCTCACTCGCTGTGGAGGAGCATGAGGTGAGGCATGTACTGAGGGCGGCGAATCCAAGGAAGGCTGCTGGACCTGATGGCATCACTGCATGGGTGTTGAGGGACTGTGCAGACCAGCTGCTGGGGATCTTCACCAAGAGCTTTAACCAGTCCTTACACCAGTCTATCGTTCTACCCTGCCTGAAGTCCTCGACTATTGTCCCTCTGCCCAAAAAATCAACAATCAGCAGCCTTAATGACTTCATAATACTGGTTGCACTCACTCCAATCATTATGAAGTGTTTTGAGAAACTGGTACATAGTCACATCATCTCCTGTCCTCCATCGACATTTGACAACTACCAGTTTGCATACAGGGCAAATAGATCCACAGAGGATGCCATTGCTACCACTCTCCAGACTGCTCTGTCCCATCTGGAGCAGCCAGGGAGCTATGTGAGGCTGCTGTTTGTGGATTTCAGCTCTGCTTTTAATACTGTCCTCCCCCACAGACTTATATGCAAACTAGAGGCACTTGGACTTTCTAATTCTATTTGTCTCTGGGGTTTGGACATTTTGTCAGACCACTCTCAGAAGGTTAGAGTAGGGTACTACATGTTCACAGCCCTTAGCCTCAAAACTCACAGGATTGTGTGTTGAGCCCCCTCCTGCTCTACACCCTCTATATGCATGATAGCACCAGTAACAAAATCATCAAGTTTGCTGATGGCACCACTGTGGTGGGGCTCATTTCTGTAGAGGATGAGTCCATCTATAAGGACGAGGTGGAGTGGCTCTGTGTCTGGTGTGGGGACAATAATCTGGTCCTTAGCACCACCAAGACCAAGGAACTGGTGGTGGATTACAGGCGGAAAAAATGCAGACATTCAGCCCCTGTATATTGGCGAGGACTGTATGGAGAGGGAGCTGTATTTAAGTTCCTGGGTGTTACCATCGAACAGAGTCTGACCAGGAGTGCTAACACCACTGCTTTGATAAAGAGGGCGCAGCAGAGAATATACTTCCTCAGATTCTTAAAGAGAAACAATGTGAGCGAGAGACTGTTGGTGTTCTTCTACCGATGTTCCATAGAAGCAGCCCTGTGGTGCAATAGTTAAATGGAAGTACTGCAGTCTGTACATGACCTCAGTTGTTTCCCGGTGGACTCAGGTAATAGATTCAGGGTAGACTCAACCTTCCATCCTCCTGAGGTTGGTAAACTGAGTACCCGTGTCACTAGGCAGCAATGTTGTGTATAATAAAAATTTAAACTGCCGAGAGAGTGTTTTAAGTACTGTGAGGTGGCATATAAGCAGAATGCTTTGCTTTTTGCTTTTGAAGCAAAAAGCTAATTTGGAGGTCCCAGGACAGCCTATTTGTGCAACATACTGTGAACCCCAACAGCCCTAGCTGATGAGGACTCATTCCTCCATTGCCAAATCCATAGATGACACCAAAAGGAATTCAATACCACACAAATAGAGTTTACTGCAACTGGGGTGAGGGAAGCCAGCAAACCACTTGTTCCTACATTCAGGACCGTTCCCTCAGGCTCAATTTCAAGTCCAAGGACCACCACAACCACACATATAATTATTAGAGGGCTTCCAGGTCCTTTTCTCCCTAGTTGGGTTCTTTGTGCTGAACAGCATTTCAAAACCAGCAACAAGGAGGGTTTATAGGCCCACACCAAGGGCACCAGTGACAGTACTGATGACACTTCCAAGATTTTGCTACCAGAAATAGTTGCCTCATTCTGTCCAAAGTTAAGGTAGGCCCTCAGCAAGTGAGAATTGAAGCAACAGGAACAAGTAGAACTCCCAATCTCATGAATAGCTTCACTGATGTCATGTATTCTGTACAGAGTTGGGCTATGGGTTTCAGAACCTTTGGTCTCAGTCCAACTTTTTAACATTGTTAATAAAGTTTCAGATCGCATGTTAATTATGTTGCGCTGAGGCATGGTCTGGTATTGTGCTAATGTTCTCATCTTCTTCAGCCTACAATTCTGCACCCTAATTTATGACCTTGTTATCAGTCCATATTATTACTATATTATCAAATTTCAGTTGCTCTGGTGCCTTTGTGAATTATCTGTCTGCAAAATTAGAAATTAAGACTTAATGAAAGTAAATCTGTTTTTCTGCGATTTAACTTTTTCCTCTGTCATATATTCTATGCCTTCTATGTTGCTGTAGTATTATTTCTACCTCTGACTTTTATTAAACTTCTTTACCAACTCATACCTTTTTTTTTTTTGATCATGCTAAATTATGAAGGATATCTAATTCCTAGACTAATTCAATTTTCATTTTCCAAGGGACGGAGCTACCTAGAATCTTCTTCTCTGTCTGGTTACAACACATTGAATGACCTTTCCAAGATTCAAATCTCCCTCAAGAAAACCCCCAGATGCACCAGAATCTGAATTCCCCACCTGGAACCCAGTTGAACCAGCTGAGATCAGCCAGTTAATTGGACACTAAAAGGTGGAAAGGCCCCTGGACTAGATGCAATACTTCCAAGTTGAACACCGGGAGCTAAATAGTATGGCTAAAACCTTCTGTTCACCACCAAAAATATTTTCATATTTTTGTCCAGAGTAGCAGAACACCACTACACCTTAGCTGGTGAGATGCAATGCCCTCTCCTCAGCCCTTCTATATGGACAAGAACTATTGAGAAATGGAATCATAGGCTTAGCCCTACATTCGATCAGTATTGGGGGGACAGCACTGAAACTACTCTATATGTGTACCACATGCTTATGGAGTGCAGATTTGCAATTTGATTTTATATACGCTCTGAATTTTACTGAGATGTTAACCTATTTTTGTATGACAATAAAGGTCTAAGAATCAGAAGAAGTTTTTAAACCACAGGGAGATCAGCCTTCTAGAAAGATGCAATGATAGCTCTTAAACTATTGTTTATTTAGAAAATGGAAGGGCATCAACCTCTCCCACAATGAAAATCAAAAAATGTTGCAATCCCTATGCACTTGCCTGACAATAAACCCCACTGAATGCAAAAGGATTTATATTTAACCAGATAGGTATACTGTAATATTTTATTTTATTTTATTTTATTTTATTTTATTTTATTTTATTTATGAGTATTTTAACCTCACCTTTCTTCTTGGAAAAGGACCCAAGGTGGCTTACAGTAATGAGGGACAATATACAGTCCAGTACAATTAAGACAATTCAAGTTTGAGAATAGGGAATTGAGGGACATCTTACAGCATTAAAAGACATTAAAGCTACAAGAGAACACGAGCAGTTAAAGTGAGAGTAAAAATTCCATGTAATTATATACAGTACACTAAAGGCATCTGGCTGGCTTAAAGACAAGAGGCTTGTTGGTCATTTACCATAATCTGATTTCAGGAAGGCAGAATTTCCTGGGGTTATTTCAAGAGAGGCAGTCAGAGTGTGTTTCAGATGGGAGGGTGAGTCTCGGATCCAAGTTAAAAACACAACCCCTGCTCCCAAGGCGTGGGGCGACTATATGCTGATGACACACAGCTCTCTTTCTCCTTTTCCACCTCTGCAATGGAGGCTGTGCACTGCTGCCTGGCTGTGGTCGTGGAATGCACCAGAACCAACAGACTCATGCTCAACCCCGGGAAGACTGAGGTTCTGTTCCTCAGGGGCTCCCCAGATGGGTACAGTGACCCTCTCCAGCTGGTGGAGAGTGTGAGGAGTCTGGGCGCTGTCCTGGATCCAGCTTTGTCCCTGGAAGCCCAGGTGGAAGCTGTGTCCAGGGCAGCCTTTTATCAACCTAGGTTTATCACCCAGATCCGCCTGTACCTGGACATGGATTCAGCAACTGCAGCGGGTGCAGAATGCGGCAGCCAAGCTGCTGATTGGTGCAGGCAAGTTTGACCACATCACCCCCATCCTAGCTCACCTGCATTGGCTACCCGTTGCCTCCTGAATAAGGTTCAAGGTATTGGTTTTGGTTTACAAAACCCTCAATGGCCTGGGACCTGACTATCTGGCCGAGCAGATCTCCCAGAGGTCAGTTTCATCCCGACCGACCAGAGCCTCTTTCACCCTCTCACTCTGGGTGACCACTCCGAGGGAGGTCCAAAGTGTTTCTACCCGGAATCAGGCTTTCTCAGTGGCTGCCCCGGCCCTTTGGAATTCATTGCCAACAGAGTTGAGGCTGGCAGGGTCTCTGTCGGCCTTTAGGAGAGCTCTAAAGACCTGGCTCTTTAGGGAGAGCTTTGGTGATTGCCGAATGCACGGCGGTATGTAGTTAGTTGGTTTGTATTGTCTGTCTCAGCCTTTTCTTGCCAGACTCTGTGTTTGTCGTTATGGGTGTTGTTTTTTATTGTTTTTATTTTTTATTATTTCTTTTGTTGATGGGTTAGACCTAAATGTATGTTTGAGCACACATTCCTCTTGGTTTCTTGATTCTGTTCCCCTAAACTTCTCCCAGTCACCCACATTTGCAATCAGAAAAGTACAGCGGTACCTCGACTTACGAATTTAATCCATTCCAAATGCATGCTCTTAAGTTGAATTACTCTTAAGTCGGGATACCTATCTAAAAATTGAAGAAATAAGTTTTAAAAAATGAAAAAAAATGTAAGTCGAGCAGACCATATCTAAAATTTGTAAGGTGGCAGTAAAAACGCTAACAGTTTTCAGCTCTTAAGTCGAATTGCTCTTAAGTCGAGTACAGGGGTACCACTGTATTCTTTTCCTGTCTTGTTGAAGACAGAAGATCAAGAAGATTAGGAAATCAGCTGGGTTTTAAGAAGCCAGTTTTAAGAAGTTACTGAAAGTCAGAGAGGTTTCCAAGTCTTTGGGTCCAAGTCCCAAATCCATGGCCCAATAAAAAACAAGCTTTATTCCCCAGAAAAAAATGGAATGATGGCTAGATACTGAATTGCAAGTCAAGTCAGTCACTGGGAAAAAGTTCAAGTCAAGCCAGCTGTCTGACTTAAGTCTGACTTGACAGCAAGTCTCACAACTTGTTCCCATCGCTGCTGAAAACGACAGGCCTTCACATCCCTATCTGCCTATTTTAGAAGGCGGAACCTTAAAATGTAATTTCTTCAAGCTCTGAGTCTAAAAAGGTTGTATTGTTTAAAATTTCTCAAGATTATCACCTTCTTTCTTTAGAATGAAGGTGATAATCTTTCATTTAACCGTGCTAATGGATTAAAAGATACATGGCTAAGTACTTTTCAAACAGTGACACAGCCCAATTTTGAGTTTTAACACTCAACACTTCCAGTTTGTTTTACCCCCAAAACCATGGGTTTCAGTAACACATGCACTCTTTGACATTCCATTATTTCAGGACAGTCTCTTTTATGCTGTTGTATATCTATGCAGCTCCAATGTCTTCGAGAAACATACTTGGGAGAACAATTTACCTACCAAAGGTCATCCACTCAAATGAAATTGTCATTTGAAGCTATTGTATATCATTGGATTAGCCATCTACAAAGGGAGGAAGCAAAAAGTATCTCTCTGGCTTTTACAAGTTAAAATGCAGAGGTCCCAATAATAATTACAATTTATTCCAAGCCAGCACGTGGATGTCTGTGGAAGCCACAGGATAAGCTGCTACTGCCCTCTTGAGGCTCACAACAACATGGGCCGAGAGCAACAGTAAGGCAGCCACTCAATGCAAACCTGTGTGTGTGTTGTGTTGTTACAGTCGTGACCGACTCTTTGTGACCCCATGTCCATGGAGTAGAGATGGGCACGACTAGGGAAAATGACGTTTTCGAGTTGTCGTGTGTCGGAGGCGGCCCGTGTCGGCTTGTTTCCGTTTTTCGCAAAATTTCGCAAAAAATTGTTGTTTCGTTTTTCGGTTTTTCGTCTGTCGTTATAGTGGTTTAGGGGGGTAGCGGGCTCCTGGAGGCACCTCTGTGGGGTGGGTGGGTGCCTCCTCTGGCCCGCTATGAAGGGAAAGCGGGCTCCTGGAGGCACCTCTCTGGGGTGGGTGCCTCCTATCCTCACCCGCCGGCGCTGCTACAAAAGGGCATGCATAGCCAATTGGATATGCATACCAAGTTGCAGACGCAGCAGACTGGCGGAGGCACCCCTCTTTTTGGGGTGCCTTCCCTGCATCAGTCAGTGAGAGAGACACACTCGCGAGCAGGGTTTGCATGGCACACAAATGCTGCTTCAGGAGTCAGCCAGAGCCACAAGTGACGGACTGGCAGACTCTCCCTGCATCCGCTGTGTCTCACTAAGAAGGGAAGCGTACTTGTGTACCATGCAATGCAAGTACAGATCTGGCTTAGGGGGACAGAGGGTTAGCGCAAGGGCTAGGGTTAGGCTTACAGGTAAGGTTACGGTGAATATTGGGGTGCACCTCTGGGTGCCTCTCTGACCCACTTAGAAGGACAGTGTACTGGCGTATGGGTTAGGCTTCGGGTTCAGGTTCGGGTTCGGGCTACGGTTAGTGGCCTTTTTATGTCCGATTGGCACATCCCAGAAGTCTCTGTGGTCAACCTGGCCAAGTGGCCATGCGATTGGTGGAATGGCTCCAAAAATTTGCATGGTCCACTCCCATGGCCAGCCCATCATTGCGCAGGTGTAAAAAAAATAAAATAAAATAAAATAAAATAAATGGAGAGGAGGACAGGAGACATTTTGTTGCAAGAAAAACCCACTGCTACTGTAAAAAATCTGGCAGTTTTAAAATAGCAGTTTTCGCATGTTTCTGAGGTGCTTGTGTGTGTTTTTGGACCACGATTTCAAAAAAAATATTTCGGTCGCCGCGCCGCCCCATTTTCGATCCCCCGCCCGCACCGCATGGCATGGCGAGGCGAGTCCGGCTTGTTGCTTGCGAAGTTGCGAGTCCCCACCAGGGCAGCCCAGGACAGGAGGTGGGGAAGGCCCCCCCCCAGAAACCACCCCTCTAGTAGGTGCCCTCTCAGACAGGCAGACATATTTTCGCCTGCTTTTTTGGCCGGGAACCGGGTTTTTTTATTTTTAAAACTTTTTTTCTGTGCCGCCGCTTGGCGAGTTGGCGATGGCGAGACAACGAGGATGCCCCCTCCCCAGCCTGGTGCAAGCAGCCCAGGACAGGAGAGGGGGGGAGGCCGGGACCCCCCCCCCAGAAACCACTCCTCTGGTAGGTGCCCTCTCAGACAGGCAGGCATATTTTCGCCTGCTTTTTGGGCCGGGAATCGGGGCAGGGGTTTTAAAACCTTTTTTCTGTGCCGCTTGAATTGCGGCAGCCGGCGGCGAGTCCGGCTTGTTGCGGCGAGCGACTGCGAGACAACGAGCATTTCCCCCACCAGAGCAGCCCAGGACAGGAGAGGGGGGAGGCCGGGGACCCCCCCCCAGAAACCACCCCTCTGGTAGGTGCACTCACTCAGGCAGGCATATTTTCGCCTGCTTTTTGGCCGGGAATCGGGGTTTTTTTTTAACTTTTAAAAACTTTTTTTCTGTGCCGCTTGGAACAACAAAAAATTAGACCCAATTTTTCTTTTGTCGGTTTGAGTTCGAGTTCTGGGGGAGTAATTGTCGTTACCGTTTCCATTGCGTAACGGAAACGAGTAACAGAAACGGAAACGAGAATTTTGTCAGGTCGTGCCCATGTCTACCATGGAGTTTTCTTGGCAGGAATACTGGAGTGGTTTGCCAGTTCCTACTCCAGGTGCCTACAGCACCTGGTATTCCCTGATGGTCTCCCATCCAAGTACTAACCAGGGCCGACCCTGCTTAGCTTCCGAAATCAGGCAAGATCGGATGTGCTTAGGGCATCTAGGCAGCCAATGCAAACCTACCTCGCAGTTAAGTCCCAAGGAATCTGGGCAAGTCCCATTCATTTGTTATTTTTACAGATCATTTCCAAAGAGCTTGTTTGGATAGCCTGTTGCAGAAGAGGAAGAGTCATCAACAGTAACAAACTTTTTTTACATGATAAGCTTTCGTGGAATATAACCTGCTTCATTAAGGGCATAAAATACTACCACAGATTTTAAGAAAAAACCATATGGTTGAGTATGGATTTGTAAGCAGCCTAATGTAAAGGGAAATTAAACACAGAAAATACTGGATGACCATTCCACATCCCCACAACCTATTCAGTTGTAATAAAAGCATGTTGAATCAACATGTATGGATGGGGAGTGTGCAACTCCGCCAGCATTTTAATTAGATAGCAATCTTTTTAGCTGGGCTCGTGAACAGCGGGATTTTATTAGCTGTACTGTATATTGATTGTTTTAAATTGTTTTAGTTTTGATGGTTTTAATAACCATGTTGTTTTATAGTTTTAATATCTCATTGTAAGCCACCCGGAGACCACTCGGTAGTGGGGGCGGCTAATTTAAAAATAAATAAATGAATGAATAAACTTCCACAACTTCATCCTGTTGCCCTCTACATGTGGAAGGTAACAGGCCTGAAGCAGGATACTGTGTCAATAAACATTTGGAATGCCTCTATTAAGAGAGACATTCCAAATAAGCTGGGACTTTGGAAAATTAGGGTCCTAACTCACATGAACATTTTCTATAGAGAATGATAACTCTCCAGTTTGGAAACTCACCTGTACATAAAGAGGGTGGCTGAAGTGAGAGTGGAGGGTGGGAAAAACAAACATGCCTTCTGTTCTCACGTGTTAATTCAGCATGCTTTAAATCATAGCCAAATCAGGCTATATAGAGAATGCTGGTGTTTGGAGGGGAAGAATGGCACAAGAGTCATAATAATTCTGCATTTCCCTTTGCTGTTTTCCAAGTGAAGATGGCCAGCCATCCTTGCTTACAAAAAGCTGTCTGAACCCTCTGTCGATTGCAGACTCTACAGGGCACAATGCAGTGACATGACCTTTTAATAAGATTGTGATCTGGCCTCTATTCAACTATCTTCAACAAAGGAGAAATCCTTGTTAAGAACAAGCACAGTTGGCATAAAGTTGCATCTACAGAAGTGTGCCAGGCCTTCTGTTTACACAGGCAGCGTTGTACAATCAATTGCACAGTTCACAATCACACGATTTACAGCTGCAGAATTTATCATGTGGTTGATACCATACAGCTCATGGTTGTAGTTTACGTTACACTTGCACACTTGATCATGCACTTCATGGTTGTTCATTACAACTTGGATTGTAGTGCCTCTGAGGAGCTAATCTACCTCTAAACAGCCATCTTAAGTGTTTACATTTATTGTAAACCGCCCGGAGTTCCTTTCAGGAAGACGGGCGGTATATAAGCTGTATAAATAAATAAATAAATAAATAAATAATGTTCTTGTAGTTGTTTGATTTTTTTCTCATTATTTTTGACTGTTTATATTTTTGTTATATCAACTGTGTTTGTATTACGCTTGTTTATATTGGATTTATCATTTTGTTTTATGAATGTTGACTTATTGTTTATGCACGTTGTAAGCCATCCCAAGTGGCCGATAATATAAAAATTAGATTAGACAGACAGACTGACTGTACGGTTCATATCTGGACTGCTGTTCAACATCCTTAGGGAAATGCTTCATGGCTACTATTTTTCCTCTGTAGCAATTTTTCAACCACCTCTATATCTTCACATTACACATGTGTAGCTACGTAACAGGATTTCAGCCAAAAGGATATGAACAGCAGCATTATTTAAAATTTGCTATTTCCAGGCTCTGGTGTCTGTTTAATTCTTAATTCTTTCTTCTTTAATTAATTCTTTTCTTCTTTTACTAAACAGATTAATTTACTATCAGAAGCACCTGTTGTGTGTTCAAATAGCTGTAACAATAAAAACATCTGTTCTACATAAAATCTTTATTATTAAAACCAAATTTTATTTGTCTGTAGGGAAATAAAGTTCAAACAGAGTATTGCCAAATTTATTACAATTATGGTACTGTGTAATACTGTTTCAACAAACTGCAACCTGCATAATTTATAATAAAACAGAAGCAAAAAACAAAAAACCCACAAGAACCACACAACGCCATAACATTATATGGCTGTAATAAAAAAGTATACTTTCACTGTGGAAATAGGCAGCAATATTTTTTTTGTTTATGTTACTATCCTATGAGTCTTTTCCCGACTGTACACTGGAGACAGGTACAGGATACACATTATTCTCCTCTCTTCTGAGTACAATCAGTTTAATAGTGTTTTATTTAACTGTAGTGCTTGCAAGTTTTGCCAGAAATTATCCAGAGGATTGTCAAAAGTTGAGCTCTGGATAATAATCAACACTTCTCTTTTAATTTTTGCTTGTTCAGCTTCTTCATTTAAGAGAAACAGAAAAAGATTTCCTACCAAAGCAAAGTAGCAAACAAAATACCTACTAAACCAACTGTGTATAACTGATTCCAGAAAATAAATATCTTTAGATTTCAAAAAAAGTTGGATTTTTAGCATTTTATGGTCAATTTCTTTGTTCATTTCTAGCCAAAAGGAATACACATGAAAATGCCACAATGCAAACAAATCATGGAAGTCCAAAGCTGACAATGGACCTTTCCTACAATGTTTACTATGTCTTTGCAGTGCAAGCCAGATTAAAGTTTTTCACCATGGAAATATAAAAAACATAGTACAAAGTTATAATTAATGAACAAAGACAAATTACAGTATAATCAGGACAGTCAAAAATATTTCTTTCTTATGAACTCCCAATTTACCGTAATTTACTTTTTGAAACTAGAGCTTGCACTGAATGTTCTTTCTTGAAAACGACATTGCTTTAAAATGTAGTTAGGCAGCTTGCACACATTATAGAATCCATTTTGTTAGCCCATAAAATGGAAAATAAAGCTGAAATGCTGCTTCAGCTAGCAAACATTTATAAACTCCACGCTCTTTTAGGCAGCACTCGACACCGCAAGCTTTTTCAAATGATCCATGAAGACTTGCAGACTGACATCATCTGTAAGAATAGGTGCTCCAGATTCCTGAAAGGAAATGGAAGCTTTTAGAAAACACAATGAAATATAACTTTTCCAGGTGTCCCCTCTTTCATTCCCTTTGCTTACTTCTTTTTGCAATCTGTCTTCTCTCACAGTCATAGTATCTACTGTGAGGTAAAGGGGACAGAACGACAATGAGGCTGAACTGGAGCAAAGAGGAACCACATTCATTAATACTTGGCGTGTCCCTCTAAGGCAGTTGTAATGGATTTTAGAAGTAGGGAAGCCTTTCTCTAGGCCCAATGTAAACAATGCCAATATAAAGTGCAGTTTCGTTCCAAGCAGCTAAGTCGTATCTCAGTGCATATGTAAACATGGGCCAAAGTCACATTCCAGCCAGAAGCAAGTGAAACCTGATTGGTCCAAGAACCAACATGTGAATGTTTTCTCATGCTGTGAGCAGTCTCTCTGTGTGTGAGAGAAGATGGGAATTTTTTTGGATGGATTTTATGGCTGAAGGATGAACCGAAGCTTTGAGATGTAGGTTAGAAATTAGGTAGCAAGGCTTTTTGCCTCATAGTTAGGGAAGAAACCATGCTTTGTTATTTTGAAGTAAGACTTATATTCCTATGTAATTCCTATTGCTAAATAAATGCCATTATATTTTATTGGTGCTTTGGAAGTCATTTTGGAAGCAATACGGCAGACAGGCGGGGAGAAAATCATCAAGTGAATCATAAAGCAAAGGACCCATGTGGGCCACATCAATCTCCAGGTCCCTGCATTAATTGGCTGCGGTTAATTTATTGCAGAGAGCACCTGGGTAGAGATTAATTAGCCACTTCCATTGGAGAACCTTTGGCACTCCAGATGTCTTGAGCCACAATTCCCACAGTCCTTTGTCATTAGCAATACAAGCTTGGAATTCTGGGAGTCGTAATCCAAAACATCTGAAGTGCCGAAGATTCACCACCACTGCTCTAAGGTATCTTGCTTGCTTTTATGAGTTTATATATTGTATATATCAAGTCAGATAAGCAGTTGCTCAGTTGAGTTCTCTGCCAGGAACAATGCTAACCCTTCAGCAGTTGCCACTCAGCATGCAAGGAGATGGGTGCTCAGATGCTGAAGAGTCAAGGAGAAGAAGGACAAGGACATACAGAGATGAGGAACAGCACCCCAGCACATCTCCCAGTGGAATCCCCACTCTCCATAGTAGAATCAGAATAATTTTTGTCATGCATGCTCCATTTATTCAGCTTCATATACATACTTCTGGATTACATTCCGTTTGTCTGTCTAATTGTTTATATGAAATGCCACGACATCATCCTATGGTAACAAATTCCATACAATAGAAAATTTCTGGTTGCCCCCATTATGTTTGCTATGACTCTAACATACAGTAACCCCCCGCCTATTGCAGGGGTTAGGGACCCACCCAACCCGCGATGCTTGAAAATCCGTGATATGCGGAAGTGGGTCGAGTGGGGCCTGGGGGGCGGCGTGGGGTGATGCAATCACCCCCCGCCGCCCCCCCACACGGACCCAAGGCGCAGGTACTGCGATCCCGCGATATAGTGGGACCGCAGTACCTGAACCGCGAAATGGCGGGGGCTGACTATACTTTACTAAATCATATGTCAAGACTCTGAAGGCTTTGCTTCACAACAGAAGTTTCAAATTAACAAAAAGCCAACTCTTCCAGGTGATGCATTAAAAATAATTACTGCATTTCTGAAGATAAGAAAAAAAATCAAATGTCTCCTTAATCTGCTAGATTATAAAAATGCTGTTATTTTTTATCATTCAGCTTTAGTATCTGGTATCACTTATTTGAAGGCCATCACTGAGAGGTTTAAAAAAGTAAATGTAAGACTTTCAGTGATGTTTGGCTACTTATTCTACTGAAACTTACCTGTCCCCATGCATACATATTATTATGTGTCTGAGACGGGTTTACTTTCGAAAGCAGGAAACGGGCCTTTATAACAAAAAAGAAAGAAGAGAAAGTTATTTTTCCGAACACTAGTCATAATTATTATTTATACTTCAACATGAAAATCTGTTGGCTTCTTAAGACAGGGATATTCATCATATAGCCAGTTATTTATTGCCTGTCCCTTAGTAGCTGCTAAAAAGCCTGCCAGCAGAGAATTGCAAGCTAAAGTTTAAGCTTAAAAATACATAACAGTCCTAAATAATGAGAGGCAAAGAGAAAGCCTCCATATGAATGCACGTTTTGCAACTCAGTGTATGAATATTTCAATAATAAAATCTATACTGAATGTTATGATGCTGATTTTCAGAAAATCTAACATGAACTATTTGGCTACTCAATTTACAGCACATTTCTCTGTGCTAATCAGGCTGCCCACATCTATGAAACTGGTATGTGCTGAGTAACTCATACTAAATTTTGCAATTTTCTTTGCAATTTGGAAGATTAAAACTGAATGGAAACAATGACCTTTGCTATGTTTCTTCAAACAATCAAGCCCAAAATCAGTGTATATTTTAATGTTATAGCTTGGTATATATATTGTTTCATGTCAGATGCACAAATGGCAACATTACAATTGGAGGTCTCAGCATTCCTGCCTTAGTCAGATACTGGAAAAAGGAACCGCAGCTGTGGTGCCACAGCACAACATGCCGTTTGGACTTTCTTGTGGTCTATCAAAATCACACTATAAAAATAAGCCCATTTGGACCCAGAAAGAAAGCAGTTGAAAGGTATATATGCACAGCTCAGCCCTAGAGCATGCCTTTAGGTCTATTACAACCATGCCATATGTTTACTCGCAATTCATAACCCTTCCAATTGCATGAAACAAACATTTGTCAAAACATTGGCATTCTTAATGTGAGTGGTCTCAATTATCTAAACTGAAGAAGTATGAATTTACCTGACTGCCTCCGTGTTCTGTATCAATGTACCGTGGCATTGGAAATCTAGACTGAAGAATTTCCTGGGCATCATCCACTGGAGCTTGAAGCAAATGGCGAAAGTTTTCGTACTCCGGCATGTCCTGGTAGCCTGACTTGCGCCACTGAGCTATGGTCTGAAGAATAACAATTTAAATACTGTGTGATTTATCCAAACTACAGATTTTCAAAATCTAGACTGAGAAATCCTAGACAACAAACCAGTCAGTTAATGCTCAGCAGCCATCTAGTATTCAAACAGTGAAAGCACTTCATTAGTGATATGCCATTAAGTCCTGAACAAAAAATATACATTATTTCAATACAGCTAACAAGGAATTAAACTGACTTGTGTCTCCTACATGGGGAAAGACACAGTAGGGGGATAAAGAACCAGACAGTAAATACGCAATGGCTGAAGTCCTGTTGGTGTAACTATAACCCAAGAAGACTCCAAAATGTTCATCTTAATCTCTGCATAAGGGCTTTGCGGGGAGCATCATGTCCACAGTAAGGTTCTTGAACCCTGCTTTCCCAGAAGCTGCCCCATGATCAAATTACTTGTGACAATAAAATAGTCTTACTTGTATGAGTGTGGATTTTATAGTTCTTAACGAATATGGGCCAAAGGGTAAAATATGGAAAAATAACTGACTTGCTCTTACCTCTCCATGATAAATGAGGATCTGGAAGAATGTATCCATGAGCAAAATGCGATCAGGCAGAATACTGCTGCTATCTAAAAGAACAGGCTGGTATAAAGGAGGAGAAATGTCTTAGCTACACTGAAGACTGGAAAAATTAAACCATTTTCTAGATCTATGTATTAAATTGTAAGGGCAGGTTTCCTTTTAACAGCTGAACATTTTTGTTTTCATACTGCCATACATTTGAGTTATACCCAACAGTTGTGTAAATGGTGGTTCGCACAACTGATCTTTCTTATATTTTCCTTCTACACCTCTTTCTGTATTTTCCAAAACCCTCTCAGGGAGGCCTCTCAGTTACAGTATGAGGAAAAAAATAGCTTAAAATTGGACAGTCTAACACAATCCTTGGCCACTGCAATAACACAACTACCCAAGAAGATGGTTTTATTTCATATGTTTTGAAGTGCACTGTTTATTTTACTTGTTTAACATGTACTAATGGTCGAATACTTGTGGTAAGATCAAGTATAAACTAGGGTAGACACTTTTGACAGAGCCGGGGCCAACTCCCTTCACTCTGGAAATGACTATAGGTCATACCATAGTAGTGCTGAAAATCAAAAATCTAAGTGACCAGAAGTAACTTCTGGTTTTGTTTCATTTTGTTTTAAATTCAAAATACATTATCTGTGCACTTTGTTTTATGGATGAATGACACTTCTCTTTGTTTTCAGAGATGGAGCTCTGAGGCTTCAAAATCACGCGGCCCAGGGACTTTGTGTTACCAATTTCTTTTAGAATTAAAGCAGAAATAAACAAAACCAATCTTTTGCTTTCTTCTTACAGATTCCATGCAGCCATACCTCTGGAGGTCCACTGAAGGAATAGGCATAGAGGATTGGCTGGACCATGATAAGTGACTGAGTCAGATCTTGGCGCATGAACTGATGGCGATAATAGGAACTTTCATCAGGACTGTTGTTGAAAACTTGCAAGAATGGAGATCTTCTTAAATGGAACATAAACTGCAAAACAAATCAAATTCAGTAACAACTGTGAGGAAACACAAATGCCTTCTAGCAGTCAAGCCTTCTAATTGCTACCACTGAGCATAAAATTCAAACGCTTTACTATAGTGTTTGTTGTGTCGTTACAGTTGTGACCGACTCTTCGTGACCCCATGTCCATGGAGTTTTCTTGGCAGGAAACTGGAGTGGTTTGCCAGTTCCTACTCCAGGCGCCCACAGCACCTGGTATTCCCTGGTGGTCGCCCATCCAAGTACTAACCAAGGCCGACCCTGTTTAGCTTCCGAAATCAGGTGAGATTGGATGTGCTTATGTCATCTAGGCACGTCTTTAATATGGTATGAATTCTCTAATATTTTTTCCTGCATATGAAACATATTTTCTTTTTTGGAACCCCCTTTCTGTGTGAAAATTGCGTAGAGTTTGTTGATGTGACTATCAGCCATATTTGAGTTATTTATTATTTATTTGTTTATTTGATTTTTATGCCACCCATCTGATCAGTAAGCACTCTAGGCAGTTCACAGACAATAACAAAACCACTGTGACACAATCAAGTGCATTAAATTATATTAACAAATTAAACTAAATAATAAATGTTTTAAACAAAGCAAAAAACCAGCAGGCATTGGGTAAAAGGCTGATTTTTTTTTTTTTTAGGTAATCTTAGCTTGGTAGATTTTGAAAGGCCTGTTGTTCATTTAATATAAGTAACTGTTCCAATAAATAAGATGCCTTCCAGTCATGGCAGAAAACCTCACAAATAAGACCATCTTTGAAACTTTCAGTACTGGGTGACATAAAAGACTTTCCAAACATTTTAAAGGCAATTTAATCTAAAAAGAATTTGAAGAAACACATTTCATAAGAAATGGATTCTCAAATTGGACTCTCAAATTTACTGGACTCTCCAATCTATCTTCTCATTTAAACCTTGCAACTCAATTCTCAGCTACCTTTTTCTGAACAGAATACAACAACTCCTACTCCAGCCAGAGCCACAATCCTTCAAATGATTTTAAGAAACAAAAAAAAAATTGTCTTGCATCCAGACTTAGGCATGTATGCCCTTTACCTCTGCTCACATATAGTATCTCTGCCCATCTTGAAGAATCCAACGTTTTGCTTTCCTTACTCATCTCTAGTATTCTTGGTGGTATTTTGCCAAGTAGGATGATGGTAGAGCAGCTCCCATGGGGAGAGAATTCTACTTCTATCAGCCTCGTTTGCACATAACTCAATTTGGATCCAACCCACTATCTCTAAGGTTTAGATCACAGAAATCAGAAGCATAATGCTAGGAATCAAATATATGCACTTTTTTCCAATCCCACTCTGTTCTGACATTATCAGTCGTTCTGAACCAACAACGTTCTTGCAAAACTTGAAGAAGCAAATGCCATTTCTCAATCAACTGGCTGTCTGAATGTATCAAAAATGCATTGATCATCTATCCAGCTATGTAAATTCCCTGAGAGCAAAAATCAAATCTTAAGAACTTGCTCACATAGTAAAAGGACCTTTAAAAGGAATGACCAAGTTGAAAGAGAAGTTCACAATGCAATAAATGTAAAACGCTGGCCTTCCCAGCAAAAGGTGAGAAAATATTAAATATTAAAGACATTAATTGCTATATATAGACAGGGGGAATTCAGAGATAGAAGGGTATCGTGTACGCACCCAATGCTAGACTCTGTAAAAGCCCAAAAGGCTAACCTAGTTATATTGATCACGGTCTGAAATTTGAGAGGCTATGTGTTTCTTTTTTAAAATAAATTGAAAAAATGAGGACAGAAGCTAAAAGGCTGACCTGAGAAATATTATAAAATATCTTATGTCATATTACCTTATAAAGCCCACCTTTATCTCTATTTGTTTACAAGTTCTGGTGGGATTTTTTTCAAGCTATAACTTCTTCCCTCCCATGGAAATTACAAACACTTTACAGTAACGCAAAGACTGAGATCAAAATATCAGTTTACTCCATTTCAATTCCGCCTGCTCACCTGTGGATAAAGGGAGAATGTTTCTGAAAATCTGAAGGAGCTTGGGTCATCCTTGTGATATTCTCCAAATTTCTGACACTGAGGGTAAAAAGTTCAAATTTTCAATGTAGCACTTCTATTATTACATTTTGAGAGAGAAAATATATGTACAGTGGACCCTTGCATAACAAACAGTTTGTATAACCTAAAATCTGTACAACATAAAAAATTCCGGAGATAGGGGAAATTTGCTTAACATACTCGCCTATGGGGAGAATCCGTACAAAATAAAAATGGGATTACTCCATTTTCAATGCATTCCTATGGGAATGTGCATAAAGGAAAAATTGCTTAACATAATTTCATTTGGAATGAATTAATTCCTTTATACAAGGTACCACTGTATATACATTTTTAACATCAAAAGTTGGGAAATCTGTGGGCTGTGTAAGAATTGGACTGTATACTATCCCTCATTACTGTAAGCCGCCTTGGGTCCTTTTCCAAGGAGAAAGGCAGGGTAAAAATACTCTAAAATAAATAAATTATACTGGTTTGGCTATACTTGGTTTAACAGAAGACTCAAGCAAGAGGCTCCTAGGCAGGCTGCAACTCCAGAATATCATCTGAAAAGTTTTTCCAAAACCTTGCTGACCTGCGGTAAAAAATGGGCTTAACCATGCATATTCAGTAAGATGTTGCACCTATTTAAATACCGCTGTTATGTGCCATCGTGTGGTCTCTGACATACATCAGCCTTATGAATTAATAACCTCCAAAACATCATATCATTAACAGCACTGCTGTTAATAAATGTTAATGTTAACAAAGCACCGAAGTTGCTTGGGAAGGCTGGTAAGGCTGGGAAGGGACTGAGCACACCATGTATCTATTTCTGGCCTTCAGTGAGCAGAATCCTCAAGGCAGGGGAGAAACAACTTGGAACAAGTCTGTATCTGTCGAGGGAGCTATTTAAAGGTATTCCTAAAGTCTTACCAGCCTGATAAGCTGTCTGTCTAGCCACCTAAGAACATCCGGTCCTTCCTCAGTCTCAGCCCGGTATACTGCGAGCCGGGCCATAAGAATAGCAGCCGCTTCCTGGTCAAAAGAAGCCGCGATGTTTTGAATCTGTGTCTGAGCATCCGCCCAACTGCAAAAGAATGGAAAATGGTCCTATGGCATCTTTGTGCAGGACAGACTTAGCCATATAACTGTGAACATTCCCACCTCCGTGTTGCTTCTCCAAATTGTGACAATCAAAAAAAAGGTTCCTTTATGCAACATAAGAACTAAGAAATACATTAGAATGTATTAGATTGTATTAAAAATACATTAGAAATTGTGCTATGCAGTAAATACAAGCATCCTGGTAGATCCATTTTACACATTACATCAAACAAGACCTTGCGAAACCATGAAGAATTCATGCTTTCCTGAAGGAAAGAACTTCTGGCATGAGTTCCTGTATACCACGTTCCCTGGGGCTGCCACAAGCCAAAAAAAATTTGAAGTACAAGTTCAATGTAACATAAAGCTGCTCTACCAAGCTGGTCCCTGTACATCATATACACAGTACTATTCCAGATGCTCTATCAATCACAGACTGGCTAGCGGGACTGCGATGGTATGGAGCAGTTGGCAGCATTTTTGCACACCACCTGATGTAAGCAGAAGTCCTTTCTACCAGTAACAAGGCACAACTACTGGAAGCAGCAGAATATCTCCATGCTAAGCCAAAGACCACCTCTAAGACGCCGATTCCCTATCAATATACAAAAACTAAGGCTTACTTTCTGGCAATAGTAGTTACTCTTATGCGTCTCTGGCCACTGGAATGCTGGTATTGAGTCACAAACTGTATTGCACCACGTCCACCCTGAGGAATGGGAGCATTGTGCTGTTTCCAAGGGAGAAAAGACATAAGGCAGAGCTAAAATATGTAACAACAAAATGTGTTCTTCAGAAAGCAAAGCAAAGCACATTTCTTCATCTTTTAAGATTTAGCACTAACAATTTTTGTTGACACACCTCTTTGCTTAATGTTCAGAAAATAAATGCCAATATTACGATTAGCCTGTAGAGGGTCTACAAAATAGTTCCAAGAATGTACTATGACATTTTACTCTCTTCTAAGCAAAGTATTCTTATTGATGTTTCTCTTACCTGATTAACCACCTCAAAATACAATCCAAGGGTCGTACTTGGATTAAGTCCACAAATCTTCCATTGACACGTCCCTCCTGTTCCTATCTCCTGTAAAATGTTACAGATAATGTTTCATTAATGAACACGGCCTGCTATATACCTTTATTGCTGTAAGGTATCATCAAATTCCTGCAGTAACTCACAGACCTTTAGAGTTGCTGATTCAGTTACTTAAATACAACTTATATTTTTCTCAAAAATCCTTTACCACTCTCTCTAGTAAGACAATACAGTGAGCCATAACAGCTGGACAGTAACCTCAGATGGAGGAAGAGAAGAGGAAATTGCAGAATTTATAAGTGCCACATGGTAAGGAGCCCTACACAAAGTTGTACATGAAAAGGAATAGCATTACAGCCTGATCCATTGGATTTCAACTCTGATATTTATAATTATTTCAGCGCATTTTTTCCACAGTAAAATTCACAGAAGTGCAGCCAGGCCCCTTCAGAATTAGAAGCTTTACAACAGAAGGGTGGAAACTCATCAGAGGGAGAAATACGGAGAAATTTCCTGACAGTGAGAGCCATTAAACCGTGGAACAGCTTGCCTCCCGATGTTTTGCAGGAGGTTTTCAAGAAAAGATTGGACAACCATCTGTCCGGGATGGTATGAGGTCTCCTGCTTTGGGCGGGGGATTGGACCAGAAAACCTCCAAGGTCCCTTCCAACCCTACGATGATTCTATGATTCGATGAGATTAATGAATGAAGGACAGATATTCACAGGCTAGAGATCATTTTATCGAAAATGCATAAGAAACACAGAAAGTTAAGAGAAAGAATGCTGCTGTAAACCTAAGACAAAAGCCAAACAAAAACAATATATTGCCACTAAGTGAGACATTAGGCACACATATTGATAGAAAAACAGGACTGAAGTAAATTAGATCATACTGCTAGGCTGCTATATAAATGGCAGTAACTCCAAGAGGTATCACATGGGATTAAATGGATTAAAAGTTCAAACTTCACCTGCTGATCCCTGCCTTTTAATCTCTAAACTTTCCGGCTTCTCAAAAATAAATCTGTTGCTTTAATAATCCAACCACTAGTGCCAGGTATGTGCTGGCATAGCTTAACTATGGTACAGAATAGTGTCTATTGTATAATTTGCTCACAGACAAAAACTAGCCTGTCAAAAAACAGGACCTGGTAAGTTTCTATGTAAGACCAGAAGAGCATGTAGCAAAATACAGAGCAGCTGACTCTTGAGTGATGGAGAGAGAAACACTTATGGTATGAAATACAGAAGTCAAAAACTTTTCCTAAAATGTATCTTTGGAAACATCAGTATAGTGGTACCTCTAGATATGAAATTAATTCATTCCTCGAGACACTTCGTAACTTGGATATTTTTGTATCTCTATCCAAATGGGGCACAATGCACCCTGGGAATGGAAGTCTTTCGCAAAAATTTCATACAGTGAACCCTCGTACAACGGAGGGTTTGCTTAACGAAAAAATCGTACAACGAAAAAAAAAATCCGCCCCCCCTCTCCCCCCCTCAGGCTGCGCCCTGAGGGGGGGGACGGGGGACGGACGCCTGCCTACCTGGCTGGCTGCACCCCCGGGGGCTGGAATCCCCGGGGAAGGGAAGGAAGGAAGGAAGGAAGGAAGGAGAGGAGCCGAGGAACGGAGGAAGAGGCGAGTCCGGGTTCTTCGGCGGGGAGGGAGGGAGGGAGGGTGGTGGGGGCGGGGGGGCCGAGAGAGAAAAGGAAAAGGGAGGCCGGCGGGAATAGGCGGGTGGCTGGCGGGTTGTGTGTGTGTGTGTGTGTGTGTGTGTGAGAGAGAGAGAGAGAGAGAGAGAGAGAGAGAGAGAGAGTGTGTGTGTGTGTGTGTGTGAGAGAGAGAGAGAGAGAGAGAGAGAGAGAGAGAGAGAGACCCAAGCGACGGCGGTGGGTCGAACCCGGGAGTTCGCGGCGGCATTCTATCGCGGCGGCAGCGATAGGAGCCCTGTCGGGAAGGGGCCCGATCCACCACCACCACCACCCCTTCCTCCTCCTCCTCTCTCTCTCTCTCTTCTTCCTCCCCCCCCACCCCACGGGGAGATCCGCCACCGCCACCGCCGCGATGAGCTTGCTGGGCGCGGCTCTGGGGCTGCTCCTCCTGCCGCCGCTCGCTCTCGTGTGGCCGGGCCAAGCGCCCGCCACCCCCCCCGGCCGCCCAAGCCCCTCTTGCCCATCCAGCCTGGTGCCCGCGGACAGCCCTGCCCCCACGCGCTCCGCTTGGCCGTGGGCACCCCCGCCGGGGATCCGGACGAGCGGGCGGGCGGCCGGGCGCGCAACCCGACGGCTGCCTGCCGACCGCCTGCTTTTTGGGGCCGGCAGGTTGGGCGGGCGGCGGCGGGGGTGCCAACTGGGGCACTCGAAAGGGGGGAGGGACGGAGGGATGGAGACGCGGCAATGCCTGTGTGTGTGTGTGTGTGTAAGAGAGAGAGAGAGAGAGAGAGAGAGAGAGAGAGAGGCGGGAACGGGCCGGCGGGGCCTTTGGGAGCGCCGCCGCCGCCCGTGTGTGTGTGTGTGTGTGTGTGTGTGTGCGGTAGGAGTTCCCCCGACTGCGGGCTGTGCAAGTGGCGGCGGCGGCGGCGGAGGCCGCGAGAAGCAGCCCGCAGACCCGGTACGGGGTGGCAGCGGCGGCGGCGGCTCTTGGCTCCCGCTCCCAGCTCCTCCTTTTGCTGCTTCCCCCTTTTTTCCTCCCCTTGGGGTCCTTTGGCTCCGCCAGGCAGGCAGCCACCCCCCCAACCCACACACACACACACGCCCGCCGCCCGCCCGCCCGGCGGTAGGGGAGAAGGAGGAGGAGGAGGAAAGAAAAGAGGGGGCGCGAGGTAATGGGGGGCAGCGGTGGCTGCAGCTTCTGGGGCGAGGCGAGGAGGCCTTTTTCTGGGGGGGGAGGAAAGAGGCGACAAGACCGAGAGAGTTCGCGAGCGGCCGCGGCGGGGGAGATGTCTGGCGGCTTGGTCTTTTAACCCGCCTGGTGCCTTTCCTCTCTCCTTCTCCTCCTTCTCCTTCTCCCCCCCTCCTCCTCGCCCCCATTTGTGTGTGTGTGTGTGTGTGTGTGTGTGTGTGAGAGAGAGAGAGAGAGAGAGAGAGAGAGAGAGAGAGTGAGAGAGTGAGAGAGAGAGGCTGGAACGGGAGGTGGCTTGCGGGGCCTTTAGGAATGCATTGGAACGGATTAAATCCACTTCCAATGCATTCCTATGGGAAATAATAATTTGCATAACGAAAAAATTGTATAACGTAATTTAATTGGGAACCAATTAATTACGTTATACAAGGTACCACTGTATCTTGAGTTCTGTGATAAGAGAATTTTCGTACCTTGAGTTTTTGTGGAAGTTTTTCATAAGACCTCCATTCCCAGGGTGCACAGCGCTGCACCCCGGACAGATTCCCCTTTGTATCACCTTTTTTCGTAACTACAATTGTATCTAGAGGTAGCATTGTACATTATTCATACTGTTTCAAACAAGAATGTAAGGAGCAACAACCCTTTATCTCCAAGAGTATTCCAGACATCTCTTGAAGTATTCTACAACAACTTGACTTGCAAATTTTATGCAAAAAGTGGCAATGACACCAACTGTATGGTCAAGCTATAAATCTATTATTCACAGGTTAGTCAACTTACATTTTCTGATACACAAGGTCCTTTAGCATTGAGTGATACACAAGGTCCAATAGCTCCAGATACCTTTATTTCTCTTGATGTCTACACAGAATCCAGGGTAAAAAAATTACAAATCATAAATATAGTCCATCACAAGGTAGATAATCTTAGTCTGCCACACCTATACATCAACCTCAATTAAAAACAGCAGCAGAGCTAAAAGCAGCGTGGAGAAAGGATAGACATTTTCTTCAGAACAAAGTAGGCTAGACAAACATTCTGTTCACAAAACAACTTCCAGAACATTCTAGGATTGCCATTTCTCTTCCCAAACCTCAAGCACCAAAGCACAAATTCCTTAATGCTACAGGACTTTAGAAATGTGAACTAGATCCCTGGACTTATTAAATCTTTGTAGTAATATTAAGATCAATGCAGCACAATCCTATATATTTCTATCCAACACAATTTGAATTTCATATGAAATATTTCCAACAAGTACATAAAGAACGGCAGCTTTTAAACTATTTGCTGGACCAGTCAAATATAATCCGTGTGCTCTTACAAAATGTATTCCTTTGCATTCAACCACAGCTGGCATTTACACACTTTGATCCTTCCAAATGCTTTTAAAACTAAATGTTTTTTTTTAATTCAAGGAATTTCTTCTCTTTTAATAGGATAACCCTGTGCACATATTGGTGAGAAGATATGATGGATCATTTCTTACAGCAGGGATTTAAACTCTTTTACTGAGATTTGGCATGTATTGAGATATTGGCCAAAATCCTGTTGAGAAGATTTCACCTACACAAAAGGAGTGATATCTTTGTCAGGGGTAGGCTGCAACTGACTAAAGACTTCATTTTTCAATTTTAGGGTGTATGTGACTTTGTCTCACTGAGTGTGAGGGTATGCACCCTGAAACTGAAAAAGAATATATTCTTAACTATTGGGAATCTTCCACTGACAATCTCATTCTGGAAGCACATGAAGATTTGCACAAATGGATTTTGGCTGTTGAGTCATATTATTGTTCCACACACCATACTGTGCCATATTGTCTACTGTAGCTGTACCTCAATGGCACAACTATTGTAATCTGTAACATGTTGGTGAAACAGGTATCAATACTTCCTGGATCTCATGCCCTGCTGCCAAAGTGTTGTATAGGTAGGATAAACAAAACTAAGTTAGTGAGTCTCTGTTCTTGCAACAGAGACAACTTTCTCTTTAATGTTCATTATGTACTGTGAGTAGAATCTAAATATCATACTCCGCAGTATACTTATACTGTAGTATGGTACAGAATGAATTATATCCACCAAGATACCTAAAAACCACCCAAACAATGTGCACTCATATTTTCATCCCTGCTACATGAGGCTCTATTCCATGCACATGTACAAAACTAACCCGCTGCACACATTCCGGCATGACCATAACAAAAATGGCCATGATGGGTGCACGCGGTTGGAATGGACCTGGGTGGTGGTGGGTGGATGTGTGCATGCGCGCATCTTAGAAATGTATCTAGTCTCGTGCACTCCCAGATGCATTTGATGGGGCCACTGTGAGATTCAGGGAGCTGAACTAGATGAGCCTTTGGCCTAAACCAGCATGGCTCTTTTTATGTTCTTAATATGTTAACACATTCCAGCATGACTGTAACAAAAATAGTCATGATTGGTGCACGTGAATGGAAAGGATCTGGGCGGTGGGTGCATGTATGCATGCGCACATCTTAGAAAGAACCTTGCACCCAGCTACTTCTTGCGAAAATTACTGAGGAACAGGAATTAGTAACTGTTTTGCTAAGAAATGAATGGAGAGTCTCTTCAAACTCAAGAGCTTATTTTCACAGCAAAAATGTATGACTGAAGGTCTCAATAAAAATTCTGACTTACTCCAATAATATTTTACTCCAGCAGCTTCCTTGTAGTGGAACAGCAGGCCTTTAAATATACCTACAGTACATATCTATGATTATATACTTGTAATTTTAAGTCTCACCTTAATTTCTAAAGTGCCTCCAAATCCCATCTTGAAGTGTCCCTGCGCATCTTTGGTAAATACACGCTGAAAGGTTTGTTTGAATAGAGATGTATTGAAAGAGTCTCCCATTACCATGTAACCCCTATGTAAAGATGACCAAGATAAATTAGAAACATCACAGGTGGGAATCACAATAAACTGCAATTCAGGGTAGCACATTAAATTGTTGTACCATGTCCTTTCACCAGAGAGTCACACTTGTCCATGGAATGCCTCACCATTCCAATACCTATTGCATAGACACCTTGTTAAAAATATGGCCATGGGAAGGAACCATCCATTGATTCTTGTCTACAATCCTAAATTTGATGGGAGACTGGATTTTTGAATTATACATCACCCCCTCAAAAAAAAAAAAAAAAAAACAGGAAAGTTCTCCCCAATCACCTCAAGACGCCAAACCTTCAGAGATGTTTCCTTTCACTTTCCTCTACAATCCCTCCAAGTCTGGCGACAATTGGGTTTCCACAAACCAGTTGCTAACAGTCACTTACTTTCCAGATGTGCATTTAGTAGTACAGTGATACTTTGTATAAAGGAATTAATTCGTTCCAAATGCTATGTTAAGCAAATTTTCCTTTATACAAATTTCTCATAGGAATGCATTGAAAACAAAGTAATCCCTAATTACAACCATTTTTATGTTGTACAGATTCACCCCATAGGTGATTCTGTTAAGCAAATTTTCCCTATCTCTGGAATTTTTTATGTTGTACAGATTTTATGTTATACAAACTGTTTGTTATACAAGAGTCCACTGTAGGTGTATATCTCAGATGTCTAAAACCCAATCTTCACCAAAACTTGCAGGGCTTGTAGAGGAGAGTTGGGGAAGTTTTCCTACAATTTTGGTTCCTCTAAGTGCCTTGGGAACAATTTTATAAGATTTTAAAGGGGGAAATTGAAGCGTTTCATCAATTTGTCAGAAAACATTTTAAATTTGATGTTCATGATTCATTGACCTTGATGAATCACAAATCAAAACAAATCACAATGTTTCTGATTGATGGCCATCTCTAATCATAAACCAAGAAAATGAGAACTGAGAATGGTAGTTCAGAGGATTAAATTTCATTGTACTCATTTAATAACAATTATATCATTTATAGGCAACAAGAAATAGTGCAATATTTAATTATTAAGAAATTTATTCTGAAATAATATTTATGGACTAGTTTTCACAATCACATAAATGAAACTCTTCCTGAGTTTCTAAACAGTTGGAGGTGGAGGAGAAATGCAAAAAAAGTTACTCTCATCATCATCAAGGTTTAATATGTACACTAATTCTTTGTACACAAATGTGTCCATTTAGATGGAAAAACAACCCCAAACTCTTTGAAACAAGAGCAAAGGTGCTCTTGACAAAACAGTTAAGAACAAGAAAGAGGCACCCTCCACATGAACTTTGCTGTTCAACCGTCACATAGTTTTAATTGGATACAATTTTGTAATACAGAAAACAATGGCATAAAATCTTTTCATTTTTATAGAACTTAAACATTAGAAGTATTTATGGTGAAAATCAGATCTTATTCATTGATCTAAGCACAGGGATGTTGTAAATTTCCCTGAGAGCAAGCCCTGTTAAATTAAGCAGAAACTCACTCCTGGGCAAACATACAACAATATATACCCTAGGTGCCATCTTGATATGATCTTTATATGCTTCCTTCCTGAGTATGAGGAAGTACTATAAACATAAAGACAACAAGTAGGCTTGTAAACAAACCTTTCCTTTTGGGCAGCCTCACTGGCTAGCCTGTACTTATCACTGTTTAGGGGTATGAAGACATTTCTCCTTCTACCTTACCCCAATTAGTTACAGACCATGTCTTGAGGACTGGTACTTTTTAAAAAGCTTGGCTCATTTGTCTAAGTAAGACATATGAAGAGATCCAGTTTGTGAAGGTGCAATTGGGATGAATTGCAACTATATCATTTTATGCCACTGTTCCTATGCAGATTTTGCTACCTAACACCTGCAAATATTGGAAATAAACATTCTTGTACAAAGGGCCTAAGAATGTTTTAACAGATCAGATGACAGGGGGAAATAACTGTGGCAACAGTTTTGCTCATATGTACAGGCTGATGAAAACAGAAGCAAGTCCACTTGTGGCTCTTTGACAGGTTGATCTAAACAATATTTCCCTTGAATGTAGGAACTTTTGTTTCCCCGTACATTGGTCCCCCACCATTTCGCGGTTCATATACTGCAGTCCTGGTATATCGCAGAACCACTGTACAGTTTATGAAGGACAAGGCTCCCTAGGGCAAGCTGCTTGGGCCTGTTTGAGGCCTCCTGCACTTACTCCAGGCCTGGCACTGCCCTAAATGGGCCTCCAATGGGCTTCTCAGGCCTGTTGGAGGCCCCAGAAGTGATTTCCGGCTAACCGGAAGTCACTTCCGAAAACCCAGAAGTAACTTCTGGATCATCGGAAACCACTTCTGGGGCCTCTACCAGGCCCGGGAAGCCTGATGGAGGCCCATTCGGGGCAGTGCCAGGCCTCAGGTAAGTGTAGGAGGCCCCAGACAGACTCCCCAGTCCCGAACCGACCCAGCATCCACATATTGTGAATTTTCCATTATCGCAGGTTGGGTTGGGTCCCTAACCCCTGTGATAGGCAGGGGATTACTGTATAACTATTCAGACACTACCGTAAATGGACAACACATACCCTGTATAGTTAGGGCAGCACTTCATCTCCAGAAGTCCGGTCTGATCCAATGCACATGCATAGATGTCAATAACATGACCTGCAGCAGCAGCACGATTTGCCAGAGCTTCAAAATGCTAGACATATATTTTTAAAATAAGATTACAAAAATGATGAATTTATTCATTAACTTGTATGTATACAGCTGTATAAAGTTCCTCATAACACTAGTTCTTTGAATGTTTCATAAAGATAGGTACACATAGAAGTCCTACTTTAAAATTGGGAGGAATATTCTTAAAAGGTAAAGTGCACTTCCCAATTCATATTCCATTTAGTGGCTATTCGCTAGGCACACACTTGAACAAAACTATGTTTTCGTTCATAATTATTCTAAGAGGCATGACTTGTGTCAGCAGACTATTTCTTTAGTTATTCAAAGCATTATGCAAGTTGTAATACAGCACTTATGAAACTTATTTCCTCTTACAAATAAATACACTAGATATCAATATAAGCTTTTTGTCAGGCCGAGAAAATCAATGACTGAAGTTAACAGGCAAAGTGTTGTACTACCGATCTCTGGCAAGTACCACTCTGGGAGAACTGGGGTTTTATAAGCCATTAATAGCAACACAGAATCTGTGATCAACAAAATTTAAAATAACTATCATCTAACCATGTTTCAAACTGTGCAAAAACATTAAGTATATAAATTTATAAATGAACTACTAGCACCTCATCTAACAAACACCTTGACTCCCCACATTTGAGAAAAACTGATTTATACAACTCATAGAAGTAGCCTCCACAAAAAGAGGGAAAGCATTGACAGTACATAGGCAATCCCTAGGCAATGGTGTGCAACCAGCCAATCGGGATAGATGAACATCAATTATTCTTTTTAAAAATCAAACTGATTTATTTAAATCCAAATTTAAATTCTGAAACTGAATGTATCTGAATGTTCTTCAGAGGCAACCCTACTTAAAAGATATTGCTCCATTCCAGCAGAATGCTTATTAGAATACATATTATAATGACGAATCCTTGCTTCCCAAGGAAAAAACACTGCAGATAGTATAGTTTTTGCTGCTGTGGTTGCTATTTTATTGGGGGGGGGAGTGTTAAGGCATCCCTGGCAACACAACTTATATCGTCAAAGATAATTGAATACAGAAGGTATAAGCTTGCTATTTCAGCTGAAGCATGACACTTTATAGAACGGGTTTAGCATGTGTTCTTAGTTCAGCTGAGACTCCTACAAATTAAGCTTCAGTTTACTGGAAAAACAGCTATCACCCAAGTAGGACCAGAGACACATGTGACCCCTACATCTGAGTATCTGCTAAAAAGACAAGGAAGACACAGTAAGAGAGACCTAGATGTCAGGGTCCTATTTTCTGCAATAGTCTTCTATCACCATCCTCCCTGAATGTTAAGTCTAACAAACTCAAAATCCATCTGCAGGAAACACATTCATTTAGAAATAATCAGTCTGATTTCTATCTCACTGGATGTATGTTACAAACACAGTTGCCAAATTACACAATCAGAAAATGGTTAGCAAATGCTCTTACCTTAGTACTCTTTTTAACATATTTGGCGTTGTCTTTTTCAATGTCATGCCAAGATCTTATAGGCAATTTCAGTTCATCCCCCACAACCATTCCAGGTCCCTGGGTAGCAGGTCCACCAATAAACATCATTATGTGAGCACCAGTATTAGGGAAAGTACACTGTGGAACAATAAACATGTTTCAGATCAAGTAGTAAAGTATTTTGGAGTTATATTGCCTTATTACTCAGATCTGATCATTCACATTTTAAAACACATTGCAGTGGAATACTTTCTAAGGCTGATGTTCGAACAGTTGGAATTTAATGGTAATTGTGTCAATCAGATCTCCAACTGTAAAAATAAATGATTGCATTGAAAAAGCTTCAGAAAAGCCGTTCCAAATAGAGGGAGCAATCCCCATAATTTTCCAATTTTAAAACAAATGCAAGTCATTTAACCCATATAAGCAAGACATAAAGATGTCTACCGCTTGAACCAAACTAAAGAAGATTCTGTGGGTTTTTAGAGAGAGAACAGAGGGCTTTACCTCTAGCAGTCCTACAGCTATGGAAAGAGCAACTCCAGAAGATCGTAAAGGCCTTTTGCCCTGGGGAACAGGCCAAGGATCCCGCTGTAGTTCTCCCAAAAGATCAGTGAGATTCATGTCGATTTTCTGTACTGGCTGTAAGAATCTGGAGTCAACAAAAACAGTAAGCTAAAGAGAAATTCTCCTACATGTTGACTAGAATCCCCTAATGATTAGTTACAGCAGCATAAACATAAGTGTACACGGCTGTAGCAGATTGCTGCTAGATGACGTCACTGGTCCTATTCCTTGTTACATGGCACTCAATGGTAGTTGAACCAGACTAACACTAAATTCAAGATGGAACATGTGCAGCATGCTATGATTCTCATTTCCGTAATTTGGATTTAGCACTCACTTAAGAAGCTAGCAAAAGCTTGACCAGAGGTACAGTTATCTAAAATTGCTGACAATGGCCCAAATTCTCCTTCTTAGTGTAGTAAATTTCACTAGAGTAAGTCCACTGAATCCACAAGGATTTGGGAGTCATCTTATCAGAACATTCCATTGATCCAAACAGGCCTGCTTTAGTAGCCAAAGCCTGCAGCTTTTCATGGTGGTGATCGAGTTGTAAATCAAATGCATTTGATAGCTATGTAAACAGCACTTTGATTAACAGAACTATGTATCACCTATTGGTTGGCTATTTCAATTTCAAAGCAGAGAAACAGGGATGATTTAGAATAGTTCTTTCACTGCTGGTGGCTTACAGGTTCAGCACTAAGAAAAACTGAGAACGGGTTTGGGCTCTACATGGGTGGAGGACAGGAACTAGGGGAAAAACTTCAAAATCTTAAACTTGTTATAATGTAAAAACAAATGTAAAAGCAATGTGGTGCTTGTCTACTTTTCATTAGGAAGATACTTGCCTGTTGGATGGTGGTGGCTGCTGCACCTGAGGGCCACGGCCCACTTGGGAAACATTCATTTTTGTGAGCCCCAACATTTCCTGTGAAAAGTATATTTAACAGAATGAAATGACATCCCATCCTACAAAGAGCAAATCAACAATGGCATTTTCATCAGGGAAGAAATGTCACATGTAGGTGTTAACTCCAATAGTGTACTGGAGCTTTCCACCAAGAATCCCTTGCCCTCTCTCTCCACCCTGCAGCCTCAGTACGGCTTGAAAAGAGTTCTAAAAGACCTCCCTCCCAGCCACCTGGAAACATGTTTTTAGGGTCTCCCGAGGCACTGCAATGAGGTGAGTTGCCCTACACCAATTGTGAAAGTTGATACGCCAGTGGCTGTTCTTCCACTTTAAAATATGAAATGAAGATTTATAATATAATCTCCTGATAGAAAGCAATAAAGAAACCTTTCCTTAATTCCCACTGGACGGACAGAGCAGACACAAGATAGACATTTTTGCATTAATTTTATATTTACCTGAAGTTGTTTTGCAGACAGATCTTTTGTCCCTCTGAAGACGTAACTTTTGGAAATCCCTTCACAGCCAAGCTCATGAACTTGCACCATTCTCCCAAAAGTGATCAGCCCCACCAAAGCAGTGGGAGGCAACAAGCTTAGTGACATTTGCATGGACTCCTTCAAAGCTTGCAAGTCTTCATCTTCCATACAAGTGTCAACAAGATATAGAAATATCAAAGGCATCTGAGGTCCACGCTTTAAATAAAAGTGAAAAACACCGTAATATTACCATTACTGGGAAAAAAACTTACAGAACAAGCTCGGTAAGTAACAACCCCATATCAAAGCTGTTCAATCCCACTGTGAGAATATCCGTATAAAACCTGCTACGGTGTGGTTATATTGATAGGATCACTCCCAAATTAAATCACATGGATAACACAAAGAGGTAGGTACTAATTTTAGCACATTCTTGTGCCACTCAAACATGTGACACACTCAATATTAGTAGAACAAATGTGTAATACCTATTGCACTTGGGGGATATCAGAAGAATAAAAAAGTAAGTGAAAATAATACTAAGCAACACTGAAGGTAGAAAGAAAAGACAGAACATGAAATGGCAGGAAAATCAGAGCTACAAGTTTGTAAAAAACTGAGCAGGACCTTTATTTATTTATTTATTTATTTATTTATTTATTTATTTATTTATTTATTTATTTATTTATTTATATTTATTTAACTTATATGCTGCCCACTACCCAAAGGTTTCTAGCAGACAAGTCCTTTCGGTGCTCACTATGTCATGGGGTCACCAGAAGTCAAAAGCAACTTGGCAGCACATACCGTGTTTTCCCGAAAATAAGACACTGTCTTATATTTATTTTTTCTCACGAAGACACACTAGGGCTTATTTTCAGGGGACGTCTTACTTTTATTAAGTAAAATATAATTATATTTTTCAAATTATATTTTTATTAAGTAAAATATAAGCCCTGCACACAACCATAGCCACGCCCACTAGGTTTTATTATCAGGGTAGGTCTTATATTTAACAAACGCATAGAAATCCTGCTAGGGCTTATTTTGGGGGGAGGTCTTATTTTCAGGGAAACAGGGTAATAGCAAAACATTGCTGGCTCCATTGTGATCAAAATACATTTTAAATGTCATTTCAGAAACACCCCATTTCTGAGCCACACCAAAGCTCTGCATTGCACCACCCAACATAAGTTGCCTAGGGTTGCTGAAAGGCTAACTCAAGCTGTTCCACTGTATTACTGGCAGCACACACTCCACGTATCGTTGTAATATGGTGACTCATAGTCCACTGCAGTTGTGACTTGACTGGATCAGCAGTTGCAGATACTACTATCATGTTATTTACCTGTACAACATATTCAATACTAGAAAATTGAGGTAAAAGTTCTGCAGGCTGGTTCAACTCAGATATGCCAGCATATGTAGGAGGAAACTGGAAGAGAAAACGGAGTCAAGTATAAGAAAAATTTCCAGCTCAACACACTTTGAAACAATTGCCTACTACACTGACCTTTCCCCATACCACCTCAATGTGTACATGTTGGTATTACTATCACATCTCAATCCTAAAATACATTCATTTGAAAGAAAATTCACTTTATCTTACCTGATTTCTCTGGTAACAAAAATTGCAAGCCCACAGCTTTGCTCGGTAATCCACCTGGCTAGAAAAAAAAAGTTAGATTTCAGGGTCAAATAAGCACAGGAAAATATGGAATGTAGTCTCAGAGTTTGATTCAGATCCAACTAGTTCTCAAAATGTTTTCCCCAATACTTTGGAGGGTGCTGTTCACAGTAATATACAAATAAAAACAAACAAAAACACCACATACAATCCCACTCTACTTAATATTAGACCACAGCATTTAACCTGTCCTAGATACTTCTCTAAGGTAAGAACTGTACTTTAATCTGTCCGTTCTTGTCCTAATTGTCCTGTATCTCCTGCCTGGTGGCAATAGTTCCCAAAAAAAGATATACAGGGTGTGATGGGTCTTTCAAAATTTTGGAGGTTTTCCTTTAACACCTGGAGCTATAAATTTCTTCCAAAGAAGGAAGAGAACAACCGATGCTACTCTGGGCAGTACTTATGACCCTCTGGAGTGCCTGTCTATCTGCTACTAAGCAACTCGCAAACCAAACACAGAGGCAGCAAGAAAACTCTCTATGTAGCTACAGTAGAAGGTCACCAGAAGTTTCTCAGTCAGTTGTTGCCTCCTGAGAAGTCTCAAAAATATAGTCTCTGCTGGGCCTTCTTGACCAATGGTACAGTATTAATGCTCCAGGTCAGGTCCTCCTCCATGATAACCCCCAAACCTACAATCCATCACCTGCTCTACACAGGCTCCATCAATATTCAAGGGCTGAATATCTGATTTTTCTTTTTGAGAATCCACTGTAAACTCCTTGGTCTCTTAAGAATCTCCTTAAGGAAAGACTCCTTGTTCTCTTAAGAATCAAGAATCTGCACCACTGTCACAACTGTTGCACCTCATCCCAGTAAGTGGACTCATCCCCTCCAGATATGAGCCCCACTACTGTTATATCATCTGCAAATTTGATGATTGTATTACAGTAGGACCCTTGTATACATAGTTGGCAGAAGAAAAAAAATTAAATAATTCAGCAGCTGCAAAGCAAGCTACTGTCGCAAACAGCAGCTGTAAAGTAAGCTACTATCACGAAAAGCAGCCATAAAGCAAGCTACTGTCACAAAACAGCAGGGTTTTTTGGTGGGTGGCATTCTCTCTTATCCACAGTTTTTGTTATCCACGGGAAGGCATAAGAACATAAGAAGAGCCATGCTGGATCAGGCCAAAGGCCCATCTAGTCCAGCTTCTTGTGTATCTCAAAGTGGCCCCACCAAATGTGTCCGGGAGTGCACAAGACTAGATATCAGTCTCTTCATACCACTCCCCTACATCTGGTCCTTGAAGTATCCCGGTTTTAAGCCTGGAGATTACATATCTCCATCATGGTTTGTAACCTGTGATGGACTTCTCCTCCAGGAGTAACCTGTGATGGACTTCTCCTCCAGGAATAACCTGTGGTGGACTTCTCCTCCAGAAACTAATCCTCCTCCTGGAACTGATCCCCAGCAGATACCAGGGTCTTACTATATTAGGGTGGGTATGGGTGCAGTTAGAGGTATAAATAGTGAAAAACAGTGGACTCAGCACACAACCCTGTGGAGTACCTGTGTTAAGAATAAGTGCTGACAAAATATAGTCGGTGAGTATTTTAGTGGATGAACACTGGACTGACATTATGTTTGAGGGAATGCCTGCTTGAATAACCAAATTTTAATCATTTTTTTAAAAAACAGCTAAAGAGAGAGCCAGGCAGATGTCCAGTGGAAGGTTATTCCACAGGTGAAGGGCAATGGCAGAAAAGGCCCTGTTTTTGCATTTTTTTTTCCTTTTGGGCATCTCACAGTGCTAATTGCCTCAAACGCCTAGCCTGGGAAGATCAGGTATGATGGGCAGCTTTCATTGGGAGAAGGCACTTTAACAGAGAGTGAGGTCCTAAACTGTTTAGGGCCTGGAAGTCACAGTTAAAACAGAATTTGATGCGGAACCGAACCAGAAGCCAGTGCAGGGCGGCCAGCACTGGGGATATATGATTGTATTTTCTAGTGGCTAGTCCCAGTCAGCAATCTGGCTGCCGTGTTCTGGATCAGCTGGAGTCTCTGCATCAGCCTCAGGGGTAGCCCCATGTAGAGAGTGTTGCAGTAGTCCAGTCTCGAGACTACCTATGCATGGACCAGAAGAAGATCAGATATGTTTTGCCTACCAAAGTTTAAAACATTAGGGAGGTTAACTTTCAATAATAATTAATATTTTCACAATAATCGCAACAAAACTTGTCTTCTTAATACCACCACCACCCCTGAGATGTATGCAGTATGTAAGAACATTTATTGGGGATTACCATAATGGATTTAAAACAGCACGACAAGTAGTTCTACTGCAGAGGACGGGTTCATATTGAATAGGAGGCAAGTCAGGTCGTTCTTTCAATGGGGTGAACAGACAGGCCACTGGAACAACCATCCTGGTGGCTTCCAGGCGACTGGAAGGCCATACATTCCAGCTGAATCTAACACCATCCCTGTCTTCATTTTGCTGAATGAACTCCAAGAAGGTCGCCATTATTGCTTTCTTATTTCTACAACAAAAAAAGCAGAACAATTAAATCAATATATGCAAAATGAAAGGGAATAGTATAAATCATAAACTGAACCAAGACTTTCATTTGAATGCCCTGTAGGGCATTCAGATATCAGCAGACAAAACAGATATCTAGAAATCAGAGGTGAGAAACATAGGGAAAACTAACTTTTTGGGGGGCTCCGGACTCAAGAATGACAGCTCTTAGAAGCTGTAAATCAAAAAAATTATTGGGAACACATGAGAACAAATTTTACTTGCTAAAGAGCTAAAGAGGGGTTGGGGGGGGTGAAAGAGAGAGATCCAAGACCTTCCATTCCATAAAGAAGTTGTGAGAGTACTATAGTATTTCTAAGAGTGAATCAAGAACAAGTTATTGAGTCCAGGTGTGTAGACATTTCTCTTAAGATGTGGTAACACTTCAAAATATTACACAAACCTATAATGAACCTCTAAAACATGCTTTCCTGCAAAATGGTTTTGTCTTGAGACACGTTATCTGACAGAATAGTATAAGTAAGGATTTCCACGCCCATTTATTTCAAAATGGCTTGCATAGAGGTACGTACTCATCAGAAAGTTTCTAAACTGACAAGTTAAGACTTGCGTGTGTTGCACACCACAAAGCCGCTTAGAGTACCTTGGTAGATAAGCGGGATATAAATATAAAAAATAAATAAATAAATAAAGTCTGTAGATGGTTCTTACACTTTACAAACATGGCAACCATGTACGTTAAGAAGTAAAACAGATACATAACCAACCCTTTTAGTTGGGTAGAATGAAACAGATACATGCAAAATAATGTATCAGCACTACTTACACTGTCATATCACGGCCCACAGAAAGACTGTATTGACTAGGGATGGGCAGGAAACAAAAACGAAATGCTGTTTTGTCATTTTGTTATGTAACGAAACAAAACGAAACAAGGAAGCAGTATATTGTTATAGAAAAAACAAAACGGTTGTTTTCCCATTGAAATGAACCACTTCATTCCATCGTTTTTGGGCTCCTGCCGAGCTGTCAATGGCTGGAGCCCTTTAAACCTGGCCCAGTCGGTACCAGGGGTACCGCCTGGTGCCGACTGGGCCAGGTTTAAAGGGCTCCAGCCAGTGATAGATGGGCAGGAACCCACAGAAAATGATGGGGAGGGCAGTAAGACTGCTGCCTGGAACAGGCCTCTGCACTATTTTCTGAGGGCTCCAGCTATTGACAGCTCGACAGGAGCCCTTTAAAATAGCTCCTGGAGTCCCGGGCACCAAACCTGGTTCCTCTAGGACCCAGGGGAGCCATTTAAAACAAAGCCATAAGAAACAAAACAAAACAAAACAGGGGTGAACACAAAACAAAATGAAACATTATTTTTCTGTTCCATGCCCATCCCTAATATTGACCACACTGTAGCTCATAAAACGTTTGCACAGCACTTTGCAGACAAAATTCTTTGGCTCTGCTCTTGGACGTTGTCATTAAGATAGATCCAATAGACGTAACTATGGATTCTGCTTGTCCTGTGTTGATGGACAATTTTCAGTTTCTGCAAACTGATGGTGTGGAAAGACCTTGGAGAGTTGAAGACTACCATTTGTCTGTAAGACCTTTTCCCATAGAAACTTATAAAAGCCGCCAGAGAAGGATGGGCCAGGTAGGTCCAAGGGGTACTGAATGCCACCTTGCAGCAGAGTAGAATCCCAGAAGCAATACCATTATTGAAAAAACCCTCCTTGGACCCAACAGCATTAGAAAATGACTGACCAGTCCCTACTATTCCATTTACTGGAGGGGGTTGTGGCTTCCCAGCTCCAGGGATTCCTGAATGAGATCTATTTCAATCTGGTTTTAGCCCTGGTTACTGGACAGAGACTGCTTTGGTCATCTTTGTGGACAACCTATACTGGGAAGTGGACAGGGGAGTGTGTATCCGTCCCTGTTCATTCTACTAGACCTCTCAGTAGCTTTCAATGCCATTAACCATGGTATCCTTCTGGGATGTCTCTTGGGTTTAAATAGAAAGAAGAGATAAAGTTGGTTGTCATTAGAGTATTGGTAACACTGTTTCATGCAGATGTTAAATAGGATAGGGAAATAAATAGAACTCTGAGGGACACTACAGGTCAATGGCCATTCAGCGGTGCTGTCTAACAAGAGTCCTCCAGCACCACCCTCTGGATTCTCCCCTCCAGGAAGGACCAGATGGATACACTCTGTGTAGGGCTGTCTTTGGAAAGTGTTCAGAAATTTCAAAGGCTCCAAATGCCACAAACAGATTGTAAAATGGGGCTGGTTACAGGAAATGTGTAAAACTCCTCTGTTACAGCAGCTCCTCTGGCTGCCCATCCATTCTTGGGAGCAATTCAAATTACTGGTATTATTTATTTTATTTTATTTTATTTTATTTTAGAGTATGTTTATTTTGCCTTTCTCCTTGGAAAAGGACCCAAGGCGGCTTACAGTAAAACTTATCAAGTCCTAAATGGCTTGGGTCCAAGTTATCTAAAAGACCACATTTCCCTCTGTGAGCCTGCCAGGGCTTTAAGATCATCAGAGGATGCCATTCTCCCAGTCCCACTACCCTTGCAGGCGTACTTGGTGAGGACATGAGAGAAGGCCTTCTCTGTTGCTGTTCCAAGGCTCTGGAACTGCCTCCCTCCGGAAGCCAGAATGGCACCATCTTTCCTGACCTTCAAGCAGGCAAAAAGACATTTCCCTTCAGGCAGGTTTTTTCCTTAATCACTGGCGGTCTGAGAGTGTTTTTTATTAGGTCGTTATACTCTGTTGTGTTAAATGTGTTTTAGTATTGATTTGATTTACCATTTTAAATATTCATATACTTGCTGTTTTAGTTTGTAAATGTTATCGTTTTATGTAAGCTGCCTTGGGTCCTTTTTAAGGAGATTCAGGATAAAATATTATTAATTAATTAATAATATTTTAATTAACGAACAAGCAAACAAAGAAACCCCACCCTTCCATTTCATTTTTTTATCAGAGTAAGAGCAAGTTGACTCTTATCTGGATGTACCTAGTGAGCTTCATGCCACAGTGGTTAAACTGGTGTATAGCAGCTGTAACTCTGCTCATGTCCTGGGGTTCTTTCTGGAAGTAGAGTCATGGCAACTGGACTTCTTTTTCTTGAGAAATTGAAACGTTTCACTGCTCATCCAAACAGTTTCATCAGTCTGAAGAAAGCTAGTTGCAAGTCCTCCATTTTATAGTTCACTTTGACCTCTTGTCACCCTGGTCTGAAATAGGCTGATAAAATGAACAATGGATGGAATAGGCTTGTTAGTTAGACAACAGTCTCAATAGCTTTAAGGTGAACAATGGCCTAAAGTGTTGAAACCCATAAAGTATGGGTTGTTAGCTATGGCCTTGGTGGTGAAGGTGTGAAGTATTTTTGATTTTTCTGGGTGTTGTTGAAATCACAGCCTGATAAGTGACAGGGACTGTGCCTGATCCCCCCACCTCTGTTGAGAGAGGGGTTCTCAATGCTCCCATGAATGGCTTCCCTGACCCCCCCTCTCTCAAACCACCTCTCCTCTCTGACTAATATGTGTACATCCTCATCTTTGAAAGAGTGCCCTTTGTCTTTCAAATGGAGGTGTACCGGCAATTCAGGTCCTGAGTTGTTACCTCTCCTTTGTTGGGCCTTCTTTCTGTTTAATGGCTGCTTAGTTTCTCCTATGTAGAGGTCTACACACTCATCACTGCATTGGACTGTGTATACTATATTGCTCCTTTTGTGTTTTGGTATCAGGTTCTTTGGGTGGACGAGCCTCTGCCTTAGTGTGTTTGTGGGTTTGAAATAAACAGGTGGTGTTTGCCAAATATCCCTTTAAGCTTTTCATATACTCCAGTCATGTAGGGAATGACCAAGTTCTTCTGTCAGAGCTGGGTCTCAGTCTGATCCATTGTTCTTCTGGGTCGGCACACTACTTTTTTGAGGGCCCACTTTGGGTATCCACAGGCCTTAAGTGCTATCTTCAGGTGCCTGTCTTCCTTCTTCTTGGCTTCTGTGGAGATGGGGATGCTCTCTGCTCTGTGGTTTAGGGTCCTGATGCCTCCTAATTAGTGTTGTAATGGATGTTGGGAGTCAAACAGTAAGTACTGATCTGTGTGAGTGGGTTTCCTCTAAACTTCTACTCCCAGGCCACATTTGGGTCTGATGATGACTGCACTATCCAGGAAAGCCAGCCTGTTTTCTTGCGTGTCTTCCATAGTGAACTTAGGGCCTTTTCACACGACCCCTAAGATCCGCTGGCCACTTAAATTCGGACCAGAGATCTTAGGGGGTTGTTGCTCTTCCTTCCTCCCCACCACTCCGCACTTCCTTGCTCCTTTCTGCGTGAGGGGAGGGAGGAAGAAAGAGATGAAAAAATGCAGGCTCACCTCCAAAGCTGCCCGGAGCTCCATCGTCCTGATTCCTTCTCTTCTGTTTGCTTTTTTTTCCTCCCGCCCCTTCTCTTAAAGGGGCGGGAGGCAAAAAAAAAACAGAAGCGAGGAGAGCCCGGCACTCACCAGATTAAATCCGGACCTGGGGATTTTCACCCTCCTCAAGCAGGTACAAGAAAAGTGTGCTGGGACGCGCTTAGGTGGGTGTGGTCGCACTTAATTTCCTGCAAACTACGGAGCTGGTGGGGAAACAATTGTAAGCTCCGGAGCTTGCAGCCATTTGCTGCGGAGTTTAGGGGTCATGTACAAAGTCTCTTAATATTGGGGTCCACCACATTGATGTGGTCTGTAAAGGCCTGTAGTTCCTGAGTCTTGATTTTTCACCCAGGTATCATCTACATACCTGAATCAACAGAGGTGGGGGGCTCAGACACAGCCTCACAGTCTATCTGCCACTTAGAGGCTGCAATTTCAACAATATCCAGACAAATAAAAAACACTTCACGCCTTCACCACCAAGGCCATAGCTAACGACCCATACTTTATGGGTTTCAGCACCTTAGGCCATTGTTCACCTTAAGGCTATTGAGACTGTTGTCTACCCAAGGAGCCTATTTAAGCCATTGTTCATCTTATGAGCCCATTTCAGGCCAGGGTGACAAGAGGTCAAAGTGAACTATAAAATGGAGGACTCGCAACTAGCTTTCTTCAGACTGATGAAGCTGTTTGGATGAGCAGTGAAACATTTCAATCTCTCAAGGAAAAGAAGTCCATATGCCATGACTCAACTTCCAGATAAACTCTCCTGGATGACAGAATCTTCAAAGACATATGACCTGGTGTTCAATCTCAGGTAGCTGGCTCATGATTGACTCAGCCTACTATCCTTCCTAGGTCGGTAGAATAAGTACCCAGCTTCCTGGGGGGCAATGTGTAGACTGCATAAACATATTGTAAACCACCCAGAGAGTGTTTTAACCACCATGGGGGTATATAAGCAGAAAATTTGACTTTTGCTTTGCTTTAGTCAACCATAAGACTATTTCAGATGGCACTAGCTATCTAGTATTACAGGAATCAGAATAATAATACTGTAGGTGCATCAAGTCAATTCTGACTTATGGTGACCCTTCCAGGGTTTTCTAGGTAGAGAATACACCAAAGTGGTTTAACATTCCCTTCTTCTGCAGTCACTCTAAGGTTGTGCAACTTGCCCAAGTCTTACACAGGCTGGCTTTTCTTTCTGGAGGCACAGCGGGGAATCTAAGTGCTAACACAGCGAGATACCTAAACCACTGACCTATCCAGCCAGCTACCATTAGTTCCATGTAAATTACAGTATTTTTTCATGTATAAGTCTATATTTTGTTTAAAATTGTAGTTTGCACCAAGTACAACACAGTGGCTAAAATCCTTTTTGTAGCATAAGCAAAGTTGTAACTTTCAGTCCATTCCCTCCTGGGAAGCAAAGTGTTCCTGTTGCAGTTCTCATGGTTGCAAACACTTTGTACCTTATTTTACTAGCTGGTTACAGGTTTCTGCAAAGGGCAAGGTACACAAAATGAGTTGATTACGATGGTAGCCTTCAATCTTTCAGATTTAAGACTCACCTTTGACCTCAATATGCAAAGTGGAACCCAGGATTTCATTAAAGCACTATACAACAGAACAGCATAATCTTTACTCAGTACTGGTGTAGAACAGACAGAGAGTCCTCTTCTGCTACTTGAAATTAGTTCACACCAGCACAGCTGTCCTGTGTCAGATGACCTCAGAAAATTGCTCTGCTGTCTGAGATGGATCAGCAGAAAAGTTAGGAGAGTGGTGGAAATTAAGTAGAATGAGGAAGAAGCTATATTAGGCCACATCCGAACCTATTCTGTTGCAGGGACACAACAACTGAGCCAGCACAAACATAAGCCAAGGTGAAGGTAGTTCTAATCAGGTTGTAGTCTCTCTTGGCTGAGAGCGATTTGATTCCGCACAGCTTCCTCTGATCAAGGGTAAGTTCAGATAGTCCTCAGCTACTTTGGCTACTTAAGACTACACTCTTACACACATCCTTTCCCTTATCTTTTTGCCTCATCAAATATCAAAAACAAATAAATAGAACAATCACTGCAACCTCTCTCTCTCTTTTTCTCTTTTTAAAAAATGGTCAAATATGAAGAGATAGGATATGCTTACATTTCAGTTCCACAACACCGTGTGGTATTAGTGTTCAAATGTTATACTATTATATAGCTCATAAAATGGGATTGTTTTACAAACATTTCTTTCATTTTTCATTCTAATCTTCATGACCCCAACTAGACCCTTATAGATTTACAGTTTAGGTAAATATATGTATAATATGTACATTTATGAAAAACTTATGTAAAATAAGTGTACCATTCACAAAGTGCAGATTTCAGGTTGTATCGTGACACCTTTTGATTTGTCTAAGCTTTGCACTTTGGGAATTGCATACCTATTTCATATACAGTATAGAAATATTTGATTTAAAGGCACCATTTAATTCAGAAACCTATACACCCAAATAAATGTAAGAATTGGGCACCAGTGAGAATTTACTTTGCCAATATGAGAGTAAAAAACATACTATACTATAGTTACAGAATCACTGCAAGCTAAATCATGTAAAATTTGCTTCAGATCAAGCTCAAATAACTATAATTCAAACAGGTTTTGCTTGATCTTGGGCAAATAATTCAGGATGCAACCAGATGGAGATACATACTGGTTACAGTTTGGACTGCTTGTGGTACGATCCAGAGTAAGCTATTTTCCTGCAATCAGACAATGCACAAGAAATCACAAACAAGCCTGAACCTGCTCCAAACCCAATCTGAAACTGCAGACCTACTTTTTTTTGAAGCTGGGTTGATTCCTGTGTGCATGGGAAGTTCACTTTAAGGACGATCACTCCCAACAAAGTGAGCATGGAACAACTGTGATCCTGTATCACTGTTTGATCATGCTTCCACTCTGGGGCTCAATGTCCCAATTGTTACGCTAGAATGATAAACTACTCCAAAGATCTGTTGAGAAGGATTTGCAGTATGAACTGCAAGGCACTTCACAAGTAAATTTAACAAATTTACATCAATGTAAGTGGTACTAATATCAATGAGATTTGTAGCGCTTATTAAAGCACTGCAATATACAGGCACACAGGAAGAGGTGCTGCAATTCACAATTCGAGACATGTTTGTCACATGCCAAAAACCTTCTCGTTCCGTTCACCCCTGCTTATGTTCAGCCTTCCCTCAAAAGGCAATGTACAACTCCATTCCAATATGCCTCTTAAACACAGGGAAATATGTGATAACAAATAAATCCCACTGGAATTATCTTGTTTTTCTGTGAATCCCAGTGGAGTATGTGTTAGTGTTTACAACAAAGTATTTCGCTGCCTAAAGCCATTCACCATACACACAAATTATAAAGATCTCTACAAATGGCAAGCCAAGAGTATTATAAAATATTTCATTGAATATTTGCTCTTTCTCCACTTTTAAAATTGCCTCAATGAAACTGATTCCTTGTCATTCATCCGTTCCAGTCTCCAAAAAAGATCATAACCTCATTCATTCTTATTGTGCTGAAATTCCATGTACTTGAACAAAGTATGTATGTTCCCTTGAGACAATGTTTTGCAAAATAAAATAAATGAATTTGGAGAATGAACAGAGTTTACAAAAAGGAATGTGTCCCTTAAGATTTCTACAAAATTTCTATTTCTGTGCTCCATTTCTGGCTCCTCCCTTTCTCCTTTTTTTTTTTTTTTTGGCTGTAAAAACCCACCTGGAGCATAATTTTGTTACACTGGTTCCATTCGTTAGGTCTCCATCCACACATTGGTTGCTTAACAGAACACACTCCCCCTACTCATTCCCCTGGGCTACCTACAGAATACATGGAGTGGGATGTGTTGGGTCAGAAAATATTCCTGGACACCTTCCAGTTGCCTTTTCCATCCTTGATCTCCAAAAAAGATGCCCAAACTCCTTGATCTCCAAAAAAGATGCCCAAACCGGGACCAAGTGGGCAGGGGGTGGCTGAAGAGAGACCAAGTTGTGACCTCCCTGAATTGTCCGGCTATTGAGTGCCACTGCACACCCCACTCCAACCCAACATACACAAGGACAGGAGGAATTCTTGCCCATCTTACCATCCACACAACCCTCTACTGATCAGCTATAGAATTAGCGTCCATCACATCACTATGAGCCCTACAGGTGTGGTTACAATTGCTTTAGGTCAGTGTTGGCGAACCTATGGCACGGGTGCCAAAGGTGGCACTCGGAGCCCTTTCTGTGGGCACAACATCGCCCCTTCACAACCACCTGTAATTCAGGCTAAATTGCTGCATTGGCACTTTGGGAAAAATTAGTGGGTTCTGAATCGCAGTTTGGGCACTCAGTCTCTAAAATGCTCGCCATCACTGCTTCAGGTGTTTTGCTTTTTTTAACGCCAAGCGAAAGTAGGTTGCATAGAAGCCACCACCTTGGATCCTCTTCTTTAGGGAAAAAGGCGAGAGCGGTGGTGTTTAAAAGCATTTAAAATAAAGAGGAGGGAGAGGAGGAGGGTTGAGGTTGCAGTCCCAGGAGCAAAGGGTAGGAGAAGACGTCGAAATGCAAGCCCCCCCCGCCCCCCACACACACCCTGAAGACGGGAAGGGGAAAGCCCTCCTGCCCTCCAAATCCCGTGGGCGACCCTCCTGTCCCTTGCCACTTGCACCACCTGCACCCATTAGCGCCCGGGGTGGGGTGGGGGGCTTCCCACAGGCGGCGCCCTCCCGCCCGCCCCTCCCTCCTTTCCTCACCTCCTTCCGCGCCCACCTGCCTCCTCCTCCGCCGCCGCCGCCGCCGGGGTCGCTCCTTTCAGGCGGCCTCGCGCACCGCACCCGGCCGCCCCAGCGCCGACGCCGACGCAAACAACATGGCTGAGCGGCGGTGCCACGTCAAGGGGGGACGAGCGAGCGCGGGGCGGGAGGCGGAGGAGGAGGAGGAGGAGGAGGAGGAGAGGACGGCCACCCCAAAAGACCGCCTTGTTCCTCGGCCTCCGACGCCCCGAGAGAGCCCGAAGGCAAGGCTGCCCCACGAGGTCCCGGGCCCGGAGGGGAGCCGAGCAGCCCAGAGAGAAAGGAAAGGAAGGGAAGGAAAAGGCCTGGCCACTCGTGGGCGGCTTCGGCGCCTCTCCCGGTTGTGGGGCTGCCGAGCGGTGCCTGTGAGAGTCAGCCTCGTGGCAGTGCTGTCAAGTAGCCCCCCCTCCCCACTCATCTAGGGAGACCCTCTTGAAATAAGTTATCTTATCTCCAAAACGCCCTTGGCCTTCGCTGCCCGGATCAGCTCCTGCAAAAAGAGGCAAGCCTCTGGGTCCTTTTTTAGGCAGGCAGTCCATCTTCCTGCTCTCTTTCGGTATTATTGTGTATCGTGTTTTTTACTAGAGAATCCTGTCTTCTCATAAAAGGACTCCAACGAGGAGGATAGCCTCGGTGTCTTCATTTTAGGGTTGATTTGCTCCAGGATCCACTTCTTGGTCTTTTTTGGCAATCCAGGGTCTCTGCAAAGCTCTCCTCCAGCACTGTATTTCAAACAAATAATTTTGCATTACTTCAGTGCTGTGTCTAATTTGTTATTTATGATGGTGCACACCACATGGAGTAGCCTAAAAGAATAGATGGAGCAGTGTATAAGTCCAATAAATAAATTAAATCAAATAAACTGACCAGATTTCATAACCATACATGGTGATCAGAAATACCAGAGTGTGGCTGGTCTTGGTCTCCACTGCTGCCCATTCAAGTCTCCCACCTTCTTTTGAAGCCTTGGCTGCAGTCTCCATTTGGGTTGATGACTGAACCAAGGGATAAAACATATTTAACTATTAAAATTTCTTCATTATCAGCATTGAATTTCTTCTGGAGTCATGACAGTCGGAACTGGCTTATAGTGACCCCAATGGGGCTTCCAAAGAAAGATGGATATTTAAGGAGTGGTTTTGCCCATTCTACACTCCTAGTGAATTTCCGTGGCTGACCTGGGATTTGAATCGAGGCCTCAAGAGTCGTAGCCCATTACTGTACTACATCACACTGGGTGTCATATACTGTATTATACTATAATATGTAGCGTAGGTTCTCTGGTCTATATTGAAGTGAATTACAGTGGTACCTTGTACAAAGGGATTAATTCATTCCAAATGAAATTGCGTTAAACAAATTTCCCTTTATACAAATTTACCATAGGAATGTATTGAAAACACAGTAATCCCTCGTCGTGACCATTTTTATGTTGTACGGATTCGCCCCATAAGCGATTCTGTTAAGCAAATTTACCCTATCTCCGGAATTGTTTATGATGTACAGAT
>JAHTLZ010000016.1:12461330-12484378 GCA_023846285.1 Phrynocephalus versicolor | reverse complement strand
ACTGCATAATTTGTGGTAGTGGGGGACTGCGTTCGCGCTTTCCCCTGATTTGTTGGTGTTAAAAACAGATGTAAATTCTTCTCTCAATGTTCTGGAGTCATTGCCTGCTACTTTTCTACTTTATTTCTATATGTGAGATTTTTAGCAATTTATACATCCGAAGATGGGGGATACAGGCGAGTGATGTATGAAACTACAAAACCTATCTCTAATTAATGTATATTTGCTTATGTATGGCCAGAAATTATAGCCTGGCTCAGCAATCTCACTCATCCTTCTGCATCTGGAAGTGCATTGGAATAGGAAATTTTCAGTCGAATAATTTAAAAAGTGTTTTTTTCTGCAAAGGACCAACTCAGATCAGACAGAGCAGCTCTGATCTTGAAGAAAGATGTAGCACTGGCAGTTGTTTCTTTATTTAGGCTGCCTTTTCCCCAATATGGGGGACTCAAAGCAGTTCACGGTATCGGAAAAAAAATAGAATTAAAAACACTGTGAGATACACAAAAAATCAATAAAATGTACTTAATAATTAAAACAGGAACAACATGAAAAACAACCACGCTCGTGCCTCAAAACAGCGTTCTTTCAGCAAGTGCCTCCATAGTCATTGCAGTACTTTTCTGAAACTCCACGAGGTGGCGCTATGTTACTAAAAGCTGCCCTTTTGTGAACAGGAGCTGCTGAGTGGGCGATTCCTGCCTACAAATGATACAGCCCGAACCGATGCCCTTCATAGCCAGGTAAAAAAAGGCACGTTTATTCCAGGCTATGCCATTTGTCCTATGCAGGGTAGCGGCAGGCAAAGCGGGCCAAAGTGGGGGAGCGTGCCAACAATAAGATGGGATATGGCTGCAGGATCCACTTCTTTCTGCACCGGCTGTGGAATCGCACCTTTCCGGGCAATGCTGCTTGCAGCCATCTATTTCCTTCCAGGCCTGATTCACAAACGAGGGCTGATTTGCAGCGACCCTATTAGGCCATTCAAGGCGAAAGAGTGAAGGAAGTGGCTTTACCAGTCGCCTCCCGCCCGGCCCCGCCCGCCGGACAGCTTTCATGGCCATCTAAGCCGAGGTCTTCTGGGTCCCAGCCCATCGCTCCACCCACTACACGACACTACCCTAGGTGGCACAAAGAAGAGACAAAACCCAGGCGGTTCCTGCCAGCGGCTTGGCAGTAAGCGCAGGAGGTGCTCCTCGGAAGTATGGCAGCACGAGCTGCAGCAGCGGAACGTGATTTCCCGCCTGAACGAGCGGGCCCGACTCCCGGGTTAAGGGATTTTACGGAAGCCCGACGTGGTCCATGGAAGGGAAGGGAAGGGAGGCGGCAAAAAAAAAAACCCTCCAGGCGCCCCCCCCTTCTAGAAATAGGGGTAAGGGCGGCGCTCCTTGTTCTGCTTGTCTTTCCCAGCAGCCACCCTTGGGCGGAGGGGCGGGGAGGGGAGGAGGCCCCCCGCAAGGGAGGTACCTGCTTTGCTGACGTCATCGGAGCGCGCCCAGGCGTGGCGTGGGGCTCCGAGCGCGCGCGCGGGGGTTGCGCGCGTGGCTCCGACGCCGCCGGCCAAGTGGCTGCGGCTCTTCTTTGGCCCCGCCGGGCCGCTCCTCGGAGGGTAAGGGCGGGCAGGAGGAGGAGGAGGGCAAGCGGGAGGGAGGGAGGGAGGGAGGGAAAGGGGCGCCTGCCTGTTGTTTCCCCAGGAAGATCTCGGGCCTGCCCTGGGCTCGCCGGCTTCGGAGGGTCGTCGGTTTCAGCGGCTTTGGGGGGGGTCCCGGGGAGCCGGGAGTCGGTTTCTTAGCCGGACAAGGCTGGGGTCCGAACTGTGAATGAACTACAGTATATGGAGTGGGCGCCAGGAAATCTCCGGGCACCGGGCGCTTGCCCTGCAGGTTTCGGTCCGGAGCGTGCCCATCCCGTGTACTTGAGAGCAAGCACGTGTGGATGTGTCCTCCTGTACCCAGGTTTAACTGTTAGTCAGTGCTGCTGAATGGGAGCAGGCTTGCATCCTGATTTCGTGTGTCTGGAAGCGACCCTGTAAGTGGATTGTCGTGTGTCGTCCTTCAAGGCACAATGGAGATGGTAATTCTTACCTGTATCTTCTGAGGCTTTTGGGGAATTGCTCCTCAATTGCCTGCCCTGCACGTGAGAATTGAACTGATACCTTCCAACATGTGCATTCATGATGACTTGATGGTGGAAGTGGAAGTCTGACATATCTGGAAGGTGCTGGGGAGGGAAGATGCCTTAAAGCAGGAATGGGCAACACCTAGACTGCATACTCTCACATTTTGGTACCACCCCTGTACCACTGCAGAAAGCTGGCTGGGTAGTTTAGTGAGTTTGGTGTATGGGAGTTCACTTGCCTGTTGTGTACCCCAGAAGAGCCACCTTGTGTGGCCTTAGGCAAGTTGTGCTGTCTCAGGGTAGCCCCATCCCTGGAAGAAGGGAATGGGAAACTCTAGAAAACCCTAAAAGGGGTCACCATAACTCACAATTGGCTCGATAGCTGATGATTATGCCACTATAGACATGGTTGCAGCTTCTATTTGCCATGCTTGCAGTGTGGAAGGATTTAGTTTCATGTTGTTTTTGCTAGCCACAGAAGGAGGGGAGATTTAGGCTGTGCCCTGTGTTCTTATGGGGCTCTGTAATGTGGGAAGATGTAGTGTCCCTCTGCAGTTGTCTCCAAATTGGAGCACCAAGTCTGGTATCAAGAAGAAAGAGGATTGGGGATGCTGAACAAACATTCATTAAGAATTTCAGTTGTGTCTTGTAGCTTGAATAAAATGGAGGCTTTCAAAGTCTATGGTGCTAGTGCCAATCAGTACAATAATCTCTATTGCAATATGACATCAAGTCCCACCTAATCTTCCATCTGGAGCAAGGGAGAAAAGACCTGTTTCTCTTATTCCGGATGAACATACCATCTAATCCAGTCATTCTTTGTAGGACTTGTTTTCTATACATGCTTGCCCTCCTGCCTTATCTGAGTTCACTCCAGTTCGCTTACTTCCCTTTTAAAATGTAGTGCTAAGGAACTACAGCAGGATAGGAGACGGAACAGATTCCAAAATAGATTACAGCAGGCCTGCCCAACAGGTAGAGATGATCATGGGCTACTGGTAGCCCGCAAAGGGTTCAAAAGTAGCCCTCCGGCCATCAATTTTAAAAAAGGGAGGGGATAAGTTCTCCACCCCTCCCTCCCCCATCCCAAGGACCACCACTGCCCCAGCAAAGTTCTGGGTCTGCCAGCCCACTGTCTCAGCCGAGCAGGGCAGTTGAAGGGCCATGGTACAGTCCCCTGTTCCCCCCACCAGCAAGATGATCGGTGTGCCACTGTCTTGTGACCAGCTGAGTCGCTGGTGTGGAGCAATGCTTGGGTCTTGCTTGATGGAAGGTAGCTCATGAGAAGATATTATCCCTGTGGGGGATCTTGTGTTCATGGTTTTGAGTTGGAGGGCATGCGCTTGAACACAGTTGGTGGCTTCGCAGAGTGTGAGCATGGGAGTGGGTAGGAAACGCTTTTCAGAAGAACATGAATAAATGCTTTTAATTTGATCCCCAGACCGGACGCTTCAGGAGGTGAAGCTCTCGCATTTAAAAAAAAAAAAACATTTCTAGTTGTGCATCCCAGGAAAACTAGCCTGTATGGCCTTGAGCAAAGGTGCACAGCCCCAGAAAGCCCCAGGGAGAAGGGTAAACCAATTCTGAGTAGTAATCTCTACCTGGGAAACTCCAGAATTCAGAATTCACTTGATGCCACATTGTTAGGCTGAATATTATGGATGACCAGTTATCTCTGTGAAGTACACAGTGCAAGTGGGTTTTCATTTTTTTCATTCTGCTTTTTTTGGATTGCCCCCCCCCCCCAACAGAAGACACTGGTGCAATAAAGAGTGCCTGGACCAGTCAGGAGTCTCTGCCTCTGAAGAACACAATATGGATAAGAAAGCATTTGAGATGGTGCTTGATGAAATAAGAAAGGTAATTCGGGATTCGAAAATCCAGCCAAGTTATACAGCAGTACAAACGACTGAACATGTTGCCTGTTCCATTTGGCAGAGCACCATAATAAAAATTTCAAGTTTTGGACTGGGCACTTTTTGGGAGACGAGAGGGAATGTTTGTTTATTCCATCAGTAATGTTTTGAATAGCTGAAATATTCTTGTATTAGGTGGGATTTCTTTGGTATTTGCAGGATGTGTGCTTTTATTTTAAAATATTTAAGTTACATTTAATGTAGCATTTTATTAAACCAGTGACTAACTTGATTTTAATGGAAGTACAGATGTGCCTCTGCTACGGCAGCTCTTGCATCCTGATGCTGAAGATGTTTAATTCAATGAAATTCTATACTGAGGTCTGCTGTATCATAAAGTATGCTTGGAATAGTAGTCTCTGCAGATGATACAAAGTATAACATATCAAGGTTCTATTCATATCAAATATGTTAAACGTCCTGATAGAATGATAATCCTTGATATTTTGTTCTTGAAATGTTTTGGAAATCTAATTTCGCTCCCATTTTGACAATAGATATTCTGTATTTATCAGGCTGTGTTGGTGGAATACAAATTAAAAGCCATTGAATACGTACATGGATACTTCTCTAGCGAGCAGGTAATCCTGAAGAACAAATAAATTATGTGAACCTCAGGAAGATAAGCATAAATGTGAATCGCGCTACAGAATGGAAAAGTTTGCTAAGAAGTGCCTTGTTTTTCCTTTCAGAATGGAGTGTGCCTGTGTGGTGTAGTGGTTAGAGTATTAGATGAAAGAAATCTAGGTCAAGGTGTCCACTCAGCCCTGAAAGCTATAAGATGGGCCAATTGTACACTGCCTTGGTTTTGTCTTGCTGTCTGCAGAACTTCAGAGCCCTCAGGGTGGCACTCCAACCCTTTACGTCGTCCTTTTTATGTAGAAAGTTGTTCTCAAGAAGCACAAAAGCCATTGCACTACTTTTTGCCCCTTCTGGATTCTTTTGGGTCTAAAGCTATTTTTGGGAAATGTGAAGCTCCCCCAATGTCCTTCGTCCTCATCCCTGTCCTAAGCTCTTCAAGGGTTGGTGCAACTTTCATCTCTTAATTTTTATTTCAGGAAAAATTGTGGTTTTTTTTTTTAAAATTGATTTCTCGCCTCTAATGGCAAGAGGGGTTTGATTTTTGAAAAAATGTCAGGATGCAGGAGACACCTCAAAATACAGCAGTAGAGATGGGCACAAAACGACAAGTTTTCCGCTACTGTTAGTCGTTAGAACAACAGTTTGGATGGGCAAGGCTCGAACCAAGCAGAACCAAGAAAATTTTCTGTTTGCTTCCGTACCTGGTCTGGCTGCCCGATGAATGGAAGAAAGTCCTCCTACCTGCTGGTGCTGCTGCTGGCCTTCCTGGTCCAGTGACAGTCTTCCGGCTTCGGTGGCGGAGTCGAGAAGGGGCTGCCATCTGGTCTCTCTGCCCGGAGGCAGGATCGGAGCCCCCTCTCACCACCCTCCCCCCACAGCCTGACAGCCCAGTGGGCTGCAGGCTGTGGGCGCAGGCGGGAAGGAAGGGGCTGAGATCTGGTCTCTGGGTGCGGAAGCTAGATCCCAGCCCCTCTCGCCACCCTCCGCCCCACAACCTGACAGCCCGGTGGGCTGCAGGCCGTGGGTCGGAGTCCTGCGAGACTGCGGCTCAGATCTCTTCCGCCCAGGGTGACGGCTGGCACAGCTGTCAAACCGGGCTGAGGAGATCAGCTGAGGTTCGGCTGTGGTCTTGCCTCTGCCCGGGCAGGGGTCCTGCTGCCCTCTCATGGGTGGACCCCTTGTCAAATTGCCCACTTGACAGTAGGGGATCCCCTTAGTGCCAACCGGGTCATTTGACAAGGGGTCCAGCCCAAGACAGGGCGGCAGGACCTCTCTGAAAATGGTCCCGTTGCCAATGGAGGAGCTCTGCGGTGGCGAGGGGGCCATTTTCAGTGGGATCCTGCCGAACTGTCATTGGCTGGACCCCTTCAAAAATGGCCCGCTTGGTCCTAGGGGGTCCCCCTAGTGCCAACCGGGTCATTTGACAAAGGGTCCAGCCCATGATAGGGCGGCAGCATTAGTCCCTTCAGAGGGGACCGCGGGCTCGGCTGTGCAAGCAGAGCAGAGCCCTCGGTCTCCTCTCAAGGGAGGGCAGCGAGAGGGGCTGGGATCCAGCTTCCGTGCGACTAGTCCAGATCCCAGACCCTTGTCCAGCTATCTCCGCTTGGTGAAGGACAGCCCAGTGGAGAGTGGCGAGAGGGGTCTGGGATCCGGCTTCCACATGCGGAGGCTGGAACGCAGCCCCCTCCCGAGTCCCGACAGCCCTCCGCCTCCCCCCCGCCAGATGACAGCGCCCGACGCTCTCATGACCGGCGCAGGGAAGAAGAGACCCCCGTTCCGCCTCTGCATGCAGAGGCAGAATGGGGTCTCTTTAAAGGGATCTTCCCTGCGGGGATGACAGCACGCCTGGCGCTCTCATCCACCACGGGGTAGAATAACCCGAAAAACGGAAACGAAGTTTTTTAAAACATTTGTTTCCGAAAAACAGTAAACGAAGGGAGATGGGCACGGAACGGAACGGAAACGAAACCCCATTTTTCCATTTCGTGCCCATCTCTATACAGCAGGACTGCTTTCCATATCCCCAAAATTAAGTTTTTGAACCACCCAACATTTTAAAAGGTTGAGGGATGCAGAATTGCCAAGGGGGCAGGAGGGACAGCTTTCCATAGTCTGGCAGGAGAGGATGCTTTCCTTGGGAATTGATCTAAGGATCACATGCTATAAAATGAACAGAAATGTTTGTAAACGGTAGAGCATGATTTTGTGTCCGGTAGTGTATCAAGACAGGCATAACTTTGAGGTAAGACCCGGCTTCACCCTCCCACAAGGACGGTTGTTGTAGTACTAGCTAGTTTCCAATTTTAGTTATAAAACTTCCATGTAGGCATATAGGCCAGGTCCTAAAATCTTGAGTCTGGATTTAATTTTCAAAATTTAATAACTAGACATGCTGCATTTGTGAGGGATGTTTTATATCTAAGGTGTAGATTTAATGGCCAAACCCTTTGTTAGCTATCAAAAAAATCACAGAGGTTTGCTGAAGTGTTGTTGTTACTTATGGATAAATTAGAGTGAATGAATTGTTTCATTTAAGTGCTTGTAGGTCTGATTAACTGTAATCTCTTTGGGTTTCAGATTGTTGAGTTATTGAGATACTTCTCTTGGGCTGAACCACAGTTGAAAGCAATGAAAGCATTACAGCATGTAAGTTTTTTTCTAACAGAAGCACTATTTTCGTTAAGTCCTCTTTTGATAACGAAGCTCATGTAAATTACTTTTCGGGGGCTACATTTGTTGGAATCTCCTTTTCCATCATCCTGGGAGTTGCCATCCAAGAAAAAACTTTCCAAACCTGGCTACGATTTACACACACATACACCGTGATATTTACATTTCCTGCACCAATTTAGTGAGTCGAGGATCTGTCTTTCTAACAATAGTTTTTTCCTAAGAGCTGATGAAGCAGCCCTTGTTCCAAAATTCTGTTGGCAGTAACCTGAAGTGTTTGTTTTGAGAGATTGAAACATGCACATAAAAGGACTGAGGTATCTTATTTTTCTTTTTTCTAGAAAATGGTGGCTGTCTCTGCAGCAAAAGTGGTTAACATCCTGAACTGTTTCACTTTTAGCAAAGACAGGCTTATTGCCTTAGAACTATTGGCTTCGTAAGTATTGTCTGTTCAACTTTCATGTCTCCTAGTCAGTAGCAGTATAAATATTTGCTTAAATGAAAGATTCAATATTTGAAGGCATTTTACCTAATAGAGTATGACTGTCTGGTATTATTCTGTATGGATTAGCTACTTTTATATTTAAACACAGCAGATCTTTTACACCATTAAAGTATAATTCTTCTGATTGTTCACATGCTAATCATTTCTTTTCTAAACATGTTGCATCATTTTACAGTAATATTATTGATGCTCAGAATTATCGCCTTATCGAAGACCTCTTCCGAACTAGCATGTCTGAGAAGAAGAGATGCAGAAAAATTCTCGAACAGGTATGACTACACAGCTGCTCTCTGGGCTGGGGTTTATGTATTTATACAAAATGGAAATAGATAAAACAATGGGTTGTGATTGGCTGATTTCTCCTTCTGACGAACAGGTGTTTGGCACTTCCCAGCCTCGGCCCCTCCGCCAGGCACCCACTCAGAGGCAGCACACGGAGGACGTGGGGCAGGGAAGCCAGGGCGCTGCCTCTGATTGGGTGCTCGCTGGAGGAGGCGGGGCTGAGAATTGCCAAACACATGCTCACCCAAAGGCCAAGCTGGCAGTTCACACCCATCTCTGGTTAGAAGCCTCCTGTAAGGCAGGAATGAAATGAATCCCGGGAGGGCTGAAAAATGGATCCTGTGGCAGTAAAACAGATGGAATCCCTCACCGATTGAACGTTTTCAGGATATGGTTTGCATGTGTCTCTTCAACTGTAAGGCATTTGAGGCTATGAAAAAACTTGAGAGCTGCTTCTCTGTGGATTTTCCCTGCTATCAGCCAGTCAACCTCCCACTGCCCACCTAGAATCGCAGACCTTAACGTGTGAACATTACAACATGTATCATTTGATCAACATCCTGCCTTGCCTAAGTCTCATTCTGCCATCGAGTGTCCTTCTAACCTGTTTTGGTTTTTGGTTTATTTTCAAGGCTTCCAAAGCAGGGTGCAAAGCGCCTCATGCTATGATCTCTTCCTGCGGCATGATTCCTGGAAACCCTTATCCAAAGGGAAAGCCCAGCCGCATAAATGGCATTTTTCCGGTATGCACGATCTAACTGAATATGATTGATTTTTCACGATGTGGCTGTATTATGTTTATCTCAGCTGCTTTGGAAATGTGTGTTACGTAAATTATGTTTCTTAGGTTACTGCATGTTTCTGTGTATATATTGCTATTCCCCCCCCCCAAAAAAAATGACACTAAAAATTAAGGGGTGATTGTATCCATGGAAGTAAGCCTTTTCCCAAGAAGCCACACTGACCTTACAGTTTCCTTTCCTTCCATCTGGTCAGTTTGGGTTAGACACACACACACACACACACACACACACACACACACACTGTTACCCCCTTCCTCTCCGCCTTTCCAAAACACCTCTCAACAGGCATGTAGATTTGGGTGAACCGGTGGATATAATCTATCTGGATTTTCAAAAGGCTTTTGACACGGTCCCTCACCAAAGGCTGCTGAGAAAATTGCACAGTCAGGGGATAAGAGGGCAGGTCCTCTTATGGATTGAGAACTGGTTGAAATCCAGGAAACAAAGAGTAGGTGTCAATGGGCAATTTTCACAATGGAGAGAGGTGAAAAGCGATGTGCCCCAGGGATCTGTCCTGGGACCGTTGCTTTTCAATCTGTTCATAAATGACCTGGAGACAGGGATAAGCAGTGAGGTGGCCAAGTTTGCAGATAACACAAAACTTTTCCGTGTGGTAAAAACCAGAGAAGTTTGTGAAGAGCTCCAGAAGGATCTCTCCAAACTGGGGGAATGGGCTGAGAAATGGCAAATGTGTTTTAATGTCGCCAAATGTAAAGTAATGCATATTGGGGCAACAAATCCAAACTTTATCTATCAACTCATGGGCTCTGAGTTATCCGTGACGGATCAGGAAACAGATCTTGGTGTGTTGGTGGACAGCTCCATGAAGGTGTCTCCCCAATGTGTGGCAGCGGTGAAGAAGGCCAATTCCATGCTAGGGATTATCAAAAAGGGGATTGAAAATAAAACAGCCAACGTTATAATGCCATTATACAAAACAATAGTAAGGCGCCACCTGGAGTATTGTGTACAATTCTGGTGACCGCATCTCAAGAAGGACATAGTGGAAGTGGAAAAGGTGCCGAAGAGAGCGACTAAAATGATTACTGGGCTGGGGCACCTCCCTTATGAGGAAAGGCTAAAACATTTGGGGCTCTTTAGTCTGGAAAAAAAGGTGCCTGAGGGGGGATATGATTGAGACGTACAAAATAATGCACGTGGATAGAGGGAAGCTCTTCTCCCTCTCCCAAAATACCAGAACTAGGGGACATCCACTCAAATTGAGGGCTGGTAGAGTAAGAACAGACAAAAGAAAATATTTTTTCACCCAGCGCGTTGTTAGTCTATGGAACTCCCTGCCACAGGATGTGGTGATGGCATCTGGCCTGGATGCCTTCAAAGGGGGATTGGACAGATTCCTGGAGGAAAAGTCCATCACAGGTTACAAACCATGAGGGAGATGTGTAATCTCCAGGCTTAAAACCAGGGTACTTCAAAGACCAGATGCATGGGAGTGGTATCAGGAGACAGGTATCTAGTCTCATGCGCTCCCAAATGCATCTGGTGGGGCCACTGTGAGATACAGGAAGCTGGACTAGATGGGCATTTGGCCTGATCCAGCATGGCTCTTCTTATATTCTTATGTTCTTTGTTTCTTGTTGTTCTCCCATAAATCTGAGCCATCTTTGTCTTTTCTGTGGGCGAGGGGGAAGCATTGGGGGATTGAGGAGCCCATTAAGAAGTACTTCTCCCTCCACCAACGCCTATTTCTGCAAAAAAGGCGACTTGGATTTCTTCACATACAAAAAAAAGTGGAAAGACATTTTGGAAAGATGGCTAGGAGAGGGGAAATAGCAACTTGCGTGTGGAGGAGAACACAAACTGGAAGGGGCAGGGACTTTGCTCAGCTCATTCACTGATGGGGAATGACAACATCGATTTCACTTTATTTTTTTGAGAAAAATGTCAGTGCCTATCTGTAACATTCCAACACAAATCAAGTCAGGTTACAATGATCACATATCTCATCATAGTTTTTAGCAACAAAGGATAAAATACATTCCTCTTAATTGTATTTTTTGGGGGGGGAAACTTAATTTTAGAACTCACACCTCCCCCCCCCCCAAATGATGGGAACAGGTCTTCTTTCTCAAAACCCCATGGTCAGGTCTGGAAAGCAAATCTATTTTTCCAGTGGTCATCTAAAACCTTTAGCTGATGGTTTTCAACCATTATTATTGAAAGGTAGGGGGTGTATACGTCATAGTATCCCAGAGAATCCTCTGTTCTGAATGACGCAGAAAATAAAGCTAAGTCAAAACTGGCAGTAAGTGATTTATCGTTTTAGAATACAGTTGAAGAAAGTGTGAGAGACCACACAGTTTTATGGAATCTAGAGAGGTCATTAAAAGTCCTATCCTAGATCAGTTGGGCATATTTCAGAGATGATGCTTGTTTACTAGAACTCAACCTTCCCTCCATTTTAGCTGCGCAAAGTGGGGTTCGGCCCCCTCATGTGTGTCTCACACACAGACAGGTTCCGTTGTGACTCTGGCCGAAGGGGTTGAAAATTATGGCTGTCGGGGTGTGAGGGATGAGGAGCCCTGTGCGGAGGGACACAGAGGCACGGCCACCGTAGAGGGGACCGGGCTAGAACCTCTTAAGGTCCACCATTGTAGCAGCCAGTCATACGTAGGCCTGTCATTCTTTTCATTTTTCCTCAGGGGTTCTCCATTTCAGCAGGCCGTTTTCAAACGGAGGAGTGGGGTTGCTGGTGGTGTTGCTAGATGTTGGGAATGGTGGAACCTTGCCGATGTATTGCACATAACTCAGTGATCTAGTGCCAGCAGATCCTGTTGTAGAAGGCGTAGTCTCGAACGCGTGCTTTGTGAAAGCTTTTTGTATTACCTGCTCATGTAGCTCTCCTGTGTACCAAACAATACCCCAAAATTTTCTGTGTAATGGAAGGCATTTTCCAATTAGCTCTGGCTTTGAAGACATTAAGAGTTCCTCAGAGCGCCACTGTGCAACAGCCTTAGGTAGTCTGTCTTTGCATCCCACGTGGCGTATTAGAAGGTTCATCGTAGCACCTCTTTATTTTCCAGGGCTCCCCAGTCAAAAAGGAGAATGAAGACTATACCAATGAAGGCAAGGGAATAGCAGCTCGTATCCTTGGACCATCCAAACCGGTATGTCCCAGTAATGCGGCTAGAAGAAGTCAGTGATTGAATCTCGCTTATACATTCTGAAAACAGGACAGGATTAGATTGGTGGAACATTTCACAGCAGAGTAGAAATGGGACAAATGCTGTACTTGCTGTAGTTGTACAAGGGCTAGAGAGGTATATAAATATTAAGCTAAAATAGCAAACACTGTTTTTAGAGCGACTGAGAACAGAGAAAATGCAGCAAATGAAGAAGAGGAGGGAGAACATACTTTGAAATGCTTTGATAACAGATGAAAGGGGAGGTGCAAATGTCAGGGAAGCAGTTTTTCTTTTCATTCGTTACCAGGGCTTGGAAACCACGGAGAGAGCAGTGTGCATATGGTGGGCTCCCTCTTTAGACAGGTCTTCAAAGCGTGGACGGTGGGGTACAGAGGCCCTGCCATCTCTTTCCAGGCCATTGCAACTACTTGGAAGTGAATGCCTGAATATGGCCACTGAGAGACATGAACTAATTAATCCATGACTTAGAATAACGTATCTGTGAATTACAGATGCTAGCAGATGGACAACAACAACAAACCAGGAAGCCCGGTGTGCCTCGGTTGTACAAACCTTAATTGGCTTCATGGTGATTAAATATGTAAATATCTCACGTTGACTAAGTACTGCCTTCCTTGTTTAGGCTCCAGCCACATACAATCCACATAAGCCTGTTCCTTATCCTATTCCTCCGTGTCGACCACATGCAACAATTGCTCCAAGTAAGTGCTTTGCTCTTGTTTCTTCACTATGATTTGCTTTTCTGACATTTTTATTTTGGAAGAAATTTCTATGTCTTTGATAGATAGATAGTGAGTAGCTTCCTTTATTGTGCCCCCCCTTAATTAGGTATGTCAATCGAAATGCAAATGAAGATGGTTCCTATGTACAGTAATTGCAATGAGCAGTAACTCAGAGCAGCAAATATCTGCTAGATAACAAGTCCCAGACTGAATTCCTAATACTGTGCCAGTTGTGTGACTCTTTGTTTGAATAGGATTTGATTAAAGATTTTTTAAATTGGCATCTATTTGCAACACTGAGTTATACCATTGCACTTAATACAGATGTAAATATTTATTTGGATTATCACTATCAATTCTTTTTTCTTGTTTGCACAGTTGAATTTTATTTGACATACAAACTTATGCCCTGGACTCTCTATCAGTCTAACTGTCCTCTGGATTCTTGGTCATGTCTTCCAGCTGTGATGCTCCTAGCTGAAAGCAGATCTCTGTCTATATTCTCACGGGATTTGAATAGAGTTAGTGTTACCTACAAGCTCTTGGACCTGATGATCCTTCTCTTCTTTACAGTACTTTCTTATGCATTCTCCAAAAAAAAACTGGAACCATTAAAAAGGCAGGTGTGGATCTGAAGATTTTTATTTTCAAGGCAGGTGTGGATCTGAAGATTTTTATTTTCAGTTTCATGGCTTTTGTATAAAAACCAGCAAAATCTGAAATGCCAGAGCATGCTTGTCGGAGAAAATGAGATATTCTGTGAAGAAGAATAAAACTCCCATTTCTTACAGGCACTAGAAGGTTATACTTGTTGGTCAATGGTTTATAGTGCTAGAGTGAGGAATTCTGCTCTATATTTCATAGGGTTTTAACATATTTTTGGTTGGTTGGCTTTGGTTGAAACTAGAACACCATTTATAGTAAAAGAAGGTTCATGTTCTTCTGAAACACTCTAAATTCAGCATGAAGGCAATAAGAATTTTTGCATAGAATTCCAACTTCAAAAGCTTACTACAGTATAACTTACTTATTTGAAAATGCTTAATTGCCTGAAAGATTGCCTCCTTTCATTTGTAGCTACATGAACTTTGAATTCCTCACCAAGAGCCATAATAAATGGCCCAGAGAACTGAAGCAGTCCAGGAGAAAGACCTTTCGGGGGGGAGGCACCAGAACTGTGAAATACTCTCCGGAGATCGGCTTGTCTGATCTCTTCTTTCTGAACTGTTTGACATCAGGGGAACAATGATCTGTGTACCACCTTGAGTCCTGCCACCTGAGAGGCAGTTGGCGTACAAGAATAAGACCTATTTTTTTTTTTAAAAAAGCTAATCTAGAGGCCCCTGAGTCAAAAGGCTTTTGGAACGGCCGTGGCTGTTCACTGCTGACAGAAGGGAAAGCCCTGCTGCCCACCTGTCAGACAGATGGAGTCTGCCTGTGCTCCTCCTTATGCAAGGAGTGCTGCAGGAGCTCCTTCCATGAGCGCCAAATAGAGTCACACCAGCTTACGCTGTGATTCATTGTATGAGCTGGTTGACTGAAGAGGATCCTAGCCCATGTCTTGGGACGTCTTGTGTTATGACATCTTATTGGGAAGGTGTGTTGCAAAGTGGGTTTCAAAGCCCTGCCCCTCCTTGTTGTCCAGAGTTTTTCCTTTGGCAGTCATCACTGGAACACTGCTTCATGCTCAGCATGAAAAGAGAAAAATACATAAGACGTCAGCATTCAAGGGGTTGAGAGACTGATCTGCTACTTCATTTGTGTGGTGTTACATGGTGGCTCAGCGGACTAAGGCTCCGAAAACTGTTGGTTGCAAAGTCAGCCGCACGGCGGTTCGAATCCCGGGTGCCACAGAGCGTAGCGAGCTCCCGCTGATAACCCCAGCTCCTGCCAACATAGCCGTTTGAAAGCATGTAAAGGCAAGTAGATAAATAGTTACCACCATAAAAAGCGGGAAGGTAAAACAGTGTTTCCTTGTAGCCATGCTGACCACGTGGCCACGGACTTGCACAACACTGGCTCTTTTGGCTTGAATATGGAGATGAACACCGCCCCTAGAGTCGGACACGACTAGCATGCATGTGTGGGGAGAACCTTTACCTTTTACCTTACTGTTACATTATTATCATACATTACTACACTTTGGTATTGTTATACTTCTTTGTCTTTTCTTTACTAGGTGCTTACAACAATGCAGGTCTTGTTCCTCTGGCTCATGTCGTAGCTCCTGGCTTGCCAGCTCCCCCATCATATGCCACTCCTCATGTAGGAACAGGTAAAACAGGTATCTTCAGAAAGTCCACTGTGTCTTGGTTATTCCGGCAGCGTAACCAAGAGATGGGAGGCCTCACGCAGAGGGCTGGGGGACAGCAAGCCACTGCTCGACTGCCCTCTGCTCCCTATACGCTGTTGTTACTGAAAGCTGCAAAGTGAGCCTGCCCTTGCTCTGTTGCGTCCTCGATGCTCATCAGTGGGTCAAACGGTGGGGTGAGAGTGGGTGACACAGGCAGGAAAAAGTGGCACAGATTGACCAGGAATTGAAAGGAAGTGTGTGTTTCAGGGGAGGACTTGGTCATGGCATGATCAAAGGTGAAATTTGAACTAGGAACGTGGGCAGTTCAGATAAAAGGATAGCCTTGAAGCATTTGTGGTGTTTTGAACGGGGCAATGGTTTCAAACAACAGGAAAAGAGATTCCATTTGAACATTAGGAAGAACTTCATGACAGTTAGAGCTGTTCGGCAGTGGACTATGCTGCCACAAAGGGTGGTGGAGTCTCCTTCTTTGGAGGTTTTTAAGCAGAGGCTGGATGGCCATCTGTGGTAAATATTGTGATGGGGTTCCTGCACAGCACCGGGTTGGACTGGATGGCCCTTGAGGTCTCTTCCAACTCTATGATTCTATGAATAGCTTGTGGGGAGCTGTCCTCCATTCCGAATGGAGCTGGCAGTGAGTCAAGTCTTCCCAACAAGGAACCCTACTGCAACTCTCCAAAATGTCTTGCTTACTCTTTTCGTACCAGTCATATTGGTAGCTATTTTAACATAAACAACGTAAAACAGGCCTTTGGATTTAATTTAATAGGTATTCTCATCCATACGCTCATTGCATTTTTTTTCTCCACCCTTACCCCAAACTAATTATGTCCTTTATGTAGAAAATGAAGAACTTCCCAATCAGACAAAATCTTCCCAAAGCCAAGGTAAGTTGTCCAATGTAGAGATGAACTGTAATAAATAACATGCCATACATAAATCTAAGGATACGGCACATCTAGTGTGCTGAGCGCTGCTTTATATTTTCTTTTTAAAAATAATGTATTTGTATCATAATAGCCGCAAACGTAAAGGTAAACAGTTAAATATTGGTTGCCTGAAGACCTGAAGATATTGCAATCAGAGACTGAGGAATAGGGAGAGGGGGGGAAGTATAAAAATAAGTATAAATTTTAAAAAAATTCTCTTCACTCTAAGTGCTTGGTAGGTATGAACTAATTCTTTAAGTTATTTAGACTTGTTCTATATGGTGATTTGGTGTGTGCCATTAAAATTGTTCTCATTGTCTGCTTCTGAGTCCTGGAGAATAAGTGTAAAGTGCAAATGTGTAAAGTGCAAATCTATTGCTTAAAAGTGTAAGTGTGCGTCCTCCTGGATGGATTTAGCTCCCACTATTACCTGGAAACCAATATGTACACCAGGCATGTCCAAACTTCAGCCCTCCAGATGTTTTGGACCACAACCCTTTGTAATTGACAAACTAAGCTTAGAATCCTGGGTGTTGTGGTTCAAAAATCAGGAGGGCTGAAGTTTGGACATGCCTGACCACTATGGCTAGTATCCTGTTGTGGTTAGGCAGAGCTCCAGCATATTCTGGCCTGTGCGCTTAGTTGCGGAGGCATTGTGACCATTTTTTGTTTTTTCCAGAGTGGAGCAGATGAGATTAAATCCAAAGCTATGCTTCTATAACATTGCTGAAAGATGGAGGTTGCATTCAGAATTTGTTTCAAGGTTTTGTTGATGGCAAAAGAATGGAAAGCATTTGCCTTTTGTCAACCACCTACTGATCTTTTTGTTGTCCTATTTCATCTAACCAGGATCTGCAGCTACCCCTGTCCCCAGAAATTCTGCTACAAATCTCATGTAGCCTATTGTCCTATGCTCATTTAGTTGCTAGTAACTGCCATTGAAATGCAAACAGACATGCTTCGGACTGCACTGTTCAGCTTGCTCACTTTCAGTTTAGCTAATAAATCTACCGTAAACAGCTACATATCCCAGATATGCTCTTGCAGTCCTTTGACGACAACTAAACAAACTATTTTAGTGTCTCCTTTGTTGCGACACTGTCCTGCTCTGGTAAAATGTTCTTGTCTTTTTGTGTTCGTGGCTGTTTGCCATTTGTTGTGACAGTTGTGAAAGCTAAATAGTAACTGTGCACTATACAACAGAACTGTTTGTCTCAGGATTTCTCAGGGCACACTGTGTAGATTAAGACAACAGTACCCTATCACTTGTGTCATGTGTGGCTTGTAGTGCATCACTTTGCTTTCTGCTAGAGAAGTCGAAGGCTACCATTTTCTTTTGCAGGAGAAGGGGGATTAAACTGTCAAGGTTTATAACTCAAAATGGGTTATAAACCTTGACATAAACCACATTTATGAACTAGCTACAATCCTATCCCAATCTCCATTCACTGGCAATCCATGAGCATACAGTGTGGCCAAAATCCTGTTGCCTAACACAGTCAGTCACATTAGAGTACGCCCATTGAATCAATGGAGATTTGGTGAGTCCCTTTCTAAGTTCCGTCAATTCAAATGGACCTACTCTGTGACTTAACTTTAGCCCAATAAGTTGTAGTTGTAGTTAGAATAGGTCCCTTTTACTCAGTTGAATTTTATAGAGGACTAGTCATCAAATCTCCATTGATTTGTAGGCCTACCCTAGAGTGATTTACTACACGAAGCACTAGGATTTTGTCCATCAATATCTTTTATTAGGGTATAGTGGGTTCTTTGAATACTTGTAGCTCTAAGTAGACTTTTAACCCACAACCTCCTGAGTAACTGAGTAAAAGGGACCTATTCTAACTACAACTACAACTTATTTTAAACCCACAACTTCCCGAGTAACTGAGTAAAAGGGACCTATTCTAACTACAACTTAGAAAGGGACTCACCAAATCTCCGTTGATTCAATGGGCGTACTACACCCAGCCCTGTCCTATTAATCCCTCGAACATTGCTATTTGATTTCTAAATCAAGCACCAATTAATTGAAAACAGTTTTGACATATATTTGCGGGAAAATTGAAAAGCATTGGTGACCAATGCTCCAGTTACTTAATAAGATTGCTATAAAGAAAGAGAAGTCACTTGCTTTTTCTCCCTGTTTAGCAGAACTACTCAAAGGTATGTTCTGTTGCGTGATGGGATGACAAGTTCTGCGGCATCTTTCATCCAGACTTAATGGCCATCTCCTTACATCTGCACTGCCCCCATGTTTCATGAATCCGTTTTGCTTGTCACTCTCTTATTTAAATTCTCAACTCTCGTAAATGTTTCAAGTTTCACAAGACCAGTTAGTATGGTGAAGTGTTTGAGTGCCTTCTGAAGTTTGTATATTTGAATCATTTTTTTTTTGCAATGGTATACATGAAATGTGGTAACAGAAATTCAGCACTAGCAATGGTTACTCCTTTGCCACAGCCCTTCCTTTGTTTCCTCCGTCAAAGAAACCAAACTAAATCAGTGGTTTAGGTATCAGGCTGCAAATCCAGAGGTTGGGAGTTCAATTCCCCACTGTGCCTCCTTGACGAGCTGGACTGGATGGCCCATCAGGTCCCTTCCAGCTCGGCAGTTCTTAAGAATTTTACAGCTAGAATTAATCCCGATCCATAATATGACCCCCCCCCCGGTCCAGCCGTGGTTAGCAAATAAAATGCTTAACCATATGTACAAATCCATGCTGTTCCAGGCACTTGCAATGCAGGAATATACATTTCTAAGGTTGCTTCCACAGGAATTGCCCATGACAAATAGGGAGAGTGACAGTGTTTTATCTGCTCTGTCACAGTCTTCAAGAACTATGAGTTAACTTCAGAGAAACGCCACCAGAAGAGAATGGATTAGAGATGGCTTTGTGAGCCCTCTTTCTCTGCCCTGACCTGCAAAAGCCACTTCTCCTCAGGATCCGAGAGCCCTGCTGAATGGCTTGAACTATGGGGGAAGGCCGCATTTGGAGCAGAGCCGGGAGTAAGGCCCTCCCAAGGTGCCATTGGCCGTCACCCTCAGTCTTCTCTGTCCGTAGTTTATCCTGTGCAGCAGGGTGGCTCAGATTTTAGGAGGAGATTTTTAAAGGGCTTGCAGGGTCGGGAAAGGAAGGGAAAAGTCACTCTGTGCCTCACACGCTCATGCCAATCGCTTTCTGGAGCCATACCTAATGTTTTTTCCTCAGGCTGTTACTGTTCCATGTCTGAAAGAAAATAGTGAAACACTGTTGTGCTTAATGTTCATAGACTCTTGAGGTATATATCTCATTTTAGACTTATTAAAGATAATATAGAATATGGAAGGTGGAAACCCTGAAGGAGAAAAGTGAAATATCAAGTGAGGAGACAGTATTTAACCATCAGAACATAACAGGTTGCTATCCAGGGCACAAACAGTTGTTTCCCTGAACATCGTCATCATCCTCGCAGACTTTCTTAGGACACTGTGAAAATTGTCAGTAAATATATGAAAATTTAGGAAGGTACTTTTAGAAACAGAAAACACTGAAGCAGAACTCAAATTCTCCACCTGAGGAGCCTTGTGACACAGTGATTAAACTGCTGCACTGCAGCGAAACTGTGCTCGCAACCTAGGGTTCAATCTGAGATAGATGGTTCACAGTTCTTTCAACCTTCCACCCTTCTCAGGTTGATAAAATGAGTACCCAGCTTGCTGGGGGAATTGGGGGGGGGGAGGGAGAAGAGATGTAGCCTGCAGAATTACTTGCTAACTGCCCAGAGAGTGCTTTGAAAGTGTTATAGGGCAGTAGATTAGCGGTATGCTTTTGATACTCAGAGAATAAATAGCATTATAAATAATCATGCTTTACCAGCAAAACTCATACAAAAGGGCAGATTTTACTTCCCAATGTTACTACTGGCTTCCAGCCTTACAGGATTAGGTGTAGATGGTGTCAACATCTGATGAACAATCTACTCAGCTGCTATTGAATGTTTACAAAAGAGGGCATAGTGCTTACCAGACGTGTGTCTTGAACCCTTCAGGGCTGTGTGAGCCTTGAACAACCACACAGGTGGACAAGAGCAACCTAGAATTGTTCAAATAGCGGTAACCAAACCAGTGGCTGTGTTTCATATTTCATACCATTTTACTTTTTGTAAATTGTAGAAGTATCTTTTTTCTTTTTCTTTTTTGCTTCTGTGCCTGTTAATTGCTGTGTAAAGCTGTGTTAGAATGCATTCATGTTTGATTACAAGCATTTCTGCTGGTTTCCAAGAATTCTTACTGGTTTTGTTTCTTTCCAGCTTTTGCTGCACAAACGAATCATCTCTTTACACCTCATGGTTCTACCCCTGCTGCTACTCCAGCCCCCACCCTGTCATCTGTTAAAGCCATAAGCCACTCATCAGCACTTCCATCTCCTACCACACCGGGGATGAGCATGTCCACCCCTGCCCTCCCTGTCTTTCCTGGGCAGGCGGTCTCCTCCGTCCACCCATCTCAGCCATCGACTCCGACTCCTCCTGTCGTCAAATCCCACTCCTTGCCTGGTGTTCCTGCCACCTCTGTTCACTGTGCCACTCCCATACCCCTCTCTGCAACTTTATCTGGGCTGGCTTCTGGGCTTCCTGCTGCAGCCACTCCGCAAGGCCTCTCCACGCCGTGTGCTAGCGTGGCACCTAACGAAGCTTTTGCGTCGGCCTCCACGCCGTTTACCAGCCTGCCTTTTTCTGCACCCTCTGCCGCCACCTCCGCCACTAACCCGAGCTCACTGCCGGCCACTTTTGCCAGCCTGCCTTTGTCCTTGACGCCGTCTCCTCAGGGGATAGCCAGTCCCCTCCCTCCGGCCATTGCCAGTTCTCCTGCCACTAGCCTACCCTGCCCCCTTAACTTACCCAACCCCCTTCTTTCAGTCTTGAAGGGCTTTCTGTCAGTGAACGAGAGCTCCATCATGAATTCAGCTGCCCTGCCTTCTGCTGTAACCGCTGAGCTCGCTTCTCTCTCTGGTCTTGCCAACCAGAATCCGGAAGGCACGGCTTCCTCCAGTAACAAATGTTATCCTCCCAGCGCTACCTCGGCCCTTCAGCATCCTTCCACTCCGGGACTGTCCATCTTCCCAGGCCTCCTGTCTCAACCTGGTGCCAGGGGTAGCGCAACCCCTCCCGCCTTGCCCACACAGTCCCCATTGACCTCCTTGCCCTCTTCCATCATGCCAGTCAGTGGCGTCTCCTCAGTTGCTCTTCCACATTGTCCGAGCCCTGCTCATCCTGAACAGCAAGTCTCGTCTGCCTCGGCAGCCATTCCGGTTCTGGTGAAAACGGAGCCCACGAGCCCTACTCTTTCAGGTTTCAAAGGCCCGCCCCATTCTGCCGGGCCTTCTCATAGCACTTCGGCCTTGTCAGCTCTGGGGCATGCCTATACCTCAGCCAGTTCCTTGGCAGGCAGCTTGCCCAGTTCCCTTAACCCCGCCCTGTCGAGCCTGTCCTCCTTGAGTGCTCCTCTCAACAGCTCCTCTTCCATTGCCCCACACGGCTCCTCTGCCCCGATGGCTCCGGTATACAACGCACTTCCTCCTTTCACTTCCCTCACCAGCAGTTTTGCTTTCGCCGGCAACCCAGCACTTCCGCCGACGGGCTCCCTGTTGCCCATTCCGCCTACGACGACGTCAGCCATTTCTGCACCTCACGTCAGCTCCACGACCACCGTTCTCCCGACACTCATTGCTTCGGCAGCTGCTCCTGCTCCCCCCTTCTCCCTGAACTTGTGCAGCGCTGTCCCTTCCCTGTTTTCGGTTCCTCAAGTCCCTCTAGGATCATGCAGCTCATCCTTCCCTCCTTTCCCTGTCTCTAACACTCCCTCTGTCACTCCTGCTCTCCCTTCTTTCCCTGGGCTCCAGGCACCTTCTACAGTAGCAGCAGTCGCACCACTGCCGGCAGCTGCCACAGCCCCATCGCCAGCTCCAGTGCTGCCAGGGTTTGCCTCGGCCTTTAGCTCAAACTTCAACTCCGCACTTGTTGCGCAGGCTGGGTACGTTGTTTGCGGCAAGAGGCTTCTTTGGCAGTTGTTGTAGCTTAGAATGAGCATCCTTTGTGGTTGTGGATTTGAAACATAACAGTAAAGAATGAATAGTTTGTTGTTTTGATCATTGTTAGTTCCTAGAGAAAAATTAAATTTCTGAACGTGGGCAAAGACCTGGGTATAGTTTGGAAGCCTCTGCCTTTCCTTTAAATCTCTTTTGCTAGGGTAAGGAGTGCAAAAAGTTTTCTTAGTTAAGATTATTTGCCTCTTAATCGATACGGGGATCTGATGGAGGGACTGATAGAGAGGATATTGATTAACACATGTCTGTTTTCTGAAGTGTGTTCTTCAACTTTTGGCCTAGGAGTTTTGGACATCAGCACCCAAAACTCTAAACTGTTGACTTGCGCTGGCTGGGGCTTTTGAAAATTTTAGACTCTCCAGAATATCCAAAGGAGCAAAAGTTGAGAAATAAGTTTTGGGCAAATGATAGGTGACCTTATCTGAATGTACGGGAAAATTGTGCATAAAAGTATAGTTATAGTTTGGCACTGAGTAATTTCAGCACACCTTGGGGTTTTCTATACTAGGCCGCTCTTGCAGTATCTCATAGACTTGAACATGTTCTATGTCTGGTTATTTTAGCCTGACGTCTGGGCTTCAGGCCCCTGGAAATACAGTATTTCCAGGCCTCCTTTCCCTTCCTGGCATCCCTGGACTTGCCCAAAGTGCTACACAGTCTTCCTTACAAGAACTTCAGCACAGTGCAGCTGCACAATCCGCATTACTACAGGTAAGTACCGTATATGCGTGGAGAGGGGAAGCGTTTGGGGACTCATGGTCAACAGGGAACCAATGAGAACTCCACACAAAAAGTTCCAACTTGGTGAGAATCAGCATAAATATATACACAGTGCACATGTTTCTGTAAGGATGGATGGGTGGATGGATGAATGGATAGATAGATGGATAGATAGATAGATAGATAGATAGATAGATAGATAGATAGATAGATAGATAGATAGATAGATAGA
>JAHTLZ010000016.1:12411501-12449296 GCA_023846285.1 Phrynocephalus versicolor | reverse complement strand
ATAGATAGATAGATAGATAGATAGATAGATAGATAGATAGATAGATAATGTAATGTTCATGCAGGTACTGGTGTTTCAGTTAATTTCAATGAAAGTCCCTGATCTTAGCAAACAAGAAAAAAGTGTCAGAGAGTCATTTCATAATAAATGAATAGGAAAACCGGGAGAGAAAATGTGTGTAGCACTTGCCTGGCAATAAATATCTCAAAATTTAATTAAACTTTCAAGAGATCAATAAGATTCTAAGAGTACATAGGCTGGCAATGCTGTTACCAGTAGTAAATATGGGTTTTTAAAATATTTTTTAATGACTGGAATCCTGTTGCTTAGTGTAGGGGTCTGGCTACTGCTGTACCTGACTATAACCTTCACCTTGCCAACAAAGTACAGAAGTTTACTAGACTTTTTCTTAAAGCTGTAGTCCCATTTCTGTCTCAAGTTAATCTAGATTCCCAGCAAATATACGCGTGTCTTAGAAAAAACCATGATGTCTTTTCTTTTAGATTGGCTTTCCACCGCTGCTGAGCATTGTCAGCCGAATGAATCAGGTAACTGCTTCTTTAAGTCTGTAAAGGTGACTGATGACAAAGTCTTCATAGCAGGATGATGCAACGTTGATCTTCACGCAGCCTGGCTACCTTGCAAGGCAGGCGGCAGCAGTGGATCGCCATTGGCACTTGCCTTGCAAGCCCCCCAGGCTGGGCAAAGATCAATGGCTCCGTGCTCTTCCCGCCAATTTGGTGAGAAGAGCATGAATCCTTTGATCTTCATGCAGCCTGGGAGGCTTGCAAGGCAAGTGCCAATGGCGATCTGCTGCCACCACTTGCCTTCCAAACTGCCTGGGCTGGATGAACACGCATCCCTGGGACAGATGCATCTTCCCGCAGCCCTGGTGCCTTGGAAGGGAAGCACTTACTTCCGTGTAAGCACTTACTCAGAGGTAAGCACTTCCCTTCCAAGGCACTGGGGCTTCTCCCTTATTCAAGGGCAGCCAAAGGCTGCTCTCCACAACCCCCACCCCCAGAGCTGATTTTGACAGGTTGGACCTGTTAAAGTCAGCTGCCTGGCGGGAAAGCGGAAAGCAGCCAAAGGCTGCTCTTGATTGGGGGAGGGGGTGAGACACCCTTCCCCTAGGAATGCATTGAAAACCTATTAATCCATTCCCTCCAGAACAGATTAATTGATTTTCAGTGAATTCCTATGGGAAAATGCTCTTCAACTTACAAATTGTTCAACTTCTGAAGGTGCTTTCGGAACGGATTAAAAACATAAGTCGAGGTAGTTATATACCACCTGACTTAGTGTCTGACTTAGTGTAAATGAGTCAAGGCCATTTACAATCCAGAAGGAAAAGAAATAACTCACGAGCCCATCTCACATAAAGAAAAAAATACAACTGCAAATACAAATATTAAAACAAAGTAACTGAAACCTAAGTGATGACAGAATCTGGTGGCTCACTTATAAATTAATTTACCTATTTGTCACTTATAACAAATTGATTCTATAAGTAAGTGTGCCAGTTTAAAAAAAACACGGTGCCACCAACTAATTTATAATAACATAAAATATGAAAACATTGTTGCAAGGTGATTTTGTGCATAATATGCAAGTTGATGGAACTGGTATTTGTTGCTCATCTCCTTTCTAGATTCTTCTTTGTGTCTGTATTAAAATATAAATACAACGAAAGCTAATCTAAGAACTCGAAAAGTACTAGTCATGGAAAACTCTTTTTTCTTAAATGCTTCTCTTTCTCCTGAAAGGCAACAGTAACCAGTGTCTTGGAATATCTGACAAATTGGCTTATAGAGAAGGAATTTACTCCAGGACTGGTAACTCACAGTCTTTCTTTTTTGTCACAGGAAGATTCCTGAAAATGTAAATACAGTGGTACCTTGCATAACGTAATTAATTGGTTCCCAATTAAATTACGTTATGCAATTTTTTCGTTAAGCAAATTATCATTTCCCATAGGAATGCATTGGAAGTGGATTTAATCCGTTCCAATGCATTCCTAAAGGCCCCGCCAGCCACCTCCCACACACACACACACACACACACACACGGGCGGCGGCGGCGCTCCCAAAGGCCCCGCCGGTCCGTTCCCGCCTCTGCACGCGCTCAGAGGCCCCCTCTTCCCCCGTCGCCGCCGCCTCTTTCCCCCTCAGAAGCAGCTCCCCAAGCCAAGAAGGAGACCCTCTCTGCCGCCACTCACCGCTCTCGCCGCCGCCGCCGCCTTCTTCATCCATGTTGGGACCGGGCAGGCACTGGGCAAGGCGAGGCGCGGGATGAGGAGCCCCGCTTGGGCTCCTGAGGCGAGCAGGGAGAGAGAGAGAGAGAGAAAGCAAGAAACAGAAGAGAGGAGCCGCTCGGCCGGCCGCTTGCTCGCCCGGTCGCCCCCGGCGCCACTCTGGACCGCCTTCCCTTCCCGCCCGCCTGCTTTGCCTGCTGCCTTTTTCCCCCCTCAGACAGCTCCGCCGCCGAAGCAGAAGCAGAAGCTGAAGCTGCCGCCTCGGCCGGCCCGCCCGCCCCTTCTCATGGTGCCCCTCTTCTCTCTCTCTCTCTCTCTCTCTCTCACGCCTCCCTCAGCACCCTAAAAATGGGACCTGGGGGGGGTGTCGCAGTCTCAGCTGAAGCGGGACGAGGGGAGAAGAGGCGCGGGGCGGCAGCAAAAGCCCCCCCCCCCCCAAGCCGACGCTTCAAAGGCACAAAAGCAACTTTCAGAGGCTGACACGGGCGAGCGTCTCCGCGGTCCCGGTGACCTTCGAGGAGTCTGTGCCCGTGTAAAAGGCAGGTCGAGGAAGAGCCGAGGAGAGACCCTGCAGGCCAGGCCAGCCCAGCCCTCTTCCCCCTGGAAAAGAGGCAGGGATCCCTTCCACGCCCCCTTCCCCTCCAACTCCCCGGCTGCTGCTGCTGCTATGCCCGCGGTGTCCCCCCCCAGCAGAAGCTCCGCGCCCCCCAGGCCGACGAGAGGTGCCCCAGCTCCTTTTTTTAAATGATTAAGCCGGCCGAGTTGCGACGTCCTCCCCCCCTCCCCCACGGGCTCTGGGAAGGGGCCGAGCCACGGGTGAGGCGGGGAGGTGTTCCTTTTTTGAATACCCCGCGGAGGGAGCGCATTGGGCGGCCGAGCGTCTTCCCCCCACCCCCAGTGCCCGAGCGGTGAGGAAGGGGTGGGGGCGCAGGCAGTGGGCCGGGTCCGTCAGCCCGTCAGCCCCCTTCTTCTAACACACACACCCGCTTGCTATCCCCCCGCCCCCGCTGGAGGGCCATGCGAGGGAAAGACGCCACGTTCCCGACACTTCCTGTTCCTGGCTGCCCGGGACTGAGGCTGCCGCTGCCCAGCGCGTCCAGAGCGCGCCAGGGACGGGGAGAGAGAGAAGGAGGGCGAGAGACGCGCCCCCTCCCCACCACCACACGCACGCTCCTCACTACCTGAGGGGGACCCTGGGCGCCCGAGGAGCGCCGCTGCCGCCGCGCGCCATGAGCGAGTCGCGAGAGAGGATGCCCGCCGCGGCCGCTGCAGCTTCACCTCCTCCTCCTCCTCCCGGCGGCGGCTGGTGCGCGGGCGGCGTGGGCACGGGCCCCGTCGTCCTCGCGCTCCTCTTGGTGGGCGCCTGCTTTCTGCTCAGCGCCAACACCAACAAGCTGCAGGGCCGGCTTGAGGCCCTCGAGCAGGAGCTGGCCAGCCGCGCCGGGACCCCCGGAGAGCAGCTGCTCCAGCCGCCGCCACCGGGCGCCGAGCCCCTGCTCGCTGTGCTGCAGCCTCAGGTGGATGAGCTGTTGCAGGAGGTGAGCCGCGGGGCGGGGAGGCGTGGTGGTGGTGGTGGTGATGGTGATGGGGGGGGGAGAGAGTGTGTGTCGTGTGCGCGTTTCTTTGAAGGTTTGAGGAAAGAGCCTGGCGTCGGGCTCCCTCCCTCCCCACCCCTCCCCTCCCCTCTTTCCCCAATCGCCCCTCGTCCTCTTCCCGGGCGGCTGCAGGTGGTGGGCGGAGGTGGCTGCCGGGGTGGGGGGAGGGAGTGGAGGTGCGCCCCTTGGTATATATACACTGTACAGTGGTACTTCGTATAATGGCGGGAGTGGGGTGCGCCGGGAATTCCCCCCCCTCGCCTCTTGCCGGAGCCCTGGAGGACTTAGTTCCGAGGGGCTCATGGGGGGGAGAGGGGGGGCAGATTTTTTTTTCGTTGTACGGATTTTTCGTTAAACAAACCGTACGTTATATGAGGTACCACTGTACTTGCTAAGCATTTAGATAATGTCCATGTACTGAATGTATAGTGTTGCCTATGTTTTCCCTCTCTTCTCTGTTTCTAGCATTCATGATTGGCTTACCTTCTAAGCATATGTGTTGTTTTCCGTACATACTGTTCTGATTATATAAAAAGCTAAAATAGTATTACATAATCAGTAAATAACCCATAAATCTGTTTTACCATACTAGAGTGATGACAGATAAGTAAACTTTGTGCATAGAGTTCGGAAACAATTCAGAAAACTATCAAAGTACAAACAAGCTATGATAGACTTTTTGAATTTGCCTTGATGAAAAGCTAAGAGACATACACTGTACATGAGTTTTGTGCTGACTGGCTTCCTCATGGACTTTTGTCAGTGCTAGTATTTCGTTTGGGACGTATTTTGTTAAAAATCAACAAATGTGTTAAAATCAACAATTCCTGCTTCACTATTTAAAATGTCATTGAAATCTTAAATTCTGTTTCCAACCTTTTGAATTTTTCTAGGGCAGATGGCTTTATGCTCTGTTGGCTTGCCTTGAAAAACCACTGTTACCGGAAGCTCACTCCCTCATTCGGCAGCTGGCCAGGCGATGCTCTGAAGTGAGAGTGTTGGAGGTAAGCCGAATCAGCTAACTATTATGCGAAAAGAACAAAGGAAGATAGCCTGTGTGCCATCCCTTGCGTTTCCTTCCACCCAGTCATAACATTATTTTCCTTTTGATTTCTTCAGCAATTTGACATTGACAATTCAAAGCCTGAAAGAAGTCAGCAATTTGGAGTGCTGTACCAACCATTCTGTGTGTTACAGTGACTGTCCAGAATGTTGATATTCACATATTATTGCGGATGCAAAACTAGGATAGAAGCGATACATTTATAGGCCAGTACTAAAAATAAAAAAAAAACATTGCAAGCTTTCGAGTGTAATACACTCTTCTTCAAAGTGAGTCCCATAAGGTCAAACATGGCAAAATATGTGCTTTGCCAGGAGGTTATTCTTAAAGGTCTTGGCTAAATGATGTACGCCAGGCAAGGAGTCTTCTTAGAGGCAGGTGGTTGTCGGGCAGTTGTAAAAGCTGCTTAAGCATTGGGTTTCACACACCCCTTCTTCAAAGGAACATGGGCCGTACACACACACACCACTCACTCCCCACTCATCTCCATTTGGCTCTATGAGACATACAAGTCTCTGTTTTTTTTTTTCCTTGCCATCTGTTTAATTAGTTATTGTTGTTTTACGCTGGGGTGCATACTTTGTTTTAAATTGTCTGTATTGTATTGTCTGTTTGTTTGTATTACTAGGCTGACCTGGTTCAGCCCCTGTACACCGCCCAGAGTTCCATTAGGAAGATGGGCGGTATAGAAGCTCTCATGATAGATAGATAGATAAATAAATAAATAAATAAATAAATAAATAAATAAATAAATAAATATTGCTGACAGTGCTTGATAAGAAACAGAGAGGCAATTCCATACCTTTCAGAAATTTACCAAAGAATGTTGCAAATCCCATCAGTTTGCGTCCAACAGCAGTCTTAACGGTTTCCAAGACATGTAAGATGTTTAGTGGCTTACCATTGCTACCCTCCAGTTACCATTTCCAAATCGGGATTTGAACCCAGGTTCAAATCTGCATCAATGACAGACACCAGCTCTCACTCAGAATGCCATTGTTGATGCTTATATAATTGGCAGTGTTCTCTAGAAGATTTTGCCTGTTCAGGTGTTCACCTGACCTGCCTCATGTTCCCTATATATTTTCTCTAATGTACTCAATGAATTTTCCCCTCTCATCTGTTCCAGGAAAACAAGAGTGAAGAAAAAGTGTCTGCTCTGAACTTGTTAATCTGTTTGGTTGGCAGGTATGACAAGTGGCATAACCATTACATTGGCTATTTAAAGAAAATAAACCTAGGTCACACGGAGCTGTTGTATTCTGTGACTTCCCTTGGAGTTTTGGTTTTTACTTTCTACCGAGTAGGAACTTTTTTTTATTACTGCAAATTTCTCTTTGCTACGGACGCCATCTCCCTTCCTCAGGTGTAAGTTACACCACAGGATTTTAGGCAAGGGGTTTTAGGATTTTTTGCAAGGGGCTCCTGGTTGCTTGGCCTTCTTACTTGACAGTGACTTAGTTTCAGATGTAGGATCTACAGTAAGTAAGCAGAAGCAGATGGCAGTGTGGAGCTAAAGGGCAGAGTCCTTGATACTAATTCAGCAGAATAATCTTTTGTAAGTGGAACTGGGGACATAGAAGGTGGCTCTGGACATTTTCAGGGATTCCTTCCTTCCCCATGAGCTACCATATCCTAGTCTCCCTCATTCAGCAGGGTCCTCTGACCATCTCCACCAGTGGTTCCCAACCTGGGGGGTCAGGACCCCTTTAGGGGTCGAATGGCCATTTCACAGGGGTCGCCATGAGCCAGTGAAGAAAAAGGCACAAACGGTTTGGGTCTGGAGAACGGGGTGGGGTGGGGTGGGGAGAGTGAGTTACAGTTTGATAGGTCAGAGGGGATGTCAGTCAGTGGCATCAGAGGCTGCAATTGGCTGAGGGTGCCTGTAGAGGGAAGTTCTCTATGGAACCTGGAGCAGTGGCCTGCCAAAAGGGAGCTTGTGGCCTTTTCCAAGCAGGGCAAGGGGTCACCACAACATGAGGAACGGTATTAAAGGGTTGCGGCATTAGGAAGGTTGAGAACCACTGCTCTACATGACATCTTCAAGGAACTGCTAGGCATGGGACTTTGAGTAAAAGAAAGAACTCACAATCCCCCAAGAACATATACACACACAACCCTCCCCCCTCCCCAAGTCAAATTACAGGACTGGGAACCATCAAATGGCAGAAGGTATTCAGGAAGCCTCTAAAAGCTGCCCCACTGCACTTTTAGGAGTTATGAGGATTCCATGTGACTCACAAGGATGCAGCAGCCAGGGTGCCCTTTGGAGGCATTAAGAATTGTGCATGAATGTCATGGAGGTAAGACCTCCTGCTATTTGACAAGTCTGTCACATTTGGCCTGGGGAGGGGGCAGGGAGCTTGGAGAAGTTACTTTTCTGGAGTGCAACTTCCATAACTTTATAGCCAGCAGGGTCCGTGGGTCCTTCTGTTCAGAGGAGGCTAAGTAGTAATGTTTCTTGTAGCGTTCCTGCTTCTGGCCTTTTCTGATTTCCTGATTTCTCCGCATTTCTATTTGGAAATGCTGCCTGTTCACTGGCAGTCATAGAGTCTGATCTGATGTAGGAGGGAATGACACATAACCAAATGTGTAACTCTTCTAGCACTTTAAATGGGGTACATCTAGCTTCATGTTCTGAATCCCAGTTAATGCACTAACAGGACCAAAGCTGTTTGGGTTTTTTATTGCTCTGTGCATAAGAGAGGGTTGTCCCTCCACATGGGCTCTATTCCAACTTTGTAGACTTCTGCTGAATTAGCTGGCACCTTTATTCTGTGTGAAAAGAGGCAGTTAAAATGCAAACAGTTTGGACACCTTTGTTTAGTACACCATTCAAGTGGAGTCTTAGATATGGTGTATCTATGTGGTGTATGTGTTGATTTCCATAGACATTTCTCCTTTCCATCCAACAGGTATTTTGACCAACATGACCTAGCTGATGAGGCATCTTGATAAACACGGGAGCAAACCAGACAAGCACAAGTTGTCACGGCTGTTATCAGCCAGGTTCGCCAAAACTAAAGTGTGACGAACAGATGAGTCCTAGCGTTCAGTGGTAGAATTGTGTGATCTGCAAACAAAGAGTACATCAGGCTTTCTTTAAAACAAGATTGTTGCTGGAAAAGTCAGCTTTGAAATCAACATCAGGGTGCCTGAATACCTATCAGCCTGTTTGCTTGATGTGATGTGTACATGCAGTAGTCTGATAGGTATTCCTTATTCGGGTTAGTACACCATGGAGCAAGACTTTTTATCTCATTTTAAAAACAGTAGGGTTGAAGTAGGATAATGTAAAGCTTTATAGCACTTTGTATGTTTTGTAATAAAGTTTACAAAAAAAATTAAGTGTTTTTTTCAAATTGGATATTTTTGAGGGGGAATGGCTTTCTTCTGTTGCATCAGAAAACACAAAAGGTCTTGTAGTACCTTAAAAGACCAGCACATTTTATCTGGAATAAACTTTTTAGACTCCATCAGATGCCTGGCCTTCCACTCCATCAGATCAGAAATCCAACAATGAAGATGTGCTGAATAGCCCAAGAATCTCCAGCTGAAGAATAAGACAAAGCATTGAGTACTTCCTAAAGCTAAAACCAAAAGCAGAAGTGGGTAGCAACCAGCAACTTAAGTGACTTCTTTCACACACCAGATATAATTCTTGTGGAATATACTGTACATATTTGCCCCACTGAAGTCATGTTTTGGACTGAAGGGTCTTCCTCTTTATTTTATACAGTAGGCCCCCCGTATCCACTGATTCATTATCCACTGATTCAGTTATCCACGGTTGGCAGAGGAAAAATAATAATTCAGCAGCCACAAAGCAAGTTATTGTCACAAACAGCAGCTGTAAAGCAAGCTATTGTCACAAATAGCATCTATAAAGCAAGCTACTGTCACAAACAGCAGCCATAAAGCAAGCTACTGTCAGGAAACAGCAGTTTGGAGGTTGGTGGGCAGGTGTTCTCTTATCCACAGTTTTCATTATCCACGGGAAGGCCTGGAACCAATCCCCAGCGGATACCGGGGTCCTACTGTGAGTTTGACAAGCGCTTCTCTGTTGATTTTGCTGGCCTTTCCAAAGCTGGAAGTACCATCAATTGGAAGATGGACACCTTTCAAACTTCCACTTGTTTTGGACTTCAATTCCCAGAAGCCGTAGCTAATGTTGGCAACAGTTGGTGAGTCATATTGAGAGTTGTAGTCCGATACATCTGGTGAGAGGTTTGCCTAGGCTGAATGGTGCTCCTTCTTAGCCTGTTTGTCCAGGTGTGGGAATTCAGCAATACCAATCACTCAGGTCTTGGAGGATGGACTTCTGAAGGTGATTCTGGACGGTTTTACTTTTTCATACTGTTCGAAAAGTCTCATCTCATGCCATATGCCGGATGGATGGGGAAACAAAACCACAGCAACCAAGCTGGAGATAACAGGGTGCCATGCCTTTAAATACTGTGTACGCTGATGGCATTTGGCATGTTTTTCCCTTACGTGCCAACTAAGAAATGGTCTTCTGAAACAATACCTGAAAGACTGGACAAAGCAAAAGCAAAGTGTGCTGCTTATTTACTGCCACATAGCACTTAAAGCACCGTCGAGGCAGTTTACAGGTTAATTATGCAGGCTACACATTACCCTCTAAGTGATCTGGGTACTCAATTTATTGACAACAAAAGGATGGAAGGCTGAGTGAACCTCGAGCTGGCTACTTGGGGCTGAACATGGGTCATGAGCAGAGTTTTAGCTACAGTACTGCAGTTTTACCATTGTGCCATACGGCTCCAAATTTAAGCTTGATCAGACACAATCAGTGGCTGCTGAGCAGAAAGATAAATCAAGAACAGGATTTCACTCTGTTCTATATTAGATTGAAAAGTATGGTTCCGTTGAGAAATTCTCCTTAACTACAGTAGACATTGCTACTGGATGCAGCAAACACTACCTTTTTCCAGTTGAGGCTGATGTGTCCATTGCCTTTGTTCCTTGAAAAGGCAAAGTTCAGAACAGGGAAACAATCTGTAGTGCTCCTTTTGTAAGGTACAGTGGACCCTTGTATAACAAACAGCTTGTATAACATAAAATCTGTACAACATAAAAAATTCCAGAAATAGGGGAAATTTGCTTTAACATAATCGCCTATGGGGAGAATCCGTACAACATAAAAATGGTCGCAATTAGGGATTACTCTATTTCAATCCATTCCTATGGGAATTTGTATAAAGGAAAATTTGCTTAACAATTTCATTTGGAATGAATTAATTCCTTTATACAAGGTACCACTGTATTTGGAAGCATTAGCTACACAAAATCACAACATTGTGAGTTTTGTAAAGCAAAACTGATTCAGTTAAACATGACTGTTATTCTAATCTTATAGGATATCATTACACTTCTGTGTTCAATCGAAATCATTGCGATTCACAATTCAGATGAGCCTGGAATAAAGAAACGGATTTTCTTCTATAGAATCTGAAGAGGCTCCATTGCATGTCTAGCCTTTATGTGACATATTGTAATATCAGAAGATCTACCTGGCACTCCTTCTTACTATCTCTTGTAGACATTATTTAGAGATAGTTATTCCCCGGTTTATGAGTGCCTAGGTCTACGAGTGTTCCACAAGACAAGCAAATTTTTTCTTCTAAATTTTGATTTGATTTACGAGCAATGACTTGCAAAATGAGCACCCCCTCCTTCACTGTCACCCCACCCTTCGCCACTTCCTCATTGTTCCCCACATATACACGCATACTCACATACACCCAAGACGAACTCACTCTGCACTTGGGTGTCAAAAACAGGAATGAAAATCCCAGAGAGCAGATCAAGGTCACTCCACCCCACTCCACCATAGCAGGAGCACCAGCACCTTCCCATGGCAGCCTGCGACAAAACCATTATTCCTAAGCCACCTGCAATAGGAGGGATGGCTGCCTCCTGTGCTTGTAGAAGCCCAGGAGGTTGGGAGGGAGCGAAAAGTCCCCTTGAAGAGCACGAGCCTCATAACCAAGAGCCTCCCAGACACACACACACAAGGCAGAGAAAGAAAAAGGTGCCCTTCTTACCTGCATCGGCAACTGATAAGGGAAGCGCAACTCTAAAGTTTTTTTTTAAGCACCCACCGCCAAGGCCAGCCCTACTGTCACCAAGTGGATGAGGCAGGAGGCCACCGCTGCTGCAGCAAGAAAGTCGCCTCAGAGGAGAAAAAGGCTGTGCTTTTCCAAGCAGTAGTGCCTTGGAATTCTGCTGCCACCAGTGCCTGTGTAGCCATGTGTGCAGCTGCTGGCAAGTCTCCCACTGCTGCTGCTGCTGCACTGCTTGTCCTGCACTCTGGCATTATCCTGCCCATCTTGGGCTGCTGTGGAAAAGCCCAGGGAGCGCGGAGTAGAGAAGTGGGGGCAGAGAGAGAGAAAAAAAGGGGAGGCAAGGGAACTTGCTGCTTTTACAGAGGGTGGGTGATGGCTACGGCAAGAGGCCCCAGAATGAAGCAAGTAAGTTTCCATTATTTCTTAGGGGAAATTTGCTTCGCTGTATGAGTAGTCGTGCCTCGAGTTACAAATGCCCCTAATTATGAAAATTTTGACTTATGAAGAAAATTTAGCCTTTTTTCCAGTTATGAAAGGAAAACAGAAAGTGCAAGCTTTCTTTTCAAAATGGCTCCTGCTTATTTGCAATGGCAATATTGCCATCTTGTGGCCACCTTTACAGCGTTGCAGTTGGAAAGAAGGAACCATTTTGAAAACAGAAGCTGAGAACGAGAACGTCTGCTTTTCAATGACCTGCACAAGGTATCTGTTTTGGAACCATTCTTTAACTATTTGGCACCATTTTGAGGACTTTAAAGGTAGGGAGGTGAGCTTCTGTCGTTTGCATGCCTGTTATTGTGCTTTTTGAATTCTGGGGGTGGGGTGATTTCCCAGTTGGAACAAATTAATCCATTTCCAATGCATTTATATGGGAACTCCATTTCAAGATACAAACATTTCAAGTTAAGAAGATGCCATTTGAATGGATTAATTGTGTAAAAGGGAAAGGATATTATAAAATCAAAGACATGATGAATTAATGTCAACAGGAGAGGGGATAAATAAACTAAAAGGGATATTAGGGAATCAAAAATGGATGGTGGCAGAAAGTATGAAAAGGAGATATGAACAATGGCTCCATTCACTTATGGGAAAAGAAGATAGGAAATGGGAAGTGGTGTATAAGAAAATATGAAGAAAAAAGGTCGGAGCAGGAGAGATTTATAGATATTTGGTCAGATTGGGAAATCAGACTGAAAATGTAATTAAAATTGGGAAGGAGATATGTATTTAAATACAGAAAAGATACAGGCTATATTAAGGGGGATAAGAGAGGTAAAATTGGAAAAAATCAAGGATATGCAATTGAAGGTATTCAATAAATGGTATTGTACCCCACAGAAATTAAATAGAATATATAATAACATATCACAATATTGTTGGCATTGTAAAAAAGAAAAAGGTACTTTTGCACACATGACATGGAAATGCAAGAAAATACGAACATACTAAAAGAAAGTAGAAAATTGGTTATCAGAAATTACAAAGAAAAAGATTGAGCTAAAATAGATCATATTTTCTTAGGGTTAGTAGATAGAGAAAAATAATGGAAAGGCATAAAAAAGATTGTGTACTATGGAATAGCAGTGGCTTCTTGGATGGAAGGACCAAGAAAAATGGAAATATGATAAATGGAAAGATTATATACATCAATTTTTTCAAAATGAATGGACACAAATTATGCAAGAAGGAAACACAGAGGGAAACATAGAATTTTAAAGGAGTGGGAGAAATGCATAAATTCGATAAAAGCAAAGCCTGAGAACGAGAAATGGGCAGGACTATTCCATCATGCCTTAATAATGTTTAATATGAAAGGGTAGTGAATTTGTGCTTGATGGGGGGAAGAGGGGGGTTAATGAGGAAGGGACCAAAGGATGATGTAATGTTTTTGAAAAAGTTGTTAAGACTGGAAATATATGTTGTTAGTTCCTCAATAAAAAATTTAAAAAAACTGGTTTACAAGCATTTTTTCTGGAATGAATTATGATCATAAAACAAAGGTATTACTGTATTTTTAATTTGGCTAGCTGATAATTCTTGTTCCTTGAGGTCTTTTCCAACTCTATGGTTCTATGATTCCTTTACTCCAGAATACATGAAGTTGTGTTCTCTCCAGCAGTAAATTGCAGCAAATTAACAACATGCCAGGCACATGAGTGGCATCTTGTTTATCAGCTGAAATTAACCACTGTGACAATGTAGTTTTACTTATTCCAATAGGAATCTGGACAATGTTTGATAAAACAGTCCAGCCTTAGCCGTGGATTCCCCTGTATGCCATGATCTTGCCAAACCTACTTCTGGATGTGAGCCCTAAAAATTCTGCACTACTAGGTAGAAATATTATATAAATGGACAGCAATTAGAATTTGGCATTTAATCAAGTTTTCTGCTCCATATTTACAGATTTACAAAATACATCTTGAAAACATACTTAAAGAGCAAAACTGTACAAGACAAATTATGAAAATAAGTACAGTACTGATCATATCTGAATATTGAGTTTATATGACCATAAATCATATCCAAAAATTAGCATTAAGACTATTTGGTAAAACCAATATTACATATAACACAGGAGAGCTGCATGTAACAATTATAAATAAAATATACAGTTTATTTTGCCCCTTTTCAGAGAGGGGAAATGGACTCTATACGTGTCTACATCTTCTGTATCATCACCTGAAATTTGCCTGCCAAGAAGAAGAAAAGAGGTTATAAGAACAACCAACTTACCTACTATGAGCAACTATTCAACTATTTCAGAAAGCAGATACTAGCTCAAGAACTTCCACAATACTGTCTAGCCAACTACACCTAACTTAAACTGATCAAAACTGTCTATCCAACTTTCATGAAGAGGAATTTGGACAGATTTGTTCTTATAATATATAGTTGCAGCAGTCCAATACTCATCTACTAAAAATGGCCCTTCAGTTCAACTACTTATTTCAGTTCAGCAAGCATGGGACTCTAGCCTACGATTCTTCCTTAGATGAGCAGTGGCACATTTTGAATATCCCAAGTTTTTACATTTAAATTTGAGGGCATCAAAATCCCCTGAAGCTACTAGTTCCACTAAATTCGAGGTAATGCATTCCACTGTCTCTTTCACACTCAGCACAGGACCTGCCTTCTGATAATGGAAAGTGCATGTAGCCAACTTTCCCCTGCTGCATAACTCATTCAGCTCAACAGCCTCCTTGTGTGTCCTCTGCAGGGAGCCTGCCAGGGGTAGAAATAGGAAGGCAAGTTGGATACATGCTCCTTTCAGTCTTGGAAGTTGCTGGCTCTTAATTCAGGACATAACTCATATATAAATGTTAACAGCTTTAGAGTATTGCATCATTCAATACTCTAAAGTATTTTTTATTTTTATGTGTGTGTTTTGAGGGGATTTTTTAATGTGTGTGAGAGTGTTCAGGGATTTTTAATGTGTGTGTGTGTGTGTGTTGAATCTGGTATCTAGGTGTCTGAATTTTGCTGTATGTGTATACTATGTAATACGCACAATGACAATATTATTATTATATAGATGTGTCCAACTCAAGCACACGGGATTACCAACCATATTGAAATGTCCAGTGCAACATCCTAATTCTAATCTAAATTACAGTAACACAAACCTGACTGCAGTGTCCTGGGATTTTACTGAAAACAATCTCCTAATAACATTATAGATAAAGGTAGTCCTACCTGAGGGTCTCATCAGCCACTCCCTCTTTCTCACAACTGAACTCTATTTGCTTTGGTATTGGGTGGGGTCAGCGAGTGAAAGCAAAGCAGTTAGGCAGGACAACTATTTTAGGCAATCTAAATTGCAGTTAATTCTCCTAATAGAAATTAAGTCTATTACCATTTCACATCTTCCCTTGTTTTATTTCCATTTTCATAAACAAGCAGTATTTTAAGACCAACTGTTTTGTAGTTGCTGAGCCATCATTTCATGTAACCCATTACACTCTGAACAATTACTTGATCAAGCAAAAGAGATTGTGGTAATGAAAAGTATACTTACATGCAGGCATTGTTGAAACCTCTGCTGTCACTATACTCTTTATCCCCAAGTTTGATAAAGCCCCTCTGATTAATCCACATGTAAATGCCAAATACTGGGGAGGGGAAATATCTAAGTCAGAACTATCATTGTTACGTAACATTTTCAAAAATGCTAAAAGTTATTTTGAGGAAGTTGTTCATGATCTTGAAAGAGCAGATAAACGAAGCCGAACAAAGCGTAGTCCTCCAGGTGTCATTGGACTGCAAAGGCTTTGAGTGCCTGTCCAACAACATCTGGAGAACCACGCTTGGTCCACACCAAAATGGGTGGAGGAACAACCTTAGAAGAATTGCTAAAGTCCAAAGCTTGCAGGAGTCAGCAGGGCAAAGGGATTAGAGGTGGAGGCTCTTTCTTTGTCCATAACAACCTAGAGGTGGTGGGTCACCACTGGAAATGAAAGCATTATGTGATGCTATCACCCAAGTTTCTCCCCAGTTCTGCCCTAGACCACTTTTTAACCCTCTCCCCCGAATTCTGATGGTAAAGGAACAGTGGCGATCCTGCCATGGCAAGACTTCCACAGACAGACTACCTCTACTCATGCACCAGCATCTCCATGGACAGCTATCTCCAATTTCCATGGCCCTTGTAATGACATACTGGGGAGCACAGGTTTACAGCCTCAACTATTCTTTCATTAAAAAACTATTTCCGTTTAATACTGTATGGGCATTGCCAAGCCACATATTAGTCAGCACAAGGTGGGATGAAACTGATGCACCACTCATAATGATGCTCCTTTGACTGAAGGTTGTCAAGGGCTCCCCTGGCACAAAACTGGATTGTTCAAGCTATGAACTAACATAACAACATAAGAACATAAGAAGAGCCATGCTGGATCAGGCCAACGGCCCATCTAGTCCAGCTTCCTGTATCTCACACTGGCCCCACCAGATGCGTTTGGGAGCGCATGAGACTAGATATCTGTCTCCTGATACCACTCCCCTGCATCTGGCCCTTGAAGTACCCCGGTTTTAAGCCTGGCGATTACACATCTCCATCATGGTTTGTAACCTGGGATGGTCTTTTCCTCCAGGAATCTGTCCAATCCCCTTTTGAAGGCATCCAGGCCAGATGCCATCACCACATCCTGTGGCAGGGAGTTCCACAGACTAACAACACGCTGAGTGAAAAAATATTTTCTTTTGTCTGTTCTTACTCTCCCAGCCCTCAATTTGAATGGATGTCCCCTAGTTCTGGTATTTTGGGAGAGGGAGAAGAGCTTCCCTCTATCCACTTTACTCATGCCCTGCATTATTTTGTACGTCTCAATCATATCCCCCCAAATGTTTTAGCCTTTCATCATAAGGGAGGTGCCCCAGCCCAGTAATCATTTTAGTCACTCTCTTCTGCACCTTTTCCAGTTCCGCCATGTCTTTCTTGAGATGCGGTAACCAGAATTGTACACAATACTCCAGGTACGGCCTTACTATTGTTTTGTATAATGGCATTATAATGTTGGCTGTTTTATTTTCAATCCCCTTTTTGATAATCCCTAGCATGGAATTGGTCTTCTTCACCGCTGCCACACATTGGGGAGACACCTTCATGGAGCTGTCCACCAACACACCAAGATCTGTTTCCTGATCCGTCACGGATAACTCAGAGCCCATGAGTTGATAGATAAAGTTTGGATTTGTTGCCCCAATATGCATTAGTTTACATTTGGCTACATTAAATCGCATTTGCCATTTTGCAGCCCATTCCCCCAGTTTGCAGAGATACTTCTGGAGTTCTTCACAATTTTCTCTGGTTTTCACCACACGGAACAGTTTTGTGTCATCCACAAACTTCGCCACCACACTGTTTATCCCTGTCTCCAGGTCATTTATGAACAGATTGAAAAGCACCGGTCCCAGGACAGATCCCTGGGGCACACCGCTTTTCACTTCTCTCCACTGTGAAAATTTCCCATTGACACCTACTCTTTGTTTCCTGGATCTCAACCAGTTCTCAATCCATAAGAGGACCTGCCCTCTTATCCCCTGACTGTGCAATTTTCTCAGCAGCCTTTGGTGAGGGACTGTGTCAAAAGCCTTTTGAAAATCCAGATAGACTATATCCACTGGTTCACCCAAATCCACATGCCTGTTGACCTTTTCAAAAAATTCTAAGATTTGTCAGACAAGACTTACCCTTACAGAAGCCATGCTGATTTTCTCTCAGCAAGGTTTGTTCTTCTATGTGTTTTAAGATTTTTCTCTTGGATGAGGCTTTCCACCATCTTCCCTGGGACAAGTGTAAGGCTAACTGCCCTGTAGTTTCCCGGGTCCCCCCTCCTTCTTTAAAAATTGGTGTGACATTTGCTATCCTCCAGTCCTCCGGCACTGTGGCCATTTTAAGAGACAAGTTGCATATCACCGTTAAGAGATCTGCAATTTCATTTCTCAATTCCCTAATAACCCTTGGGTGGATGCCATCTGGGCCTGGCGACTTGTTAATCTTCAATTTATCAATTTATCAGTTAGTCCTAGAGGGAATGTGTCCATTTCCAGAATAAATTAAAGACCATTCCAACTGGAATGGTGAGAAATTGTTTCTTTCTTTATATCAAATATTTCTATGCACACAAACATGGATCTGACAACTACTGCGCAACTAACTAACAGGACACCCATGTAAAATATGTTTTTCACTGTCCACCTGGCAAATCTGTTAAAGCACGTGTTTCCACCAGGGCAAGTAAACAATGCTACATGCACAGAAACTCATAGTTGTTTAAGTCACATGCAAGAATCACATACTTCAACTGAGAATTTGAAACTACTGTTATTTATTTATTTATTTATTTATTTATTTGTTTGTTTGTTTGTTTGTTTGTTTGTTTGATTGATTGATTGATTGATTGATTGATTTCTATACTGCACCCATTAGTGCCAAAGGCACTACTCGGAGCAGTCTTACAAATCTAAAACACAGATTAAATAAAATGAAGCATTAAAAAACACGACAATGACAGTAAAAAAAGACAGGCTACATTTAATACCTACCTTAGGAGCATGTTCCAAATACTGTTTTCCAGCAGACATTTGAGTGAGGAGACGGAATTTGTTATCCTGAAGTACATAGATGCCCTGCAGAAAGAGAGATTAATCTTTTTTTGGTCCAAAATTCCCTTTATTATATTAATATGCATTTTCCCAGGCTGTTCATACAGGAATTTTCAAACAAATGCTATACATCTGATTTCTCCACCAAGCATAGTTTGTACGACTTAAACTGGAACCCTACTAAGCTTGCATTAGGAATCCACCAATGCATCCCTAACCTTCCTATATGCAACTTCATGTCCAGAAACATCAATCAATAATCTTCAAGAGTCAAGGCACTTCAACCTAAGGAATTTAATCAATGCAACACTTATTGCACATTTGTACACCACATGTACAAATACATGGCAAAGAAGGTGCTACTGGAACACCCTGCTTCTGGTAAAAAACAGTTGATCTTGAAGTTTTTATCTTTGCTTTAGATTTTATCTATATTTCATATAAGTCCCTAATTTTAAATTGTGCAATGCCCTGATATGAATAAAGAAAGATTACACTTTCCGCATATTGTCTAAAGTAGTACAGTCCAGAAAATCCTGGTTTACTTATACCTGATGAAAGTACTACTCAGAGTGGCCCTGCTGCCAGATGGGTGGTATAAAATTGTAGTAAATAAACTCACTTGTTAAATCAGGGTCCCAGTCATTTTAATTTGGGAACGAATTAAGATTCTTTTCCTTGATATATCTATCCTTGAACCTCAATTAAATACAGTGGTACCTTGTATAAAGGAATTCATTCATTCCAAATGAAATTAGGTTAAGCGAATTTTCCTTTATACAGTACAAATTTCCGTTAGGAATACATTGAAAACAGAGTAATCCGATTTTTATGTTGTATGGATTCGCCCCATAGGCGATAATGTTAAGCAAATTTCCCCTATCCGGAATTTTTTATGTGGTACAGATTTTATGTTATACAAACTGTTATACAAGGGCCCACTGTATATGCAATTGCAGGTTTCTACTGTCACGATTCACGACTGACACTGCTCTGAAAATCCAGCATATTTACAACATTAATACCTGATGATTGGTCCTGAGGTTATCAATTTGCTTTTTGAATACTGTAGTCCAAAAATCTTTGCAGATAAACTTCATTATATCTAGTTCATCCTTGAACCTGGCAGTATCTTTGGTGAACCTAAGAAAAAGCAATTCAAATTAGCACCAGCATTTGATCCACATCAATAATGCTTTTAGGTAACAAATTATGTGCAGAAAAGTTTCCTGTGGAGCAGAGTTTCCCAACCTTTTTACCATGCATACCCCTTGGCAGCCCATTTCCATAAATTTCCCCCTTCATATTAGCAAAATGTTTGCAATTAATTAATATGCTTGCTGTTGTTTCAAATGTATACAGTAAGTTTAGATTTCCTCCATGATTCAGGTTTTTTTGCATAACACTAAATGTCTTGGTGCATATCCCAAATTGGGAATCATTGCTATAGGAGGGGCTTTTATGTTTAGCAACTGTGCTTCTTGTAGCTGTCCTGTGTTTTTCTACCCCTTCTTCCATTATTGTTTCTGTTTAAAGAAAACCTGTTAAGGACAGAAAGATAGAATAGCCCAACAACTACTTGATTCGAGTTTTCAGAGAGGAAGCCAAGTTGGTCTGTTTCAGCAATGACAAAACCAAACCAAGCATAAACTCTCGTTTCACTCACCTTTCTATTAATCCCTGTCCTACTCTAAACCCCATGTTTTCCAGTTTTGTGATGCATCGTCCATTTTCCTGCAGGATAAAAGAATAAAAATATTTTACTAAGTATGTTGTGTAAACACTCTAGTAACCCCAACTGCTTGCTACTAAATTATTTTAAATGTACTATATTTCAAAGTGTTCCTCTTTCACATCTCTCCTTTGGCTCATCAGCTTTAGACTACCATCAACACTTGGCAATGAAAAACTGTGAGTCTGAGATAGTGCTGTACTGTACTGGGAAATATGTATGTGTTTCCTTTCTACACAAAGGTGGCCATGTTAGTAAAAACAAAATAATTATCTGACCCTTCCAAGATATGACAACAATGCTACATACAATTTTGCAGATTGCAGGCTACTTCATCAGGCACATATATTATCCACAAAAGCTTATGACATGGCAAATGTGTTGAGCCTTTCAGATACCACACAATTTGCAGGCAGATTCTTATGCAATAGTGGCAGTTTTAATCATCATCATCACAGATTTGCAGGAGCAGCAAGAGACCCTAAGGAGAACCCCGTCCAGCCCTTCAGGAGGCACAGCAGGGAACCGAACTCCCAGCCTCCACCTCTGCAGCCAAATACATCAACCACTCCCCTATCTTGCAGTTCTGCTCCACCTCTTTTTGGGGAAAAAGGCTTAAATATATATTTTCAGGTTTTTACAATATTGTTACATGCTTAAATGTTTACAGGGCATTCCGTATAGTGTTTTTAAATAGCTATGATTGTGTGATATTAATTTGACCGTAGGCTGTCTTGAGTTCCCCATGGAGAAAAGGTTAGCTACTGTATTTCCACTTTTATGGTGAACCCCTGGATTGTTCAAACTCAAGTCCCACGGCTTCCTTTATTGAATCAATCCGTCCTATGTTGGATCTGTCCCTTTTCTTGCCACCTTGCTTTCCTACCGTGATTCTATTTTCCAGTGAGTCTTGTCTCCTCATAATATAGTAAGCCCAATTCACAGAAGCCTTAATTTAGTCATTTGAAACCACATTTACCTGGCGCCTCTAAGAATACAAAATGAGGGCCCCGAGGAACAGATGAGAGAGAGCCACTGTGGTGTAGCAAATAGAAAGACGTGAGTTCGAATCCTCATTCCGCCCTGGCCGTTCACAAGGAGCACGGGGCTGGCAACGGCAAACCGCTCCTTCTAAAGTCTCCCCTTCCTTGAAAACCCTCTTATGTTGGAAAATATACATGGCGGAAAAACAAAGGGGCCCGATTCCTGACCTTTTCAAGCCGCCACCCCCCCTTTACCCAACTAGCTGGGGTTTACCCCCGTGGCCCGCCCCTGCGGCCATACAGTGGGCAAAGGGGGAGCGACCTAGCCATCATCCGCCTTGGCCGAAATGGGCGCGGAGCCCGGGAAACAGCCGCCCAAGCCCCAGAAAGAGACCGTGCAACCCCGGACGCCACCCAGCCCCCCCCCGGGGGGGGCGCAGGCAAAGGCCTCGTGTCTGAAATGAGGGGGGATTCTGGAGCTGCGGAAGCCTCGGGCCCCCCTTTACCCCCTGTTCCCACCCCCTTCCTCCTTTCCCTCCCCCCCCTCCGCACACCCCAGGCTCCGCCTCCCTCCCCCGGGGGGGGGGGGAAAGCGGCAATGCTCCCCATCTCCGCGCCCGCCCGCCCCCCACTTGCCCCTTCGCCTTGCTCCGCGGCGCGGTACAGCCCGGACACCATCTCGTTGTGCAACAACAGGAAGAGAGCCTCGTCCGCCATCTCCGACTTGCTCATGCCGGGTTGCTCCCAGCTCGATGGGAGGCCTCCCGCGCCAGGGCCACCGGAGCGCCGCCTCCTCCTCCTCCTCCTCCTCCTCCTCCTCCTCCTCCTTACGGGCCGAGGGCAAGCGGCGGCGGCGGCGGCGGCTGACTCGCTGGTTCCGTGCCGCCAAAGGGGCGGGGGAAAGAAAACATCCGGGCAGGCTTTCGCGCACTGATTCCGGAGGCTGGTGCACGCGAGGGACTTTGTCGGACCTGCGGCTACTGATGATGATGGTGGTGATGATGATGATGTGCAAGCAGAAAGGCCATTGGAACTCAATGGGAGTTTGTCCTAACTAACCTAAGGCTCATTCATTCAATGGATCCGTTGCTTTTAAGTGCCCCGACCATCTGCAGGGGTAGAATGATGATTTGCAGCACTTTTTTTTTTTTAAAAAAAGCGAACAAAGGACAACCGTTTGCATACCGTTGCTTCTGTTAATTGCGCTGATTTTAGAATGGAACCTGGCGTTGCCACGTAAACTGTCAAAAACATTGAAATTCTTGGCGCCTTGTGATACAGATCTGCAGAGTTAGCAGTCCAGGTGAGAAATAAGTAACAGCTAATAAAAAACGGATCCTTATGACTTAATACGATCTTTACATGAGATACTCCTCGAACCACTGTTAAATCATAGATCCCAGCTGTATCCACAGACAACCCATAAAAATCATTTCCAGCATTGTATTGAAGCAGTACAAAAACATGGATCTAAGGTGCAAATCTTCATGATTTCATATGATGTTTACATTGAAACAGACAATTACCCGACTAACCATCAGATCATGGAGTCTGTCTATGCCGGCAAACAAAACTATAACAAATATGGTTCCTTTGCTACCTGGCTGAATCAGGATCCTGCTGATTTTAGTTTATGACCAAGTTAGTGTGTATAACACCTGGTTGTGTTTCTTAGAATCAAATTCCTGATTAGGTTTGAATATATTTTGGAATAATTTGTGCCATGCATTTTGATCCTAATAAGTGTGCATAAACCCAGAGCCTCTGGAGTGCCTAGGGATGTATGCTGTCTTTGGACAAGTGACCCATGATGGACTGATTCAGACGTTTTGTGCAGTTTAGGACCTACTATGGGGCAAAGGAAAGAGATCCAACTGGTACTCCACCGAGCATTATGATTTTGGTAATGTTTGTTTTATTTACTGCGTTTGATGTGCAACATGCTAAAGAGCCTCAGCTAGCCTATTACTTTTCAGATGTCCAATTAAGCAATTATGCAAAGAGAGATAAAGTTAAATTTATTTTCAGCTGAAAACAAACAGTAGACTGACAGTTCCCAAAAGAGTTAGGAAAGAGCCAGCCCCACCCCCAGAAAACAAGACAGAATATAATTTATTTATATTCATTTAATATAATATAATATAATATAATATAATATAATATAATATATTTATATTATTTTATTTTTATATTTATATACCGCCCGATTTTCAAGGGAACAGGGCAGTGAACAATATAAAACAATACAAAAAGGATACACAACTTCCAAAATAGGGCATATAAAAGGTTAAATTCCAATCCAATAAAATGATAATCAATAATACTAAGGCAAATGCTTTCCCCAGTTAGATCATGTTCCTTTCTGAACAAGCACCAAATGAATTCCAGAACTCATGTGGAAGCACTGTCCTAGCAATCTAAAAATATATTTTTTAATTCTCTACTAGGAATATCTGTACTAAGGAACATGTGGAAGCAAGAAGCTCTTCCAAAAATCAGGTCTAGCTCTTGCCTTTGGCTTAATGCTTATCTCTGTCTTTGGTATAAAGGGTAAGTGGCAATGCTAAACCCCCAGTGAACTCTCCTTACTATGAGAACCTTTTGGTGAGACAGGCCAAAATGAAACAAACAAACAAAAGAGCAAAGCATGCTGCTTATTTATATACAACCCCACAACACCTAAAGCACTCTTTGAGTGGTGTGCAATTAATTATGAAGGCCACATGGATTGATGCCTAGAGACAACCTCTGGGTTGGAGAGATAGGTAGGATATTTCTCCATGCCATTTGCAGGTGAAGACATCTGCCCGGAAACACCCGGAAGCAAATGGTGAGCTGCTGTGTGAGACAGAATGCTGGATCGGATGGGCTGTGGCCGGTTCCAGCAACGCTGTTCCTATGTTCTTATGCAACAATGGGCTCAAGTTAAGAGAACCCAGCTTTATCAGGAAGAACTTCCCAACTGTTAGAGCATTCAAGAGATAGCTCTCTGGGCAACCACCTGGCAGAAATCCTTTGATTTGTATTCCTGCATGGAGCAGGGGGCTGGACTTGATGGTCTTGTAGGCCTCTTCCAACTTCACTATTCTATACTACGACACACACTGCCCTCCTCCCAGCAAGCTGGATACTCAGAAAGAGATAGTGCTGGGAGATGAGAACCCCAGGTTGGAAAGAATGCAATCAGCTACTGTTGAAGAGCAAAGCACAAGGACAAATAGTGGTCTCAAATGAAGCAACTACATTAAAGCCAAAATGGATGCACAGTGGCTGGTGTGGACAGAATTGAAAGGGAGTCCAGTACAGTACTGTACAACACATATAACTGGGAGATGAAACATGAGAAGAATCAACTAGAAATTGTAAGGAGAGAAATTGAACGTACTGTATAAAGATTTTAGTGAACTCACACACCAAGCCCTGTTGGAAAATGATATTTTCAGCTAGACAACTGCCAGGTGATCTCTGGAAATGATAAAGCCAGTTTACCCTCTGAAACGCTGCCTCTTAAATCACTACACTAAAAGGTCTATCATCCTAACCCCAGATTCTAACAGTCAGGGCATTCAAGAAAGCACCTGAGCCTGTCCAGACTGTCCTTAACCAACTCTGCAAGGTAGGAAATTTCAGGATTTAAGCAGTCACGGCATTCCTGAAAGGACTGTGGAACAAATGAATGGCATGAAAAAAAGGAATAACTATCCATGTTCAGTTTAAGGGAACAAATGATCTAGCCTGACTAGAGCTGCTCAGTCAAGGTCAGGGAGGAAGTTATTCTTAAATGACTCTGGCTTAGGACAGCCAATGAAGCAAACGGACTTTAAGTTTTAACTTATAAACCGCTCCAAGTAGTCCTTGCACTAAAGGGGCAGTATATAAATAAAACAAAGGACAAAATAAATAATAATTTTAAAAAACAAGAGCAAGCCGAGGAGTACACAGGGCTTTCACAAAAGCAAATGGTGCCCGCAACAGTAACCCAAGGCAGGGGTATCACCACTGCATGGCTGAGCACAAACACCTCCATACATACTCCCACAAATTAGGAGCATCTGGTAAAAGAATCCCTGGTCATAAAACAACACTGGTTTTCTCAGCACCATGCATAGAGGAAGACGTGAGACACCACCTGCCCTCAGCTCACAAGCTAATGGACACAATGCAAAAAGGCAAGGAATCTGAAGGAAAACTGAATGAGGGGAAAAGGCATTGAGAGCTGAACTTTTTTCCTATAGGAAGCAAGATGGAAAGCTTTCTGTCCATTCTTTTGGCTCAAGGATGGCACCCACACTGGCCTTCTTGGCAAAGGGAGGGTTGGTGCTTGCAAAGGTGGATGAGATGGGAAAATATGACACATGCATGGGGGACAAGGGGAGAATTTAGAGTAGGGTTATAACATTGACCCTATACAAATTGCTGAAATAACACTGGAAGACATGGGAACACCGCCCCAATTAGTTTCATTTCAGTTATGAGGAACACATCACTTGAGTCAGAATTCAACTGATCCAATAAGTTCTTGTCTTTTCCATCATCAAATTTGTGGTTCATATACTGCAGTCCCGCTATATCGCAGAACCACAGTATATGAAAAAAGACCCCCTGGGGTAAGGGGGGAGGGCCTGTCGGAGGCCTCAGAAATGACTTCCAGTTTGTAGGGAGGTCCTTTTGGGGCCTCCAAAAGACCCAGAAAGGCCCTCGCAGGCTCGCTCAGGACAGTGCCAGGCTGGGGGTAAGTACAAGAGCCCCCAGCTAGGCGCCCCAGGCCCAACCCAACCTGCATCCGCATATCACGGATTTTCAATTATCGCGGGTTAGATTGGGTCCGTAGCCCCCGCGATAGGCAGAGGGTCACTATACACTCCACCCTTGTCCAACCTTCATCCCATTTCAAAGTAACCAACTATGTCATACTTACTTTAATGTGGGGAGATGCGGAAAGCATAACCTTATGGCTGACTACCTTATATTTCCCAAGTTCTTATCTATCTAGAAGTAGCAATTAAAACAGAAATAATTGGGCCATTCAAGGAACTGCCTTGCTGGCTATTTTTAGTTTTTTCTTCTTCTTCTTAGGTATTTGTGATATTGCCTATTTTACTTATTTTTGATTTGACTGTTTTTATGTTATATATTTTGTAATTTTGTGATTGCTGTAAACTGCCTGGAGTTCCTCTAGAAGACAGGTGGTATACACATAAATAAATAAATAAATAAATAAATAAATAAATAAATAAATAAATAAATAAATATGCTGGGCAGGTGTGGGCCTTAGCTTATGAACAAAAGATACAATTACTGTATACAGTTTTACAACTGTGTGTGTAGTTCAAAGCATTACATTAATATATTGATTACATATTGACTACATTGGAAATGGGGGGGTTGTAAATACTGTACATTACTGCATTGGCTTCAAGGTTTTGACGTTAACATATGAGGGCCTAAATGGTTTGGGACCTCAGTATCTGACAGAACAGCTCCTCCCAAGAAGAACTGCCCAAATCACCTGTGCTAGCCAGGCAGGACATTTGGGAGTCCAAACCCCAAGGGAGGCCTAGAAAGCTGTAACACAGAGTAGGTCCTTCTCATTGGTCGCTCCCCAGTTGTGGAATCACTTACCACCAGAAATTTGCCTGGCACCCTCCCTTCAGACCTTTTAAAAAACATCTAACAAGATACTATTCTTCTTTTTATTGCCTGTTTCCTTTTTTTGTTTGTTTCTTATTTGACCAATCATCTGGTTATTTTTACTTTTATTTTGCTTTTATTTTAATTTATTGTTGTCAATATATGTAATTATATTTTTATATTTTGGTTATTTAAAAGTGTTATTGTTGCTATATTGCAATTTTGTTATAAACCGCCCAGAGTAGCCCTAGGGCTAGATGGGCGGTATAACATTTGTTTAAATAAATAAATGCAGTAAGTAAATAAGCTTTAATGGATTAAACACCACTGCATCAGGTTTATTCAAGTTGCTATTCACAGAACCAACATTAAAGGAACTGAACACCAAAGGGGGCCATAAATCCCTACAAGGTGTGAAACGCCACTGTCTGCCCTCTCAAGAGCTACCCAGCAGTTCGTCTTTCAAGTGATACACTGTTTTTGTGCTTTTGTTTTGTTTCATGTTGAAACAGTGTACACACCTATGACCAAAGAATACAAGGGCGGATATTACTGAGGAAATCTTTATTAATATCAGTTCAACTCGTTTAAACTGTGAAATTTCCTATTTTTGTACCTTGGTCTTATAGGAGCTTAATTGAAAAATGCAGAGTACAGTATAATAGAGTTTATTCATATCAGGCAAAATTGCTTTTAAAATGCCATTCTCAACAGGCAGGCGACATTGCCCCTTGCCCTTTAAGGCATCGTAAGCTCTCAGGAGCGCGCGAAAATTACTAGGGTACCTCCGCGAGGAAGAGGCTTCCTGATTGAATTACTCGAGGTTCCAATGTGCACTTTGATTGGCTCTTGTCTATGTCACTCTAGCCTGGCGTTTATGATTGGTAAGGAGGGCGACCGACGAGTGGCTGCAAAGGACGTCACTTCACGGGCACTAGTCCTTAATAGGCTCAAGGCGGGAGGACCGATTGGAGCCGGCTCGTGCCAGTTAACCTTTGCGGGTAGCGATTCGCTCGAGGCGGTGAAGAGCCCGCGTTCTCCCCCGAGGCGCGTGCAGCGATTGGCGGAGCGCTTGGAAAAAGGCCACGTGCCGTGTGGGCGGGCCAATCTGACCCTCTCCTCCGCCTGGCGCCGCTGCCGCCGCGCTTGCTCCTGGGCCCTTTTCTCGGTAGGCCGCAGGAGGGAAAGGGGGGGATGGCGGTGGCCGTGCGGGCGCTGCAGGAGCAGCTCGAGAAGGCCAAGGAGAGCCTCAAGCACGTCGACGAGAACATCCGCAAGCTCACCGGCCGGGACCCCAATGACGTTCGGTGAGAGGAGGAGGAGGAGGAAGAGGAGGGGGCGGGCAGGCGTGGAGCGGAGGCTGGGGGTCGGGATGCCGAGGGGGTGGGGGGGTGTCCGTGGGCCATGTTCTCCCTTGCCCGCCCTTTCCTTCCTGAGGCGGGAAAAGCGGAGGGTGAGCGGGGGGGGGGGTCCCCATGCCGCGGTGTGGGAAGGGAGGGGGCGGGGAGGGCGCCGGTGGGCCGCGATTGTGGCCTCGAGCGGAGGAAGGGGCGCTCAGCGTGATCCCCCCCCCATCGATTGCCCCTCTGGAAGGCGCGGGAGGGCGCCCAGGGGTGGGGTCGCGGGGGTGGTCGCCGCCGCCGCCTGGGAGCGAGGAGAGGAAACCCGTCCCGAGGAGGAGGAGGAGGCCGTTAGGGCTGCCCGCGTGAGCCAGGAAGGGAGGCGGCGGCGGCGGCGGCGGCGCGCGCTCTGTGGCCACGAGGTCCCCGGCGCCTTCCCCTTTGCACTCCCCCCCCCGGAGCGCGCCTTCCACCCCCCCCCCTCACCTGCTGTGACTTGACTTGTGTGCCTCTGTGTGTGTGTGCTTTATTTCCCCCCAGACCCGCTCAAGGGAGACTGCTGACCATCACAGGCCCTGGTGGAGGTAGGGGGCGTGGAAGTATCTTGCTGAGGTAAGAACCCGACCCCACCCCACCCCCGGTGGGCTGGAAGGCTCTTTGGTGCCGCAGAAGGGCCCGATGCATGTTCAGGGTAGTATGATGCATCTGCTCCACACACATGAGTTTGTATTATAACCATTTACAGCAGGGGGTGTCCAAACTTTTTTGCAAGGAGGGCCAGATTTGGCGAGGTGAAAATGTGTGGGGGCCAACCATTCAGCTGCATTTGGGCCCCGAGCCAGACATTGGACAAGTCTCTATAACATGCAAGGAGGAAGGGAGGATGCTGCAGCAACGGAGGCGGGTAGGCTGGGAAGGTGGCGGCGTGGTGGAGGTGGAAGGAGGCAGGGAGGGCAGGCAGAACATAAAAGTGCAAGCTGATGCCTCCATCCAGTATGGGGATGGGCCAGCTGTTGGGGATGCATGACAGGCTGAGCCAGCAGGGAGAAGATGCCACGGGCCGCTTGAAATTTGTAAACAGGCTGCGTTTGGCCCCTGGGCCTGACTTTGGACATGCCTGACTTACATCTTTGTGTTTATAGCTCTCCTTGTGTGATTGCGTTGACACTATGCCAACAATTATCAGCTTTAATGTTGCCCTAAGATGCCCCTCGATTCCCTGTTTCTCAAACTGATTGTGTCTTAATTGTAATGGACTGTATAGTCTCCTTACTGTAAGCTGCCTTGGGTCCTTTTCCAAGGAGAAAGGCAGGGTAAAAATACTCCATAATGAAATAAATGAGTTTTGAGAACTTGCTCATGATAACTCCTGGAGCATGTGATTTTGTGGGATCTTAAAGGCATGCAGAAAAATCTGTACAGTGCCAACTCGTCTTTGCAGGGTTGCCTCAGTTGCCTTGAGAGTGCACATAAGGACTCCGGCAGGTGACAGAGGAAATGTGTAGTTTGCCATTCAGGGGCATCTGCAATCCAGTATTGCCCATAACATCAGCAACTAGATTGGAACATGGTTCATTTAACATACACTGTTGTTTTCTGCTCTTGCTTGTACAGAGATTACAGTATCTCTGAAGATTGTCAGTCATCTTGTTACTATTTGATTTTCATTTCTAATAATGGGGCATGTCACACTGTAAAGTTATTCTGTTTCTGCAGTATTATTAAGCAAAGAGTAGGCTTTTGAGCTGGTGGTGTCACATAACTCAACACACAACTTTCCAGTTTTAAAAAGCTCTTGTTAATAGTGGTACGCATTAATTACAGGACCTGGATGCACATGATATGTAACAGTGTAGTGCAGCTACCTTGACTGACATAAAGCTACCCTAGATTTTTCTTTCATTATTGGAATTGGAATGCAATTTATTGTCATTGTATAAATACAACGAGATTAAAACCACTATATAACCACTATTCACTATTAACAGTGAAAATTGAGTTAAGTACTATATATAACCAGTGAGTACAGTGGGCATAGCTTTTAATTTGGGGTGGTAGAGGTAATAAAGGCTCTTGGGACTTAAATCTAGACAAGAGGTATGTGTTTGAATAGTACTTCACAATATAGAACAGCGAGTTCCCTATGGATGCCAGACATACTGTCACTATTAGATGGATGCAGTTCTTTTAAGGCAGAGCACTTCCTTGTCAGATTAATGGCAAATTGTGGTGCTGCTCTAAAGCTTGTTACATGCAAAACAAAATGTATCTGTTCAGGGTTAAGGGGCATATTCCCATTGCTTCCACCACGGAGCTCCAAGCCATTCCAAGGTCTTTCCTGTTGAAACGAACAGCTTTTCGCTTGCGCTGAGAAGTCGTGAGCATCAGCTAGTACACCTTCCACAACAGACAGTTGAATGAGCAGAGCAGATGAAGACGGTGTGGCCGGTGGCTTCTTGGGGAACACTGATTTGACCTGCTGTTATATATTTCAGGCGTGGATTCTCGGATAGCGGAGGAGGACCCCCAGCCAAACAGAGGGATCTGGAAGGGGCAACCAATAGGTGAGCAGAAAATGAAATTGGCTTAGATTGAAGAACACGACAAACTTGTAGAAGGTGTAGTTATTAACCCATTATGGAGTGCCTTTAGTATGCAGGTGGAACTTGAAAAATTAGAACATGCAAATGTTCATCAATTTCAATCAGTCAACTCAGAAGGTGGAACTAATATATGAGATAGACTCTACATGAAAAGCAAGATATGTCAAGCCTTACTTTGGTATAATAGTGATGATTCTGGCATACAGCTTATGAAAACCTCAAATTCCCAATCTCAGAAAATTAGAATATTACAGGATAACAACACAAGGATTGGAAATAGAACAATATGGGACCTCTGAAAAGTATAAGCATGCATATGTACTCATTACTTGCCTTAGGCCCCTTTTGCATCAATTACTGCCTCAATGGGGTGTGGCATGGATGCTATCAGCCGGTGGCACTGCTGAGGTGTTATGGAAGACCAGGATGCTTCAACAGACGCCCTCAGCTCCGCTGCTTTGTTCTGTCTCATGTCCCTCATCTTTCTGTTGGCAATGCCCCATAAATTCTCTGTGGGGTTCAAGTCAGGCGAGTTTGCTAGCCAATCAAGCACAGTAATCCCATGGTCATTGAACCAGATTTTAGTACTTTTGGCAGTGTGGGCAGGTACCAAGTCCTGCTGGAAAATGAAGTCAGCATCCCCATAAAGCTCATCTGTGGAAGGAAGCATGAAGTGCTCCAAAATCTCCTGGTAGACGGCTGTGTTGACCGTGGACTTAATGAAGCACAGTGGACCAACACCAGCAGATGACATGGCTCCCCCAATCAACACGGACTGGGGTAAACTTCACACTGTACTTCAAGCATCAGAAAAGAGGACTTTGGACCACTGAGCAACAATGTTCAGGAGCAGCTTGCCAAGAGGAATACAACATTTGAAGCCCATGTCCAGGAGCCGTCTCTGTGTGGTGGCTCTTGATGCACTAACTCCAGCCTCCGTCCACTCCTTGTGAAAGTCCCCCACATTTTTGAGAATGGTCTTTTTCTGAGATTGTGAATTTAGGGGTTTCATAAGCTGTGCACCATAATCATCACAATTATACCAAAGTAAGGTTTGGCATATTTCACTTTGCATGTATATATTATATATTAGTTTCACCTTTTGACTTACTGAAATAAATGAACATTTGCACGATATAATATTTTAAATGTCATCTGTATACTCTACAGTGACATATTTAAGTTCCTTTTTACTTTGTGCAGTTATGTGCATAAAGAAACTTGGATATTAATTCTTATTTATTTTGGAAACGGGTAGAGCAGCATTCAACATGTTCAACAGGAGGTGGTCTACTACATTTAAAAATAACTATGGGCTTGGGATGCCCTTGATTGGAAAGCATTTCCCTGTTTAAGTAATGCAAATATTTACAGTTGGCAACTAGCTAGCTCACATGGCATGAACCTTTGTTGCTGTTCCCAAAAGTGTATTTATTTATTTATTTTAATTGTATTATGCTGGTTAAAATCACTGTACTAAAAAAACCCATTTAGTCAACTGGCCTAGAGTGCCAAGCACACAGCAGGCATTTATTTATTTATTTATTTATTTATACACGTGTATGCCACCAGTCATCCAAAAGGAACTCCAGTTGGTTTATAGTAATCAAGGAAATAATAAAAGTTGTTAAACTCTACTAAGCAGTATGTGACACAGTATAAGTAGCTGCAGTAATCAGAAATGATTTGTATTTGTCCTTTTCTAGCACATTGAATCATAGGAAAGGACTTGATGAACACAAATTGATAAAATAGAGTTTAAACTGCAATATTTTGAAGTCTCCTAGAGAGGGAAAATGTTGAAGACTGTTAGTATCCATAAAGCTCCAGTGTAGAATACTGACTTTTCATAATTTGTCCTAAATGCAGACTGGCTGGGGAACGTCGGACAAGAAGAGAATCACGCCATGAAAGCGACGCAGAAGATGACGATGTTAAAAAAGTAATGTATACCAGGAAGTGTTGAGTTGGGGTTGAACAAAATGGGGTAAAGTTTCCATTCGCTCATCTTTGACCTCTTCTTGTAGCCTGCGTTGCAGTCTTCTGTTGTTGCTACCTCCAAAGAGCGAACACGCCGAGACCTTATTCAGGATCAAAACATGGATGAAAAAGGGAAACAAAGGTACTTTCTTTCATGTGACATTAAGATATTCAAACACAAGAATCTGGAAGTTGAGTCATGGCAACTGGACTTCTTTTGAAACTCTTTGCTGCTCATCCAAACAGCTTCGTCAGAATAGCTGTTGTTAGGATAGCTGTCCGAAAAGGGTTATTAGGTGGACAATGGCCTAAAGAGGTGGGGGGCTCAGGCACAGTCTATCTGCTACTAATCAGGCAACAATTTCAACAATCCCCACTCCACCAGGAAGGCCATGGCTAACGACTATTGTCCACCTAATGACCTTATTCAGGCCATTGTGCATCTTATGAGCCTATTTCAGACCAGGCTGGCATGAGGTCAAATTGACCTATAAAATGGAGGACTCGCAACTAGCTTTCCTCAGACTGACAAAGCTGTTTGGATGCGCAGCGAAACTTTTCAACCTCTCAAGAAAAGTAATCCAGTTGCCATGACTCAACTTCCAGATAAACTCACCTGGATGACTAAGACTCTTCACAGACATAATCTTTTGAAGTGGTTTTGGGAGGAGAGGCTAGGAGCTGCGGTGTGCTATTTATGTTCATTCAGTAGTCGTGTCATATTTCATGTAGTCCTTGACTCACGGAGGTGCATGGGCGGTGAGTTCCAGTGGAGGCTGCCTCCGCTCACTTCCAGTCGGGCAGAGAACTCGCCCTTCTTTGCAGCTTTGTGTGTCCAGGGGGAATCCCTATGACTCCCACAAAAGCAAGATGCTTTCAGTGCTGTGTGAAGAATTGACGTGGGGACCAAATAGAAGCCAAGATTGCTTGGGGGTTTCTGAGTTGTGAGAGCGTCAGTCCTGGCATTCTGAAAATCCTGTCTGTAATACTGTTGTTGTTAGACTTTAAAAGCTAACGAGCTCGTTAGGCTGGTCCAAAATATTTGCCTTGGGGAGCATCTCTGAATGGAATTCTGAAGAAAAGGGAACATTTTCCACCCATTCCTTTACCAACCCCCACCTCGTCCCACTTTGCCCAGTGTTCTCAAGAACCCCTCGTCCCTGCCATTCAGTGATGGACAGTATGGGCTTCTGAGGGCAGAGAACGGGCAGAGGTCACCTCCCTTCCCTTTTCCAGGTGGTGAGAAACCCCATTGCTTAAAATCGTGCTGTTGACAGAAATTCCTCTATGCAGCTACTCTGGGCAGGATAAAGAACTTTGTAGAATTTAACACTTTGTGTTGAACAATATTCTTGGGGTGTTATCTCTTGGTTTTATTGCTTGTTGTCTCTTTTTACTCCATATGTTTCCCTCATCCAGTGCCTGTATTGCTTTTAAAATAGCTTTTGCTAGCATTAAGTACCAGCCCCCATAAAATAGTTTCAATGTGATTTTTTATGCAGTTGTATGCTGAGTACTTATGAAAACATGTGCTGTAATCTTATTTTTCCCCTCTCTTGTCAGGAATCGGCGTATATTTGGTCTGTTGATGGGTACTCTTCAAAAGTTCAAGCAGGAATCAACAGTTGCTACTGAGAGGGTATTGATTTAATGCCTAGTAAAATGAGGGCAATTTTGTAAAATTTTAAGGCAAAGAGGAATGTATGAAGCATCTTTGGGTAAAATCTTACATCCACTATCCAGTAGATTTCTGGCACTATTTCATTTCTAAAATTGTTAAAATTCAGAAAGTTACTTTGCAAGTGGGAAAACAAGCAAAGAGCTCCTAAACATGTTATTTTCAGAAGTTAGTCTCATTAAGTTCAGTTAAACGTATTGGGATTTACACATCCAGCCCTAAGTGATCACCCTAAGCTTATCTGTGCCAACCAGAGGCAAAGCTTTATTTATTTTAATTTATATCACATTTTCCCCAAATATTTTTTTTAATTCTGTAAAACATACAGTGCTAATAAATAATAGTTAAAGACAGGGAGACCCATAAATACCAAACGTCAATTTTAAAGAAGAAAAGGCAATTGCAGCTTATCAGTGGCAAAGATTGACTTAAGAGAAGGGTCTTTGTCAGCAGAAGTACTGGCGAGCGAGAGCTAGTGTAACCTCTAAGAAAGAGTTATAGGGCCTGGAAGAGCGACTGAAATGCCCTTCGTTTTGAGTTCTTAGCAGGCATCCATGTAAAACTCATGAGAGTGTTCCTGAAGATCTGAAAAGTGGGGAGTCTCGCATGGAGATGTATGATCTTTTAGACAGCCTGGACTCTAGTCTGCTCTGGTCAGACCCCACCTGGAGTACTGTGTCCAGTTCTGTGCACCTCAGTTTAAAAAGAATATTGACAACCTCGAGTGGGTCCAGAGGAGGGCGATCAGGATGGTTGAAGGTCTGGAAGATATGTCTGAACGAGGAACGGCTTAGGGATCTGGGAATGTTACCCTTAGAAAAAGAAGGTTGAGAGGGGATATGATAGCCATGTTTAAATATTTGAAAGGATGTCATATCGGAGAAGGGACAGGTTTGTTTCCTTGACTTCAGAGACTCAGAGCAATGGTTTCCAATTACAGGAACAGAATCTGTTTGAACATTAGGAAGAACTTCTTGACGATTAGAGCTGTTCAGCAGTGAAATTTGTTGCCATGGAGGGTAGTGGAGTCTCCTTCTTTGGAGTTTTTTGGGCAGAGGCTAGATGGCCATCTGTCGGAAATACTATGATGGGGGTTCCTGCATGGCAGAGGGTTGAACTGGATGGCCCTTCAGGTCTCTTCCAACTCTATGATTCTGTGACCCAAGGCATATTGGCTATATAGATCATAACACACATACAGACTGGGGTATCAAAACCTACTGACAGCCAGCAGAGGTGAGATAACAGGTCAGTAGTTTACCTTAAGCATTTGGACCTGGTGACATTTCTGAATGCTCCTAAGAAGATAGTCCCACATGTCAGTATGTCACACTAATCCACACTAGAAGTAAATAAGTGCTTTGTCACTGTAGCCAGCTCAGACATCTTGAGAAATGGATGCAGCTGACACTCTGGCTTTTAGCTGTGTAAATGTCCTCCTGGTTTTTGCTGAAATGAATGCAGGAAAACATCCAAGCTGCCAGGCTGAGTGTTCCTGAGGAGCGTGACTCCATCCAGCACAGCCTGTATCCTTCCCAAATCAGCACTTTGCTTAACTAGGAAGATCTGTCTTGTCTGTTTGAAGCTTATTTTTGCCATTCTGTCTGCCATGCCTTCACAATTAAAATGCCTTGCAGGTCATAAGTGTCCCTACAGTGCAGGGAGTGAGACAAACAGGCTATACAGTATAAGCCTCTGGGATCAGCGGCTGCTGGTGTCCCTCTGGGATCACCAAGTTCAGAGCTGCAAGTTCAGTGTGTGGGTAGCATCTTTCTTCTAGTTATTGGTACTTTGACCCTTTCCAGAGAGAACCTATTCAGTTGCTTGCCACAGTTTGGTTCATTCAGGACCATTCAGCTATGCTGTTAACATTTTCAAGAGGCTTGGTGACTTTGGGAAATGGAGGGGGCATAGAAAGCTTCCATAAATGCCAGGAGCATGGTGTTGAATGACATCTGAGGATAGTGTTTTGGTCACCTACAAGATGGGCAGCCTCCAAGGGTCTAAGGACTGCACATGCCTACCCTTGATCTTTGGAATGGTACATTTGCCTCTGTGCACCATCTAGCCATTTTTTACATCTTTTTAAAAGTGCTTGTTTAACTGAAGAATCTTCTTCATGTCTTCTATAGGTCCAAAATTGGGAGGGGGCTCTCCAAAACAAGGGAACTCTGTGCCAAATATATGGGATATAAAATAACTGTAATTTTGAAAGCCAAGTTACTTAAATACATATATTACAATGTAGTCAGCACTATTACTAATACTGTTACTGTGCTGTGCTGCCCTTAAATAATCTTTTTTTTAAATCTGACTCAGCAAAAAAGGCGGCAAGAAATTGAACAGAAACTTGAAGTACAGGCAGAGGAAGAAAGAAAGAAAGTTGAAAATGAGAGGAGAGAACTCTTTGAGGAAAGACGTGCTAAACAAACAGAGCTGCGGCTTTTGGAGCAAAAAGTTGAACTTGCTCAGTTGGTGAGTTTGAATTCCGCAGCTGTTGTGAGATTTATGTTCTGTGTGGTAATGAAGAAAATAATTCTTCTTTTTTTAATCAGCAAGAAGAATGGAACGAACATAATGCCAAAATAATTAAATACATAAGAACGAAAACAAAGCCTCATCTGTTCTACGTTCCTGGCAGAATGTGTCCTGCTACCCAGAAGCTGTTTGATGATTCTCAGAAAAAGTTAAATGGTATGTTGTGAGTGTTGAATGAATTCTGGTTTATTCATATTTTCAATATTTAACTGATAGGGGGGAAAGTGGTAAGTCTAATTGTAAATTCAGAGGTAACATAAGAAGAGCCATGCTGGATTAGGCCAAAGGCCCATATTGTCCATCTTCCTGTATCTCACAGTGGCCCTGCCAAAAGCCTCTGGGAGCACACAAGACTAGATATTTTTTCTCCTGATACCACTCCCCTGCGCCTGGTCCTTGAAGTACCCCAGTTTTAAGCCTGGAGATTACACATCTCCCTCATGGCTTGTAACCTGTGATGGACTTTTCCTCCAGGAATCTGCCGATCCCCTTTTGATGGCATCCAGGCCAGATGCCGTCATCACATCCTGTGGCAGGGAGTTCAACACCCTCAACAGACCGAAAAGACCTACAAAAATGTCACAAGTTTAGTTTCCAGGTTAAAAAATATAAAAGAAAAATTTATTACACATTAAAAGATCAAGCTTTTGGCATGTATATCCATCATGCCTTCGGGGTTACAGAACAGATGTTCAATGTTATTGATATAGCTTAGCCAATGTTATTAGATATGTTCTTAATCTTGATATAACAGTGCTTGTCTATGACTAAACAGTGCTTCTGTATTACTAAACCAGACACTCTTGCCAGTTAGACTTCCACGCCTGACTGACAACTCTGCTCTCTAACTGGCTAACCCTCTAGACCAATGGTAGTGAACCTTTGTCACTCCAGATGTTTTGGACCCCAACTCCCAGAATTCCAAGTCTGTACAGCCAAAGACTGAGAATTGTGGTCCAAAACATCTCGAGTGCCGAAGGTTTGCCACCACTGTTCTAGACCACTCTCAGGTCACACAGGAGAGAACACATTCCTTTCTTAGAGCACACTTTTATAACTATTAGCCCAGTGGTTCCCAACCTTCCTAATGCCGTGATCTTTTAATACAGTTCCTCATGTTGTGGTGACCCCTTGCCCTGCCAGTCAGTCAGTCAGACACCTTTATTGGCATAAAATAAATACATAAAATAGACAAT
>JAHTLZ010000016.1:12361731-12390115 GCA_023846285.1 Phrynocephalus versicolor | reverse complement strand
ACACACACACACACACACACACACAGACCTACCTCTCTCTCACACACCCACCCACACCCACACCTCTTTCTCTCTCTCTCTCTCACACACACACACACCCCTCTTCTCTCTCTCTCTCTCTCACACACACACACACACCTCTTCTCTCTCTCTCTCTCTCACACACACACACACACACACACACACACACACACCTCCTTCTCTCTCTCTCTCTCTGTCTCCTACGCGCTGCCCTCCTTTTCCCCTAGTGATGTCCTCCTCTCTGCCACACTCCAGATACCTGTACCGCGTGTACTGATCCGTTCTGACGAGGGCAGGACCAATCTCCCGTCCCCCCCCCCATCGCAGCTTTGGTTTCTCCCTCCTTCTCTCTCCCCCCCCATCCCGTCGCCGTCAGTGGTGCGTCCCGCTCCTGGGGCCGGCGCTCCTCAAGGCAGGAAGGGGCGAGGGGGGGGGGCGGGGCTGCCGGTGTTGGCTGTTGCGGCCCCGGCGTCGAGTCGCAGAGTGGCTGCAGCAGCAAGATGGCTGCGGCCGGCGATGCTGCGGTTGCGGTCGACAGCCCGGTGGAGGTTGTTGGTGTTGCCGCCGCCGAGGCCAGAAGTTTCGGGTCGCCTTGGAGGGAGAGCTCTCAGCGCTGCTACCAGCTGGTCTTGGAAAGTGCTCGGCGTGTGAGTGCGGGGTCGGGGGGGAAGGAAGGGGGGTCCGCCCGGGCGTCGTCGGCGTCGTCGGCGTGTGGTCTGGAGCCATCGGCCTTTGCCTCTTGAAGTTCCCTTTAACTTCCGCGATGCGTGCCCTGCAAGCGGGTCTCGAGGTTGCCTCTCGGCCCGAAACACCACAGAGGCGTGGTCGCCCTGCCTGGGTGGGTGGAGGATGCTTGCAGTTGCTCAAGGGAGGAGGGAGTCGCACTTCGTACGTGCTCAGAGGCACTGTGTCCCCGCTTCACCCGTTCCTGGTACTGACAACGGTGTGAGCAAATGCATGGTTCCAACCAAGCCTCTTACCGGGATCCTGAAGGAGGGTGAAACGCCTGGACGCTGATAGATCTCCCAGCCATATGGGAAGGAGACAACTAGTAGGCCACCATGTTTTCAGGCTTAAAAGATTTGATGTCTAAGAAGAGTCTAAGGAAGGAAAGTAATTAATTTTACACTAAATTGAGGTATTCAGCATCAGGTCTGCAGTTTGTTTTCTGAGTGGAACCTTGAGATCTGGTCTAAGTATGGTGGAATTGATGTAGAATTAAAGAATTGTGCATCAACAAGTGAGTTTTGGGTATCAAATCAGAATTCCTTGCTGATCTGCGGCATATTACTCAGAGGTAACATTATAGGTTAGAAATCCAAAAGGAGTAATTACCATGGAAAAGCAAGTCTGGCTATCCTGTATTTTCAGCTCATCAACAAGATTTTTAACTTCATATCTCTGGTGTAACATTATTTTCTGTCATTCACCATCTAGCCATGTTGCTGTTTTGTGGTGGAATAGAAGTAGATGGTGGGTCATCTTGTTAACAGGTGTTACTAATTCTATAATAGATTTTCCTGCTCTTGATAATGTTGCATTTTCCTGTGATGTGCCACCAAATTATTTTCAACTTACGGTGACTCTAATTTGGATATACCAGATATATGCAGTGGTCAAGAAATGATTTACCATGGCCCTTTTCCATGTGTTCTCTGGTTCAACAGAGACTTGAACCCAAGCTGCAATGGAGAAAAGAGATTGTAAGAGCTGTTTTCTGTTTGCACATCCACTGGAGGAAAAGTCCATCACAGGTTACAAACCATGATGGAGATGTGTAATCTCCAGGCTTAAAACCAGGGTACTTCAAGGGCCAGATGCAGGGGAGTTGTATCAGGGGACAGATATCTAGTCTCATGTGCTCCAAGACACATTTGGTGGGGCCACTGTGAGATACAGGAAGCTGGACTAGATAGGCTTTTGGCCTGATCCAGCATGGCTCTTCTTATGCAGGTAGGTTTGTTTTGAATTGCATCTTAGGGCCATATTCATTTGCATGTATAGTTGGAAGCAAGCCTCTGTGAGCCTGATGGGGGTTAACTTTGGTGGAAAAAAACATTGGGTTGTACCATATATTTATATACAGTATATGAAAGGATGATTCCCAGTAGGAATATAACATGTTTTGTCTTATGTTGAACAAAAGCTGTACAACAATTCAGAATGGTAAACCAGATACAGTATGCTCTTTCTGATAAATATCTGTCATTTCTAAAGGAATGACTTTAAAAGACTCAACAACTGACAGTGCAATGTATGTATATGTGCTATTGCTTACCATAAGGTAACTATTCCTCTTCTCCCTGTCAACTATTCAGTAGTGTGTCTTTCTACAGTACTTGCAAAATTTGTCTTTTGGAATTACCTTGCTTTCATGCAATAAAAGATCCGCTGTTGATATAACAAATCTTTCTGTTGTTGGAGGAAAACTTGCTAATTTTCTTATTTTTAAAGGTCATTGCAGCATTGCCTGAAGATATGAAACCTGGTCTAGATCTTTATGGTTTTCCTTGGGAAATTGTGATCTGCTGTGCTCTTATTTCCATTTTTATCATCTTACTCCTAATGTGCAGGAGCTATAAATCAGTAAGTACTGTACACTGTTTGATCATTTAGAGTTGCACCAGAATGTGCAACAATGCTTTTTAAAATTTGATACAAAGATCTAACTGAATAGGAGCTTATGTTATGTTATGTTATGTTATGTTATGTTATGTTATGTTATGTTATGGTCAATGTGTTTGGGATTGCATCTGCAGACTGAAGACAGATATGGGTATTATAGATTGCCTGGAATTAGAGGAGGGTGATTGAGGCAGGCTGAAATCAGATTTCAAAGGAAATAGTTGAATTGTGAAAATTAGCCAAAGGAAGCAAACCAATTTACATACTTCTAGAGGGGAGTTAATCTCCTGGTGACATTCCTTTTCATTAGTGAAGGATTTCCTCTTCTAACCCTGTGTTGTCTAAAATGTTCTGTGTTTGCCCTCATCCATGGTGGCTGATGTTCTCTTCATATAAACATAAATGGGAATATATCTCTGATTTGGCTGTTTCATATTTCACTGTGTAATCTGATAAATGTTAAAAAATGAACTGCAACAAACCTAAATTATAGTGCTTTTAACATATGATGATCAGAATCAGTGTAGAGTATAGATTTCCCTTTATCTTTCAGGTGTGTGGATACATTTTCAAAACTGGTTAATACATGAATAGCTTACATTTTTAAATATTAACCTCTACTAGCCTAAATGCCTTCAAATTGGCAATGTTTATTGCTTGGGGGGCTGTTTGCCTGAATAAACAGATCAGTCCCTTTATTGTTTTCCCTTATTTTTAAAACATGTTGGTGTATTAATTCTGAGGCTTCTTATAGGGTAAAGAATTGTGAAAACTTTAGCTTATGTGGATTTCACAACAAGAAAGTAAAATAACTAACATTTATAATTTTGTACTTGAATACAGTAGTTTTATTTTGTAGCCCGTTTAGTCCTTTGAAGTAACATTTTTTAAAGATACGATAAGTGTTCTGACTAGAACAAAGCTTTTAATCTAAGACAATGTTTTTTCTGTCATGCTTCAGTGGGCATGACAAATGATCGAGTTGTTCTTCCTTAGAAGTAATTGTTTTTTGTTTTATGTGTGTTCCAGTCACTAGGAGCAGAATGTTGTGTTGTTGCCCATCTTCATCTGTAGCAGTGATGGCGAAAGTTTTAGAGACTGAGTGCCCAAACTGCAATTCAAAACCCACTAATTTTTTGCACAGTGCCAATACAGCAATTTAACCTGAATACAGGTGGCTGTGAAGGGGTGATGTCGGGTGCCCACAGAAAGGGCTCCGAGTGCCACCTTTGGCACCCGTGCCATAGGTTCGCCAACACTGATCTATAGAAATAAATTAGGTGTTTTTGTGGGAATTGTAGCAGAGAAAGGGTGCAGATATAGGTTGCATGGATGAATATCAGGAACTGGGGAGAATGTGATGGAGAAAATTTGGATTTAAGAGCAGAGTTTAGGAAGTTTACTTTTTGGGGCTACAACTGCAACCCATACTGGCTGGCTGGCAGAATCTGGAAGCTGTAATTTTAAAAACCAACTTTTACAGCTTTGTCTCAAAAGTTGTTTGTAATGTTCATTCATAGTGTGTTCGTAGCTCTGACAGAATGGCAGACACAATGACTGTCTGTGGATGCTAAAGATATGTATGTACTCCTTTCCCCAGAGCTATCTGAACATACCTGAGTTATTATATACAATTTAAAAACATTTGCCATCAAAAGCCCATCAAGGTTCCAAGCTCAAATAGGATTGCTAACCAGCTCCACACTGAAAATAAGTGTGTAATTATGACAAGCTTTTATACTGTGGTTAATTTCAGTCAGTAGGCCCCTTGTGGCAAGAATCCTGCAAACTGTTTTTGATCTGCTATGCAAATAAAAGAACCCTGATCTGATCTTTCTGTGAGATTGGAGACAGCTCCAGTTGTCTAAACAAATTATAATATTTCTTCTTCTTTTGCAGATTCGAAGTAGACTTTATGTAGGTAAGTTCAGCTTTTTCTGAATGGGTATTAATCTTCTTGGAAAATTGAGATGCAATCATTTTCTCTCCATTAAGAATTATTATATATAGCTCTACTCATTTTTTTAGGGAGAGAGAAACAGCTTGCCAATCAAGTTGCTGAACTAGTTGAAGACAAATGTAAAGTACTGGAAAAATTCAGTCTATGCAAAAAAGAGGTAATATTGATTACTCCAGAACTGGAATCCTCAGATTTTGTTTCATTGTTTCCTTGTACATTTTTTAAACTCTTATTTATTTATTTATTTATTTATTTATTTATTTATTTATTTATTTATTTATTTATTTATTTGACTTGTATACTGCAAGTGATCTAGCCCAAGGGCAACTCTGGGCGGTGCACAACATGTCATAATACGAAAATACACACATTTGAATAAGTCAAATGTATCAACAAAGACATAAATAAATGACATATAAATTATAAAAAAAAATCTTAGAATAAAAAATAAAATATAAATAAACAACAAAATAATCACATTAAATAACATCTATAAGGATAAGAAGAAATCTGAAGATTAATTTGAATGATTTGTCTTCTACACATAATATTTATACAGTTTTATCTATGTATGTTTATTCAGTAGTAAATTAAATTGTGTTGACTGGGGCTTACTTTTTGGTAACTCAGTATATAGTTATTAGTAGTCATGATCAAATTGATTCCTCCAGTAATTTCATTGATCCCACTATACAAGAAGTTGCCAACAAGCAAAAATAAGATTGGCTTATCCTGAAGAATATCAATGGTTTAAACAGCATTTATATGCCATACAAAATGTTCCTTTTTAAACATGGAAGTTTCTTCCTTTTCTTTTCTCGTGTTTGATGTATTTCTATATTTCTGTTCAGGACATTTGCGGAACATCAATATGTAACTTATCTATGGTTGTGTTCTGGAACGAGAGTGTTTTATTAGTAAATTACTAATGTTTGAGTGCTAAAAGAAGTAATATGTTTGTGACAAATCTGCATAATCAAAGAAGTTACCTAGATCACTTGCAGCACAAGGGACTTGTGTAATAAGCATGCAGCACGAAGGCCCATACCTTCCCAGTGCTTTCCGCCCTCCAAGATCTGTGATGTATCTCAGGGAGAGCTTTCTCTCGGTCCTATTGCCATTGCAGATGCATTTGATGAGTGTTTAAGACAGGCCATTTTCGGTGGCTTTTCCTATGAGGCTTCATTGGTCCTCCCCTTAACAGTCTTTTACCCGCGGGTGAAAACCTTCCTTTTTAAGCTTTGATCTCTGAATGCACTTTCCGGATTATAGTTTTATGGAATGCAACATACTTTTATCAGAAGTTTTAAATTTGTTTTATGTTGCCTTGAGTCACTTCCCTAGGAGAAAGGTGGGGTAACTATAAATAAAGTTAATTAATTAAGTAATCAGTATGGAGACACAGAGAAGCCTTCTGCAGTCTGTGTTAGAGTTCCTTAATCCCCCAGCATTATGGGAGTTGCATTCCAATGTATCTAGAGAGCATTCAGTTTAGAAATACTCACTGGAAATTTTAGTTGATATCATGAATTATCTGTTTACACTGCTGCTTTTTCAAATTGCTCATTGGAGAAGTTTAAATGAGTTAGGTTTGTACTAGTAGAGCAGTTTGAACTTCTTTAATTTTCTTGTTTTGAGAATAATAATGGTTTTTGTTTTTGTTTTTAATTTGATCATATTAGTATGAAGAGTTAGAAAACACCCTGAAAGATGCCAGCGTTCTACAAGGGTCTATCATTACATCAGACCTTAAGGTAGGGAATGAATAGGAAGAAGCACATGTACCGTGTTCATGCTTAAAAAGTATGTGTAGAATTATAGAATTTCAGAAGAAATGGAGTGAGTCTGAGTAAAATTTATGGATGTGTATGGAATATCATTTCTTTGTATAAATCCTTCTATTTCAGCATAGCTAGTGGAAGCAGAATTAAATAGGCAAATTTAATTTGCATATTGAAGCAGAATTAAATACACACATGACAAGCATTATGTAGACTTCAATATGCATAATTAAGCTATTTTATAAATATTGGTTTTGGATATCTTTATTATAAGTGCAAATTTTTAGGGCATGTTGTATGCATCCATGACATGCAAGCAATTAAAATTTGAGATGGTGAATATAAACGAGTTCAGCTTCATTTGTGGAGCAGCTCCTAATATTTGTTCAGCATATACTGTAATTAGGATCAAAAGTATCTGAGTGGTTGTTCAAAACCCATTTGTTAGCTCTATACATTGAATGAATGGGAATTACATAAAGATAGCATAAAAGATTACAGGCATACATCAGTTGACAAAGTTAATCCATTCTCCAGGATGTTTTGTGTGCTGGAAAATTCTTAAACCAGAAATGCACGGGGCGCAATACATCACGGGTACTTTTTCCGCTATGCCTTATGTAAACCGAGGCATTGGCCAGGTGGGGGATCGTAAATGGAGGTGTTTACAGCCCTGGATTTCCTTTCGTGAACTGAAAATAACATAATAACATAAACATATGTGTTCGTCAACTGAGGTACGCCTGTACTTTGATGGGTTTGCTCTAGTTGAAACAGTTGAAATTAATTTGTGCTATAGATGTATGTAGCCTTGAATAATGTTTAATTTAATTGTTTTAGACAACATACAAAGAACTGAGTAGTTCAAACTCGAAACTGAAGAATGAAATAAAACACTTAGAAAAAGAACTGAAAGAAGAGAAATCTAAAAGATCAGAACAGGATGATTTGGTATGTCTTACATTTAAAGTACTTTTCTTGGACAAACAATATGCTAGTAATTTTTTTATAATATATTAAAACCAATATCTGTCTTCCTACTTGTCCCTGTTCTCATTTTTTTCTTAAGGAATGTTTCTTCTCCATATGTAGGTATTTAGATATTTCTGTTATTGCATGGGTGTTTTTTCTCATCTAAAATGACTTGTTGCTGTCTTAATTGAATTTAGCTTATCTATATTTACTGTCACTCACTAGCACTTTACAGTGTTACGCTAATGAATGTTCTCTGGAGTAATTGAATTCAATGGTGTTTACTTCCAAGTGAGCTGTTACAGAATTGTATATGGTAATTTATAGCCAAATTGTGTTGCAAAGTATGTATGTGTGGTTATTTTTATATTTAATTGTCCATAATGTTTTTTAAAGTATTAGTACTGTATACACATACTTTTTTCAAACAAGCTACAAGAAGAATATGGAAAAAGATAAGCATATATATTTACTAGATTTAAGACTGAGAAACTAAAGAGAGGAAAAATGAAACAGCAACACAAGGTACAACAGTGTATTCAAAACAAGTTCATCTTCTCTCTTGCATTTATCTTACGCATGGAAGTATGTTCCGTGGTGTTCACTGGGTGTTATATGTAAGTTTCTAGTATGGCAACCTTTTTGCTGCTTTGTTTGCTGGCATAAAATTTAATTCAACACTTATGCATGACACATGCTTTGTAATAGTTACACAACACATAGTTATGAATTGCCCACATTCTTGGGCTAGTGTTGTTCGTTGCTGGTTTAAACATATATACACGTAAGCATAAGGAATCTTTCATTATTAAAAAGTTACTCCAGATCTAATAAAATTGAGTATTTAGGTGCTGCACATATATTGGACCATTTCACAGTCCGAGTTATGTGTTTGAAGGACAGTAGAGTTGAATGACATTCAGAGGTTATATGGTTAAGCTTAAAAAAGTAGAATAACCATTACAATTGTATTAAAGAATTTAATTCAGTCTTACATAGGCTTCTTTAAGACTGACTCAAAATGTATTCTATTAGATTGCCTGCAAGCCTTGTTGTACCCAAGGTAGCTGGAACATACATTGGGCCAACTTGTGTAAGGAATTATTTCTTGCATCAAGCACATGTGGGGAGTGGTTATTGTCAAGGACAGTTTTGGTTTATTGTATATAATCAAAGCCATGGGAAATAAATAAAAAAATAAGGTAGTCAGGATTCTTCCTTTAATGCACAGGATTTTAACAATAATATGGAAATAAAATGGTTTAAATAATCTCTTGGAAAGATGATCCTTTGGCAAATATGCAAATGTATTTCACAGAAACATTAGTCCAGATTTGTTCGGCCTAGAGACTGTATCAACTATTATTGACAGAGTGTTTATATAAAATTGTTTCTAACAGATGCTTGAAATTCAAAGACGAGCAGACTCTTTAGAAAATGAAGCCAAATCTGTCCAGTTGCAAATAGCTGAGGTAAGTGAAAATTAGCAGGTTTACATAGTGCATTAATTTCAACAAGCAGTGTAACAGAACCTTGGACATTATATTTATTTTACAGTCCACTGCTCTGTGTAGAAATATCTCTTTTTTTTATAAATATGTCTCGGGTCTATACTGAAGGCAGCTCTTGGAGAATAATTTGACATTTTAGAAGGCATTTTGTGAAGTTTGTAGTGCAGTCCCATAGCCTGTTAGATAAGAAAGGAGAGTGAGAGACTAATGTGTATAATGATAGAAGTGTTTTGTAAGCTGTGTGCAGTTTTCATCTCTGATGCAGTGTTATTACATTGAACTATTTTGAACCATCTTGCAACTGGATTGCAACATGATTCTGGCAAAACAAAAGAAAAAAAGAAAAGAAAAACGATGGAGAACCATAGTAAATAGAATCTAAAACCACATGGAACCAATCTAAAGAGAGCCTTTTTAATGGACAAGGTGTTGCTAGGTAGGCAGGTGTTTGCGCATGAGGTGCTGTTCACTGTCCACTTTGATATTTATCAGTGGAGAAGTTTTCCTTAAATTTGTTTCCTCTTCAAATAGTTACCGTAATCTACTTGTAGGATTATATTATTGAACTGCAGTATTGTATCCAGGAATGTTTGTATGCACCTCAAAAGCCTATAACATATGCAGTTACTGCTGTTGGAGGACGTAGATTCCGTCACCTCTTTCTCCCATATGGAGTTGCTTCATTGGTTTCTGAGAAGCACAGAGCGGCAAGTGGAGCACAAGGGAAGTGCCTGTTGCTAATCTTGCAAAATATCTTATGTTTGGCAGGAGGGAATAAGTCCCGTGAGCACAGCTAAAGTTGTTGCATATGTGAATGGGTACAGAGCATTTTTCCAATCAGACATCACACAGCACTAGAACTTTTGAGCCTTGTGGTGGTGCAGTGGTCAAGCTGCAACATTACAACCAAAACTCTGCTTTGGCCAAACATTCAATCCTGGCAAATTCTAACAGGTGGCTCGAGGTTCACTCAGCCTTTCCTCCTTCCAAGGCTAGTAAAATGAGTCCCCACCCAGCTCTCTGGAAAGGGGGGCAAGTGAACTTTTGTATTCTTTTGGATTAGGAATGTATTTTGCGAAATCTTACTTGTTCATTCATTCATTCATTCATTTATATTTTACATAGGAGTTAACAAGCTTCTCCTTCCCATTTTATCCTCACAGTTGTATGAGATAGGTCAGACTGTGAGGATGTGCATTGCGTATGAACTTGCAAGTGCTCTGACTAGCACATCTTCTTGTGATCTAATCTTGGTCCTGCACAAATGGTCAGTTCTCTTTGATGGCCTGAGAATGCCCCGAGACCTGGTGCTCGAAGATACTGGAGGGTGGTTTGCTTGAGAAAAGATCCAGTCACTGACTTCCAAGTTTATAGGAAGTTTAGAAACAAAGGGGAAGTCATTTCTTTATTTCAATAGGTATTGAGTACAGCCAGGCTGTGTGACCTTGCGCAAGCTGCACAGTGGCAGGTCCTAGCCAGAAGAAGGAAATGATGAACTTCTCAGTATTCATTCTCTGTCCGGAAAACCCTGAAGAGGGTTGCTTAAGTCACAACTGACTTGATGGCTCAAAATGATTAATATGCAGCAGGCAGCAATTTGATAATTTTTCCAGCAAGGCTTTATACTTCTGATCTTTTTCTATTCTGGAACCTTGTCCCCAGTAGCAGCTCTCCTTCTCCCAAAAGCTTTTTAGTTTAATCAGCAATTCTGTACATATGTGTGCACACATGCATACAGATCTTTATAGGCATAAATCTTTGTGGGAGTGTGTGGGCTGTGCAGTCTAGCCAGTTTGAGGATATACTCTTAATCTTAATATCTTAATTAGATACTATTGTTATTATTTATTAAACTTGTGCCCTGCCCATCTGGCCACTATGATGCGATTTTATGTGTCTTTTCCCACGTTAATGATAAAAGGATCTTCATTTTGTGCCATTTCAATTAGGCCAAAAACACATTGAAGGTATACGAGATCAACAGAGAGAGACTGAAGACATCTGTGGAAGATGCAATAGAGGAAAACAAACACCTTCATGAAAGTGAAAAGCAGGTATGCTTTTTCTGCACGTGTAGCTTGTTTTTTAAAGGGGGGAAATATTTTTCTTAATTCAACTCACCCAGTTGGAAGTATTGATTAGGCACTGGTGCTCCTGTTTAGAATACAATAGGCCTGCACAACCCGTTGACTGTGGGTGACCAGTAGCCAACAGGGACGTTTGAAGTAGCCCAACAGGGCTATGCCAGCCTCCCAATCCACTGCCAGCGGCGGTGTGGTTGGGGAAAAAATCCCCCCCCCGGATGTTTGGTCTAGATTTGTTCCCTTACCTGCCGTCGCAACGCCCCACCCCCTCACTCGGCTCCTCTGTAGGCCTCTCCGCCCTCCTAATTCGGAGCACCGGTGAAGTGTGCACATTTGTGCGCGCTTCTGAAAGGACACCGCAGGGATGTCTGGGAGCTCGAAGAGCCAACCGCGGGGCGTTCGGGAGCTTCAGGTAGACCAGGGGCTGTTCACAGTTGAACAGCCTGGACTACAACATGGTGTAGTGAAAATCTGAACAAAGCAAAAGGAAAGTGTGGTGCTCTGTTCTCACTAGCCTTTGTAAGATCCCCCACCCTTAGTGTTTGGGAAATTGAATGTCCCAAGCTTTATGGAATAATATTGAATGAGGTGCCCCCTTCCCCCCCCCCCATGTTAGCCTCACAATTACATCAGGTAAGGCAGACTGAGAGGGTGCACCTTGTGTTCTGAGAACCAAACTCTTGTTGGCATAAAGTTAGACTGCAGAAGCTAGATGACATTATTATACAGCAGTCATAATAGATAATTTAAATGGATTGAAAGCTTCCGTTTCCACCATTCCAGGTTGTGAGGCTCTCGAGGGATCCATTTTGCCCTGGGAAACCTTTTGAGGAGTCAAAGGATAAGGTGGCTATCAGTTATTATAACATATAACGAAAGTAAAAATAAGTTCAACATAGAATCATTAAAATCAAATAAGGCCAATTAAATCTAAAAGCAGATAAACATCACAATAAATTAAATAATATGATAAGCCAATTTTAGAAGATGTGCCTTCACATCCTTCCTAAAAGCAGTGAGAGTAGAAACAGATTGCAAGGTTGAGGGGTGTTCTGGTCAAACAGGGCTTTGTTGACAGTCTCAAGATAGCCTCTTCTCATGATCTTAATATCTTGGTAGGCTCACACAGAGAGACAGGTGGTCTTTTAGGTAGCCCCCATAGCTCTAGCCTTGGGCTTGTTAATGACAGTATAGAATACAGGCAGTATTGTCATCAGCCACATTTTTTCTTCTTTAAATTTTTAGCTTTATGCTTTAGCTTTTAGGAGTTTAGGGTGAATCACAGGCCCTTTTGCTGTACTGGGGTGGTACGTAAACAGCATGCTTTGCTTTGCTTTGCTTTTGATTGACACGTAATTTAATTCTCATAATTGTTTGTTATACAATGTAAGTTTTTCTTGCAATGGTTTTCTTCCAGCTCTTACAGGAAGCGGAAGGATGGGGTGAACGATTTAGTGAATTAAATGAACAAACAAAAATGTTTGAATGCTCTAAAACAGATATGGAAGAAGCTCTTAGAAACAAGGAAAGTCAAGTCAAGGTAAAAAAAAAGAACCATATATTAATAATCAAATATGGAGAGCTGTATTAGCATGATGTAAAGTCCATTAATTGGTTTATTCTGTTTAAAGTAGCAGTACAGGAAAAAGCACTCTCAGGATGCTGAGAAAAAATGGTTTATTAAAAGAGCCCAAAGGTGGCCAAAACACGTTGGGCTCTTTTAATAAACCATTTTTTTCTCAGCATCCTGAGAGTGCTTTCTCCTGTACTGCTACTGTTTGTGGATGCTCCAGTCTTTTCACCTTGGCTTATTCTGTTTAAATCCAGCTATTTGGTCAGTGAGCTGGTAACTGCAAATAGGTCATTTGGCTTGAGCCAGCATCTTCCAGTAGCTCATTCTGGGTGACCTATAACGCTGTGGAAGGAACTTCTGCTTTGGGCAGGTTGTTTTATGAGGGAAAATGTTGGCTCCACGGTTCATATTTGTCCCTTTGGCAGCCTTTGAAGAAATAGAAGTTTCTTCCTCCAGCATGGAGAAAACTGCTTGGCCCTATATTTGGCCCTATGTCCAAGGGAGTCACTGTACCACTCCAAACTCAAGAAAGGGGCGTGGCAGGCTGTGGCAAGATTCTCCCCCCCCCCGGCCGCCTTTTAAGCAGCTGCACGGAGGGAGAGATACCTTTTAATAAATGGTGGAGAGTCTATACTCCTTTCTTTGTAAAGCATTACACAGTAAATGGCTTAATTTATAAGGACAATAAATGTTTAGACAAAAAAAGTCTAGACTTTCATGGAAATATATAAGCAGATCTTTCTTGGCGATCAAGGACTAATCAAACACGAATGTGGAATGCTGTTGGAAGACAGGCAGTTAGGGAGTTAACTTGATTATGAGTAACTTTGTGTTCTCAGACATCTTCAGGAGTGAAAAGCAGCTGACAGCAGCTGATTCAGATGAGCTCAAGAATTTTTCAGGGCCACTTCCACTGATTTTGTCTTTGCACACAGTTCTAAAAGCTTTTTCATTCACGGAAGTTGTTGCTCATAAGGACCAGGCTGGAGAAATTGGCAACATTTCGTTCTGTATGGTAACTGCTTGGATTTAATAGGTAAAATGAATGTTAAAACTTTCATTCTGCGCTTGTTTATTACTTACTACACAGTCACTGACTGAATGCTTGTTGAAGATGAAGGACTGGAGTAGCGCAGTAGGCGACAACGATGCTGCTGAAGACAGCCATTGGGAGAATGATATAAAAAGTGAAACAGAAAATGGAGAGCATTTAGGTACATTACTATTTCTTATGTAAAACAAGAAGAAAAAAAAGAAAGAATTGTGTTTTTGTCTTTTAGAAATGCAGTACAGAAAATTATTGTGTGGCCTGAAGCCAATTCTGATAATTCTGACTAATGATAAACCTTTTCTGTGTAGTGAGTTATTTATTTATTTATTTATTTATTTATTTATTTATTTATTTATTTATTTATTTATTTATTTATTTATCACCTGATTTTCCCAGTGGAAAATGATAAATATAAAATAGAACGACAGATATAAAATTAAGCCAGCACAAAAATCAAATAACAAGAAAAGAGAGAGAGAAAAAAATCAAACAATGAAGAAATGAAAGCAGCGACAACAACAATCACAAATAATCCGGCAAGAGGCAAGACCAATAAAGATAAAACAACATCAAACACGGAAGTGGTTTATCATTCCCTTCTTCTGGAGGCCTTTGGGGACTGTTCCGCTTGCAACACAGACTGCACAGTAGGGAGTCGAACTGCAACCTCTGGATCTGCAGCCAGACTTTTTCTTTCTTCTGTTTAGAGATGGGCACGACTAAAAAAAAAAAGGTTTTTCGTTTTTCGTTGAGGGGTCCGTTTCGGTTCGTTTTCGTTTTCGTTGGGTTTTCCTGCAAATTTTTTGTTTTCGTTTCGTTGCCTAACGAAAAACGAAAACGAAAAATTTCTGTTTCGTTAGCATTCTTTTCAGTTCAATGTGCTTGCCGCAACGAAAACGAAAAACACAGCAAAATTTTTCGTTTCTTTTCCGTTTCCGTTTTGTTTTTGGGAAAAAAATCGTTTTCGTTTCGTTACCTAACGAAAATGAAAAAACGAAAACAGAAACGAAAATTTCGCTGAGTCGTGCCCATCTCTACTTCTGTTGTCTGGACACCTGAAAGGAACCCAAATACATTTTTATCAACCTGACAGCCTGTTTCGTTCAGTGGATAAAGTGCAGTTTCCCCCCCAAGCTCTATGTTGGCATTTACTGGATCTCTGAATGCTGCATTCAGCACAATGCTTCTTGAATAAAAGTGCAGAAGCTTAACGTTAAAAACCTCTCTTCCCCCACCTGCTGCCTAATAAATCAGAAGAAATCAGTTGAACAGCTCCTGTTCATCCTTGTCATTAGCCTGTGAATAAGCAGCCCCACAGAAGAGTCAGGGAAGTTAATTCTGGAACCCCATCTCTTGCCTTGAATTAAACTGCACATAACAGAGATATGTGAATCCTTCCCTAAATTTAAATGGATCAATTATCTTTGCTGTTTTCCCCATCCTGCTTGCTGTTTGGAAACCAAGAAGCAGCTTTTAGGGGTTGGGGATGGAGGAAGGAATATTATAAAAATAATAAATCCTTTCCCCCCCTGAAATTCAGAATATGTTTTCTGTGGCTTGTTTTTGTTTAGTTTTTCATATCTTACTTTATATCACCAGATGAACAGGAAAAACGAACTGTGAAGAAGCTGATTTATGCTGCAAAGGTAATTCATAATTTTTAAAAGCTGTCTTTAAAAAATTGTAATGAGGAACAAAAGAAGAAAATTCCATGATCTGCACCTTATCGTTCCACATGTCTTATTGCAAAAATAGCATTTATGAGTACAGTATATGAATACTTGCTATATTTTATTAGTTACTGTACCTTGAAAGTCTTTTTATGTTGATGAGTGGGTATAAATTCACAAAATCAATACATATTTTTGATATAACTAACTTTATTTTCAAGCTTCTTTTCAAACTTAACTGGTTGGATCCAACGTTCTAAAAGCGGAAATGTTCCATTCACAGAACAGATCTTAGATTAGCTTGACACTAGCTGACAGGCAGAAGCAAGGTAGTTGAATATCTATCTTGTTGACAAAAAAATTCAGTCCAAGCCAGTGTTTGTTGTTATTGTTTACAAATCTTTCTTTCTTTCTTTCTTTCTTTCTTTCTTTCTTTCTTTCTTTCTTTCTTTCTTTCTAAGGGGAGTCTCAATGATAATATCTTTATATCTTTTATTTTTTTCTTTATTAAAGTTAAATGCTTGTCTAAAATCTATGGAAACAGAAAGAAATCAAATATATTCAAAACTAAGGGATGAAAACAAAGCCAAAGAGGAACTTACAGGTAACGACAAAAGTTTATATAGTTTTAAAATTCTGAATTAAAAAAGGTGATGTTCCACAGATTGATTTCTGTTAATTCAGATGTAGAAGTTTAAAGTTTAGAGATTTTTAAAATGATCTCAGATTATTGGATGAAGAAAGATATTTTGGTGTGATATTATATTGATACTCCAGGTGTATGTATCTCCTTCTACCTCTACAAGGCGTTGCAGCACATCTCACATATTGATGCTGATCACAGACTGGATAAAGAGGAGACATTTGTTTGTTTTTCAGCTCTCTTTCTTCCCCAACCCCTAAACGTGCTTACATTTAGTTCCTGAAGAGGAAACAGAAAGTAGAGATTAAAAAAATACCAAGTGCTGTATGTGCATTTGTTAGCATGACCATTGTCTTTATGGATTGATATGATAGCCTTATTTTTAGTACCGTCTTAGCACAATATAGAGTAACATCAGTATTAAGCCCATTTCAAGCTGGCATTTGCTGCTACCACACCTTCACCACCAAATGTCCCAAACAGAATACTTTCTTTAGGCAGATCAAAGTAGAAATAGGTCCACAGATGTGTGTGGAAGTAAGAAATGAATTAGTAACTTTGAAATGTGATGGTTTGAACACTTTTCAGTTATTGTAATATAGTCCAGTCAGGTTAGTAAAGCAAAAACCACCCACTCAGAAATTTCCTATATAATTATTGCTTCAAGAATAGCATGTCTACTCTGAACTCCTTTAGACAAATATGTGTGTGTTCCCTCTGTAAGGGGACTGTATTCATTTTTCAATATGAGTTTCCTTTATTTATGACTTTAAATTATCCCTTACTTGTAATTAATTCTATTTTTCTGACAGAACGCATTGAAAGCCTACAACGGGAACATGTTCTTTTGCAGTCTGAAAATAAAGACTTTGAAAATGAAGTTCAGAAGCTTCAGCAGAAACTTAAAGTCATGACAGAGCTGTATCAAGAAAATGAAATGAACCTTCACAGGTATTGGTAGCAGTGCATTCATTGCTTTATTGTTGCTTATTATTTGATTTATTTCCTAACACTTGAATCGAGATGGTGTCCTGTAATGTACATGTATACTTAAGCTGCCCAGTTATTTCACTAATTTATGCTCCTCTTTTGGTACAGGCCAGCACTGACATTTAATATATTTTTGCCCCTACTGCATTTTGTGAATTAAGTGTTAGCAAAACTTAGTTTTCATCCTAGTTTCTTTCCTTTTCTCTCTCCCTCTTTATAAAGAACATGTGGTTGAACCCTTGCATCATTACCCAAAAGACATACTGTATATACTCAAATATAAGCCTAGTTTTTCAGCCCTAATTTTGGAACAGGTTTGTTTTCCATGACTTCAGAGACTAGAACTCGGGGCAATGGTTTCAAACTACAGGAAAAGAGATTCCATTTGAACATTAGGAAGAACTTCATGACAGTTAGAGCTGTTCGGCAGTGGAATATGCTGCCACAAAGGGCGGTGGAGTCTCCTTCTTTGGAGGTTTTTAAGCAGAGGCTGGATGGCCATCTGTTGGAAATACTGTGATGGGGGTTTCTGCATGGCAGGGGGTTGGATTAGATGGCCCTTGAGGTCTCTTCTAACTCTATGATTCTATGATTCTATGAAAGATAGGGGGATAAAAAGGATTACAGCAACTGTAGGACCATTGCAAAATTCAACCAAAGGGATACTCATGGTTTTATAACTTGATCAGTCTCTGTTTCACTTCAATAGAATATTCAGGTCAATACTTTTAACCACTGAGGCAAGTTTGGGTCGGTGGCTAAAAGTCATTTTAAACATTGTGTGCCGCTTCTCATGACCCTCTCCGTGTTTAAAACAATGTTTAATATGACTTTTAGCCACCAACTCAAGCACTTGCCTCGGTGGCTAAAAGTCATTTTAAACATCACACACACACCCAGCTCACAAAGGAAGAGTTGCCAGGCCCTGCTGCATTTCCCACCCTATGCTTATACTTGAGTCAATAAATTTCCCCAGTTTTTTGGGTTTAAATTAGGGCCCCCGACTTATACTCGGGTCGACTTATACTCGAGTATATACGGTAACTCTTAGAGGTGAGTTGCCTCAGGTTACGTAATCTTCATAGACATGATTACTTCCACGTCAGGTTGCATGGCTCGGCTTGCACCAGACCATGTCTTTGAAGATTTCTTAAAAGTTGAGCCTTTTTTGAAACTGCACAACAGGATGTCCACCCTGGTATCTCTGTCATCCATGCCACGTTCTTTCAGCTTCTAAATGATGTTTCTCTATTCTATAATCTGGGGAATCCTACATTTTTTCTCCTTGCAAAAGTTCTTCTGACAAGCCAGCTAGCTAGTGTGAGGTAAGCCTTGGCAAAAAGGAGCAACACGTTAAGAACTTTCCGTCATGCACTAAGGTCTCTCAAGTTTTCTGCAGCCTAATGCTGTGCCTTAGCCTTTTGAAAAGAGAAGGCGTATTACTTAAACTATCCAATTCAGTAGTGCTGACCAGCAGTTAAACTTGTCCAGAAGACGTTCAGTGCTTAGTTTCAAGTCCATGAGATAGGCATGTTCCAGACTGAAAACCTGCAGTGCAAATGTCTCCATGATTACAGACAAACTCAGTCTTCAGAGCTTCCCTGGCATCCAACTCCTTCCCGTGAAAAGAAGATCCATCACCAGCTTGAGAGCTTCTGCACCGGAAGAGAAACGGAGGAGCTAGAGATGGAGAGATATGTGTGGAGAGTGGGCTGTTTTTTTTTAACATTGTTGCCTGAAGGCTTCATGTTGAAGAACCCTAGTATAATGGGTGGGACTTGTGGCAGATCAGAGAGTCTGATGCCTGAACATCTCCCTCAGAGTCCTATAAGACTTTATAGACCTCTAGGGAAAAATAAGAAGCCTGGGTTTATCACCACTGGCATTTATCCCAAAAAAAGGGTTAGTGCAAGAAGGAAGTTGGACAGTCATTATCAATCATATAAAAATTCATCTTCGTATCCAAGTATAAGTCGTTTCATTGTAGCAGTGATTCCGGGCAGCATCAGTTTGCCTAATTCTACAGTCTTTATTTATCTACATTGTTTTATCTGTTCCATAAGCACAAAAATACCATATTTCCCCATATATAAGACACCGCCATGTATAAGATGACCCCTCCACACTTTTCCAACCCAAAATGACAGTTTTGCAACCACGTGGTTCTCTCCTCAGCTGACTTCCTTGTATAAGACAACCCTCAATTTAGTCAAACAATTTTAGACAGAAATATAGTCATACACAGGAAATACTGTACTTAAGACATTGAAAACATTCAATGTTAAAAACATGTTAAAAGTCGGTGTAAATGCTTACAATGTAGAAAATATAAACAAGTTTAAGTCAGATTTCAATTCAAAAGACAGGAGCATAAAAATACAATAAAATGCTGAAAATAATGCTTTAACTATATTTAAAAGCTTATAGCCTAAATAGGAACAATAAAAAAGTAGAGAATACGTCTTAAAATATAACTTTTAATAGGTTAAAGAAAATGACATTCTTAGAATTTTTATAAAACTGAACAAAGCAAATTACTCAGTAATTATTACTAGAGGATGTATGCATAAATCTGCAAAGTTCAGAACATACTAAGCAAATTCTTTGACAGTCCAACCCTGTGTGTGTTTAGTGAGATTGGGTTCCAATTTAGGTGGACAGAATTATGACTTCAAAAGCAGTCAAGAAATTAGCTCTGCTTTTATTGTTTCTTCTTCTTGAGTCACGGAAACATACAGAATACCATTCTTCTGTGTTTTTAAAGAAGTGACTATGTGGCGATGCTTTCCTTAGGAGCTGTGGCTAATAACAGACTTGCTTTTTTTGAAAGGAAATTAACTGTAGAAGAAAAAGAGCGTTTGCAGAAAGAAGAAAAGCTTTCCAAAGCTGATGAGAAGATTGTTCATGCTGCGGAAGAACTGAATACTTATCGGTAATAATAAATGATGTTGGCATTTTCCGCTAATGAATGCAGGAAATTTTGCTAAGGATTACGCTTGAACAACTTGTAAATTGTTAAAAAAATCAGTAAGGATATGATAGAGAGTAGTTGAGTTAGTTCTAGCCACGAAGGCAATATGCTTCCATTCTCAGGCAGTTTTTGTTGCCTACTAAGCACAGTGGAAGAATGCAGAAGCTGGTTCTTGTAGCCAAAAGAAAAGATAAGCTTTTTAAAAGCAAAGCAAAGTGTTCTGCTTATATACTGCCCCATACCACTTCAAGTAGTCTCTGGGTGATTTACAGTTTTTAATTACAGTATGCAGGCTACACATTGCCCCCCCCGGAATCTGGGTACTCATTTTACCGACCTCGGAAGGCTGGAAGGCTGAGTGAACCTTGAGCGTGCTACCTGGGATTGAACCCCAGGCCATGAGCACAGTTTTACCTGCAGTACAGGCATTTAACCACTGTGCCACGAGCTTTGATGGATGACAGGTGAAACTATTCAAGTTATTAATTGTAGACAAAAGTCAATAGTAGGAGGTGACAAAATAGGGCCAGACCAAGGTTCCTTGTAACATGGGTGTGCTTGTAATCTACTGCCCCCTCTGCACAGGGTTCCTCTCCTGTGCACCCAAAACAATTGGGGGTTCCTGCATGGCAGGGGGTTGGACTGGATGGCCCTTGAGGTCTCTTCCAACTCTATGATTCTATGATTCTGCATCAGTGGTTCTCAACCTGCTGGTCCCCAGAGGTTCCTGGACTGCAATTCCCAGAAATCCCTTCCAGCACAGCGAGTGGTGGAGGCTTCTGGGAGTTGCAGTCCAGGAACAGCGGGGGAACCAAAGGTTGAGAACCACTGTTCTACATCATTCACAATGGAATCCATGGGGGTGTCTTGTGTATGTGTGTGGATAGAAGGAAGAGAGCCCTGGCCAGTGTGATTGAAAGTTACAGGGAATTACAAATGCTGCATTTTAGTGAGTTTCATGAAGAGAACTAGTGTAGTAGTTATTCCAGAAAAATGGGACTACCAAAAAAAAAAAGTTAAAACGAGAGGTTTCTTCCAGAAGAACCAAGAAATCAAAGGAAAATATAAATCTAGTTTAAGAAAGCTGAAGAATCTGTTTAAAATAAAGAGAAAATGGAAACAAATTCTTTCCTTGAAAGAAAAAAAATCTTACACTAAAAGTCTGCACTATTACAAAGTAAATGAAAACCTATTCTCAGATCTCATGGGGGAAAGAAATCAGCAGATGGTGCCGGGGTACCAGTACAACTGTTTCCTGCTACAGAGATTGATACTATTTAAAATAAAGTCACATCTCTATTATCAAATATGGAAAATGAAACTGTGGCCCACAGATTGGAAGAGTTCAGCATTCATTCATTCCTGTCCCAAAGATGTCTGGAGGAAATGTCTTATGAGCAACGGCTAAGGGAACTGGGAATGTTTAGCCTCTCTAAAAGAAGGCTGAGGGGGGATATGATAGCTATGTTTAAATATTTGAAAGGATGTCATATTGAAGAGGGAACAGGCTTGTTTTCCATGAGTCAGAGACTAGGACTCAAGGGCAATGGTTTCAAACTACAGGAAAAGAGATTCCATTTGAACATTAGGAAGAACTTCATGACAGTTAGAGCTGTTCGGCAGTGGAATATGCTGCCATGGAGGGTGGTGGAGTTTCCTTCTTGGGAGGTTTTTAAGCAAAGGCTGGATGGCCATCTGTTGGAAATACTGTGATGGGGGTTCCTGCATAGCAGGGGGTTGGACTAGATGGCCCTTGAGGTCTCTTCTAACTCTATGATTCTATGATTCTATGAAAGATAGGGGGGATAACAAGGATTACAGCAACTGTAGGACCATTGCAAAATTCAACCAAAGGGATACTCATGGTTTTATAACTTGATCAGTCTCGGTTTCACTTCAATAGAATTTTGCAGACAGGCTGATAAAGGCAAGTGGCGGAAAGACCTGTTCTGTTCTGATAATTATTTTTCAAATATTCTGCTTTGTAAGATAGATCTTATTGCGAGTTAAGATTCTTTTTTAGTTTAAGTGACTTAGCATTGACATGTCTTGGTGAGCCTTTTATCTCATTTTAAATAATTATTCTTGGTGTGTAATAATTCCATTACAGTCAGCGGGCAAAAGATCTAGAAGAAGAATTGGAAAGAACAATTCGCTCTTATGAGAATCAGGTATGTGTATATGATGTTCTTAATAGGTATTTGATGTTCCACAAGATGCTCTAGTTGGGTTGAAAGTTTAGAAAAGCTGCCAGTTTGAAACTACCCTACTGCTTAACAGAATCCTGTTAAGGATTTACACCAGTGCAAGTATAGTTGTGTAAAGTGAAGTGCTTAATTACTATTAATTAAGAAGTTCCTGACTGCATGGTCAGGGCACAGCAGGTGGCAGCTCATTAATTAATGGCAATATGTTGCTGCACTCTTAGTTCTTATTATTTTCTTCACAACTATGTGTTACTGCACATGATTGCTTTAAAGGCTTTTTAACATTGCCATGAACTACATGTTCAAGTTGTTTGTAGCCCTTTTTCACCTCATGTTGTCTATCCGTAATTAGTAAAAAATATGTGTGGGATGTGTGTGCGTATAGAACATATACCAGTGGATATAACTAATTACAAAGCCCTTATTTAAAGTTAGGTCTACTTAACCAATAAAGTGTACTAGTATAGCATGATTAATTTAGATTCCGACAGGGAATTGATGAGGATGTATTTCATTCTGTTTGCAAAGTAATTGCTACCTTTTCAGCTTTAATTCCACCTTTACACAGGAAAGGAATTATTTTCAATTTTGTAAATGATAACAATAATTAAGTACTGGGGAAGTCATGTAGCTAATTTTTAAAGGAACGCTTGAAGCTCTGTTTCCTTCTCTTTAGATTCAGTGGTATAATGTGGAATTGATGTATTTTACTAAATCAGAGTGCACGGTCCTCATGTGTCTGAGACTATTTCATTCGTCTATTTTGATTTGCTGCAAGATGAAAAGTTTGTGCTGTTCCTGATTAGCAGGGCAAAAGAGTGAGAAAGAGATCGGACACAAGAAAGAAATGAACAACAAAAAAGATGGGGGAGTAAAAGAGAAGGATCGCCCAGATCTGACAGTACCTCAATGAGTCCTCCCTGAGAACAGTCGTGCAGGCCCTCGTGATCTCGAGAATCGACTATTGCAATGCCCTCTACGTGGGGTTGCCCTTGACCCTTGTCCAGAGGCTCCAGCGGGTGCAGAATGCGGCGGCCAGGCTGGTGGTGGGTGCCCGTAGATTCGAGCAAATCACCCCGGTCCTGGCTCACCTGCATTGGCTTCCCGTTGCCCATCGGATAAGGTTCAAGGTCCTGGTTTTGACTTTCAAAGCCCTCCACGGCTTGGGACCAGAGTACCTGTCGGAGTGTATCTCTCAGAGGTCGACTGGGACCAGACCCACGAGAATGGCACAGGCACGCTCACTTAGGGTGGCCACACCCAGGGAGGCGCGGAAGTCGCTCACGCGTAACCGCGCTTTCTCTGTGGTGGGGCCTATACCGTGGAACGAACTACCTAGTGAGCTGCGCCTTGCAGCGTCCCTGCCTGCCTTTAAAAAAGCCCTGAAAACCCATCTGTTCAGGGAGGCATATGGCAACCTTTTTGCTTAATTTTCTCCCCCCCCTTCCTCTCCTTGTGGCCGCCCATGCCATTCTGTGCTGAGGGTATTGTACCCTCCTATTTTTTATTGATGTTTCTGATTTTTTATTGATGTTTCTGATTGCTGTTGTTTCTTTACTTTTATTGTACACCTCCCTGAGTTCCCTCTCGGAAGATGGGGCGGTATATAAATATAATAATAAATAAATAAAATAAAAATCATAGGGAGAAAAGAAAAGCAAGCAAGGGATGTTGCAAAGCAAAGGGAAGAGGAGCAGCGTGATGTGCAAATATCTGTGAGCTGGGGGGCAGGGATGGGGTTAACAACCAGTGGGTCACATATGCATCAGGGATGTCAGGAGAGGATTGTGGGGTGGACAAAGGAAAGGAAGCTAGCTTCCAGGAAAAGGACACAGTGACTCACATGACATGATACTTCTCCACAGTTAGCATCGCGTTGAGATTTTAGAGTATTTTTGTTCATCTGTTTGTATCATCTGAACTAATAGGTTAGTTTTCTTTTAACAGATTATGTCTCATGAGAAGAAAGCTCATGACAATTGGGTAAGTTGCAAATATAAAGACTGTTCTGTTGATCTGAAAAGCACAGTCCCCTGGTTAGAATTGGCAGCCTGTTGTTTTTCAAGTGACAAAGCAGACATCAATGTGTGCACCCTAAGAGCAGGGGTAGCCGACTGTTGCCTCCTAATGTTTTCGATGTTCAGCCGTAGCTGGCATAACCAATGGGAAGGAACAGCAAATACATTTGGAGGGCCATTTTTGTTCCTTCTTGACCAAAGATGTCTTGGGTACTATATCTGCATTTGCACGTCTCTGCTGTAATGATCTTAAACATCCCCTCCCCTCCTCCCCAAACCTGTTCCTTTCATTTCTAAAGGTATGTTTTAAGCTAAGGAAACAGAGAAGCCATCTGGGATTTTCTCTAGAGACTTTTGCAAATCCTGATGTAGATCCAGATGGTCTTCTCTGGTTGTGATTTGAAACAATTGTCTTAAAAACCAGGAATTTGACGATTTACAGAAACAGTTCAAGCTTGTGTTTTTAATTAAAGTAATCTGTTTCTTTCATTTGATGCAGCTGTCTCTGAAATATTGATCCCATTGATTTGTCCCAATGGGGCATAGGAGCAGCCAGAAGCTGCTGAAAGCTATTGTGCTGCTCTTCAGAAGGATCTCTTTTTGTGCAGAGCCAGTAATGGAATGAGGAACATATCTTCTCACACCTCTTATGGATAAAAGGAAAGGGGGAGAGGTCATAGGATTGTCTTGTTAACTTAGTGCGGGTACAGATTTGTCCAGATCAAGATTCGCTCTAAGGCATGCTGGTGTGCTCCACTCTGCCCCCCTCCAAGTAGGGCTTTCTCCTCCCCTGTGCACCCACAGTGATTGGTTTTTGTACTGATAGTGTCAGACCCTGCACAGGGAAGAGGTACACGTGTATGCATGAAGTTGCATGCATGAGGAAGAGCCCTGACCAGTGGGGCTGAAATTTGAGGGAACATTGGTCCAGATAAAAAGAGGTCAATCTTCAGTGTAAATAGGCTGTGTCTCAAAAAAGTGCAAAGTCATGTCAATAAGAGCCTGACTGATGGTTGCTATATGACCATGGATGCTGTTGAAGTCATTTGTTATGCTTCCTGAGAGATTCAGAAGGTTGTGGTCCACAAAAGTAAGGTACCCACTTTGGATGCTATCGAGTACAATTCCCCTCTGAATAATGTGTTTTCAGGATCACATTTTTGGAGTAGTGATTGGTCTCTACTTATAAAAATAACACTTTAATATTTTTTCACTGTGTTCCAGTACAGGCTAAATAATTATTAATGGCTGTTTTTCTAAACATGATGATGTTGCAGTCAGAGGGACACAATGTTTCTGCAGGATTAAAATTTAAATCAAAATTAAAAAAAAAACACACCTCTTTCTTTCCACTATTTATAAGACACTCCAGTTATCTCAGGGGATTTACATCAATGAAATCCAAGGATTTGTCCATATGTCAGCTTCTCCCACAGCTGAACTACTGTGGTAGCATCAGATGTGTAGAAGGGACCTGCATTGATGGTTTATGTAACAATATCTATCGTACATGCTGCTCCCTCTGCAAACCATGTGATGTTCCTTTTATGTTTCAGTTTTTTCGCCTGTAATAGCTGCACTGTTCCCCTGAAACCTCTGGGGATCAGCCATGTTAGTGTATATTTATTCCATCTGGTTCAAATATTTCCCCCCAGTTTATGTGTCATTTACAAATCAAAATACATTGCCAACATATTTAGATGTGAAATTACCATAAAATGTGAAGGCATGGTAAAGTTGTAATCTCGGGGAAAATCTACTCCTACATTTTGAAAGCTATTGCCCTTAATCCAGGTTTTTGAATTTAGATAAATGTATAGTGATACCTTGTATAAAGGACTTAATTAGTTCCAAGTGAAATTCTGTTAAGCAAATTTTCCTTTATACAAATTTCCCATAGGAATGCATTGAAAACAGAGTAATCCCTAATCACAACCATTTTTATGTTTGTATAGATTTGCCCCATAGGCGATTCTATTAAGCAAATTTCCCCTATCTCCAGAAGTTTTTATGTTGTACAGATTTTATGTTATACAAACTGTTTGTTGTACGAGGGTCCACTGTACATGATAATACGAGGGTCCACTGTACATGATAATCCCCTGTGTGTGCAGTTCTCTATTTTACTGCACGGGCTCTACTTGTGTTTCCATATTTTATCAAAATGAATGGGGAAGTTCTCCCTTTTCTACCATAGTTATTGGATGAGATCACTTTTAACTATGAAAGAACAGGCAATAGGACACTTAAAAGCCAAGCTTACATCCTGGCATCGATTATGTCCACTATCTTGGCTGTTCACCACAAACCAGTTACTAGGTGTGTTCCTTTAGCATCATTCAAACTATTATGTTGGTCCTTCTGATAAACCATTTTAGGACGCAATTAACAAGAGTTACTAATTTGCCATTGGAGATACTACTAGACTTTGCAGAATAGGTGTACTTGATGATAAACTCTCTCTCTCTCTCTCTCTGTATATGTATATGTAAAAGCTATCAGCCCGGGCAGCTGAAAGGCATCTCAATGATATAAGAAAAGAAAATTTGCACAATAGGCAACAGTAAGTATAAATGCTTTCATCTTTGCAAATTATGTTTTAATTTGCAGTTTTGCACTACTAAAGACGTCTAATGTAAAACTCTTCCGACCAGTCCTTTTGTAAATATGTTGAGGATTGCAGAATGCATTTTTAAAACTTTTTTTTGTTTTTTTGGTAATCCTTTAAGTACATAATGTCTGAGAAGTTTATAAGCCAGTGGTAAAATACTGATTATTCAGATACTGGCAAGTGGAACTTAATACTGCTTTTCAAGGGCCACACTAAAAACATGTTCTCTTGAGTGTCTGAAATCAGGGTATGGTACGACGGTGTTTGTGTTTTACTTTGGCAATGCAGACCTTTGTATTAAACAGCTTTATTCATTTAAACCAACCTCCCAACTTAATCATTAGTGCCTATATAAGGTCACCTTCTGCATTAGATGAATAATGAAGTCAGAGAAACAAGAGTTATGCTGGATTATAATGTTCTGTTCTTTCCTGCAGATTAACGGAAGCAGAATTTAAGTATGATCTTTTGGAAAAAGATCCCTATGCTCTTGATGTTCCTGTTAGAATATTTGGCAGAGGTACTGTATTTTAATAAATATACATTGTACTTTGTTATATACTAGTGAGACCCTGAATAAATATACAGAAATACTTAGGAAAACATAGCTGGCTCTTCATGCCTTCAGACATCATGTCCATTTAATATAGCACAGACAGCATGTTTTTCCCCATTCCTAGTAGAGATGGGCATTTCGTTCCCGAAGTGGTCTGGTTCCGAAACAAAACACGGGAGCCCAGCTGGCGTTCAGAACTGGACCAACCCTCCGGAACAAAATCAGCCAATCCCTTACCATGCTCTCGGGTCGTGCAGGGCTAAGCTCCAACGAGGAAGAAGCCTCTGATGTCATTTTTCCTTCTCCCTGGAGCTGGCCAGTCAGGAGCTGTGCAGGGAAATGCATCATCCTGCCTCCCTGTCTGATTGGCCAATGCCAGGGAGAAGGAAATATGATGTTGGAGGCTTCTTCCTCATTGGAATTTAGCCTCGTTCGACCCCAGAGCAAGGTAAGGGATTGGCTAATTTTGTTCTGGAGGGTTGGTCTGGTTACGAACACCATTTCAGAATTGGACCGCTTCCAAAACGAAATGCCCATGTCTAGTTCCAAGTATAACCTTCCTTTTGCTTTTTCATAAAAATATGAGGCATTGCTTGAAGGTTCAAAAAAACAACTTATTTAGCTGCTTTATTCAACAGCTGATGATAAAAATCAACCAATTTGTATCCCAAGTCAGCTTTAATTTTTATACCTGAAGCAATCGGTGAACTATTATTCTGTATATACGCCCAACAATGCTAACCTGTGAATTTTAGTATTTTGTTTTAACTATTCCAGAGCATTCCCCATATGGACCCTCACCAATGGGCAGACCTTCATCTGAAACAAGAGCTTTTCTTTCCCCTCCAACTTTATTGGAGGGTCCCTTAAGACTTTCACCTGTGCTTCCAGGTGGAGGAGGAAGAGGTACAATTCTTAAATTTGAAAATTTAAGCTATTATGGATTCTCTCTCCTCTTAGTCTATCCCTCCTTTCTTGGTGATGGAACTGTGAAAGTATACTAAAAGAACCCTTCTAAGCTTAAATTTAAATTATAATTACCCCTTTAAATGACAGCTAGCCTATGAGCAGCAGAATTTTTACCTTAAATGATTTTATGTATTAAAAGTGATTTGTATTAAATTGTGGGATGGGTCCAAA
>JAHTLZ010000016.1:12327692-12361721 GCA_023846285.1 Phrynocephalus versicolor | reverse complement strand
CACACACACACAAGAACAGCTTCAAACCATCAGTTACGTTGCTTTCAGCCAAGTCTGTCAAAGCTATGGTTAATCATGAAGAACAGCACAAAAGAAGTGTCCTTGCAGTGGTGGTGCCATTGGGGAAGGGAAAGAGAGGGGGGAACTGAGTGTCAGGCACACCCACATCTCTTTGAGTAAAACATGGTTTATAATAAAAAAAAAATCTGAACACATGTTTTGGGTTTTCATTGAATTTATTGCTGTAGCTTCACTTAAAAGTAGTCCAAAAGATGTCTCCATGATTTAATCCATTGAAACTTGTCCATTTAGGATCCAGAGGACCAGGGAATACCAGCACATATGACGTTGGCAATGAAAGAAGGGAGATAAATTCTGACAGGTTCTCCGATCCCCACAGACCACCTTCTGACACTGGATCTTTGTCACCTCCATGGGATAGAGATCTGAGGATAACAAGCTCTCATATAGGTAACTCAACATAGGCCTTCATTCTTTCATAGGCATATAGTTTATTCCTTCAGGGACAGTGACAAAATTAAACAGTGTAGGAATCCCTTTTGCATGAGTTCTTGCTAAATCAGCTAGTAATATAATGGCTCCCAGACCTTGAGTGTTATAGTATGTTTCAGAATGGCACAGTATGCTCATTGTAGATATCCTAAAAATTCTTCTACAGATTCCAGCACCATATTTTATTTATTTATTTTATTGTTTGTATACCAGCCATCTTCCAAGAGCAACTCTGGGTGGTTTACAGCAGTCATAATACAAAATATAAGCAATATAAAAATAAATAATCATATCAAAATCAATAAAAAAATCAAAAATCAAATACTAAAACTAGAAATAGCTATCAAGACAATCCTATAGCCCTAGAACTTGGGGTGGGAAAACCACCTTGAAAACACATTAGCGGTCGCTGAGCACCTCATTAAAAAGCAAGGTCTTAAGGGCTTTCTTAAAGGCAGGCAGGGACTGTGCAAGGCGAATTTCACTAGGCACTTTGTTCCAAAACGTAGGGGCGGCCACTGAGAAGGCCCGGTTTGGTGTAACCGTTTTCTAGGCCTCCCTATAAGTGGGCGCCCAGAGTGAGAACACCTGCGAAGCTCTGGTGGGTCAAGCCGCAGTTGACCTTAGGGAGATCCTCTCTGCCAGGTATTCAGGTCTCAAGCCATGGAGGGTTTTGTAAACCAAAACCAGTACCTTGAACCTTACTAGGGATGCAATGGGCAGCCAGTGTAGGCGAGCCAAGACTGGGGTGAGGCAGTCATACCTTCCTGCCCCCACCACCAGTCTGGCCACCATATTTTGTACCCGCTGCACCCTCCAAAAAAGGGTCAAGGGAAGCCCCACGTAGAGATTGTTGCAGTAATCTATCCTTGAGATCACCAGCGCCTGCACAACTGTTCCATATAGAGTTCATGATAGAGGACTTCCATATATGTAAGTTTGTTTGTTTGTTTGTTTCATTTTTATACCACCCATCTTCCAATATGGAACTCTGGGCGGTTTACAAGATTAAAAACAACAATACAAAATGAAACAAGACGGGTCAAAAGGGCGGTAGAAAAAAAAGTAAATTAAATTAAATTAAATTAGATTTCTGATTTCCGTTCACTGATGAACGAGAAGAGATTATTATTGGGATTTTTCTGGAAGTTGAGTCATGGCAACTGGACTTCTTTTCTTGAGGGATTGGATTGTTTTGCTACTTATCCGAGCATCTTTGTCATTCTGAAGAAAGTTAGTGGCGAGTCCTCCATTTTATAGTTCACCTTGATTGCACATCCCCCTAGTCACTGTGAATAGGCTTAGAAGTTGGACAAAGGCCTAGGGTGTGTGAAAATCCCACCTATACAATCTTTCCCAACACCCATGAGTTTTTAGCTATGGCCTTGTTGGTAGAGGTGTGTAGTACTTTTGATGAAAGTACTGCTTGATAAGTAGCAGACAGATTGTGTCTGAGACCTCCACCTCTGTAGAGAGACGGGTATTCAATACAAAGGTGAATAGCTTCCCTGACCCATCTCTCAAACCACCTCTCTTCTCTAAGATGTGTACATCCTCATCTTTGAATGAGTGCCTTTTGTCCTTCAAATAGAGGTACTCTGCTGATTCTGGTCCTGAGTTGTTGCCCCTCTTATGCTGTGCCATCTTCCTGTTTAATGGCTGTTTAGTTTCTCCAATGTAGAGGTCTGCACATTCCTCACTGCATTGGACTGCATATATTATATTGGTCTTCTAGTGTTTTGGTGTCGGGTCCTTTGGGTGGACGAGTCTCTGCCATACTGTATTTGTAGTTTGAAGTAATTTTTAGGGTGTGTTTATTCTGCGACATAATAGATACAGATAACATTGGCAGATTGGTATTGACGAGTAATTCTAAGAATATCTACTAAATATATCACTTGTTTATTTGAATGGTAGGTCAGCTCTATAATGAGCAATCACTTCCTTCCCGAAGACCAGAAAGATTTTATCACCCGAATTCGGGAAGGCTTTCAGGACCAGCAGAACTGAGGAATTACAACATGCATTCTTTTGACAAAGCAGGTTACTGTCCTTTTTTGTCTCATTGAAGACAGCTTGCTATGAAATTATATGGAATGGCAATCATCTAGAATTTGCAGGTACAACCGAGAGCTTGGAACTCAAACCAGGAGATATTTTAGTAGTTTCTGTTCACTTGTTGGTAAGAAATCAAAGAATGCCAGCAATTCTGGTATTTTGAAATCAGCATTCTTTGCCCTCATTAATACAAGCTGTAATCCCTGTTTGTACTATGAAAAAAAACCCAGCACTGTTAAGTGTCTGGTAAGACACTTCGGCACGTTTTCCATTTTCATGATACTATTATGTATTGCTTAACAAAGGTCACAACATAGCTTGGTCCTCTTATCAGTTCTACTCATCCTTGGAACACTACTGTATCCATAAGAACATAAGAAGAGCCATGCTGGATCAGCCAAAGGCCCATCTAGTCCAGCTTCCTGTATCTCACAGTGGCCCCACCAAATGTGTCCGGGAGTGCACGAGACTCGATATCTGTCTCCTGCTACCACTCCCCTGCATCTGGCCCTTGAAGTACCCTTGTTTTAAGCCTGGAGATGACACACCTCCATCATGGTTTGTAACCTGTGATGGACTTTTCCTCCAGTGGATGTGCAAACAGAAAACAGCTCTTACAATCTCTTTTCCCCATTGCAGCTTCTGTTCTACTCCCACCCCTTTAAAGTTAACCAAGAGCAGGGGTGGGGAGCCCTTGGCCCTCCAGATGTTTTGGACCACAACTCCTAGAATTCCGAGCCTATATTGCCAGTGATAAAGGATTGTGGGAGTTGTGGTCCAAAACATCTGGAAGGCCAAGGGCTCCCCACTTCTGACCTAGAGTGTTGAGCCCTCAAAGTATGTGGGCTGTGTGTCACACAATCAGTAGGTGATCCTAGATAGGCCTTTTGGGACTGGGTGGGAGGTATAGAGAGAAAATGGAGAAAGGGAAAATACATTGGAGAACTTACAGAAACAGAAACACAGATAGGGGGCAGGTACCCTTTAGCCCTGGCTCAAAGCAAAAGATCAGGGGGAAACCAAAGGTCACTTCCCTTCCAGGCATGCACTGTGGCACCAGGAGTGTGTGCATTTCACTGCAGTCCTCCGGAACACACCCTTCAAAGGAAGATTCCCACAGTGGATACCAGGTTTAAAATAAACCACCAACGCCAACGTTTCTTTTTCTCTGTATTATGTAGTTGTTGTTCTATTTAAAATGCTCCTCTTAGTGCTTCAGTGCTGGTTTTCTAGAAATGTTCAGCTCTAGTAAATATTTTGTATAATAGCCTTAAGATGTACAGTGGTATCTTGTATAAAGGAATTCATTTGTTCCAAATGAAATTATGTTCAGCAAATTTTCCTTTATACAAATTGCCCATAGGAATGCATTGAAAACAGAGTAATCCCTAATTGCAACCATTTTTATGTTGTACGGATTCGCCCCATAGGCAATTCTGTTAAGGAAATTTCCCCTATCTCCGGAATTTTTTTATGTTGTATAGATTTTATGTTATACAAACCGTTTTTTATACGAGGGAGGGTCCACTGTATTTAGCTTCATCAGGGAGACAGCAGCTCAGGCTGCCCGTGAGCAGAACATGTCCTTCTTTTTGAAGTATATATTTGTTTTTAATTGTTTATTTGTTTGAATACACGCCCTCCCCATTTAGTGGACAGGCCATTACTCTTGTATTGAAGCACTGATACATTCTTTTTCAACACAGTGATTAATAGATGTGTGAAGACATGGTGTCTCACAGCAGCCTTTGTTTCTGCACCCATCTGTTTGTTGAAGGAATTGTGCTGTGGTGGCAGCTACTTACTGTAATGCTCAATTGCATGTTGGTTGTCCCCCCCCCCCATCTAGATGGACAGGCATCGGAGAACAACTCCAGAATGGACTTAAGTGGAGATGGAATTAAAGAGCATTCCAATGACGCTGTAAGCAGTAGGAAAGAGGACTGAGCAAATATTTGTCACTGTATCTTATTTGGGGGGGTTTCTTTTGCAGTTTCTTTCGGGAAATGACCGTTCTTGACTCATGTTGCTCATTATTATTTTACTATAATGCAGGGATGGGGACTTGAGCCATGCGACTTGCTGTCAGATCAGAGTTAAGTCACAGGGGCAACTTGACTCAGACTTGACTTGGTGTTTTGTTTTCAATAGCTGGGACTTGACTCACAGCTCAGAACCCACCAGCACTTCCCTTTTCCAGGGAGCAATTTGGGGGGTGGGGGGTGGGAGACTTGTTTTTAACAGGGACTTGGGACTTGGTTCCAAAGACTTGGACTTGGACCCAAAGACTTGCCAACATCCTTGCTATAATGTATCACATACTGATAAGCAAGATAGTTGTTTCATGACATTCGGTGCATTTGCATCTTGAAAGTCAGAATAGATGTTAGGGTTCAGGAGTGAAAGGGCTTCTCCAATCTGCTCAATTCATAACCTGTGTAAAGTAGGGTCTTCCCTTTCCTTTTATCCCAGAATATGGTCAATACAATAGAACAATCCCTAACTCCTGAAATGGAAAACCTGGGACCTGCAATGGTGCCTCCACCGCTTCCCTTATTGAGAGCTCCTCTGATGCCAGTGGACCCAAGAGGACCTTTCATGAGAAGACCAGGCCTTCCCTTTCCACTAGTGCCTCCGAGTTCTGTATATGGACCTCGTGAATATTTTCCAAGGGATTTTTCTGGTCTGCCGCGTCCTATGTTGCCAAGTATGTATTTCCATCTAAATGCATTCATGGGGAAATGTTTGGAAAGCATAATAACTTGTGACACAATCCAGGGAAAGTTAGGTACGGTAATACCTTGTTTCACGAGCATAATCCGTTCTTGCTTGTAAACCAAAACACTATTATCAAAGGAAATTTCCCCATAAGAAATAATGGAAACAGCTGATTCGGTCTTGGGCCCCACAGACCACATACTGTGCACACAAAATGCCAAAAATCACAAAAGATAAGAAAGGATGTTGAAAACAAATAAAAATATAAATATATAAAGAAAAATAAAACCATAATCTGCACTCCCCTTTGAAAATGTTCCTGGCTGACCTCTGTTCCTCCCTCCTCCCTCTGCTTTGGAGGCTGCCTGAGACAGAACATTCCAGATAATCATCCACAATTCAGTGCGGGGGGGGGGAGACACCATTTGGCTCCCTTGATCATGTCACCTGCTCCAGAGCTTGTATTGCAAGACACTGCTTGTTGATGAAGGCAAAATTTAGAAGAAATGTTTGCTTGTGTTGTAAAATGCTCTTAAACCAAGGTTTTACTATACATTATATTTAGTTCCAATGGAACCTACGTAAATTAACGCACCTAATTTATTCCATTGTTTTCAATAAGATTTAACTAATGTTTAATCGCTCATTGTACCTATAATATTTGACATGCATGTACATGTATGAATAAATTGAAACCAAATTTAAGAAACGTACAATTGTCATTAGATAAAGGTAGCTTATAGCCATTCAGCACATTTCTAAAATGTAAAGATGTTGCTGGTAATATCATAGTGTCTCGTAGTGTAGTAGATAAAATGCTGTACTGCAGCTGTAACTGTGCTCATGACCTGGGGTTCACTTAGAAGTAGCAGGCTCAAGGTTCACTTAGTCTTCCATCCTTCCAAGGTCAGTAAAATGAGTACCCAGCTGGGGGCTGGGATGCGTAGGCTGCATAATTACTCGTAAACTGCCCAGAGAATGCTTTAAGTCAGGGGTCCTCAACCTAAGGCCCCGGGGGCGGATGCGGCCCCCCAAGGTCCTGAATCCGGCCCCCGGGAACAATTGCAACCCCCCCCACCTACCCCCTGCTTTGCAAGCAAGCCAGCCTCCTGATCAGCTTCTATTGCTGAGGCAGTTCAAAGCAGTGGGCTATGTTGCTTCTCCCACTCCCCCCAACTACCACTCAGATGATCAGCATGCTGGCTAGTGGGGCATTCAAAGTAGGAGGGCTACGGCAAGGTCCCCCACTGCCCCACCCACCCACTGTGATCCGGCCCCCAGTGGTGTCTGGGGCATGATGGACCGGCCCGCTGTTTGAAAACTTTAAGGACCCCTGCTTTAAGTGCTATGGGACGGTATATAAGCAGCATGGTTTTTTTCTTTCTTTTTTCTTTTCTTTTTAAATAATTGTGCAGGTAATTCTCTGACCAGTGTACTTACTACTCCTCGTCAGGTGAAAAGGCAGCAGCAGGAAATCTTTGAAAAACCTTCCCACAGTAAAAGTCTCATGGATCAAGCATAATGTTGCAGTCTTGTTAACTCAGTAGTCTTCTCCTACTTGGCAACCTCTGCATGTGGTGGACTGCAAGTTCCATAATTTCTAGCTAGCGACTGATGATGATATTGCTGGCTTGAGAAGGATGGGAATTTTATTTCAAAACATCTTGAGGGTGTGAAGTAGTCCTTTTAAAAGTTGTATTGAAGCAAAGGTGGTCAGTAGTGATCGATAAAGTTGAATATTATTGAAATATAATTTGTTTAAACGTGTTCCCCTTTCATCCTCCAGAATTGTTACAGCACCTTAGCAACAGGGTGCTAAAAACATGATTGTTTTCCCACATTCACTGTCGGTCATGTTGATTTCAGTGGATGTGAAGTGGCAAGTGTCTACTACTGCTGGAGAGCTCAGTGATTTTAGGTATCTAGTTCCACTAAACCCGTTCCACTAAAAGCTAAACAGGGCTTTGTTCATTTTCTTTGAACAGTGAGAGGTCCATTTCCTGTGAGGCCTTTTTCTCAGTATCCTCCTCCAAGGGCTGGATTTTTATCACCTCCACCTCCACCTCCTGATAATAGAAATGAATTGCCTGCTGAGGTAACACATCCGTCAACTGCAACGTCTACAGATCATCAAGAACCACAACAAGGAACTTGATTTTAATTCAGATAAACTTGGTTGTTCTCTAAAACCACCTTGCTGTTAAGTAACTCTTGTTACTTAAGCAACTATATTGTTGCTCAAATTGAAGCTTAATAGAGTAATTCTCAGAAGAGTATCCTGTAAATAATGGTTTAATTGTGAATAAACTGATTTGACGTTGTATAAAAGTTGCTTTTAAATTATTTTTAATTGAAATCTATTACGAGATGTAAAAATTAGTCCCTTGTAAGAAATCTCCAGTTGTTTTTTGCTCTGTCTGTTCTCATAGAAAAGAAATGCATGTGAAGAAAGTACTTAAACAGCAAATGTGAAAAATATTAAAAGATTTTAATAATATGTGGCATTTTGATTACTTAGCTAGCAACGGATATGACCTGTATCCCATCCTAACCTTCCACAACTTCCCATAGCCTGTATATTGACTGGGTATTTTAAACTGTGGCTGGAATCCTGCTACATCTTTATGCTACAGAGCAACTGAACTGGTATACATTTCAGCAGTGAGATGTACCCAAGTTAAGAAACCACTGTAGGCGTTTGCCATAGACCACAGACTCCAAACCCAACAGCAAATGCCCAGGCTGACTTAACTTGTGGCAGTTCTTCAGTGAATTTTATGCTGACTCAGTTAATGTCAGCAGCATTCAGGGATACCTTAGTTTGGTAGCATAATCCGTTCTGAAAATATACTTGCAAACCAAAACACTTTTACAGAATACAAAGCAAATTTCCTCATAAGAAATAATGGAAAGTCAGATGATTCATCCTGGGGTCCTACAGACCACAAACTGTATGCAGGAAATGCCAAAATTCACAAAGAAGTTGGCTAGAAGTCCATGTCCACACCATGGGTTATGTACCTGGCTGCGGAATCTGCTCTGCTTGGGACTAACCACTGGAATTTACTTTGTATTTTTAATGTGACAACAATAAAGTGCACTTTGTAGCCTTATACACACTTGACTAGCTGCCCCATGACTAGAAATGGTTTGAAAAAATAAGAACGTTGAAAACAAATAATAATTAAAAAAAAACCTAACCTACACGTTCCTGGCTGGCGCAAGGGAGATCTCTATTCTTCTCTCCTCCCTCTGCTTTGGAGGCTGCTTGAGATGAAATGTTCCAGGCAATCACCCACAATTCAGCAGAGGGAGGGCAAGCCACTGTTGGGTCCCTTGTGATCATGTGACCTGCTCCAGTGCTTGTATATCAAGATATTGCTTGTTGATCAAGGCAAAATGTAGAAGAAATGTTTGCTTGTCTTGCAAAATGCTCTTAAAGTACTCTTAAACCAAGGTATTACTGTAACGAATAGGATTCTAGCCAATGAATATTGTAAATAGAGATGGGCACGACTAGGGAAAATGACGTTTTCGAGTTGTCGTGTGTCGGAGGCAGCCCGTGTCGGCTCGTTTCCGTTTTTCGCAAAACTTCGCAAAAATTTGTCGTTTTGTTTTTCGTTTTTTTGTCTGTCGTTATACTGGTTTAGGGGGGGTAGCGGGCTCCTGGAGGCACCTCTGTGGGGTGGGTGCCTCCTCTGGCCCACTATGAAGGGAAGCGGGCTCCTGGAGGCACCTCTTTTTTGGGGGGGGTGCCTCCTATCCTCACCCACTAGGAAGGGGAAAGCAGGCTCCTGGAGACCCCCCCATGGGATGGGGGTCTCCTCTCCTCACCTGCTGCAAAAGGGCATGCATAGCCATATGGATATGCATACCAAGTTGCAGACACAGCAGACTGGCAGAGGCACCCCTCTTTTTGGGGTGCCTTCCCTGCATCAGTCAGGCCTCGGGGGCATGGTAGCACTCTGCAGGCATATTTTCGCCTGCTTTTTGGCCCGGGAATCGGGGGGTTTAAAACTTTTTTTCTGTGCCGCTTTTGCTTGAATGGCGGCCGGCGGCGACTTTGGCGGGACGACGAGGATGCCCACCCCCAGCGCAGCCCAGGGCCAGGAGGGACAGGAGGAGAGGGGGGGAGGCCGGGGACCCCCCCCCAGAAACCACCCCTCTGGTAGGTGCCCTGAGCCCTCACTCAGGCAGGCATATTTTCGCCTCATCGCCTGCTTTTTGGCCGGGAATCGGGTTTTTTTTTTTACTTTTTTTAACTTTTAAAAACTTTTTTTCTGTGCCGCTTGGCATCGCGAGATCGCCGCGATGCCAGGAACGACAACGACAAATCAGACCCAATTTTTCTTTAGTCGGTTCGAGTTCGAGTTCTGGCTGAGTAATTCCCGTTACCGTTTCCGTTCCGTAACGGAAACGAGGAACGGAAACGGAAACGGGAATTCCGCTAAGTCATGCCCATGTCTAATTGTAAAGCAAATATTTCTTGCCTTTTTTGTCAGTGTCATTTATTCTTTAAAAAATCTTACTGTACAGTGGTCCCCCGCCCTTCCGTGGTTCATATACTGTGGTCCCACTTTATTGCTGGACCACAGTATATGAAAAAAGGCCCCCTGGGGTAAGGGGCAAAGGCCCGTTTCAGCCCTCCCATACTTCCCCTGGACTGGCGCTGCCCCAAACAGGCCGGCTAGGGCCTTCTGGAGGCCCCAAAAGGCCTTCCCTGCGAATCGGAAGTGACTTCCGGTTGCCGAAAATCATTTCTGAGGCCTCCAACAAGGTAAGGTAAGTACAAGAGCCCCCCGTTAGGCCCCCCAGACCCAACCTGACCTGCATCCGCATATCGTGGATTTTCAATTATCGGGGGGGGGGGTCACTGTACCATCCCGTATATTAGTCCGTATACACATCTTCCTGTCTTTATCACTCGCACCTTGTATTTCCTTGCCTTCAGTAGTCACTGCCACTTGTGAACTGTTCTTTGAAATGTATCCTTGGTACTGCGCTATACATTTTAAAGGCACACAACAGGGTTATATGTCCCTGTAATGTTACATGGCAATAATGTAAAAGCAGGGCCACATCACTCCAAGCAGTTCCATCTGATCTCATAATGGTCTCTTCCTGGATCTGCCTCGGTGTTTGCAGAAAGTCCCTCACGGGTTCATGAAGATGATAATCCTCTTGCATTATTTACTCTTAGAGATTAGTATGTTTTGAGATCTGTAATAAGTAGCTGTTGGCCCTGCAGCCATCGTTAGACTGTACTCCCCCCCCCCCAAGATATTCCAGTTGTTGCTAGTGGGCAGGGATTATGCGAGTAGCAGTCCAACTCTCAGCAAAGTTTGCTTACACAGGTTCTGTTTAGCTAGGCAGGCTTATGCTCTTCTCATTTAAAGTTAATTATAGATTGTGTGGCCTCTGTCAGGTTTTGTACCTGTTCCTTCTGGTTAAAGAGACTCTTAAAATTAGCAGGCAAAACCAATAATAATAATAAATTGTCATGATCACCTTTAAATATACTGTAGCAGTTAAGACTTTAAGGCACCATAACATTTTTATCTACATGTATTTTTATTTTGGCTTTGCCTGAGGTGCTATGACAGATCAATATACAGCTACATCTTCTAAAACTTTAAATCAGCTGTACTGCTTCCACTGGGTGGATGGTATAAGGCAGTGATGGCAAACTTTTTAGAGACTGAGTGCCTGAACTGCAATTCAAAACCCACTAATTTTTCACAAAGTGCCAGTACAGCAATTTAACCTGGATACAGGTGGCTGTGAAGGGGTGATGTCGGGTACCCACAGAAAGGGCTCTGACTGCCACCTTTGGTACCCGTGCCATTGGTTTGCCAACACTGGTATAAGGTAACTTCATCAACACACAATGCAATCCTTAAAAGGATTTTTAAAAAGCTTCTGTATAATTTCACATGCAAGAGGTAAGTGCTATTCCTACCAAACATAGGAAGGACATAGGTTGGTAGGCCTTATGCAAAATCAAAATATTAATTAAAATATTTAACATTTGCCAGCACCTCAGGAGTAGGTAATTTGACTTGAAATACAATATTACTAACAAAAAATTGCCAGCCAATCTATACATAAAGTATACCTATGTAGCACCATGTTATAGCTCATTTAGCTGAGAAAAGAGGGTGATGTACTACGGTATAAAGCCTTTCCTAACTTGGTGTCCTTCGGGTATTCTCCTTCCATCCCACTGCCATCCAACTTGACAAGGTTAGGGAAATTGAGATTTCTACTTGAACGCCTGTGTGGGGGAACCACTGCTATACAATATCTGGTTTAAAAGATACAAAAATTAATCCAGTATCATATCTTCTGTACTTCTGACATACTGTATGCATCTATGTTTCTCCACTTGCAGTGCTATTACTAATCTGAAATTTGTGTAAAGTGGAAGAAACTGGACGTCATGTTTTCGTGCCTTGATGCTAGAAAGCCATCTCATACATCACTCCCTCATTGATGACTGTAGAGAGAGAATAGTAGCACATCTAATTATTTCTCAGCTGTAAAATTTAATACGTGACCTTGAACAGGCCATGATTTTATCTTGCTGAATCCGGGAATGCTGGTCTTAATTCACTCCCGGTTTTTGCTACTTTGTTAATGAAATGAATGCTGATGGTGAGGTTTGGGGCTGCATGCAAACTTCTGAAATGAACTGAAAGACAAGGAACAGACAAAAAGTATTACACGATACGGCAGAGAATAGTTTAAAAAGTAGTAATAACTAGCATCTAGGAAGAGTCTGTATATCATTTCAGTTTTCCTATGCTCCTAGTGAGGTTTTACAAATGGAATGGAATTACTAGCGGTATTATGTTGTAGTGTTTACTTGGGGTGGCAGTACACCAACAACCAAGGTAGAACCAATGTGCCCATGTTTTCAATAGAAAGACTATATCTGTTATCTGCATTTGTTTGTGGGGTGGTTGTTTTTCATATGTACTTAACCATAATTTCTTCCTTTAATCTGAGTCTCTTTTCTCTGTGAGGATATTAATACATCTATAGAGATCCTTTTGCATCCTGGAGGCAGTCAAGAAAGGACTTTCTTCTCATCTTGTACTGGAGCCATCTAAGACCATAAGGATGTGGCATGTGAGGGAAGTGATAAAGGAAAGAGTTTCCCCTAATCCAAATTATCCCTGGTTTCATTCTTAAACTACTGTAAAATTCAATCTTGTCTCTTAAAGTAGCAAGGCTATAGGCAGCAAAGATCGAATGGAAACTAGATTAATAGCTTGGCTAGACACTCATATTCCACAGAGCTATCTTTAAAAACATTTTAGAAGCTTTTTAAAACCTGCCCAAAACACTAGAAAAACAGGCCCAGTCAATAACAGATGGACCAACACACTGGCACAGTTCTGTCTTCTTTAGTAACTGTTTGTTATTAAATGTTAATTTTAACCCTGAGTTGTTACTGGCCTTGAGAACCCCTTTCAGATGTCTTGCTGGCAGGGTAGATATGGCCATGTCAATGCTAGCCTCACCCCTTTGGAACAGGCTCTGCCCAAGAGGATCAGCTTTTAAGCAACTGACAAAATTTCTTGTTAAAGGCTCTATTCTGCTGTAGTTGGGTGTGCTGCCGTTTGGTCTGCTGCTATTTTTACTTTGTTGTTTGCTTTATTATGGGGTGAATCTTGTTTCTTTTTACCACACACACAAGACCTGTTGTTTGCATTGTTGCCCGCACTCAACTTTTTTTTAAACAGGGAGATTTCTGGCTCATGTTGAGTGCATCATTAATTAATTTATTTATTTCTATCATGCCTTTCTCCCTGAAAGGACCCAAGACAGGAGTTGGCTTGTGGTTTAAAACTGTTACCAGTATCTAAACTGATTACAGGATTTTTTAAAAAAAGTCTCAAGTCGGTTTGTAGGGGCTGTGTCCAGAAATGCAAATAGAAGTTTCATTCCCTCCAGCTCTACAGTTCTAAGATAATGTTAACGATGATGATACCACCCACCGCAATGGAATTCTAACATGTTAGACAGAATCCACCAAAGGTTAGTCACACGCAGTACTTCGGTCATAATTCTTTTAGGCTGGAATATGTGTTGTTAGCGATAAACAAACAACGTGTGGGGATGGCCCATCAATTCAGATCATCTTGAAAGGATACAGAACTTGGGAGTAAACATAGTTTTATAAGCGGGCAATCCAAATCTTTGCCACTGATTTAATACTGTACCCAAAGTTAGACAGTTTCCTCTAGTTCATCTTCCTGTATAGCCAATGAGAAAATAAATCCATGCAACCATGAGCTATGTTACTCAGAGGAGTTTTGAATTAGTCAAAATGGTAAAATAGCAATAAAGGAAGGGGTGCAACTCTCCATGTGCTTGAATGCATGCAACACACTCAATGCTTTGTCTGCAATGCATGTGCCAGCACTAGCAGAATCATAAAAGAGGTAATTAGCATTGAAATTTTGTATATTGAAATACAGCATTATAGAACATTCAAGAACAACCATTCAATATGATTCTGCAACTCACAGGTTAAGTGTTTTTCCCTCCTTCCATTCTGCAATCATCTGACAGAAGTTCTCCCATCACAATAGCACCTTAACTGTTATTAATAGTTCTCCTTAGCATTGTACGCAAAGCAGGCAATTTGTTCTACTTTATAATTTACAGATTTACAGACTGTTCTGGGTGGTATACAGACTTTGTGACCATGTACAGACAGAGAAAATTTGGTTCTGTGAGACTGAAGCACGGGCAGTGCTGATTTACCAAGGACCTGTGATGTCATGAATTCAATTTCATCTCCCACCATCCTGCCATGTCCAGTGCATTTCAGTGAGAAACATCATGCATGTGTGGCACAGCCAGCTTGCCATCTGTTTTTATCTCTTTTGCTGTCCACTTTGTCCCAGATCCCCCACAAAAATCCCCAAATGCTGTCAGGCCGGTTAGACTCATGTTATCAGTTTTAGTTCAATTGAGCTCACTGGGGCAAATAAGCATGTGATGTAATTTTAACATTGGCACCATATAAACGTTTTAATTTTGTTGGACTGGTGTTGTGAAAGAGGACGTGCTGCTTAATATGCAAGAATAAGCTGTTATTTCTCACTTTTCACTCTGCTAGGTGATTCCCAAAAGTGCAGTACAAAATTTGTCAGGAGGCAGAACATAAAGTCAAAAAGCTTAAAATACATTAACAGTGTGTCATAGATATGGGGAGTCTAGTTCTTCTTCGAGACATGATTTTGATATGAGCAAGTACTAGGAGAGGAACTTAAGCTTTCTTTGTTTTCCATGGCTTCAGAGACTAGGAGTCGGAGCAATAGTTTCAAAGTACAGGAAAAGAGATTTCATTTGAACATTAGGGAGAACTTCCTGATGGTTAGAGCTGGTCATCAGTGGACTATGCTGCCACAAAGGGTGGTGGAGTCTCCTTCTGTGGAGGTTTTTAAGCAGAGGCTGGATGGACATCTGTCGGAAATATTGTGATGGGGTTCCTGCATGGCAGGGGGTTGGACTAGATGGCCCTTGAGGTCTCTTCCAACGCTATGATTCTATGATTCTGCCATTTACAGTATATGATGTCAATTTATATTAGTGGGTCTAATTTATTTCTGTTTGCTGTGGTAATGCTCATGAAATATTAGGCATATATATATATATATATATATATACTGGCATTCAAGTTTGTGGACTTGAAAAACTGAAAATAGTTTCCAACAGAAAGTGTGACTTGTCTGATGCCAAATCTATCATGCCAACATAATAAAATATTTTGCAATGCTCAATTTTAATGCTTTATTCATTGATTAAAAGAATATACATTTAACATAAACCATACAACATCAGTCATCAAGTCAAACACTCAGCTGGTTTCCTTACATTTTCTGTCAGGAGTTTACTTTAGTCTGATCACATTTATAAGATAAAATCTCACCACATCTGGCATATACACACACACTGTGCCAGTGGATTCACTCTACTGATGTACATATAAAATCCGCATGGTATGTGCTCACTGGAGACAAAACAGCGCACACCTGTCAAAAGGTCATTTTAATATAAGATGGTAAAACCATTTGTAAAACACATATAAACTTTTCCATAAATAGAATCATATCTGGACATCTGTTGCATAAATTGTGTTTTCCAAAGCTTACAATATGGCAGCCAGGTCTCAGCACTGCTGGGCACCCACGTTGGCCACTTACTTTATTATTGCAGACTGTCCTTTAACATTAAATGCACAACATTCGTACCACTTAAAACTTGGTCAGGTGGAAGTCTCACAGAGACCACGTCTATACCGCGGTTGCCCTGAAACAGTTTATATCGGCTTTTAAAGCCTCTCAGATATAACAAGATTTTAAAACATACTTCATGGAATGTTCTTCATGCATCTCATAGCAGCTCATACCTGTGATAGAACAAGGTTTGTATCTGTTTTGCTTTCTTTCCTTTACATTCACTATTCACAGTGAAACAGGTGCATGTTTAAGAGTTCTGAGGTTGCTGACTGAGCCACAGCACAGCTGTGTACCACAGGTCGAAATTCGACCTTATATATTACAATCTAGCAGTATCTGGCTGACCAAAAATTGGCCGGCCCCTGCCAGCATGTGGGCACTTCTTTATTTTAATCTATTCTTTGGCAGCTGACACAGGCGCTGACAGAGAAAATCCAGTGACTTAGTTGCTAGGGATTTCACGACTAATGTTTGTTTGCAAGCAAAGAAGACTTATAAATTTATATCTAAATTGTTACGGTTTTACCCCATCGGAGTGTATAGACTTAACATTTTTTTTTTTAAATCTGGGCCGAAAGCTAACTTGTACGGAGAAGCTGACAGACCACGAGAAAAAGAATCTATAATACATCTACAATGAAGCAACAACTTGTAGCTTTCAGAGTTAGGTAAACCTCTGAAGGAGCTACGCAGTGCAAGAGACTACTGATTCATCTTCAAAGAGGAGATTGCAAAGTGGCAGTATTTCATGCTCCAGATATTGTACATGAAATCAAAGCAAAGATATAGAGTAAATGGTATTGATAGTCCTGATTTCTTAGGGAAGCTTAAGCAGCATGCCACCAGGTTACATGACAATGACTACATTCAAAACCACTGGACTATGGATAGGAAAAAGATTTTTGGCTTCTGAGCACAAAAACTCCGACAACAGTAAAATCAGTGAAGTTGCAGAGTTACTCAAAACAAAAGAAAGAAAGTTAGCCGGCAACCTCAGACAACCTTCGGCCACATCTGAGTTTTTTTTTTTTAAAGACAAGTCCATTAACCGTGAAAGCCCTAAACGTTGCCACTTTCAGCTTCTAAACCAATACCCGACTACGTTCTTTGATCAAGAAGTAGAATATACATATATAATTCTATATAGCTAATACTGATTAAACACAGCACGAGAGAGGTTAATTCACACTACTGAAAAACATAATAGGACCCTACTTGCATATGTAACCACAGGAACTGTAAATAAAGAGAGCTAAATTCCTTCACTGAAGCTTTGCATTTCTCTGTAAAAATGACGAGTTGGCTCAGTAAAGACACTGAGTAATTCTATGTCCATGACTGCATGCCAAGGTCGACCCAATCCAAGGGATACCTGCTCAATGAGATTGTGTACTGGATCCACATCCTGATCAGCCAGTTCACCTTGGTCAAAATCAATGCTTTCTTCTGTGACTTCAAGCACTTTCAAATCAGAGCCACGAAGGCGTGCAATTGCAATCAGGTTGTGAGCCCAAACAGTATAACCTGAAACAGAGAAAACAGCCGTTATAATTTCACCTGACTTCAGATTTCTTCTACGTTTGTTCCCTACCCAAAATTGGTTTAACATACGATAGCCTAACAGCTAAAGCTTAATTATCCCTTCTTTCTAACAATTTTCCTGAAGGATTTCTTGTGAGAAAAACAATCTTGCTATTGGTCAGCTTACCTACTCAGTTCATTAAAAACTGTAAATATGGTATACATTTATTTATTTATTTATTTATTTATTTATTGCTATTTGTTTCTGTGGGGTTGCCTTTTCCCCCTCCCAAACATTTTAGGGTAATTAAAAGGTAGTCTTATACAGAAAGTGGACAGAATGGAAAGTAAACAGCATTCGAGTGTTACATTAATCCATCTTGACTGATTTTTCTTTGTTGCAACTGTCAATTATGCATTCCAATTGTAATAACAGTTTTCTCACTGTTGTCAAATATTCATATGCTCAGCATGTAACATACCTGAGACCCAGGTATTTTTCCTTCAGGGGTAAAATGCCTGGGTTGAGATAATATATATACAGTGGTCCCCCACCCTTTCGCGATTCACGGACGGCGGCCCCGCTATATCGTGGGACCCCCAAAGGGCTTAAGGGAAAGGGGAGCCATCGTGCACAGCTCTCCTGCCCTCCCCTCGGGGGTGCGGGCAGCAGCGGGTGATGTCTAAAGGGCTCTGGGCTGCAGAGACAAGCTCTTGTCTCCGCAGCCAGAGCCCTTTCCAAAGATCGCTCACCGCCCTCCCGCTCTCCCCTGGGGGTTGCGGGCGCGCGGTGAGCAATCTTTAAATGGCTCTCGGCCGCGGAGACAAGCCCTTGCCTCAGCAGCCAGAGCCCTTTCCAAAGATCGCTCCCCGTGCACCCACCCTGGGGTAGTGGGTGCGCGGGGAGTGGTGTCAGCTCTGCGCAGCACCCGGCGGCGGGGGCAGTGGGGGATCAGAACTCCCAACGCCGCCGCCGCGCGCTGCTGGGGGTGGCCCCTCACCCCCCCAGCCCCACCCGACCCGCATCCACATCACAGATTTTCAGCCATCGCGGGTCGTGTGGGTCCCTAACCCCCGCGATCGGCCGGGGGGGTTACTGTACCCACACATCTATTCATGGGCATATTTCTAAAGTATCAATGATGTGCTCCAATGGAACTACCTACCGTGTATTGCCAGAAGAGAGAGCCTTGTGCACCGCCAGGCCAGTAAAACCAGGGGATCTTCGGTCCGGTTGTCACTGAGATCTGGGAAGCCAGACATATCTATCACATCGTTCATCAATATGAAGTGAGTGAGAAACTTATCATACTGCCTGGATATGAGATCAACAACGGCCCCTGAAACACAAGTGATGTAGCTGTCAAAGTGAATCCTCTCCAGCGGGATACTGGGCTTAAGAATCCTTAACATATCATCACTCTTGATATCAAAAGCCATGATGTAGACCCGAAGATTAGTGCTGTTGCGCGTCAGTGCCTTCCAATCCTCATCTTCCGGCATGTTTTCCAAGGACTTGTGCATTACAGAGATATTGTGAACCAGAAGCGACAGTCGATGCAAAGGCACGTGGTTACTGTCAGCTAAGACTCTTGCCATTTCCGCCGTGAAATCGCAGAAATCCAAGGCGAGCGAGCGAAGACTGACAAAGCGCTCCAATTCGACTGCAGTGATAAGAGTGGTATTACCAGGGATGTGGTTGTCGAGTAAACTCAGGTGCTCCATGGTGTTGGCGATAGGGTTTGAAAGAGATGACAATGATGTGGGTGTTACTATTTGCAGCATGAACCCACATGACAGCCATTTCAGTTGCCTGCTATTACCAAGTATTTCTTCAAACAGCTGTTGTATTCTGCAAAAAAGAAGCACAAGAAATAAAACTTAATTTCAGAGTAAAAATGTTTTAATTGAGATCCTAGTTCAATAGTTAAGGAAGCAAGGTGTGCTACTATTCCAAAGTGTATTACCAAGAGAAATATTAAGAGCATAGCTGTGAAATAAAAACTGGGTGACACTAGTCACATGTTGAGAAGGGGAAATGCAGATTTAATTTTAAAGCTCTTCTAGGAGAATTCCATTTGGATCTGAAGCTCTGTTTCCAAAAGGGAAAAAGGCCTTTCCTTTTTCAAAGCAGAAACTTGTTATTAAGGCTATGGCCACAACCCTGAACAGTCTCGAAGCACCTGCTATTCCATACTACTGCACTCTGTTGCAGCCTTCTTGAACCTTAACTTCCTCTCCATATAAATACAAGCCATAAGATCCATTCTTTGATTCCCTAAAGAACTCTGTTTATGTACCGGTAGGACTAAGCTTATTAAACATAACAAGACATTGATCTTCAAAATATGGATAGTTTAGACTGGACTACTGAATATTATGGAACAGTAAATAAGACTGCAGTAGCACAAGTCAATTATTTGTAAACACTTGTGTTTATCAATGACAATATTTTGTTAAAGGCCTTCCATACCACTGGTGTTGAGCTATATAAGGAATCAAGTGGCTGGTATAATTAGACTGTAGTGTTTACCTGGGACAGAAGTTAGGATACAAGAAGCCTGTGTCATTTAGCACATATGCTGAGGGAGGAGGTAGTTTATTTCTAATTTGAGTGTCGTCACTTTTAGGGAATAGCTCCAATCACAACTTTTTGATTTCAATTCTCCTCAAACCCCCCCCCCCCTTTGGAAATATTCTTGCATTTTAAACCAGAACCACAGAGACACCAGTGTTATGAAAAGGTCTGTCTTCAGTGAACCATGTAAGTAAGAGAATACCGCATGGTTTTATCTATTCTGTGCATCAGTAGCATTTGTATCTGTTCTGTGCATCAGGACTGTGAGGATCATATTTAAAATAATAATAATAATCAAAAGTGGGTCTTCCAAATGAGAGAAATGGTTATCATGCAAAAAGCACTACAGATAGAGCTTTGATTCCACCAATCAGCACTTCCTTGATTCATTCACCAATCACAGTACAGGCTGAGTTAGGTAGACGCCATTATGCACACACCATTTGAATCCCCGCTGACTTCTACTTAAGAGTGGCACAGGTTAGCCCAATAAATCAATGTTTATTGTTTGGAAGAAATGATATAGAGTTATTAAAAGTTGCATCCAGCCACTTTTCAAAGCCTGTCACACAGAGGTGCACATATGCCACTTATGAACTCGGTACTCAATTTAAATGAAGTAAAGGTAAAGGTTCCCCCAGCGGTCGGCATGGCTGAATGCATTTCTGCACACGGAACACTGTTTACCTTCCCACTTTTTATGATGGTACCTATTTATCTACTTGCATTTGCATGTTTTTGAACTGCTAGGCTGGCAGGAGCTGGGATTAACCCTGAAGCTCTCGCTGCTGCATGGCACCTGGGATTCGATTCACTGAGCTGCCAACTTTGCAGCCGACAGTTTTCAGTACTCTAGCCCACTGAGCCACCACGCCCCCTGGTACTCAACTTGTTGAGGGGTAATTTTTGCAGCCTGGATCGCCTTGGGTTTATATTACTGCTGAAGCAAAGGGGTTGAACTGGACTTTGAGATCTTCTTGCTTTGATTCTATAATTTCTTCTATGAGGGGAATTTTACTGACCCCGAAAGTTTCATTGCTAATGGCTTCTATGGAGTGGGGTTTTAGGATAAGAGCTTTGTTGTTTACAAAGGAAATTGTAACAAAAGCACAAGTGATACAAAGGCTTTGAAAACAGAAACACACCAATGTTTATTTATTTTAGAGTTTTTTTTATTTTAGAGTATTTTTACCCCACCTTTCTCTTTTTGAACTGGATGAGGGAGATGAAACTGAAACTAAACCCAGACAAGACAGAGGTGCTTCTGATCAGTCAAAAAGGAGATCAAGGGATAGGGATGCAACCTGTCCTAGATGGGATCACTCCCTAATTGAAAAAAAAGATGTATAGCTGGAGTGTGTGTGTGTGCTCCTGGACTCATCCTTGAGAACTTAGACGCCCAGGTCACAGCTGTGGCCAGAACTTCATTTGCAAAATTAAAACTAGTATGCCACTGTGACACTTGTCCTAGTGACCTCCCGATTGGACTACTGTAATGCGCTCTATGTGGGGCTTACCGACTGCAGTAGAAAGTCTCAGGAAACTTCAACGGGTCTAGAATGCAGCGGCCAGATTGGTGACTGGGGTGGGTTACAGAGATCAAATTACACCCCTACTAAAGCAGCTCCACTGGCTATCGGGCACACAATTCAAGGTGCTGACCTCCAAAGCACAAAATGGCCTGGGTCCTAGCTACCTCAAAGATCAAATCTCACACTATGAAACCGACTCAGGTGCTAAGGTCATCAGGAGAGGCCTTTCTCTCCATCCTGCCACCTTCACAGGTGCGTCTCAGAAGAACACACGAAAGGGCTTTCTCTGCTGCTGCTCCCAGACTTTGGAACTCCCTCTCGCTGGAGGTCAGGCCTGCCCCGTCTCTGCTGTCTTTCCAGAAGCAGGCAAAGACCGTCCTCTTCAGGCAAGCTTTCCTTGAATGAAGGACTGCCTGCTATGTTACTTTATATGGATTACCATACAGGATTGCATTGACTGATTTCATAAGAACACTAGTGTTCTCCATGTTGCTTTTCACCCCTCCTAATAGATTTTTCTTTTCTTCTTGCATACTCTTTGTAGCTCTAATGCTACCTTTTAAAAATGTCTCTTCAAATTCCCTGTTCTTAACTTGAATATGTCTTAAATGTTCCGGACTGTATATTGTCTCTTATTATTGTAAACCACCTTGGGTCCTTTTCCAAGGAGAAAGGTGGGGTAAAAATATTCGAAATAAATAAATAAATAAATAAATAAAAATACAGTGGTACCTTGTATAAAGGAATTAATTCGTTCCAAATGAAATTCTGTTAAGCAAATTTTCCTGTATACAAATTCCCATAGGAATGCATTGAAAATGGAGGAATCCCATTTTTATGTTGTACGGATTTTCCCCATAGGCGATTATGTTAAGCAAATTTCCCCTATCTCCAGAATTTTTTATGTTGTACAGATTTCATGTTATACAAGCTGTTTGTTATACAAGGGTCCACTGTACTCACATTCAAATAAACCTGTTCAATTCAGGCCACTTGATGTTCATATATAGCAAAAGCAAGATATTTGCGCAAACCCAGCATATTTACAAGCTGATTTATGTGAAACAGTATATTCATCTGATGCATTCCTGTTACAACGCTGCAAAAATATCTATGGGAGAACTTACTGCTTAATCTTTTTGCCATCTGGATCCACTTTGCTGAGGTATGTATTTGATATACTTCCATGTTGCTGTAGAATGCTTATATCACCAAAGAGACTTAATTTCTGGAGATTCCTACACATAAGAAAAAGGTATGTGTGAGTTTTGTTTTCTGCCACAGAAATGATACAACCATTCAGTAGAGAAATCTAGATTTACTGAGGAAGGAAGAATTTGGTCCCTCCAAACCAATGCGCCAAACTACCAAGCTAGCTCGCTTGGGACAAATAATGCAGCCTGCACAAAAGCAGATAAAGGCCAAACATTTAAAATCAGACAACTATACAGAGAATATCTTTCTGACATATCTGTTCCATCAGGTCAGAAATATTTCTTGTGAATTCTAAATACAGTGGTACCTTGTATAAAGGAATTAATTCGTTCCAAATGAAATTATGTTAAGCAAATTTTCCTTTATACAAATTCCCATAGGAATGCATTGAAAACGGAGTGATCCCATTTTTATGTTGTACGGATTCTCCCTATAGGCGATTATGTTAAGCAAATTTCCCCTATCTCCGGAATTTTTATGTTGTACAAATTTTATGTTATACAAGTTGTTTGTTATACAAGGGTCCACTGTATTCTTAATAATGCAGTAAGGAGAGAAATTGACAAAGAGAGGTTTGCTGAACACAAAACACATCCCAAATCAAAGCTAGAAGGCCTAGGGTGAATTCCCATGTTTGCAGCAAAGCTGGTACCAGGCAGAGGACTTGGACTAAAGCTTCCTTCCCTGGAGTCTGTTTGTTCCATTGGCTTCTCCCTCTTCCAGTCCAAAGGCTGTAATGGGGAAAGGGGTGGGGTGTGGGGGAATCTAAGTAGTTTTCATTCTCATCCATTTTTATCTCCTTCGACATCTTTCACACTGGCCTATCCTTATGCTTCACCTGAATGATCATTATCACTGTGGAATACGGTATACTATATAGTTCTGATTGTCACACTACAATAAGGATGCTTGGAAACAGGAAACAAAATGTTCTAGGATTACCAATGGGGTGTAACAGAGAGAGAGTGAGAGAGAGAAGCAGATTAGGACTCTGGAGAACAAGGTACCCATTTGGCTACTTAAATACCACACTTACCTCAGAAGCCCTATTACGCTCGCAATAAATCAGTTCCAACTTGACTGCACTAAACACATAGAGACAGACACACACAAGAGATTCTGGACTAGCCGCCACCCCCATGCATTATGAAATGCTACCACGTATCTCTCTTCCTTTTCACTTGGGAAAAGATAAATACAAGATAATAGGACAGACACATATAAATTCTACTTGGAGTGAAAGAAAGAGATTCCCTCTTCCTCTGCCCAATACCAGAACTCACTGTCACCCAGTAAAGTTGCATGGTGGGAGAGTCACATTAGAAAAAGGTAAGTACTTCTTCATTCACTTTTAAGTCAGTACAAACAAACATGGCTAAGCACAGCCGAGTAAGAATCGTTATTGCTCATTTAACTGATAGCCACTCCAAAACTGCCATACCCAATCAACATTGATCCGAAGGCCACACATGTGGCCCAGCTCATCTGATACCTTCTATGTAGCAATGTTTGGACTGAAACACTTATTGTGAGTAAATTGCTTTCCGAAGATTTTCTAAGAGGTCATCTTTCATATCTGATCTAAGTGTTCCAATTAGAAAAACCAGGCCACAAAATAAGAATATTTAATCAGAAGCAGGAGCTGGCACTCGGGAACACCAAGCCCTAACTATTTTTAGCCCTGCAGCATGCCATTTCTTCCTGCAGGTACTGTGGATGCTAAAAGAACAGCACTGCCATTTGAAAGTTGTGTGTGGTTGTGTAATCTATAGACGCTGTACTGTTTAGAGCCAGGATGAGACTAAAAAAAACCCCCAGAGCTGCCAATGCTTTGTCATTCTCGCTTCTAACATCCAGCATAGACAATATAGGATGTGAAGCCTTTGTGCTGGGGCTTTGTGTGCTGTGTCAGCCTCTAGCACTGATGTGAGGCAAAGGTGGGGATACGCGTGCCATTGTATTACAAACTGTTCTGTATGTTACAATAAAAAGAAATTTCCAAGGCTTGGTGCTGGTGAGTGGGAAGACAGTAAACTGCCTTATATAGTCTGGTTACTGGTCCATATGGGTTCATAATGACCTAGATGTAGTTTCAATGCTACTGAATGCAGAGTTAGATTTTAGCACCCCCTCCTTTATCTAACACACCTACTTTAGAACTGAAGAAGTAACTTTTGCTATTATCAGTTTGGCTGAAGAGAAAGGAAATACTGTTTTCTCTTCATTTCCTTTTAACTGACTTATAGTCAATATGTGCCTTTTGATCCAGTCCTAAGAGCTGGCTCAGATCAAGATATTACCAGCTAGGATAGCGGCTGGTAGAGCTAATAGAGTAGTACCTTGGTTTACGGGCATGATCTGTTTTGGAAGCATGCTTGTAAACCAAAATACAGTGGTACCTCTTTTAACGAAATTAATCAGTTCCGCAGGCTGTTTCGCTGTGTGAAATGTTCATTAACCAAAATGTGGTTTCTCACTGAAATGAACAGGAAACCAATTATTCTGTTCCAGAGGGTGGATAGACAGTCACTTCCTTTCCCTCACTGCGGTGCCCAGCAGGGGAAAGGAAGTGTTGGATCAGGTGCCCCAAAGACAAACCCAGCAATGTGGGGAAAGTTTGGGGCATCTGATCCCGGGGCGGGGGGGACGAGGCTACCACTGCAGGGAGCACAGTTGGGTAGTGGTAGCTGTTCCTGCCACTCAGTTTCGCTTCAGACAGCTAGCTCCTTCGCCACTGTGACCCCCGACTTTGCTCCCTGTGGTTGTAGCAAGGGGCGGCAGGCACTTTTCAGGTGCCTTCTTTTCGGGAGTGGGTAAGGACCTGCCTGCTGCCCCTCGCTACAAGCCCAGGCAGGAAGAAAGATGCGAGTGCCTTCGGCTTTCAGGCGTGTCTTTCATATCCCCCTGCGCTTGTCCTTATCCCCTCCTGAAAATGAAGGCACCCACATCTTTTGGGGAGTGGATAAGGATCTGCACGTCGCCAAGCCTGTGGGGGATGAAAGCAGGCGGCGGACCCGATCTGATGCTCTGCCCAGCCACAGAGGCGTGACACATCAGTTTCTAGGGGTCACTGGCAAGCGGACGGCTCCCAAGAGTGGCTCTCAGCCGCATCCCACATGTGCGCCCTCCCTGCCATGGCAAGGCAGGAAGTGGCCCTCCAGTGGGCATCCTCCGGTGGAGCCACCGGGTGATGCGGGCCCGGGGAGGAGCCAGACAGACCAGTGGGCGGCAGTTCCAGACAATGAAAGCGCGTGGTGGTGAGTGGGATCGACGGCGCTCGGGAAGGCTTAAATTCAGTGGCAGATAGAGTGGGAGGTTCAAACCTTCCCTGGTGGCGGACTGAGCGCTGCAGCACCCGATCCATCATTCTGCCCAGTGAGAATGAAGTTGCTCACTCAACAGCCCGTGGCTTCATTCCCTCCAGCCAGTTTCCAATGGGGTGCACCTTAAAGCTCTAAACCGGGGCACCTCATTGGAATTTTTCTTTAACTGAAACATCCCTGTTCCCGGAAATTTCATTTCACTATCTGATTTTTTGCTCATCAAGGTATTAATTTCCCCATAGGATATAATGGAAACTTACCTGATTCGTTCTGGGGGACACAGTTTCCTTTCCATTATGTCCTATGGATAAATTTGCTTTGGTCGGGAGCTGCAGCACCCTGCAGATAGGTGCTGTCGGGCCTGGGGTGACCTCTGGAGGTCACTTCTGGTCTGTCAAAAGTCACTTCCAGTCAGCACTGGGCCCGGCCTGGGCCCACCAGATGCCCCGGAGGCCCATTCCAGGCATCACCAGGCCCACGCTAAGCCATGGAGGCCACCTCCAGTCACAAGGAGGAAGAGATGAGCCAGGCCATGATTGCAAAATGTTCTGCAAGACATTGTCTGCAAGGGAAACACTCACAAACCAAGACACTCATAAATTGAGGTACCATTGGAATTGGAACTGCAAAATGCATGGAGATAAAATTAATTCATTCCATCTGTAATTTGTGGAGGATCCCTGTCTGGAGTGATTTATTTATTTATTGAGTGAAAAAAGTCAGGAAAATAAGCAAATCAAACACCGAGTAATACCTTTACTGGAGCACCAGAATATAAAGAAGAAAATAATAAGCTTTCAGTGTTTTCAGAACTCATTTGTAATGCCCAAGTTGATTTGCAATACTAAGCCTAACATAATCAGCAGGACTTGAACACTCATTTCTTTTTTACTTTATTTATTTAGCCATTTCGGTAACCTAGTAAGGATATTACATAACTATGCTTCTTTGTTTTGTTTCTTTTTTCTAAGTAACATCAACAGTAACAACCCTAGAAATTGAAATGTTGCAATAGACAAAAATTTCAGGAATTTTAAACATTCCGAATTAACCACCACCCGCTCCTTACCACTTTGAAATCTTAAGCATTAATATCAAATAGGCTACAAAATAAGCACAAATTTGCTGAATCCCTGTTATAATTCTAAGGGGAATGTGTGGAAAATAAAGATAGGGAACATACTGTTCTTCACTTATTTGCAAGTTATATTAAAGTAAAAACCTCCAGGCACAGAAGATGCGTAAGAGGAGATAATCTATTTGGAGAACTTCTATCCCAAGATGCTTTACCATGAATGGCGAACAATAAAGAATCTATCAAAAAACTAAACATATGCTGGTGTGTGTCAAACTGGCTCAAAGATGGCTTGAAGGACTTGATTTCTGACTTAATTTATCTGAAACTATACATTCTACACTGAATATATTAATTCCTCCTCTTTCTTTGCACATCCTCCTCCAACAAGGTCACAATCCCGAGCCCATGGGATGTCGTGAGGAGGCAGCTTTGTCTGTCTGTCTTCCACTCTCGGCCTCATCCTTTCGCTCCAGCAGTGCAAATGGGGTCTCTCCTCCAGTTACCCACCTCTGTTCCGTCTTCTGGGGCGGATGGTGCGAGGGCAAGAGCCCTCCGGCTGTTATCTCACTCTTCCTCCATATCCTCCCCTCATGTATTATTCCTCATCTTTATTTCCATGCAAAATTAAACCAAATTTCCTGTGTCGATCATTAAAACCCAGGGGTTTCTTGAAAGAAAGCTGGGAGGGATATGTTGATAGAAATGGAAGAGAAATTCCCTCCAGAAAGGTATGTGGGTCCGATCTATCTTGTCATCCCTGCCTGGTTTCTCTAATCCTGAGGGAAAACGGCCATAGGTGGTTTGTGGAAACAGAATAAAATGTATTTCACAATATGTATCGTGAAATACATATTTCGCAATATATAATTACATATTAATTTTGTGATTAATCACTATGCTTTATGTTCAAGTTGTAACAATGAAAATACATTGACATTACGATTCATAACAGTAGAAAATTTACAGTTATGAAGTAGCAACAAAATTATTTTATGGTTGGGGGTCACCGGTTCTCATGAAGAACTGTATTAAAGGGTCGCAGCATAAGGAAGGTTGAGAACCACTGGTTTAAGAGCGTTTTGCAAGACAAGCAAACATTTATTCTAAATTTTGCGTTGATCAGCAAGCAATGTATTGATATACAAGCACTGGAGCAGGCTATATGATCCCAAGTAAATTTTGGCAACTCCTCAGCTCATCAGAAAGGAAATAGTCATATGACTGAAACAAACACAAAAGCATAACACATAACATCTGCATTAAGACTCTGCACAAAGGCGGAACTGAAAGATATCTAAAATCTCGGCTGGCATGCAACGTGAGGCCAACTTTCTTTTGATGCCTAAAATATTTGTCAAATTGAACCATGCCTTCTTGTAATACTGACTAAAAATGTTTATAACTACATAATGCTTTCTAATATTTCTGACAGAAAGCTGTCAAATTTCCCTGACATTTCAAAGGATAGAAAAACTCTGCAGCTCCCCAAGAATTTAATTTGATTTCTACCTGTTAAGAATAGCAAAGAATAGCATGATTAAATGTGTTCAACCATGTTTTTGCAGCGTATATAAAAATAAATTTTACAAACTCTGGCTTTGGTACTATCTCTGATCATGTATTTCCCTGCTTCCTGTGGTCTACAGTTGCCTTCTTCCATCCAGCCTACTTCTGTATTTCTAGGACAAAGAGTTGGGATAAATATCGATGGGCACAGAATCCTTCTGAGTGCCAAACCATTTCAATCTGTACTCTTGAACGTCTACACAGAAGTCAAAAGAATCTTACAACCAGTATTACTTTTAAAAATGCCCTTTTAGTTTAAAGCAGGGGTACTGAACAGGTCACCCTCAATGTTGCTGGACTGCAACTCCGATCACCCCAAGGCGGCACAGCCAACCATGAGGGTAGATGACACTTGCAGTTGAACAAAATGTGAAGGGTCACATACTGTATTCCTTATCCCTCACCCATATATCTTCAAAACTCACAGGCATATACCAATCCTTCCCAATGACTGTGCATATTCTATTCCCAGGTCTCTATTTTCAGCCTATACATAAAAAACCCCACAAAGAAGCAAAAGCATCAATTTCTCAAATACAATGTCACCAGAGGTACAGTGGTCAAGGAGTTACTCTGCCAAAAACTGTATATACAGTATACTACTGAGAACAATTACGGTACATCCTTCTTCCCATTCTGTGCCATGATGAACTGCACAAGCTAAATGTTGATATTAACACAGATAACAGTATGTCTTCAGATAGTTCTATCTACTTTAGGAATACACTCATTAGAGTCATGGTGTTATGACATTATGTGAATGGGACTACAGTCAACTATGTTTTCACGATACAATCTGGGGGGGGGTTTCTCATTAGCTATTAAACATTATTACTATAAAACTATAGCTATGCATCAGAATCATTAATAATGTAAACCATTGCAATGTAGCATTATATCTCAAGTCTCCATCTTTGGCAGAGAAACTGCTTCTTCGTTTGAGTCAAACCATGAACCTCCATGCTATGCCAATCAAAAATTCTCTTTTGAATTTAAACATTTTTAATACCGAGTTTTAAAGCACACTTTTCAACCCCATAATATTTCAGTTCTTGATTGGTCAATACTTTCACATCTGTTTTTATTTTATTTGCCATTTCATGGCTGAAGAATTATTAGCTTAGAAGCTATTTCAAACACTTGTTAGTGCAACAAATTCTTTTTATTTGAAATTTCACTTGGGAAAAACACTCTAGCCTAATACAGCAATGAAATGAAAAATTTCCACTGTTGTAAAGCATGCTAAAAATCTCCCACCACCAGTGACTGTTGCTAGGATTTTATTTTTCAGTTAATGCTTCTAGTGTGCCCTTTTTATTGCAAAGTTCAGTGACAGAAATAAATGCCTAGTTATGCAGTTACCTATATTGATGCCAAGATGTTCTTCAGTCTTCTTGTCTGGCTTTCTCAGTTTTATCCAACAGCTGCTCTTGCTGATTAACATCACTTAATAATGTTTCATGCACACATCGACACCAAACATATTTCCCCAGAAACCACATGTGAGAAACCTAGACAGCCAGCAAGACCATGAAGCAACAGGAAGAACCGGTTCAGCATCTCTATAGAGCCTGGCATCTTTGAAATTAAGAGTGCTGGCAAAGCAAGCAAGAGTTACCATCCATAAACAAATTACATCAGCATATTTTGACCTGCAACAAATGAACAGGCCAAGGTCTACTTTTTCCAGCCCAAAGTGCCTGAGGGCTACTACACTAAAACCTCTACTTACGAATTCTGAGCACATGCTCTTAAGTAAAAACTTTTGTAAGTAGAGCAGCGATTTCCCATAGGAACATATTGAAAACCAGTTAATCTTTTCTGGAGGGAACAGATTTCAATGTGCCATTGGCCACTGAACTGCCCCACTCGGCTGAGAAAGTGAGCTGGCAGACCCAGAACTTTGCTGGGGCTGTTGTGGTCCCTGGGATGGGGGAGAGAGGGGTGGAGAACTTATCCCCTCACGTTTTTTATTGATGGCCAGTGGGCTACTTTTGAACCCTTCGCAGGCTACCAGTAGCCCGCGGTCTACCTGTTGGGAAGGCCTGCTTATAAAGAATATAAGAGTTCCCCTGGGAAGATGGGCAGTTTATAAATAAATAAATATAAATAAATAATTCTGTCAAACCAAAAAGGTTCAATCTAGTAGTTTCCCACTATAACTGAGGAGAAAAAGCATTATAGTGTTGAAAAGCTTAAAAATATGTCTCTATTATCCTTTGACTTCCAAGCACCTAGTCCTAAACATTTACATGGAAATGTTAAGGGAAAGTTTTCATTTAAGCATGCATGGTCAAATCATATGACTGTGCATGGTTGATAATGGTTCAAGTCAATTAGTTACTTCCTGTATCAGCAATAACAGGAAATAATAATCTTTTACCATCTTTTTACATCTTTTACTATGTCTGAACCTCTGGGACCTGCTTTGAGGAAGAGTTATGTAAACTCTAAAGCTTGTAATGTTCCTTGTTTTTATTTTATTTTTAATAGTGGCCAATAAAAGTATCACCTGTAACCTATTTTAGGAAATAACTAAGGATTCTTCCAGTCTTGCAGAAGCTCAGTTGAGAATATTGGGTTCTGCCCCATTAGTTTCAGAGTTTTCAGCAGAGAAGTGGATTTATAACAATTTTTCTCTAAAGAAAAGCAGGTTTCAGAGATGTGTCTTCTGCAGTGCAATGCAGGTGCAAAACCTGACTCTGCTTTGAGACAAACTGCAACCACCTGGAGCAGAACTTTTGACTCATACAGATAAGCTTAAACTGAGTGTATGGAAAGCCTAAAGTTTTTTCCTCCACTGAGGTGGTTCCCAATCTTGGGTCCCTACATGTTCTTAGAAGCAAGCTTTCACCGCTAGTTGTGCTGGCAGAATTTCTGTTGTTGTAGATTTATATGTAAAACTCCCTACTCTGTAAGAATTTTTTTTTTTTTAGCAAGACAGAAGTTCATTGCTACTCCAATGTTAATCTATGAAGAGGTACACACATGGAAGCAGATCTTTGCTGTGCATCCTTTGGAGTACTGTTCATGCACCACAGTACTGCCTGTTCAGATATTTTTCTGGAAATCCCCATCCACTAATTAATGCCGCAGCACAATGGAAATTATGTGCACAGTGAACAACAATTAGAAACACCGATCTAATGAAGCCGCATATCCAACACAAGTGGTTCCTGCCTTCAGAGTGTCTGGACACATATTACGCAGCTGAAGACAAGCAAGGATGCACCAGATGCAAGTTTGTCTGTGGAAGAGCTGGTTACAGCAGCAGAAATAAAGATAACATCTTGTGTATAACATATTTCTTACATCACAATCTTACATATGCTTACACAAAAGTAAGCACTACCTGGGGAGTACTTACTTCCAAGTACAGTAAGGATGTGTACAAAGAACTGCAATCTTTATAGGCTTCTTCAGAAAATGCAGATTGCAATCCATACATAGTATCTCGGAATGGGTAGAAGATAGAAATATTCTCTTTAATAATTTTATGTTCTTCAGGTACTATAGAAAGGAAAAAGAAAACCTACCCTCCTCAGATTCACTTGTTTTCCTCTACAAGGGTAATAACATTACAGGTATTAAAGAGCAAATGACACTGTGATCTACATCCACTAATTTAGTCTACATTAAGGATATGGTTGAAATCCAACTTTTGTAAAGCTTGGCTAAGCAGCCTATCTGAAAGAAGACTATCAACCCCGCAACTGCCTGGCTCTAGTCTAGACCTACCAATGTTTTCTTCAGTATAAATGGCTTCTCCTTCGTGGCCTTTGTGTCAACATATTCCTTCAATCAGCTCAACTCAACTTGGTTAGATAAATTTTCCTTCTGGCAGCTGTCTTTTCCACAACTGATTATATGACACATCGAATTATGAATAACAAAAAGGTTCTTACAGCAACTCACCTGGAGACAACATATACGTGACAAATTATGATTTTTCTAACTCACGGTTCACAAACTTGTTTGCTGTAGATGTATGTATCCATGATACCTCATGTGACAAAAGCGTGTGCATAACAGTAGCCGAGACAATGAGTGGTAACTCAGGAAATATCAGGTTCAGCTCTCATCTCACCTGGTTAAAATATCATCGCATCCCCTAAACACTGTTCTACCTGTGATTGTTTCACATGCTGAATCGTGATTTGTAAAAACCCCTGAATAACAGAATTTCCTTATACCTAAAATTGGAAATTATTTTCTTCATAGAAATTGAGGCATAGATTATCATACAGGACTGTCTTGATAATAACACAGTACAGAAAGGGGTGCACAATATCTTCGTAAAAAGAACATTTTTATCTGTGGTAAAGCAGAGAAAAGTGTAGCAGAGAAAGAAACAAAGGGATATACACAGCAGTCGTGCATTTTCATTCCAATCATGCCCTTCTTTTGTTACATGGCCTTGAAAGAGAGGGAGGTTTAGAAACCCTGAGTAGGACTACAGTGTAAAAGGCTCACAAATACAGAACATACACCGAGCGATGTCAACTTTGTTAACATATTAGCCTCAGCTATTTTCCCTCAAATGGATTCAATCATATACTTTGTACTGATATTGCTCTGAAAAAAAATCATGAGGTTACCTGAATATATGATGTGCCATTACAGAGAATTTAAACAATGTCCACATTATCAGATTTCAGGATTATATCCAAGAACAGGCACAACAAAACCTTGACAGTGCAATTTTTTCATTTAATTGTGGTTGGTAGTTTTGGTAGGTTTTATCCTACCCTATTAACACCTTAGACTAGTCACTAGAGTCTAGAAATGTATTACAGAATAAGCTAACTATCCCTGCTTGGTACCCAATATTTGCACCATAACTCCTATTAGTACCAGACACTGCATACCTAGTCATGATGCTAAGTGTTGTCCAAAACACCTGGGAGCTCACAGCCTACAGTTCCTTTCATTAGATGCTGGTTCATCTTCTTATGCCAAAGTATGTGTCAGAATTATTGCAGATACCCTTTTTCAATGGACAGGTCAAGGAACAACCCTAAGGGCTTATTGGTTAGCTGTCAGTCTAGAGGGGCAAAAGCATCTGGCAGGGTTTGGTGGCCACCTCTGGAGAAGATATCAATGAATTAAAATGGGACCCTATTCCTGGAACCCCAAAGCCCCCCTCCTTTTCCCGAGAGTCCCTGAGAAGATCCTGCTCGCCCAGGACTCCGGGAACAGCGACGTTCCTCTCGGCGGCTGCGATCGGCGGCGACGCGCCTACGTGTGTTCCTTCGTGTTCCGCTTCACCCAGGCAGAAGAGCAGCAGCCGGGACTTCGCCGCGCACCCCCCATCCACCCCACTCCCTCCCTCCCTCCCCAAAATGCGCGCCTTTCCCCCCGTCGCTGGACCTGCAAGCCGCCCAACAGGTGGGCCTTCTTCCCTTCCCTCCCCTTCCCTTCTGGAGGCGCAAAGCCCACCACCACCCGTTGGACTCCCCTTTCCCCCCTCTCCCGCCGGCGCCAAGTCACCCAAGAGCCCTGCAAGAAGGAGAAGCCAGACAGACCCCCCCTACACGCCCCCCCGCAGCCTTTTGCTTTGGCCCTCCGAGAACAAGAGGCAGGGGGGGTGGACTCCTGCCTAACCGGACCCCCCCCATTTCCCGCTCCCCCTTCCCCTTCCCCTTCCCCTTCCCCTCTCCGGCCGGCGCCA
>JAHTLZ010000016.1:12279556-12327682 GCA_023846285.1 Phrynocephalus versicolor | reverse complement strand
CCCTTCTGGAGGCGCAAAGCCCACCACCACCCGTTGGACTCCCCTTTTCCCCCTCTCCGGCCGGCGCCAAGTCACCCAAGAGCCCTGCAAGGAGGGGCCGGACAGACAGACAGACCGACCCCCCCACGCCCCCCGCCCCCAGCCTTTTGCTTTGGCCCTTCGAGAACGAGAGGAGGAGGGTGGACTCCTCCCTAACCCGAACCCCCACCCCCATTTCCCGCGCCCCACTCCCACCTCCACCCCCCCAACTCCCTTCCTTACCTGTTGTTGCGGACGCTGCTCAGGACGCACAGCACCAGCTCCAGGTAGGTCCTCAGCAGCTCCAGCCACCGAGGGCAGAGCGGCGGCGGCGGCGCTTCCCCTTCCGCCGCGGCGGCTGCTGCTGCTGCTGCTGCGACGGCGGCGACGGTGCTGGCCGGGTCGGCTTCCTCGCCTCCTCCAACGCCTCCTCCTCCGGTGGGGTAGTTGTCGGCGGCGAAGTGGACGCGGAGCTCCCGCACGAACCAGCCGCACTTGCGCATAAGGAAGTCGAGGCGGGGGCGCTCGGCGGGGGAGACGCGGAGGCTGAGCCGGAGCCGGGGCCACAGGGCCGGGTAGAAGAGGCACTCCCGCCAGTGCGAGCAGGCGGCCGAGGCCCGCAGGCGGTCCGGGGCGGCCAGGAAGGAGAAGATGTGCACCACCAGCTCGCTCGGCAACGAGCCCGCGCCCACCGGGGAACCCCCGCACACCGAAGACGAGGACGAGGACGAAGACATGGCCGGCCCTGGCCCCCCTGGCCGCCCTGGCCCTGCCGCCGCCGCCGCCACCGGCGGCCGCCGCAGCCCCGAGCCCGAGCCCGGCCTCCCGTCCGGCTCCTGCGACAAAAACAACAACATCAATGACAAGGCGGGAGGGAGGCGGGGCGGCGGCGGCGGCGGGGAGACCGGACGGGACTCTCTGCTCCTGACGGATCCAACCAAAGCGCCCGGACGAAAGGGGAGGGCGAAACGTACCATTCGGCGGGAGGAAAGGGGGGGAGGAGGAGGAGGAAAAAGGAAGAGAGAGTGGCGGGAGGGGGAGGGGGAGGAGGGCGGAAGGTGGCGGGATAGGAACGGGATGGAGCGGAAGGCACCACCACGCCGAGGACTGGAGGGGTGGTGGTGGAAGGAGAAGGGCGGAAAGGGGGGGGAAAGGGCGCAAGGAGCGCCGGCGGAGCGTACCAACGCGCGGGGTGGGGTGGGGGTGGGGGTGGCGTGAGGACGCCTGCTTTTATGACTCAGCAAAGAGAAGGCCCGGCTGCTGCCATCTAAGGAACTTTCCTCTTAGCTTAGTAGCGGGACCGCGGAAGCCCTTTTCCTCTCGGGATGGGGGGAGGCTGAAAGCTTTTGGGTAAATAAAGACGGCGGCTTAATGATGCTGCAGTTTTCGGCAGCGCTCATGCCACTTAACTGGAGATCCTCCGATTGTTAAAACCAAGCCTTTGCTTCCAGATGAATCATAATCTGAGGATCGTAGTAGGTACCAGACCCTGATTATAAAATTATCATTGGCTGCCAGGGAAAGGCTTTTAAATCCAGTGAGCGCTGTGCTTTGAGCCTGTTTTTGGTGTTTTGTTTGCCATTTTTATTATGCTACTGTATTTGATTCTTTTTAGTATCTATATACTTACTGTTTTTTAGCTTTAAAATGCTGTCTTTTAATGATGTAAGCTGCCTTCGGTCCTTTTTTTACAGAGAAAGGCAGGGTAAAAATATTTTAAATATATGTTTCCTTCAGCCATGAGAGATTGGAACAAAAGGCACCCCCTTTCCACTTCTCCGAAGGGAAATATATCTATTGAAGTGGGCTATAAGTCACAAAACCTTATACAGTAATTTTTAAGGTGGCAGAAGAGTGTTATGCTTATTCATGCATTTGATTCACAGGCAAGACTAATGTGCCAACTAATTATTTATTCACAGTGACTAAGGGCTTCTCAGCAAGATGCTTCCACCTACCTTCATTCCCACAAACTGAGTTCCCCCCCCCAATATTTTGGTGCATATTGGTCTCTGATTCACTGTTTAGTGAATGTTTAGTTTCTTGTCGCACCTGCACTGAACCCTATCACTCTTTGGACTGCCCTGTAGGGACTAATAGATGCTTGACATAAAAGACTTCTAAATTGCAGTAGCCTGATCTTCCTAATTCCAGTATTATGTCCAATATTGTTTCAAAACCTAGGCTGTTGTATGCTCAGTGCTAGTGGCTCTGCTCAGTTGAGGTGAATACTTGAGTTTCATACATAATCACCATCTACCAAGCTGATGTCATGAAGAGTGCATTTTTTTAACAAGTGTCTGCTGTAACACGATGTACTTGAACAGCCATGGCAAGCACGTGCCTCACATCAAGTGAGGCATCTAGAGGCTAGATTAGGACTGAAAAGGCATCTCACGTAACAAAGAAACAGAACTTTTATTTTGTTCATCAACAGCAAATGAGGTTTTTCTTCTGACAATAGAGTCAACTTCCTTAACATCAGATATAAACGGGTTCTTCCCCCCATAGGTGGGGGTCTCTAGAAAGTGATCAAATTCCCCACCACAACCTGTGGGTATTCGGCTCCACCATGGATCTCTTCCTCCCTCTCTGAAAGCCTCAGTCCTTCCACCTGCGTCCCAATCTCTTTCATGAAGGCTTGTGGGGGGGGGGGGTTCCCACTTGTAGCCCAACTTCCAAAGTGTATCTGGGCCCACGTGGTCTCGGCTTGGGTGCGCGTAAGGGGTAGTCGGGCCTCTTGCTCAGCTCCTCCCGAGGATCCAAGGTCTCGGCCTCAATCTCCTGCCGAATCTTTATCAGCCATCTCTCCAACTCTAAGTCCTTTTGGATGTCTTTCAGTTTGCGGTTATATTCTATATTCTCTCTCACCCCAATAAGAGCACTTCTGACGGTGTGCTTTGCGCTGGTAGCTCTCAGTTTCTTTGTGTGGCATCATCATCTGTTCCCACTCTCCCGTCCATGGGTTCTCCATCCACACCCATTCCCATCCTTCTGGGAGCTCTCTCTTCCCTCCCTTTTTACAAGCTGCAAACCCCACCTCCACAGGAGCGGATTGGTTCCCCTTTCCCGCCAAGTCCTTCCTTTTCTCTTCCTCCGCCATCCGGTTCTCTTCCTTCTCCTTAGCTCTAAGGGCATCATAGTACCCCTTCAGGGCCATAAACCTCTCTACAGGTGAAAGGTTCATCAGATTCTCAGGTTTCTTTGGTTCTTCCATCACCTCAGCTGGGCGTGCAGGGGTCCCTCCCTTCCCCTCAGAGAAGTTCCCCTCACAAATTTATCCCTCGTTTTGCCAACTGTGTTAATTAAGTCTAGAAGTTGAGTCATGGCAACTGGACTTCTATTCCAGATAAACTCACCTGGATGACTGAGAATCTTCACAGACATATGTTATTTAAGGTTCCTGGGAGTTCCAGACTCCAACATCTCAAGGACCACACTTTTGCCCACCTCTTCTAAACAGGACCGCATACTCTGTCGCTGAAACAAACTTCCGAAAGCAACTTGCTGATTTCTGAAACTCTCTTTTCTCCCACATCATAAGGAAGAAGGGAAGCTTGTACATTCATCAAATCTCCCACATCATAAGGAAGAAGGGAAGCTTGTACATTCTTCATCAATACCCTTTTACATAAAATGGGTTTTTAAAGCCTGTCCACAACCACTACTGAAATTCCCCACCCTTTATTGTGTCTGAACTGGCTACTGGCTGTTTAAATGACAACCCCATCTGAACAGAATTTAGCTAAAGGACTTCCAGTTCAAAAACTCCAGTTCCAGTTTGGCTTACATAAAGACATTCACAATACAAACTTGAGCCTTCGTATCAGCTGAGATACAGTCAATTTATTTAGAAGTGTTTACATTTACTATAATTTTATCGTTAATATGATTTTATTAAAATATTTATTGACATACTCATTTCATTTACCCTTTTTTTCCAATACAAGGACCCAGGAAGATTTTTAAAAGATTTGAAAATTACAATATTAAGATGCTATTAAGCAAATAGTAATAAAGCAGCACTGAGGTATGATAATTAAAACTGTTAACATTTATCAAAAGTGTAAAAAAAATACCGCATCCCCTATTCCTTTCTCAGTAGCCCCTTCGGTTGCCAATAATCTGAATGGGCTGATGACAGAAGGATAACAGAAAGAGGAGCAGCTTGGCTTCCCTTAGAAAGGATTCCACAGCCTGGAAGCAGCCACCATTTCTCACGCCTTCATCTGACATGCCTGTGAGAGTTGTGGGACTTGAAAGAACAGTGTTTGCTGAAGAATTAAAAATCCAATGACGCTCAGTTGGGAAAACCTTTACATGGCATGGGCACAAGCTGTATACACTTTATAGATCATAACCAGCACTCACCATAATACAGTGGTACCTTGTATAAAGGAATTAATTCATTCCAAATGAAATTATGTTAAGCAATTTTTCCTTTATACAAATTCCCATAGGAATGCATTGAAAATGAAGTAATTCCATTTTTATGTTGTACGGATTCTCCCCATAGGCAATTATGTTAAGCAAATTTCCCCTATCTCCGGAATTTTTATGTTGTACATTTTATGTTATACAAGCTGTTTGTTATACAAGGGTCCACTGTATAAGCTTTTCCATGCCCTATCACTTCAGATAATTATATGCTATGTTCGCCTTCCAGAAATTAATATATACTGTACATAGATGTAGTTAGAAAGAATGGAGCGAAGTTTAAAGCCAGAAGGTCTCACAGTTCAAGTGATCAATGTATTCCACTAGTATGTGATGTAGAGATGAAAATAACATCTAGATAGAAGGGCAAAAAGTCTGATTCAGAAGTCCACTGGTGGTGGATCTGATGAACAAAACAAATAGTTTACATTAGGAGTGGACAATCTGTTGCTCAATGCTAGGTTGTAGCTCCTTTCTTCTTCACCACTGGCTCTGCTGAGTAGAACTAGTGAAAATGATAGTACAAAATCTGGAAGGCTACAAGTTGTTCGCCTCTGGTGTGCATAAACAGCTAGGACAATTACTTTCTAGTCTCAATCCATATTCAGTTCAACTCCCAAGAGTTTCAAACCCACAGGTGAATTCTAATTTATTAGCCAAGGATGGACTAGATAGGCTTTTGACCTGATCCCACACAACTGTTCTTCTTATGAGGCTGCTTGAATCTCTTTCCCTGAAGTATGGTGACCTTGAAGTCTGCAAGGAGATAAGGTGTTCCTTTACAGTAATTCAAATGTTGTCATTTTTAGGGAGAAGTTATGATACTCCCCTTCAGCAGAACAGCAGAATACTGTAAAACCTCAATAAGAAAGTATCAGATTTTGTTTGGCAAAAGGTTTTGTGTGCTAAAGGCCTCCTCGCCAGATGCTTCTATGTCTGTAGTCACAATAAAGGGTTTGTAATAAGTCAAGGGCACTTTGTACTAAGTTGGACAAAGGGATGTTCTTAAGCTTCTGGAGGTTTTTCTGACAAATCTTCATTCTCTCAAATACACTGGACTGCTTTTTTATCGGGTTTGTCAGTGGAAGTGCAGTTTGGCTATAGTTTGGGATAAACTGCCTATAACACCCTAATAATAATTATGTGCTGTCAAATCTATTCTGACTTGTGGCAATCCCTTCCAGGGTTTTCTAAGTAGAGAATACTTAGAAGTGGTTTGCCGTTCCCTTCTTCTGGGAGTGCTCTGGAACTGGGCAGCTTACTGAAGGCCACACAAGCTGGCTTTTTTTCCGGGACACACAGTGGAGAATCAAACTCCTTGCCCATTTGCTCCACACAGAGACATCTAACTTTCTGAGCAATCTCACCAGCCGTTTTGATAATTTTGCTTTGAATTCCTCTGCAGAGGTCACCTACCAACATTATTTGGTTAATGGTAGAGTAGATACTAATTGGGCAGACCACCTTCCCCCTGTAGTTCACCTGTATGTGGTAATGACACAGGTGGCATTGGGCGTATTATTGTATTTAACTAGTGAAAATCATGCAAACAATTATTCCGTTCCTTGGCGTAGTCACAGGAAAGGTTCATACACTATTAGATTGCCTTATGTCCATCTTTTGCTTGCTCTTGATCTCCTTCTCTATAAAGCCTTCCATCACATCTGGCACCTGGCCCATAGAAAGAAGAGATTGATCAGTAGAGTTTCCTACCTTTGCAGGGATTTTTCCTTTTGCCTTTTCCTCAGTCTGCACACCTAGCTGACCACCAGCACTGGTTTAAATCTAATTCCTTGAGTCTCCTCTTAGGACAGGCATGTCCTTTGTCAGGCCCGGGGGCCAAATGCGGCACATTTTCAAATTTCAAGTAGCCCGTGGACTCTTCTCCTCACTGGCTCAGCCTGCCATGCATCCCCACCAGCTGACCTCTCCCCATACTGGGTGGAGGTGTCAGATTGCAGTTTTACGGTTTGCCTGCCCTCCCTGCCTCTGTCCACCACTACCCCAAGCCACCTCCGGCTCCATTGCTGCAGCATCCTCCCTGCCTCCTTGCATGTTATAGAGACTTGTCCAAAGTCTGGCCTGGGGGCCAAATGCGGCTGAATGGTTCCCCCCCCACACACACACACACATTTTAACCTCACCAAATCTGGCTCTCCTTGCAAAAAGTTTGGACACCCATTTCTTAGGACAAGGTGCTCTCTGTTTAATCTTTCGGACTGTACCTGCTTACACTGAGTGCTTTCCTGCCTTATGCTATGAAAGCTCTCTTTCTCTCTCTCTCTCTCTCTCTCTGTGTGTGTGTGTGTGAGAGAGAGAGAGAGAGAGAGAGAAATGATTTCATATGGCCTACTCTACTGCCATGCAGTATCACCCCTTTGTGCTTTAATTCCAACCAATAAAACAAAAACCAAGATGTTATAGTGAAAGACAATTGTACACACTTGTATTTGGGCTTCTTCCTCAGTTCAACATATAGTATAAATTTTAAATAGTACATTATTATGGTTATCTGTGGATATTACAGTCAGTTTGAATTCTTTGGTATGAGAAGAGCTATTCCATCTCACTGGAAAAATGTGAGATAGAAATCTTAACAGAACATCAATACAAATGCTGCATAGTACACAAAGATACTGTACAGTCTTTGGACACAGCTTATATCAGGGCTGTCCAACTTTGAACAGGCTGAGGTCTACTTTTTCCAGACAAAAGTGCCTGAGAGCTACTACACTAAAACCTCTACTTATGAATTTTATCTGTTCTGACCATATGCTCATTAAGTAGAGCAGCCCTTGAACTGCCCCGCTCGGCTGAGACAGTGGGCTGGCAGACCCAGAGCTTTGCTGGGGCAGTGGTGGTCCTTGGGTTGGGGGAGGTAGAGGTAGAGAACTTATCCCCTCACATTTTTTATTGATGGCTGGCAGGCTACTTTTGAACCCTTCACGGGCTACTGGTAGCCCCCGGTCTACCTGTTGGACAGGCCTGGCTTATATGATGTCAAGAGAGTATGGCTGCAAGATCAGAGTTTGAAGCAAAATTACAGACATGGTCACATCTAACTCAATGCTTCCTACTCCCATTTGCAGCTCTTCTAAGCCAAGTAGCTTCTGGGAAACCAAGAAATAAAGAAGCAAAAAACAAAACAAAACAAACAAACAAAGGCAGGAAGATTTTAAACTCCCTCTGAAATCCTTATTGGCCACTCCATCCTCACTCCTTGCAGGCACTTAACTGCTTACCAGACTTGGTATGATAGTTAACTAAAACGCATCATCTTTTCCTCCCCATTATTTCATTGCATCTTTTAAAATGATTTTAAAATATTTTCTTTACAGACACTCCAGTTCAACAAGTAAGTCTCATGGATCTGCAACAAGATTTCCTACACATAAGTTGCCACCCTAGTAGCTCAGTGCATCTAATATTCCACCAGAAAATATTTGCTTTAGAGACAAGCCAGACGTTACTCCGGAATCGGGTGTGTCCTGATCCGGATCACCCTCAGCTTAGCAAAGAGCCCCACTCACAAGCCTAGAGGAACTGGAAACTCGAGTCTACACTGAATATTGGGGGGGGGGCGCTGTCCTCAAGGAGAGGAACCCACACGATGACCCTGCCTTCTAGGGCCGAGCAGCCGTCCGGTTCTAGGGAAACCGGCCCCAAGGGGCTCGAGGCGCCCACTGGGAACCGGAAGTGCCTCGCGGCCCCCCCGCGCTCCTCCTCAGCCCTTGGCCGTGGAGGAGGAGGAGGACGCCTGCCTCGCGCCATTGTTTCTTCCCCCTCTCTATCGCCGCGGCCCTGCCTAGAGCGGCCCGGGAGGAGGATTTCCGACGGTCGCTGTTTCGTCACATCCGGACGGTCCTGAGATGCCGGTAAGGAGCGCTTGTCCCGGGAAAGGGAAGCCGAGTGGCTGCGTTTCTTCCGCCCGGCTTCCCACTTCCTCAACACCACCCCACACACACACACCCGGAGAGGAACAGGAGCGGCGGACCTCTCGGTGCTCGTCCCCCCCCACTGCGGCCCCGTCCCCCTCGCCCCGTCCCTAGGGGGGGAGGGAGGGGGGCCTTCCGCGGAGCCCTGCCGACGGGCGCCGGGCCGCGGGAGGGAGGGAGGGAAGGAGGGAGGGAGGGAGGGGCCGGCCTCGGCCTGGTCCTCGTCGTCGTCGTCGTCGGGCCGCCGCCTTGAGCTCGGTGGCCTTTGCGCCTCCTCCCAGCGGGCCTCGGACGACCCACACACACCCCGCTTGGCCCGCCGCTCGGGGCCCTCCGCCCGTTTCCTGGGGGCGGCGGCCGGGCGGGAGATGCCGGTGTGTCCGTCCGTCCGTCTGTCCTCAGGCTGGCCCGGTGGTGCTCGGACCCTTCCGAGGTCCCCGTGTCGTTTACGAGGAGGGGTCGTTGAGGTCTTTGGACATTGGGAAAGGTGGTGGGGGAGAGGGGAAGGTGCAGCCTGAAGGCAAGCCGGTTTTTCTGTGGCTCCGACTTTCATTGTGGCCCCTGAAAGTCGCCTTGGGTGCGTGATGATGGGAGTGACCGGCGGGGAGGGACTGACTGACCCCCTGCCCAATATCTGGGTCCTCGTTAAGGGGGCTGCACCTTAATCGCCAAGAGAATGGAAGCAGGGAAATACAAGTGGTGCCTTGTATAAAGGAATTAATTCGTTCCAAATGAAATTATGTTAAGCAATTTTTTCTTTATACAAATATCCCATAGGAATGCATTGAAAACGGAGCAATCCCATTTTTATGTCTTACGGATTTGGCCCATAGGCGATTCTGTTAAGCAAATTTCCACCTATCTCTGGAATATTTTGTTGTACAAATTGTATGTTATACAAACTGTTTGTTATACAAAGGTCTTCTGTATCTTGAGAGCAAAGAGTAGGGTTGAACATAATTGCTTGTGATTTGGTGGCTTAATTAAGTCTTTAAACAAAGCAGTAGGAACAACAGCTTGGCAGTCCTACCATGTAATGTTTACTTCCCTTTATTTTCCAGGTGAAACTGGGCAGCTGTTTTTTTTACAGCTTCTTCTGAGAAGATCCTCACCAAGGTGTGAGGCTAGAATATGTGTATGAACGCAGAACACTGTTGGCTTTGAGCTATTACGTTTTGTGCCTTACCAAGACCTGCTTTGGGAATCAGAAACTGGAATCGATGTTATCGGATGAGTTAGAATCCAAACCAGAGGTCAGCAACAGATAGATTTTTGGCTTAGTTATTGTGTTCTGGAAATCATGGTGCAGCAAATATGGGCTTTTCTAATAGTGTATGTAGTGTGTATATATTTAATATGTATGACAATGATATTATCTGTGTTTTTTATTTTAAAGTCTTAAGTTTCTCAACTGATTTATATTTAAAAAGTTCAGGCAAAATCAAACAAAACAAAAGACACAAAACACATGGCACCTTAAAGACTAGCATCCTATTTTAATGTAACATTTTGTGGACTACACATCCTCTTCTTCAGACATATAGCAGCAGAATGAGGTGTGCGATATAATATGTGATGGGATATAGATTTCATACCAAGTATCCATCGGCTGGAATATCTGTATTTGCATGTCAATCTGGTTGTAAGTTCCTATATAGAGACAGTGGATAGGGGAGGGGGAGGGGGAGGAGATGGGTTGTACAAATGATGGGGAGGAGGATTTGCCCAGGGTCTCATGTAGTTTATTGATATGGTAGGTGTTGTTTTATGGCTCTGTGGTAAATTTCTGAAGAGATATCAGATCAGAACAGGGTGGGGGGGGGTTGGAAGAGAATGGACAGTTTGTTTTTTACCTTAGAGTCCTGGTGGGAGATAAACTTCCCTGAAGTGGCAATGTAGTAGTACTACATTTGATAATGACTCAAGAAACCCTGACTTATGTTTAATCCATTCTTGTGTGTGCCCATCATGCATATGAATGTTATCTCAGTTGTTTCTCTTTGTATTCTTGATTTGTAATGATTCTGTTCCAAAACGGTGACCTTCAAATTCATCAAAGAGTGTCTGAGTAAGCTGGTTTGAAACAGGTTTCTGTGTATCATGGTTCCTTATGTCAAACTTGTGTCCATTGTTGTTTTCTTAGAGTTTGTCCAGTGTAAAGTGCAGATGGGCATTGTTGGCAAAAGATGGTGTAGTGGGTCAAGTGATGGATTAGAACTAGGATCTGATCCGGACTTAGCAATGGAAATCCATGGGGTGAGAGTTGGCACTGGTAAAACTATTCCTTAAATATCTCACTTCACTTACCTTGAAAGCGGTATTAGGGTTGCTGTAAGTGAGTTCTAACTTCATGGTACATAACAGATATTTCAAAGCTCACCTCCTGTAGATGCAATTTAGACTGCACATTTGATTTAGAGTAAACCCCATTGAACTCAACGTGGTTTATTTCTGAGTAAACCAACACAGGACTGTGTTGTATATAAAATTTAATTTAGAAAACGTGGCTCACAAAGTGTGATGTAATTCCGATGTTACACATAGTACACAAGTTGCCTGGCATACACAATTTCTAGCTGTTCTGACATCAGAGAAGCTAAATTTGTGGCAGCTAGAATGGTTATGATGTCTCCTGCCTGGATAGAAGTTTGGGAATGGGACTTTTAAAGCAAGGTTGTGCTCTGAAATACGAATAATCTTGTAAAATATATTGGAGTAAATCCGGTTGATAGTTTTGACTAGAACAGGTCCATTGAATCAGTCTAACTTAAATCTGAATTAACAGATCACATTCGTTCAGTGGGTCTGTTATAGTAGGGACTAACAACTTGATTTATTTTATCAGAAAGTACTGTAGTGTTAGAACAAAAACAGTTAGGGCAGTATGTGGTAAATAATAAAGTATGAGTGTGTTGGTATCTTGGAATGTCAAAGATATACTTTTCGATCTCCAGCTTGAATTTACTTTAAGATGTAATTTAAAAGTCATTTCCCTCTTTGCTACCTTTTGCATCTAAAGTTGTAGACGAAGATGGGGAGAATTCTGCTTGTTCATGCTGCCTTAATGCCTTGGCTTCCCCCCCCCCAGCTGCTGGTTCAGTTTGTTCAGAACACATCCATCCCACTAGGACAGGGGCTGGTGGAATCAGAACACAAAGACATTACCTGCCTGTCTCTCCTTCCTGTTACTGAATCCCCAGAATGCAACAGACTAATATTGCCAGGTAAAACCTGAAGCCGAATACTGTATATTGAAAACGATAAAGGTGTTTTTATGAGAGTAACATTGCAACCCTATACGTGGCTGCTTAGAGTTGAGTGTTGCAGAACTGGAAGGGACCATACGAATCATCAAGTCTAGCCCTTGTTAAGGAGGCAGAGTGGGGAGTTGAATTTCCAACCTTTGGTTCTGGCCTTCCTAGCCACCAGTTGGAATACGTTCAGGTTATTGGCTACAGAACTGCGATCTAGAAATATGAAGGGCATCCATACTGAAGGGCAGTTATGGCTAGAGGGTAGGGTTTTTTTTTTTTGGATGTGGGATGCCCTGTAGTTAAGAGAGATACAACTGTAGTTTAAAAGGGAGGGGTGTTTTTCCCCCTTGTAGCTAATAGCAACACTGTAGGTTACAGTGTGGAAAAATTTGCTGGTTTTATTATTGGTTTTCTCTGTCTCTGGCAACATTTTGATAATTGATTTGAAAAGGATGTATTTGTTTGGCTTGGATAGAGGCCTATCCTAATCCTGGATCGGGTGGGCCCCTGGTCCCTTCACAAAAAGCTTTTCACATTCATCAACTTGACACTGGCATTTTTTTGTTTTGTTTTCATTAGATGACTCCCCAAGTCACACTAGTCCTTCAAAGGATGTTTCTTCTTCCGCTGTTCTAAGAAGCCTCCAGGTGAACGTTGGCCCTGATGGTGAGGAAACCAGGGCACAAACTGTGCAGAAGCCACCTGAGCTTCTGCCAAGTCCTGATACTTCTAGCTTATTACAAGACCTCCAACCCAGTGATAGCACTTCCTTTATTCTTCTCAATTTAACAAGAACAGGTAACTTGCATTTTAGTACCCCATTATTATTTTTTCCTATTCTTGAAATGGAAGAGATGTGTGCTCATTTTGTACAATTCTATATGATACGTGTTGTGGTGACTGTATTGAAAACAGGAATAATGTAAGCTGTATCTTCCTGATCTGTCTGACTTCAGAAGCTAAATTTAATCAGCTCTGGTGAACATCTGCAGATAAGGTAGACTGGAAATCTGCTTGAAACCCTGAAGAGCTGCTGATCAAGTTCCTAATACTGGACTTGACGCAAAAGTGGCTCATCTTAGAAGCATAGAGATCTGCCGCATATGAACTGTTTGCAGAAGTTCCTTGTAATACGACAGGAAGCAAGAGATTTTGCTCATCTTGTTAATGTCTAAGGTGATGGTTTTCTCTCTAGGCCTAGGTTCTCCCTCGGAGCACCTGGTGTTTGTCCAGGATGAAACAGAGGATTCTGGGAATGACTTCTTCTCCAATGACAGCACAGACAGCAGTACTCCATGGTTTTTACGTGTGCAGGAATTGGCCCATGATAGTTTGATTGCTGCCACTCGGGCGCAGCTTGCCAAGAATGCCAAAGCAAGCAATAATGGTAAGAGGGCTTCTATTTTGGTCAGTCATCTTTTTTTTTTGATTTTTTAAAGAATGAGTTAGTTTACTGCAAGATACTTTATATATCTTAATTCAGGGGTGTCCAAACTTTTTGCAAGGAGGGCCAGATTTGGCGAGGTGAAAATGTGTGGGGGCCAACCATCCAGCCGCATTTGGCCCCCGGGCCAGGCTTTGGACAAGTCTCTATAACATGCAACAGGCAAGGAGCATGCTACAGCAATGCAGCCGGGGGCGGGTAGGCTGGGCAGGTGGCTGGGGGATGGATGGAGGCGCAGAGGGCAGGCAAACTGTAAAACTGCAAGCTGACACCTCCATCCGGTATGGGGAGGGGCCAGCTGGCGGGGATGCATGACAGGCTGAGCCGGCGGGGAGAAGAGGCCGTGGGCCGCTCAGAATTTGAAAGCGGGCCACATTTGGCCCCCGGGCCTGACTTTGGACATGCCTGCCTTAATTGATAGAGCTGTCTGATATTCTTGAAGATACCTGTTTAAGAATGAAATGCAACCGTGTTATTGACATTTGAGCGTGCAAGTAAATTGAAGTATGAAGAAAGGCATTTACATCTGGTTTATAGGCTGAGTTCATATTCTACTCCTGTGCATCCCTGCCTTATCATAATACCTTTTCTTTCAGGTGAAAATGTCCATGTCTGCTCAGGAGACCCACAACCAAAAGAATCCAGCCCCATCCCTCACCTGCCACGTGTGGAGAAAAAGCTGAAGTGCACCGTTGAGGGCTGCGATAGGACATTTGTGTGGCCAGCCCATTTCAAATACCACCTGAAAACCCACAGGTGTATAGACTTGCTATAATGTGGTTCTGTAGAGCTCTTCAAGCTATTTAAATATTCAAGCAGTTTATGTTTAGCTCTTGCTGTGGTACAATCTAGCATTCAAATTCAAGGCAATCCAGTCAAAAAATCTGGAAAGAAAGAACCTAGCCTGTGTTTACGCTCAAGGTACTTTATTGTATCAGTCTTTTTCAACTATGTGGGCCTGTTTATGATTTGCACTGATCCAAAACATTGCATTGTTTTGTTTTGCCTCAGGTAAGAATGAAGCGTGAACAGGAAGGCTAGGCAGCAGTCTTTAAAATGTAATCTCTCAGGTTTTGACATGAAATGCTGCTTAAAGTGAAGCCAGTAACTCTGGCCATTGCACTTTTTTAGTTCCACACCCCTTGTTCTGAGTTGAAATAAAAGGAAAATTACATTTGCCATTGCAGTATCGACAACCAAGCAGCAACAGAGGATAGCATGCTTATAATATGTATAAGCGTCTTAATATAGTTATTGCGTTTTGCAGGAATGATCGTTCCTTTATTTGCCCAGCAAAAGACTGTGGGAAAAGCTTCTATGTCCTTCAGAGGCTGAAGGTGCACATGCGAACACACAGTGGTGAGAAGCCATTCATCTGCACTGAGCTAGGCTGTGGGAAACAATTCACAACAGCGGGTAATCTGAAGAATCATCTGCGGATTCACACTGGTGTGTGCGCTTCCTATCCTTCCAGACCTTTTTCTTATTCCTGTGCTCATCCATTACGAAGTTTCACTTTGCATGTTTATCATAAAATTATGAGCATAGTCCTCACTGGTCACTTCTGTTTTCTTTCTTACCAGCTGTAAAATACATATTTTTGTATGATAAAGGTAATTGGTTAATACAGGCATGTCCAAACTTTGGCCCTCCAGATATTTTGGACAGCAACTTCCACAGTCCTTTGCCACTGGCAGTCTAAGCTTAGAATTCTGGGAGTTGTGGTCCAGAACATCAGGAGGGCCGAAGTTTGGGCATGCCTGGGTTAATGTATGCTACATGTAATATTACTGTTAGATTACTTCTGATTTATTGCAACCTTATGAATTAATAGTATCCCAAAAGTCAGCATTGCTGAAAACTTGCAGACTCAAGGCCATTGATTTCTTTTGTGAGTCAGTCCATTTAGTTAGGTCTTCCTCTTCTCCCGTTTGTTTATATACAATGATGCCTTGAATTATGAAATTAATCAGTTCCAATGGATCTTTTGTAATTCAAAGCATGGTTTCCCATAGGAATGCATTGAAAACCAGCTAATCTGTTCCAAAGGGAACGGATTATAATAGGCTTTCAATGCATTCCTATGGGAAGCCTGTGGGGAATGCAGCAAAGCAGGGGGAGAGTTTCCCTCTTTTGCTGGATTGGCGGGAAACCCCCTCAATGATCTGTCAAAACCAGCTGGGAGGCAGTTGCGTGGGGAGGCCAGCCGCTTACCAGTAACTGGAGTAAAATCGCTGCCACTCACCACTGCCACCCAGCTGGTTTTGACAGCTTGGTGAAGCCACTGCCCCCCTTCCCATAGCTGGGTGGCAGTGATGAGCGGCAGCCAGCAGCTTCTCTCCAACCACCGAGTGCCTGAAGTGAGACCCGGGGCTAGAAAAAAAGCTGCTGGCCACCGCTGATCATCGCCACCCAGCTGTGGGGAGGGGGGATAGTGGCTGCCCTGACCCAGCAGGGGGCGAAGCGGCGAGCAGTGAAGTCAGCTTTCTCCCGCTCAGCTCCCGCTGTGTCGGGGAAGCCAGGGTCCTGGTTGCCCCGACACAGCAGGGAGATCCCGGTTCTGACAACAAGAATATGCTTTTAAAAGGCCCATGCACGCCTTGCAAAACTGCTTTAAAAGCAGTATTAAAGGCAGGTTCTTGCTGCTCCAACCCCAGGGGAGGAGCAGGCGAGGGGGGCGGAAATCACCCCCTGTCCGCTCCCCACCCCCGTTGGTGTTGGATCAGCAAGAATGCTTGGAGAACGGGCTAGTTCAGGGTTGCTATGGCCCTGCAGGCTTACGGGGGGGTGCTGGTGGAGCCCCCAAAACCCGGGAAGTAGCCCTTTCTATTCTAAATTGAACCAAAGTGAACCTTAATGTGGATCCTTCTTCTATGAACTCAAAGGTCTGGAGATACTTTGATTGATGTATATATTCAGTGTTGACCTGGGCAGTTTGAACATTAATGTTTGATGGCAAATTGAGAGTTTGTATAAATAAGCATATAATTGCATTTGGGAAAGTGAAAGGTAAGTCTCCAAAGTAGAACAGGAACGAATATTTCAGAACATACTCCATTTACATCACTTTTCAATCAAACAAAGCCAGTACCCTAAATATAACTTGTTGTAACACAGGAGAAAAACCCTTCTTATGCGAGGCTCAGGGCTGCGGTCGTTCCTTTGCTGAATATTCTAGCCTTCGTAAACATCTAGTTGTCCATTCAGGTAAGAGAATTTAGTCTTCTCATATGAGAAATTTACAGTGGCATTGCTTTTCATGGAGGCAAATGCCATATCCCAAAGTTTGCAGAAAACTGGCTGATAATTGCTTTCCCCCCTTTTTATATTTTGAGTAAACTTGCTCCTTTTTCTCTCTAATTGTATTCAAACTGCATCTCAATTAATGTAAATTATTGTAAGATCTATAAATCATGTGCAGGCTTCAGGACTTAACTGTGATACAGACCTGGAGTTCCAAATTAGTTAAATTTATTGACAAAACCTGATTGCGGACCTGTTAGTCTTTTTTTAAGAGCTAAGCCTTTAACTCTGTTTCAGGTTAAGAAACAGTTGAGCATAAAATGTAGTATTTTACTCCCTGGTTCAGTTACTCTTGTGTCTTACTCCAGGAGTGAAGCCACACCAGTGTCAAATCTGTGGGAAGACATTTTCCCAGAGTGGCAGTAGGAATGTGCACATGAAGAAACATCACTCCAGAATTGGAACAGCGAGCAGTAGGCAGCACGAACAAACAGGTAGAGGCTGACTTGTTTGGTAAATATGAGTGGGTCCACCAGGGAGATGGGTCTGTGTCAAAACTTCGGCCCTCCAGATGTTTTGGATCACAGCTCCCACAGTCCTTTGTCACTGGCAGTCTAAGCTTAGAATTCTGGGAGTTGTAGTCCAAAACATTAGGAGAGCCGAAGTTTGGACATGCCTGATCTTTGATAGGTTGAGATGGGGATAGAAATGGATTCCTTGTTAGGAGGATGTACTGTATATTGCACAGGAAATTGGGGCGGGGTGGGGGACTAAGGGAACTTGTTAAATGGTGACTTACGGTCTTTGACCATAAAGCATGGAAGTTTTCCTCACTGTTTAAACAATGCAGACTTCCATCTCTGTGAGTCAAATCTTTGCTTCTCTTCCAGAAAAACGATTTTATTCAGTCTGTTTCTTCATAAAATGTAGCCTATTTGAATGTTCTGTGTGTCAGAATACAACCACTCAAAACCCACATTTTATATTGACGGTACAGGCCCCAAATAGAGGAAGAATAATTGTCTGCACAGGTCATATTCTTGAACAGTAAAGGAATCCTTTCTGGGTGGTGGTGGTGGTGGTGGTGAATGCCAATGCAGTGCTGCAGGAGCAGAGTAGCTGTTCAGGTCATAACAAATTATTTTTGCAACAGAATCACTGATGGGCAGTAGTTTGTTGGAAGACTCTGAAGTGCATAGCAAGAACCTGGTGTCATTAAGCCCTCCCCCTAGCCTTGGGGTGGAATCCTTGCACCTGCCAGACTCAGAATCAATAATTGGTATAAAGGAAGGTAAGACAATTATGGGGATGAGGGGGAAGGTTAATGGCATGAAATAATTAAGTGGGTAGAAAAAAGTGTAGTACCATAAACATTAAAAATAGTGGATTGAGAAAGCCAAAGAAAACTTTTTGTACTTTTTTTTCATGGTTCATAATAATTCCCACCTAATTTCTAATAACTACAGTGAAAACATGTACAGTGGTACCTTGTATAAAGGAATTAATTCATTCCAAATGAAATTATGTTAAGCAAATTTTCCTTTATACAAATTTCACATAGGAATGCATTGAATACAGAGTAATCCCTAATTGCGACCATTTTTATGTTGTACGAATTCGCCCCAAAGACGATTCTGTTAAGCAAATGTCCCCTATCTCCGGAATTGTTTATGTTGTACAGATTTTATATTATACAAAACATTTGTTATACAAGGGTCCACTGTACTGTCGATTTCAGTGCGCATATTACATGTCTGTCCCCCCCAGAGAAAACAGATGAGGGTAAGGTATGAGAGAAAGGAATGTGAATTTTTTAATATATCTGTCCTTGTTCCATCAAACCACGGTCAATGTTTTTCTTCTGAAAGTTGGTTGCTTTGTCATTGGAGAATGTCCGTACACTGTTCCTGTCCAAAACTGAATTTGTGGTTTCTTCAGTAATTAGTTTTCTGCCAGGATTTAGATATGTGAGAACTACCTGAGTTGTATCTTATTTAGGGGACGTACCGGTAAGTGTATCTTTCAGGTAGACTAAAAGTAGTGAATATGAGATGCAAACAGAGTACCAGTCTCAACTGCAGATTACCCACTGCCCAGTGTTTATTAAAACAAAGTATGCTTGGCAGAAAGCATAATTGTATGTAGTATATTTTGTTCCTATTATTTAGCCTTAAGACAGAAGTAGTCAAGAACATCTGGGAGTATGATGAATGAAAGGCAGTTAGCCTTATACTTTGTTTTTTGTTTTGTTTTGTTCTGCTTGGCTCCCTAATGTGTGATAACACCCAAAATTGTGGGTACTTGTATTGCTTCTGAGAGGGTTGTGGTGGCTCAGTGGTCTGAAGGGCTGAAAACAGTCAGCTGCAAAGTTGGCAGCTCGGTTTGAATCGCAGGTGCCACGCAGCAGAGCGAGCTCCAGCTGTCAACCCCAGCTCCTGCCAACCTAGCAGTTCAAAAGCATGTAAATGCAAGTAGATAAATAGGTACTACTATAAAAAGCTGGAAGGTAAACAGTGTTCTGTGTGCAGAAATCTGTTCAGCCATGCTGGCCACGTGGCCACGAACTTGCACAACACTGGCTCTTTGGCTTAAAAACGGAGATGAGCACTGATGCTAGAGTTGGACATGACTAGCACGAATGTGTGTGTGTGTGTGTGTGGTGGGGGGAACTTTTACCTTTGCTTCCAGACACTATTGATAGGAATAGTTTAGATTTCTCCCACCCACCCCAAGCAGTGTGCCTGACAAACTTCCAAAACAGCACATCCTTGGGCTTTTACCTCAAGATCGAAATGCCTTGAGAAGCAATCGTTAAGCATTTACGAGATAGAATTTATTTTTCTGTTTTATCTGCAGAGGCTCTTGCTGAAGCAACAACAAACTCGCTCCATTCAGCATCTGATGTCGTTTTGCCATCTCATCACTTGATGTCCATGTCAACATCAAGGCATTCCTATGGGGTTTCGTCTTTACTTCAGTAAAACCACAGGTCAGTTTGGAAATTTCCTATCCTCTTTCAGACATCCTAAGTTTTGTGTTAAATTTCAGGAAACTCCCTTTTCCTGCTGTTGAACATAAAGATTGTAAACCTATGTGCAGTATAGTTTTATTGGAGATTCTTATAACTAGTTGATTTTAATCAGTAGTCTATTCCTTTGTTGTTGACATACCTACTTCAAACATCATTTTGATTGAAGATAACTATCAAGCTTTTGATGTATTATTTCCCATTTTATTAAACAGAGGATGGCAATTTGATCTGGCATAGGTATAGGTGTCCAGTTTGGTCAGTATATTGGCATCATAGTCTACTCTGCTGCTTTAAAAATTCAGTTGTTTTAAAGCCTACTGCATTTTGCAAGCTGTGTTGGTTGTAGTGACAACTCCAGTCCTGTTACAACCTAGCTATATGCATTGAATATTGTATGTGTCATACACAAAAGTGTCATTGTCCTTTATCAATATGCTGCTCTGAACACCACCTAATATGTCACTACATGGTACAACCTAAGTAACCCTGAATGAGATGTTTGCACTGCTGCAGTTTGCAAGCAGTGGAATCTTAAGCATCAGTTCAATCCTAAAATGCCCTGATGCCTGCTGATGACTGGCTTATTTATTTGTTTTATTTTAGAGTATTTTACTCCGCCTTTCTCCTTGGAAAAGGACCCAAGGCGGCTTACAGTAATGAGGGAATAATATACAGTCCAGTACAATTAAGACATGTTCAGGTATTTGAGAACAAGGAATTGAGGGACATCTTACAGCATTAATAGACAACATTACATTAAAGCAACACGGTTATAAGTGGTCATAAACACAAAGTCTATGTCAACCCATAGATTCATATAAAATACACATGGTAGTCCATCATTCAGGGAAAGCTTGCCGAAAGAGAAAGGTCTTTGCCTGTTTCCGGACAGAAACAGCCGCTTCGCACTAGAGCACTATGTGCTAAAAGGAAAATTAAACCCAAAGGTGATGTTTATGTAATTTCTGGGCTGGCATGAGATCAGTTACAGAACCTATGTATTGTTCCTCTGCCTTCTCTCCCATTTTCACTAGCAATTATTTTCTTTCTGCACATGCTTCTTTGGACACAACTTGGTTTTAGGAGTCCCTAATTTTCTTCTGTTTACTTAATTAAAGGTGTGGTCCACATTCAAGACCATAGGTTGTTCACATTTGCCCTTTTCCGCAGCGTTTCTAGCTACTAGTACAACTAGACTAGCAAACCATAGTTTTCTCTAAATACTGTAATTCTTGATTAGTACAGCCACACCTCTTATAAATCTGATGTAGAGGGAGTCGAAAAAAGAAAATAAGAGGGGGTAAAATATACTGGACATTTGTTCTTTATACCATTTTCATATTTGGTCCAAACAAGTGTTAATAAATGTAAAATGATTCTGTTGACTTCACAGTTACAGAAGGAAGGAAGAACAAACCTTTGAAGCTAAGGAACAGGCTTGTGTGGTGCGCTTAAAATGCCGTTCGGTACTTGAATTCCCAGAACTTGTGCTGTGCCGGTAGTCTACTTCTCATGACTTGTCAGACCAGCGGCCTCCAAATATGGTTTTGCTTCCGTCGCTGGAAACTATTTTCTGAAGAGCGAAGGAGCGAGTTGCTCCTGCCGAAACCTGAACCGTGTGGTATGTTGCTGTTGAACCTTTCGCCCAAAGGCCAGGCGACAATGCGCTTGTATCTAGTCCTCAGCCACTTTGTTTTTCGCCGGAAGCAGATCGTAAGCTCGGCATTATATTGGCTTGTTCTTCTTGAAGAAGTATCTTTAGATGGTAGTGAATTCTGCACTAAAGCACTGCAGTTCCTGCTCTTGCTTCTGAATTATGGGGGCAAATCCGTGGTGCTCTGAGCTGGAGTTTCCACATATCCCCTTGCTTTGTGTGGATACATACACTAATGCTGCTTTTCCTCCAAATTGAAGACCTGGTGTCGTTCAGAGGAAAGCCTTAGACACCCTCGCTTATTATCACTGTAATATTTTCATTTCTAATTATTAGATTTATTAGGGCTTTTAATTTAAACAGAATCAGAGGCAGAAATTATTCAGTCGTTCTTCTGGTGTAAATAAACTGTACACTTCCAATTCCCCGGGTTCTTGAGTGTGCTTTTATTTTGAATAATTCCTACTCGCATTCAGAGGTTCTGGGTCGGTAATGAATGACTTTGAAACAGGTAACATCTTTTTGCAGGATGAGATATGGTTGGTCAACCATAACTCTAAATCTCAGTTTTTAAATTATTTGTGGAAAGAATCTCAAATAGAAAAACTGAAACATCTTGTGGAACCAGCTGATCTCGTAAGTACAGAACCAGCAGGCTGAGACATATATTTATGGCTGCAACGTCAAAATTACTATGGATACAGCCTAAACAAGCATCTCCTCCAAGAGAACTATTGGGAGCATAAAGAACTTCGGACAAATTAAGTTTCCCTAAGGGGTACATACAATTCACATAAGGGCTCATTTCCTAGAGATGAAATAAGAATTGTCAAGCATTCCAGTAGTTGCTGTGTATACTGAAATGAAGCCTTTTCTGGATGGGAAGCACATTTATAATTTGAATATATGGCACAACTCAGACTCAGTGGGTATTTTTTTCCAAGCAAGACTGCATAGAATTGGAATAGCACAGCAGTTTGTATTAGTATTATGATTATAAAGTAACCAAGATTTACAGTCGTCTTAATGGCTACAGCAAATTTCCTCTTGTTAGTCTTGGGGGAGGGGAGGAGAGATTTTCTCACCTGCTCATTAAACAAACAAAGAGTGTTGCTAAAAACAAATAAAAGAGGAAGGAAGGTTGCAAATCTGCTTTTGGGGGAGGGGTGAAAGGCCTTTTGCAGCAATGGCTGAAATCCTATTGTGAAGCTGCACGTGCACAATGAAGATGATGCCACCAGCAACAAATTGCCACGACATGAAAACAGTTTCAGGATGTGTGCAGTTTGTACACATGGTGACAAAGTCACATAGTTCCTAAAATCTACAAAGGCAGCCTTTAACAAGTGGTGATTTGCCACGGCTGTGCCACCCGATTTCAGGTAGTAATTCTGCTGTACAACTTCCTTAAACAGAAACATTTAAAAATGAGAGGTAGTTGTACTGGCCACAACAAAAATTGCAAACCCGTAATACCTTTAGCAATTTGTTGTGCATTTTGATACTACCATGCAACATTACCTTTAATTTTGAGCCCTGGAACCAAAGAGGTTAAAACAATTGCTATGGATGAAGTTGTGTGTGTGTGTGGGGGGGTTGTGGGTGGGTGTGGGGGTGGGTGGGGGTGGGGGAGGGGGAGCCCTGCACTGAGGGAGGCACAGTTGCATGCAAGCCTTAGGGGGAACCTTGCTACCTGGGTATGGATTTGGGAATAAAAGCTTAGAAAGCAGAACTTCAGTTGGCATGAGTACCATCAGCATTCACATGGTCTGAGGACTGCCGGGGTCTGTGCCACAACAGGAGGGTGCAAATATGCAAGCAGGCTGCTTTACTCGGTAACAAAAGCACATCCTCTTGGGAATGAAAGTTCAAAGCCAAACCGTTGGAGAACTTAACTTCTGAAATTGCCTAAAAGAAAGTGCAGTATAACTAATAACCTAGCATACACCATGATCACACATTTTTAATGCAAATAAAATATTAAAACTTCAGTTTTCTTGATGCAGGCGTCTGAATTGGAATTAATCTTGACTACAGGAAATAATGATTGGTAGGCACATGGCAGATTTCCACTTGATTTCTATTTCAACTCTAGTCTTCTCTGTCCTTCTTCAGATAGCTCCTTTATGATAGCAGTATCCCTCTGGGATGTATGAATTCTGTTGATTAAAAACAATTAGTCTGAATATTTCACCCCATCATCTTGTTTTTAGTAAGAATACTAAATATGTAGTTACAGTTTCAGTGTCATTTATCACATGCAGCTGCAAAACACTTACCAAGCTTATATACATGTTGTTTGTCTTATCCTTTCAAAAATGAGGCAGATCAGGAGACAGTTTGACTTTCCTAATTTCAGCCTGTCTAATTTTATTATGCAGCTTTCAGGGCAATCTGAAAGCCACAGGAAATTCATTAATGGAGGAACTTCTACTTCATAACCATGGCCAGCCCACTGCAGCCAGGGTGGGTGTTTGAGAGATGGAGGATTTCTGTTTTCCCCACATCTCAGCCATTTAACCATGGAAAAAAATATAACTGAAGTAGATTCAAGCAACCATTGTGTGTGAGCCTGGTCTACGGTCATATTGGGGGAATAGGAGACTTGGAATCCTGTAGCTTCCAATTTGTTTCTGACGCATGTAAGAAACAGTTATTTTAAGCCCTATTATGGATGGGAATGCTGCTGGGACTATTATCTGCATCTGTAGAACTTTGTCTGGGCCACAGACAAAGAGCAGCTGCATCCCATTAAACTGCTTCCTAGTCTTTTTGGTGGGCTTTCTGACTGCACTGCATGCCTTCGCAGATACGTATTGTGTGTCTTGTAAATACCTTTGTGATGCAGAGTGCCCCTTCCTTACTGGACCTGGGGCTTTTTTCCTTTCCTTTTTTACAAATTCTTCATCAAGCCCAAAATGCTGCAAGGTGTCTCGGAAATGCCTCTCTGCTCCCTGTTGAGCGCCCTGCTATAAAATCAAAGAGTAAGAAATTATAGCAAGATCCTTCCCCTCAAATAATATTCAGAATTGATCTAAGCGAATTCACACAAGTTACCTTTGTGACTTGTTCAAATAGATATGGTCTGTTCTTCACACGCATTTTCATCTCTTCTAATTCTTTTTTATACTCTCTTGTTCTTCTTTGGTCATTCTGCCTGCAAGAAAAGTTTCCCTACTACTAGAAGTCATCACAACTAGACACAATTACACTCATTCCATAACGTTGGTGGGTGTAAATATGATGCTGCGCATGTACAAGTGAGAGGTTTTCAGCCGGTCTCTCTCTTGATCCTTGAAATGGTTGCTTCAAAGCTTCTCTTGGTCAGGTTCTAGGGGAACCCATGACTTTTGCTCAGGAAATCAAACTAATGCATACTTTGATGGGTCCCCTTCCCCCGCTACTCAAATCTCAGCCAAACTAGCTTTATTATTTAGCAAAATGGCCTTACAATAATTTTCCCTTTTTTTGGAAAGCATTCTGGAAGCACATACAAGTCCTCTCTCTATTACTGAACATTATTTTTCAAATTTCTGTTCTGTTAAGTCTAAGGAGAATAGTGGGATAAGAAGAGCATCTTTGTGTAAGATACAAGGATGACTGCTGAAATTTGGCTGTGATGTATAAATGGAACCCCCTTCCATACTCAATATATTTTTTCATCTATGTCGATCAGAATACTGACCAGTTTTGTTTCAGTTTTTCTTGGTATGTCTCCTCCAGGCTTTTATGGGGATCCATTGCCTTGGCTCGGGAATTTAGAGACTTGCGCATAGCTTGACATTTTTTTCTCTGTAGCTCTGCCCAACGAATGCCTTCATTCTCCTTGTGTTTTTTATCTTCTTGGAGGTGTCTATTAAAACAGTTGCAGAGATGAGAACATATGCTGAACCCACCTTAGCACCCACCCCCACAGGTATCTGATTCAGGCTGGTTTTGAAAAGTTAAACAGAGTTCAGCCTGATTAGTACTTTTATATAAGATGGCCAATATTCCCCAGACAGGACTTTAAAAGAATTTTGCCTGAAATCCAGGACAACTGCTGTCAGTCAGCACTGTCAGTACTGGCGGGTAGATGGCCCAACAGTTTGACACATTTAGGCAGCTTTTTATGTTCCTAAGTATATTTCAAAATGAAATAATCACGCTTCCTTACAATAAACAAGGGAGTATCACAAAGTTAAATAACATGTAAAGTATGTGAAGCTGTGTTTGTTTTCTGCAATAAAGAGAAACGTATGTAATGTCACCTCAAGACTAACTGTTTGAAGCTTTTTATCTCCATCTTTCATATTCTTAATAGTTTTATTGACAATGCATTTAACATACTGTACCACCTAATATAGCTTGTTATACATAATACAGAGTAACACAACAAATTAAACATTCTTAAACTATCCAACAGTCCAGTTCATATTCCGATTTATCCAATTTTGTTTTTTGTATATACAGTGGTACCTCTACTTACGAGTGGCTCTACTTATGAGCAATTCGACTTAAGAGTGGGAAAACGTTGGCATTTTAACTGCTGCCTTACAAATTTTAGATGCGATCTACTCCTACATTCCCCCCCCATTTTTTTATTTTTATTTTTTTAATTTTTTTTTAGATATGGCTGCTCTGCTTACGAGTTGTTCAACTTATGAGCATGTATTTGGAATGGATTAAATGCATAAGTAGAGGTACCACTGTATTTCGATTTATCCAATTTAGTTTTCCTGAAAATATGGCAACCTCTATGGACCACAGATCTTACACACAAAAGTCTTTCATATATGAAATCCTACTTTTGGTCATCTGTTAAAACGAGGGAAAAGATGGTGAAAATATCAGTTGAACTGTCCAGAAAGCATCATTTTGATCAGTTTTCTACTTCTATGTACACCAGTTGAGATTCAGCCCCTGGTGAAAAAGTTTGTCACCTAGGAAAGTTTATGCACTTTTATAAGAAAAAGCCTCTGAAAAACAATCTTGAACATATTACCTAGAATTATTCAGAGATTCACCAGTATTATTACCATAAGGAGCCTCATGGCAGAGTGGTTAAACTGTAGTACTGTAGCCAAACTCTGATTCAATTCCAAGTAGTGGACTCAGCCTTCCTTTCTTCTGAGGTCAGTAAATTGAGTACCTACCTTGCTAGTGGCTGGCAATATATAATCTGCAAATTTGAACTGTAAATCATCCAGGGAGTGCTTTAAGTGCTGGGGATAGTATAGGAACAGCATGGTTTATTACTCACTTAATAGCAGATCTCCTCTTTCTTTCTGCATCTGTGATATATACTGGAAGGGTGTTACTGGAAAGGGATGAAAGACAGGTCACAGACCGACTTTGTATTGCTACTTCAGAAGGCCTCTGAAAATCCTGAAAGAAAGAATATTGCATGTGCATTAAAAAAAACATATTGGCACACTATTTCACTTTAGGGGCACATGTATTCATCTTTGTTGCACAAGTGCACCAGCTGCACTCATTAGTGGAGAGGTCTGACTTGGCTACCGTGACAAGCGTCTTAGAAACATCCCGGCCAGGTACGCTCTATCTGGGGCCCCCTTTGGAAAGTGCTTGGAAACTTGAGCTGATGCAGCCACCAGGTTGCTTACTGGAGCTGGTTACATGGATCGCAAAACACCCTTGTTACAGCAGTTCCATTGCTTTCCAATCTGTTTCAGGATAGATGTGCTGGTTTCAACCTAGAAAGACCTAAACACGTAGGGTCCAAGCTGCCCCAAAGATTGTATCTCACTTTATGAGCCTGCTCCGGTGTTAAGATCATGAAGGGAGGCATTTCTCTCTGGCCTATCATTCTCACAGATGGGCTTGGTGGGTTCACAGGAAGGGGGCTTCTCTGTTCCTGCTCCCAGACTCTGGAACTCCCTCCCACATGAGGCCAAGCTGATTCCACCTTTACCACCCTTTTGAAAACAGGTAAAGTGCTCCCATCATTCTCTTCAGAGAGACTTTCCCTTAGGGACAGTCCAGGAGAGGTTTTAACAAGATGTCTTGATACCTGCACCTCAGCCAGTGAGTGGGCAGCTGCTGGAGGAGTCAGAGAAGGGAAATCCACGCTCCTGCCAGAATGGAAAAAATTGCACGGTTGGGAGGGAAGGAGCAGCACATGCTGGCAGGTTAGTTGGCGAGCCAGTGAGGGAGCCGGGGAAAGCGAACATGTGGCAACAGGGGGGCTGCACCAACAACGTAGAAGTGCTTTTTGACCATTTCTACCTTCTATGAAATTAAAGAAGAACATTGTGGGTTGGTGACATCATCACCATTTATGCCCACATAATTTTACTCAACGGGATTGAGACAGAATGAAACAGATGCATCTTGCAGTGTTTTTTTGAAGTCAGAATTCAGGAAAAAAACATTTGGTTCTGCCAAAGCAGTGCCAAGACTGGAAATAGACCATTCTCTCCTTCCCCTTCCACTCTTCCCCCCATAGGAAAATATACAGGAAAAGGAGCAGCTCCACAAGAGTCAGAATTCAATCATATATTAATGTCATCATGGCTCTTTTTGTCTTGCTTTGTGAGGACTTTGTTCCTATTTGTCTAAAATTATCCAATGGCTGAGTACATTAGTAGTAACACATGTCAAGATGTTCACAACAAAGAGATTTACACAAGGCATAATAAAGGAGGATGAAATTAAAAGCAATTCCTTATACCGTCATTTCTCGATGTTTGCAACGGAGATTAGATGTTCTCAAGTGGAAAGTTTTATTACGAGTAGCTTCTTTGTTTTCCCGTCTGCATAACGCTTCTCTCTGGAATGCCCAGTGCAGTCCTTTGAAGTCAGGCACTGATGTGTTAATTTTTGGTTTAAAGCTGAAGTTGTCCTGTAGAAAATTCAATTTTTGTTCCCTGTTTCTGGAAGCAATTCGATATTCATTCTCCCTCTGTCTATTGCCCTGCTCAATAGGAGCCGAAGAACTTTCCAGTAAATCCTTTGCTCTCATCTCAATTCGGATTTTTCTTAATAGTTCAGCTTCTATGAATTGAAAGTAAAAGTCATAAACATCCAAGTTGGGAAAAGGTACACAAATCTGGCTACAGTAAAATAAAATGTGTACTGTAGAGAGTATGAATAGCATAAAAATATTTCATTACTAAAATAAAAATGTATAAGACATGTCTACAGTGGAATGATAAAGTGTTTGAAATCACAGAACTGAAATCCCCTTTAACAACTGAATAACTGGTTGCTGTTATGTGCCCAGAACTACTTAGAGCTTTTGAAGTAAAATATTAAAAGAAGTGGCTTTATCAGTTCCACTCCCTTAGTGAGCTTCCATGGCTGAGCAAAGATTTAGCCACGATGCTCCTGAGTACTAGTCCATCCTTCTATCCAGTAACTTTAGAAAGTGATCAAATTCTTTGTAGCAAAGTGTCAGAACATACATATTGCATGCAGGAGGTTCCAGGTTTAAGTCCTAATATTATCAGGTAGTGGTGGAGAAAACTTCCAGCCTTCCACTTTACACCCTACTGACAATATTGGGTTGGAGAGACCAATACTTGGGCCCAATACAAGGCAGCTTTTAAATTTCCTAGTACACAGTTAAATGCTTATCATAACTAATTTACATTTGCACGTAGAAGGTTCCTGGGCATCCTCTTTGCATATATGGCCTAAATATTTTGATCCCTTGCTAGTTAATTAGGGTAATCAATGGTTTCTTACCAAGTGATCCCCAAACCCAGCAGCCATCCTGATTCATCTGTTAGTGAATTAAATAACCTTGTTTTAGATTTGTATAGTGAAATGTATCTGCCTGCTAACAAATCCAACCCCTAACAGGTTCATTCTTTGCCAGTTCTACTATAGGGTCCTACTTACATTAGAATATACTTTAAAATATGCAGAATTATTCTGTGCTCCTGCACTTCTCCGATCAACTCTAAATCTGTGTAGTAGTAACTTTTTATCGCACAGATAAGAGAATATATATTTTAATCATCATCATCTGTTTTTAGGACAGTCAGGCATGGCTTTTTCTTTGGAAATCACACTAAGTTCTTTACCTTGAAGCTTATCTCCAAGCATTGGTTCAAAGGTGGACTTGGGGATTTTCTTCCTGACTTTAGGTGCTGCTTTCTTAGATGAAGCCAGTATGTCAAGAATCTTATGCCTGGTGGCCTCCTTTTTCTTCTCTTCTTTTTCTTGAAAGGTGAAGGGTTTTTGCATCGAAAGGAGCAACTCTCTCCTCTTCTGTGTTTCCACTTGTCTACGGATTTCGTTCTTTTCCATTATTTCCTCATAAAGCGGCAGATAGATGTGTGCAGGAACAGGCTGGGCCCTGAACTGTTTCTGGCATTCAGCTTCTTCTTGGCTTTGCCTTTTGTACGTGGCTGTCTCAAGTTCAAGCAATGTATGTGACGTTAACAACTGAGACTTTTTGTGAGCTTCTCGGAGTGTCATCTTGAAGGGCTGAGGAACGGTGATAGAGGAGATCCAAGACGGAGAGGCACTCATTGGTTTTGAATCGGACTGAGGAAGTGAACGACGGTGCTCATCTTTTGAGTCATCTATGGTGAGGTCAGTCCAAGAGTTGAATCGAGTTATATTATCAAATCTAAGAATAAGATTTAGATGTTTCTGAGGCCCAGGCATAAGACAAATAGTAATATTTGAGAATATTTTCATTTTGATTGAAAAAACTTCAGTGTATTTTTAACACACAAGTCAAGCTTCCAACATTATTTGATTAATTTTGATATCTAGTAATGGCACTGAAATCTACAGGTTTTGAAGGGGTAACTATGATTCAAGAAAAAAAAGTATAGCAGCACCTTCAAGACAAATATATTTATTTCAGTGATGATATTATAATTCACGTTTTCTGACATTTGTTTTGAAGCAATTTGCTGTAGTCCATGAAAGTTCCTACTAGAAAAAAGAAGTTAATCTTATAGATGCCATTATGCTTTTATTTCTGCTTAATTCCACAATGAAAATATTCTGCATGAAAACATGATATGGAATTCATGTTCATTTAACCTTTATGTTCCCAGTTAAAACCATTAATTCTATGGAAGAACAAAACACACTGTTGCAACTTACGTTAAATCTTCATAGAACTTTGATGACAGTAACAACCTTCCATTGTTCTGGAAAATGTCTTCTAGTTCTTTATCTTCCTTGGATGGTTTGTGCTTGTTCTCCAGGTTTACCTGGTACATGAGACCTAGTTCTAGCAAACATTGTTTATTTTTCCTTTTGAGATCCTGAAGTGATTCATGTAACTCCCCATCTGAACATGAGGAAGGTATTCGGTCTTCATCTGACTGCAGAAAATCCGACAGCTTACTTCTGTTTAGCACTACATTATTGCTTTCTTCTGATTCTGAATCAGACTGGGCTTTAATTGGAAATATCTAAGCAATACAAAACAAAGATATCAAATTCTATCAACATTTAGGATTCAAGCATACTGCTTGCTCCATTAAACAGCCAACCTGTAGTCATTAACTGACATTTTTCAATAAACCAAACTGACTGGATAAGACTGCGATTCAGTGCTGCAATTTTTGCTTTTTCTGGAAGTTGAGTCATGGCAACTGAATTTCTTTTTCTTGAGAGACTGACACGTTTCGCTTTCAATCTCTCAAGAAAAAGAAATTCAGTTGCCATGACTCAACTTCCAGATAAACTCACCTGGATGACTGAGAATCTTTACAGACAAATTCTTGCTTTCCAAGGTCTTCCTTGCACTGAACTGCAAGGAAGACCTTGGAAAGGTTTACCTTCCATTCCCCCCCCCAAAAAAAACCCACCATGCATGAGGATCAGTCTAGGCAAGAAACAAAATAATTTGTGGGGTTGAATGTTATACATATATTTGCATTATTGGTACATTGTTTCTATTGCCCTTGTTCTGTTTCTATGGATTCGGCCTACAGTTTTTAATGGTGCAGGAACCCTATTCCCCCCCACACACACACACCTCTTCCTTTTTCAATTTGGCCACCCGACGGACAGGTGGCTGAGAACGCTAAAAGATGCTCTGCTAGGCCCTTGTTGCCATAGGAACAGCCCGCTACCTCCATCCCTCCGCGCGCCTGCGCCGCCGCCGAACCTCCTCCGCCCTCTCGAGCTCCAAGGACTCCGCTTCAGCCTCTCCCGCAGGGCCCTCCAGCTCCGCCGCCACCACCGTCATCTCCTTGGCTCCGGCTCTACTGCGGGCGGAATTTGCCGACCACCGACCTTGCCCACACGCCTTCATCGAGCTCCAACCAATAGGAAACTCGATCATTCGTTGTCTCTCTCACAATAACCAATGGGAGCACGGCGTGGCCTTTAGTTCCGCCTACGCGGGAGGAATTGTTTTCGTTGCTCTGCGCGGGTTCTGTGAGCGCCCCTCCGTTGCCAAGGTGTTTCGGAAGTCACTTCCGACCTTCAGAGGGGGTGGTGGGGGACGCCCCGGTGCGTCATTTCCGGCACAATGGCGGCGCTCGTGGGTTTTTCTCCCTGTGGCCGCCTTGGGCCTCTTGGGAGGAAGCGCCATGTTTTCCACCCCAGGCATGGCCGGTCCCTGTTACCTCGGGCTTCAGCGAGCAGCAGCAGCAGTTCGAAGGCGGTGTACGACGTGGTGGTGTCAGGAGGGGGCATGGTCGGGACTGCCATGGCGGCGGCTCTGGGTAGGAGGCTGACCTGCTGGGAACGAACGAGGAGACCCCTGGGCAGGACCCCCGCTGCTGACCGGGCAAGGGTCGATGGTGCCACCGGCGAAGGAACCGACGCCTAAGGAGGACTCTTTTTTTGCTTCCAGCTCCTCTCATACTTACAGTGCCCTCCCCCTGTTGCAGACATTGGCAGAGTTACCCAAATAATATTTAGTTGATGATTTAATAATGCAGACTCATGTTTGGCAAGCAAATAAATACCCTGATTTGGAATGTTCCCAAATATCAGCTTCACCCCAAGGGAGGCCCGAGAATCTGTGGCCTCTTGGAAACCATCTCCCAAGCGAGAGAAGGCTTGTGGAGTCCCTCCCCTTGTTTAAAAAACACCTTAAAACTTGGCTATTTTATGTTGTCTTCGGCAAGTGCTGAAGTTATTGTCCATATGTTAGTTTAGTGTTGCCACGGCCATCTTGTTTTCACTGGTCTTATTTTATTTGTTATGACTACTGGTTTGTATTATTTTCCTGGCTGTTCACTGCCCAGAGTTCCTTTGGGAAGGTCTGGCAGTATATAAATGGAAACAACAACAACAACAACAACAACAGCTGCTTTCTCTAGTATATAAAGTGCAGTGGCAGCTTTCTCTATAAAGAGCATTGATTTAGGGGCATGGCAAGATTGTTGATATAATTCCTCTGTGTATTCTTGCCATGGCCTGGCAAGCTCTGGTCCATGGGGTCATGAAGAGTCAGACACAACTGAATGACTGAACAACAACAACAAAATTGTTGAATTTTGCACATAAAGAGTTTGGGATTGGGTGTACAAGTAACATTTTATTTGGGTCAAAGTTCTGTAGTTTGCCACACACTTCATCATATGCAGATGAATGCCAAATGACTTGAGCCAAGTTTAGCTGTTGAAACATATACAGTGGTACCTTGTATAAAGGAATTAATTCGTTCCAAATGAAATTATGTTAAGCAAATTTTCCTTTCTACAAATTCCCATAGGAATGCATTGAAAATGGAGTAATCCCATTTTTATGTTGTACGGATTTTCCCCATAGGCGATTATGTTAAGCAAATTTCCCCTATCTCCGGAATTTTTTATGTTGTACAGATTTTATGTTATACAAGGTGTTTGTTATACAAAGGTCCACTGTATTAATTCTCATCAATTTTACTGTGTGATTTTAACTTTTGTTGTAGCTGGGAAAAGGGAGGTACTAACTTTACAGAAAATGTTGATCTGAGAAAAACCAGGATGCAATGTTGAATTTCAGGAAAACTAATTGCAGTGATTGTGTCAGTTTTAGGAATTAGGTGTTCCTAAACAAGTTGAGTTGGAAATCCTGATTATGGAGTATGCAGAAGGTTGTACTTATAGTTTCTCTTCAGACACTCCTTCTCAAGGCGAGAGGCAGAAGAGGCAGGATAAGCATGTACATCTTTACACCCTTTCCATGCTTAGGGTGCAAAACCAATCCAGCTTGTTGACAGGGAAACAAAGCATAACACATTTTTGTAGATTATTGTTGCATGACATTAGACAATTTTGATGAAACTGTTTTGCAAATAATAAGCATTGCCTTTTTTTAAAGGTCATGATGTTCATCTGCGTGATAAGAAAATTCTCTTGCTTGAAAGTCGCCCAAGAAAAGTCTTACACCCGTTGCCAGGGAGTTACAGTAATAGAGTCAGTGCTATCACACCTGGCTCGGCCACCTTTCTCAGCAGTAAGTGGACAGTTCATCAGTTGTTGAGATGGGAACTGCAACTACCCTGTTTCCCTGAAAATAAGACCCACCCAAAAATAAGCCCTAGCAGGATTCTAATGCATTTGTTAAATACAAGCCCTACTTTGATCATAAGATCTAGTGATGGGCATGGCGAACTGCCCCCCTCTCTCTTGCTGTCCTCCTTTCTCTGTCGGGCACTCAGTGGGAGCGCGGGTGAGTTGCCTCTTAGCCAGCGCCGCCCGGGGGGGGGGAACAGAGGCACTGCCATCCCCTCCACCCACCTCACCTCACCTGGGACCTTCGCAAAACACACACACACACACACACACACACACACACACACACACACACACAAAACAAAACAAAACAAAACAAAACACCCCCCCCCCAAAAAATTGGCGGCGACTGCTGTTGCTGAGAACAGTGGCTGAGTGGTGATCCCAGCTGGATGCTGGCCGTGGGAGTGGAAAGAGGTGTCTGTGCATGTGCATGTTTGCCTCTGTTTTTTGTGCATGTGTGTGCTGCTAGCGCATGTGTGCTAGCATGCACACACATGTTGCACCTCCTGTCCCAGGCAGCGCCGGATAAAACTTGATACCTGTGCTCCACCTCCCAACCAGGGAGAGGGAGAGACGGAGGGAAGATTGCCCAAAAATAAGACATCCCCTGATAATAAATCCTAGTGTATTTTCTTGAGAAAAAATAAATATAAGACAGTGTCTTATTTTCGGGGAAACACGGTAGTGTATGCAGAATATGTAGTACTTGGTGTGTATGTATGAAGGTATAGATCGAATACTGTATGGGATATTGTTGTGGATTAGACATAGGGAAATATTTAGAAATATTATGGAATTGCCTTGAGTATCTTGAAAATTAAAATGAATCTCTGAAGCCAACACAATACAGTGGTTAGTGTATTGGACTAGGAGTCAGGAGACCAGACTTCAAATACCCAGAAGCTCATTGGGTAGCTACAAGACACTCACTTTCTTTCACTAAATGTTATGAGAATAAATATAGGTTCAAAGGATGAGCTATGAATTCTTTAGATGAGATATGGAATATCAAATAAATAATAGGCTGTTTACATCAAGTTAGGGAATGGTGAATTTTTTGCAAACCCTGAAGGGCTTCTGTCTATATACACATAGGTTGGAGAAAAGCTGTTATAGCCAGGAATTTCACATTCTGGGAAGCCTTGGGAGAAGCAGAATTTATCTGAAAATGTGCCAGTTTCAGCAGAAGGGGGTGGTACAGCACAGAGCAAGTCCTGAGTGGGGAAATTTCCCCCCAGAATGGTGATCCCACACACACTTTGTAGACCTCCAAATAAATAAAATTAATAAATTCTCCTTGAGGTCTCCTCCGCCCCCACTGGCCTTGGTAAGTTTGGTTTTTTTTTGCAGGATCAGGCTTGAGCAGGCTATTAAGAAGTGGCTTTTCACACGAAAAGTGTGGTTTTTTTCTTTTCTTTCTGAGGGCATTTCTTAGTGGGCTGCTCAAGCCCAAGGCGTCTGACCCTGCAAAAAGAGATAAATAAAACAGTGTGGGTGGAGTACTCAAGGAAAGGTGGAGCCGATCATGCAAAAAACAAACAACAGAGGGGAAAAGCAAGGTGAGTTTGGGTTCTCCCCCACCCACCCTGACAGGCTTACTTCTGTGTATACCAGGCCCCTTAATTTTTGGCGTCAATGATTTTAGAAAAAAGTACCATGGTATACCCGGAAAAAGACGGTACATTTTTGGCCAACTTTCAGTGTGGCTCTTGTCTCTTAAAATCCTCCACTTTCCCATTGGGCCTTTAGTAGCTGGGCGAAAGCAAGCTGTAAGCAAAATCAGCCCATATTAATAAAGAGAGTTGCAAATAATGTATATAAAATTGAGGATTTGATTTCTTCCTTCACTTAAAGATTCTCTCTATTACATGTTTATGGAATCTCAGCATAATAGAATGAGACTATGACATCTTAGAATTCTTTCCTTTCCTTTCCAGGTTTTGGTGCTTGGGAAGATATATGTAGTATGAGAATCAAATCCTTTCGGCGGATGCAGGTGCCTGATGCTGCAAAAAATAAAGTCCATTTGTTGATTTTTGTCACTGTGTAGGATGTTTTGGTTCTTATAAGCCTAAGGTTTGTTTTCCTGTCTTCAGAGATGTATAGATGATTTGTATGTGATATATAAGTGAGTACAAGGTCTTTTGTGTTCCTAGAATCATGCACAAAGGGGGGTCATACAAATCTTCCTTAGTGGGAGATGAGGAAGATGTAGTAGTAATACGTTTTCTATACATTCTGTTTTCTATTTGGGTTTCCTCTTTGCTAAGATCTCAGAAGTATGGAAAGAGGAGGCCTCATTTATGACTTCTCAGCTATTTCTATGTTGCATGTGAAAGTGTTTACTGTTAATGAGATACAAGGAAGATAGGTCAGGTAAACAAAAAGAATAAAGAAGATGAAAACATTGTGGCACCTTAAAGGCTGCTATATTTTAATGTGAACTTTCATAGATAAGTCCACTGTTTTTGTCTTATTTTTATCTTGCCTTATATGCTAGCATAGACGACCATGGCTGTCTACTCTAAAACATTGACTACATGGAGAGGCAGATTTCAGGATGTACATTATATCTCCATCACATATGCAGTCTTCTAGATCACAGTTTACAGGTTGCTTGACCTACCGGTTATACGCATCTTCAGATTTGTATTTTCCTCTTTGCATAAGTCAGAGGTAGGCTAGTGTGGCTCTCTTAATGTCATTTAGCATTTAAGCATCCTGACAGGGAAGAAAATCTCTGTGTATATGTCTTTATCTTATTTGCATTAATCATGTTTCTTTTCTCTACAGGTGTGGGATGCTTGTTCTGAGGCCATGATCATCTTTGATCAAGACAACTTGGAAGATATGGGTTACATTATAGAGAACAATGTTATCATGGCAGCTTTAACCAAACAGTTGGATGCAATTTCAGGTAGTAGCTTTTCTTCCTGGCCTTGATGCATTGGGTGGAAGTGTAGAGAACCATGGGAAATTAATATGTTGATATTCCACCAGATAATTCCTTCACTACAAAAAGTCTGTGTTTATAACAGCAGACTTTTTGTAGTTTTGTACATCTATATATGCATCAGTGATCTGTCTTTCAAACATGTACACACATGTAGTTATTTGTACTTAACAATGAATGACAATTAACTAACATCTCTAGAAATTCAGCACATTAGGGAATTGTTGTACCTGGGCTGTGTTTTGTTTTGTTTCTTTCACTTCTTTCCTTCATCTCTGCTTGTCATTTGGTGATATTGAAACATTGTGTCCCCCATCAGACCGAGTGGAAGTTCTCTACAAGAGCAGAGCAGTTGGGTACACCTGCCCCGTTCATTATCAGACCTCGGACTCAAGCCCTTGGGTCCAAATTGATTTAGCAGATGGACGCAGACTTCAGACCAAACTGCTGGTAACTAAGCCTTCATTTTCTGTTTGATCAGGCACCATCTTGCCAAGTCCTTTCCACTGGATTTGGTTCTAGTGTCATGCAGTGCTACACTTACCAGCATGAGGGGCTTAAAGGTGAGTTTAAACAGTTGGACTGAGGTTTAAAAAATATGGTGATGCTTATTAGGTGGCACTTGTTATTATACAGTTGCACTGTGTGGTTATGTTTAGATTAACATTGTCATCCTAAATATATTTGCTAGGGATTAATTAAATATCCTGTCAAAAATGGTTTAAGAGGTACCTGTCTTATTTATCAACATGTGCAGAGCAATAGTCCTGGCTACTTTGCATAACATATGACATTGCAGAATCAAATTCCCACTTCAGCAATATTGGTTTTCCTTCCAACTCTTCTTCTGCCCTCAAAATCTATTCCCCGGGTCTGGAGCATGTTTTGAGAGGACACAGACAGTGGTGTTGGAGATCTAGTTTGTTAGCATCCATGCAGTATTAGATTTCACCCTGTTTCTGATTAGCTTCTGATTGTGGACAATGAGAGGCAAAGGGGTAGTGTTTTGTTAAAGCAGTTAACAAAGTTTATGTCAGCCTGTTGTCTTCACAGATTGGTGCAGATGGGCAGAATTCCCTGGTCCGGAAAGCAGCTGGTATTCAGAATATTCAGTATCGTTATGACCAGTCATCTGTAGTTGCAACTCTTCACTTGTCTGAGGTCAGAATCTAAAAAATTGGAGAACTGAGTTCTTGGCCATGAAATTACAAACTGAGGATAGAACCTGAATAAATCCCATCCTGCCTCTGATTTTCTTATGTTTCAGGCAACGGACAACAACGTAGCATGGCAGAGATTCCTTCCATCTGGACCAATTGCTCTTCTCCCGGTAAAGAGCTTTATAAGTTTGTTATCTGTGTTGTTTGTCCTTATTCGTGTGTTTATTCTCATTTTCTGTCACTTCCAACTTATGAATGATTTGGGATGAGCAAGGGTCTCTGTAGAGATCAGCGAAAGAGGTGGTGATTTTGTTGGTATTTTTCTTTTATTCACAACTGTTGTATCTAGCTCTCTGACACTGTCAGCTCCTTGGTTTGGTCAACCTCACATGAACATGCATCACAGCTGCTGAGCATGGATGAGGAAAGTTTTGTGGACTCTGTAAACTCTGCTTTTGTAAGTATTCTTCTCTCATTTTGTAATGTACAGTTTGGCATGTTTTAACAAGAGAAACAGCGATGTCAGGAAGACTAGTTTAATTTCTTATTAAGATTAAAATATTAATTCTGTTTCCTATGGATACAGAATTAATGTTAGTTTGTGAAAAGAATACATCTTTCTGTGGTACCCCTTACTTTGACTTGTACGAATACTACAGCATGAGATTTTTAAATATGAGCACTGCCAGAAAGACTTTTAATTGGTACTGAACATGTTCTGTTTTGTTCAGATTGTTTGATCCAATATAATGGGTAAAATCCTGTTGTTTAACTTTGTGCCCAACATAAGCTAGTTGAGGTCCCAGAAACTGGATTACCAGTGCTGTAGGATTGAGAATGCCACCTGATTTTTAAAGGCTCCCTGGTGTTCTGAGGCTTCCCTATGGCAAAAGGAATCTTTAGGAAGACTTGGAACCTAAACAGAGCAATAGGAAGCTTTTGAGTTGTGTAAATTAAGTGTTTCTGGTGCCTGATCTATGTTGCACTACATGCAAAGTCATACAACAGGATTGTGCCCAAGGTACGTTTATTTATGTTGTAAGGAGAAATGTTTCTTGTCCAACAAGCCTTGCTAATCTCAGTGGAGGACAAATGCTGACCTTCTTTTCCATCTGATTTTTTCAGCACCATCTTGGTCTTCCCTAATACAAATTATTAGCATTCCACTTGATATTTCACCATGTGTAGTGTTAGTCAGTTCATGTTGGCTTTTGAGCTTCAAATAATTCCTTGTGTGGTTACCACCTGTCCTGCGTTACACTGTCAGTGTTTGAGCTATTGTACAATATTGCTTTCCCACATCACGGGTAAGTTTTGGCCCACATGGGAAAAAGCATCCTGTATCTTATCCATATATACTTCACACAGAACTGAAACACAAAGCAATAAACAATATAGCTTTTTTTCTTAAAGTAGACATTTCACTTAAAATGACCATTCTGAAAATAAATGTTGGGTGGAGAACGAAGACGATCCAAATTCCTGGGGGAGGCATGTGGGGAAGATGTGGTTCTCAAACCTCGGGAAGTAGCCACCTTTGGATTGCCTTTTGCCTTGTTTTGCCACTACTTGAAACATGTATAGTTGAACAACGGAAGCAGAGCTCTCCTTGTTTTTGTTGATTCCACTAACTTTCTGTGAGGATATTTGCTTTGGGTCTAGTTCAGTGGTTCTCAACCTGTGGGTCCCCAGATGTTCCTAGACTGCAACTCTCAGAAATCCTGGCCACCTCAGCTAGTGATGAAGACTTCTGGGAGTTGCAGTCCAGGAACACCTGGGGACCCACATGTTCTAGCTGGTCTAGCTGATATGCTAACCCTCTAGCATGTGAGGGTTATTGGGAAATACCTACCTGTTTTCTCTGAGCAGCTGGGTTTTCAGTGTTGTAGTTTTGCTGTTTACCTTGGGTGTTGACATACAAATCTCTGTCATTATCCAGTGGAGCAATGCACATCACTCAGACCTTATTGATACGGCTGGATCCATGTTCCGATCTGCTGCTGCTTTCCTGGTGCCATCAGGGACTGCAGCCCGCCAGCTGCCTCCAAGTGTTGCTAAAGTGGACCCAAGGAGCCGAGCTGTGTTCCCTCTTGGATTGGGGCATGCAACGGAATATGTCCAATACCGCGTGGCTCTTATTGGGTAATGTCATGTAAAGAAATTTAAATACTATTGTAAATCTATGAAAGGATGTTAATTACCAAGTGAAAGTGGGGGGGTCACCTTGATCGGTGGAAGTAAGGAGTTTTTAGATGTCAAAGGAGCAGAGATACTGAAAGTTGTAAAATGGGTTTCTCTGCATTAAGAGGAAAGATTAGTAGTTTATGCCTCAATAAGAATGAACTTTTGGATTCAAAGGTAATCTTGTTTGAGTAGAAAACAGTTTCCATTTGCTTGTGGTAATCATCCAGGTGGGGTTATCCAGAAATTGAGTCATAGGAACTGGACTTCTTTTCTTGTTAGGTCAGAACATTTCACTACTCATCCAAGTAGCTTCTGTAGTCTGAGGAAGGTTGGTAGGAGACCTCCATTTTTTCCTCCATGTTGGTTTTACTTCACCCTGGTCTAAATAGGCTAATTAGATGGACAATGGTTGGGTGTGTTTGAAAGGCATTCCTCTGCAATCCCTCCCAACACCCATTAATCATGGGTCATTAGCAGTAGCTTTCTTGGTGAACGTATGAAGTGGTGATGATTTGTATGGGGATAGATGAAAGGGCAGTGTGATAAACAACTATTAACAGGAGGGTGGCCCAGGAGAGGAAAGGTGACAGCTCAGGACCCTTTCATTTGAAGGACAAAGGACACTATGTACACATCTTGGACAGAGAAGTCAGGTGGTTCAAGAGATGGGTCAGGGAGGCCATGCACGTGTATATAGAAAATCCCTCTCTCAACAGGAGTGGAGCATTTAGGCACAATCTGTCCCCTATATAGCATGCTGCCCTTTTATCTATTCCCAGAAATATTAGGGAGATTGATTCACCGCTATGCCTTCTGGGGGAAAGAGCCAGCCTGTATAGAAGGCATGTCCAAACTTCGGCCCTCCAGATGTTTTGGACCACACCTCCCACAGTCCTTTGCCATTGGCAATCTAAGCTTCAAATTCTGAGAGTTGCAGTCCAAAACATCAGGAGGGATGAAGTTTGGACATGCTTGCTGTATAGCCTTGGGCAAGCTGCAGAGTCTCTGGAAGAAAAGGACTTGTGTACAACTTCTGAGTACTCTATGCCTAGAAAATCCTGTAAAGGGTTGCTATCAGTGTCGACTCTAATTTTCAGCCCTGCTCTATGGGTCCTGTCCTACATGTCCTCTCCCCTCCCCCTCACGTGAGTTCTGTCAGGAGTGGATCAAAAATGGTTGTGGTGGAGGTGTGGGGTAGGAAAAACTCTGCACAGAGGCGGGCAGAGCTGTGCTTGCAGACTTCTTACAGGGAAGCTTGTTTGCTGCTAGTCAGAATTGACTTGACCGAGCAGAATTATTGTCCTTATTATAATTCTGTAATACTGTGAAGACTAGCTCAGTGGTTTATTTATTTATTTATTTTATTTATTGTTGCATTTATATCCCGCCCATCTTCCCAACAGGAACTCTGGGCGGCGAACATGGCTGAACAAGTCAGCAAATACAGACAAGAAATACAATACAGAACAGTAAGAGACAAAGCCTACAAATCAAACATGAGTTAAAATAAAACATATTAAAAGAGCAGAGGCGGAGGCGCACCCTTAAATTCTGAGCTCGCCGCTGCTACCAAATTCAGCAAATTATCGATGGCGGATTAAAAAAAAAAAAGGAAAGCTAAGCTAGGTCGCCAAAGGCCTCGCAGAATAGGATGGTCTTCACCGCTTTACGGAAGGCCAGCAGGGACTCTGCAGAGCGCACTTCGCTAGGTAGGGAGTTCCATAAAGATGGAGCGGCCACCGGGGGGCGTGGCTGGAATAGCAGCGGAGCAGCAGCGTTTCTCGGGGCTCCGAGAAGAAACGGCTGTTACGACAGATCGAGATCTCCTGAAGAAATCAGGAGCAGGGGGGTGTGCGGGAGAGCACACTCCCAGGCCGATAAGGAACCAAGAAGTGTGGGGGGTTGAGCAGCAACTCACCCCTGGAGCATTTCTCTCCCGAGGCGAGCGATCTGTATCGGCGCCATGATGGCGATTCAGCTGCTGAGCCACGCCAGGATTCCACTTTAAGGTAATCCAGACACATCGAGGGATAAGGAATACCAAACCGAGAAGTGTGTACAGAGAATTAGCAGCAAAAAGTGGATGGGAGTAATAAAGCCTTTTCCACAAACATTTCTTTGGGACTGAAAGAGGGAAAGCGGCATAGAAGACCTCCCCCCCCCTTTGGAATTCTCTTTCACTTCTTTTGCTTTGGCTAAATTTATCGACCTGAAATAAATCAGTGACTGGCTGTAAAGCCCTGAATAGCTGTTTTATCTCCACAAGGAAGGGCTGTCAGCAGTTAGTTAACAGACAATTAGCATCAAAGCAAGAATGGAGATCGAGGGTAATTAACCCGAAGCTGATAAGTCTGACCAGAAGCCATTACACAGGGAGATTGTTCCAGCCTTTAACCCTTTGATAGCCTGAATCACCCACTAACTGCTTGACTCGTGTTGCTGGTGATTTAAAACTGAGCCAAACCAGTGGAATCTTAGCCTTCATCCGTCATCCCTAAAAGTTGTGGATTTATAAGGACATCAAAGTGCTATTGAAGCCTTGGGCAGCTGCCAGCTTCTTAGCACGAAGAGTGGGGCACGCAAGCAGTTGGATATAATTAAGAACACGCAAGGTGTTATTGGAGCCTTTGGCATAGCCGTCTCCAATGACACGAAGAATCTGGTTTCCTTGTTACAGGTTTCTACATATTGGGCAAAGTAATTCCTAACTCAAGAGGGCATAGGTGTCTAACTTTAACTAAACTGAAATCACAATACAAGGTTGCAGCCTGAAAATCGGTATTAGATGGGTCTTCTTAAGCGCTTATAAGTGGCTGTCATTTGGATGGGCAAGCCCTGGCCAGACCTTTGGTCAAGAGCAACCTATATCAGATAGTGGTGAATAACATTACTTTAATCCTTGCCTTTGTTATTTGTTTTGGTTATCAAACTGGTGGATATGAGTTGTATGTTATAGGTTTTATTAAGGGTTAAGTTTTATATTAAAATAAGTGGCAAAAGAGGGGGAGAAGGATAAAAGGCAACTGAAAAAGGGGCTCATATTTATATAAACTAACTTTGGGGCCAAATTGAGCTTCAGGAAGATGGCAACTCGAAAGAAAGAGGATTCCCCCAACCAAACAGCAAATCTAATGAGACTCATAGCCCAAGACCCATTCAAGAACGCCCTTCAAGACCTTCAAGCAAACATTGTAAAGCAAATCCTAGATCAGATGCAAGAGATTAAGACTGAGCTCAAAGCCGGAATAGATAGCAATAATGTAAAAATTGACACCTTCACACAGGCAATTAAAGAGGTGGAACATAAAGTCACTAAAATTGAAAAAGAATTAGAAATCATAAAGGAAGAAAAGAGTAAGGATCAAGACAGGTTGACATTGATAGAAATGGACAGAGCATCGTATTTTTTGAGAATCCAAAACGTAGAAGAACAGGAAGGAGAAGACCTAGAGCAATTAATAACTGAAGAATGGGCCACACAAACAGGATTAACCAAAGAAGAACTACAACAATCCATAGACAGAATATATAGAGTAGGCAATGCATACACAAGGAAGCACAAATTGCCAAAAGAAGTGCACATAAAGTTTATAAAGAGATCAACAAAAGAGAAAATATTGAAAGTCAACCAAGAGAAAGACCTGACGATAAGGGGGGCTAAAGTCAATGTTTTGAAACAGGTGCCATGGAGCATGCGGAAAAAAAGACAGGAATATGCGTTTCTTACAAAAGTGCTTATAGATAGGAAAATCCCCTTCAAATGGCTAACCCCAGAAGGCGTTTTATTTAACTGGGAGTCGAGAAGATTTAATCTAAATAGCAAAATGAAGGCAAAAAACTTCCTGGAAGAGATGAGATACAAACTCAAGTTAACGGAAGAAGAATTGCAGTTCTCCAGTGAAGAATCAGAAGGGGAGCCAGAAGAGAAGGAGGACAGAGCATGGAAATCACAGAGAACCTTAACACCCCCCTCACCCAGGAAAACAAGGAACTGGAACAAAAACAAAGACAAAGCATATAAAACAGACAGTAAAAACCGCTAAAATGTCAAGAGAATTCAAGTTCCTATCTGTTAATGTCAGAGGGATGAACTCACCCCAGAAGAGAAATTCAATCTTCAATAAACTATACAAAACCAAAGCGGATGTCATATTAATTCAAGAAACCCACATTAAAGAATCAGATAAGAACATGCTAAAGAATGACAAATTAGGACAAATGTTTATAGCAGCAGATAAACAAAAGAAAAGGGGTGTGGCAATGTATATACAGAAAGACCTTAATCCAAAACTAATCCACACCTCAAGAGATGGAAGAGTGGTAGCAGCAGAGATAACAACAGAGGGCGAAGAAATATTGCTAATAAATATTTATGCACCAAATGAAGCACAAGACAAGTTCTTCATACAATTAAAAGAACTCCTAACAAAAGAACCAGAGAAAAAAATATGCATCATGGGGGACTTTAATGCAGTAGTGGACAAAGCAAAGGATACCTCAACGACAGATGGGGCAGGAAGAAAAAAGAAAAGAAATATGATCCCTAAAACTTTCTTAGAAATGGCAAAAGAGCTGAACTTAATTGACATTTGGAGAACCCGAAATCCACATAAAAGAGATTACACATTTTACTCGTGCAGACACAAGTCTTGGTCCAGGATTGACAACTGTTGGATCTCAGCAGATTTGACACATCAAGTGGAAGAAATTGAAATATTGCCAAATACGTATGCAGACCACAACCCAATAATAATGACATTAGGACAAGCGAGAAGGAAAGGAGGATGGAGATTAAATACTTATCTGATGAGGGACGAAAACTTTATAACCAAAATGAAAAAGGAAATAGATTTTTTCTTCCAAACAAATAAACCGCAAGATACAGAAATGACAACAATCTGGGATGCAGGGAAGGCCTATCTCAGAGGGTTAGCAATACAATATAATGCACAAAAAAGGAAAGAAAAGAAGAAACAATATCAAGTTCTTCTAACATCCTTAAAGGAGAATGAACAGGAGCTTAAAAAAAGACCCTCAGCCTCTAACTTTAAAAATAAAATAAACATTCTACAACACGAAATCCATCTGCTGGAACAAGAAGAAATGGCAAAAAAAATCAAGTTTGCAAGGCAAAACTTCTTTGAAAACGCGAACAAACCAGGAAGATGGTTAGCATATAAAATTAAAAGAGAGAGAGAGAAAACAAGGATTGGCACACTAGAAAACAAAGAAGGCAGGGGAATACATAAGCAGAAAGAAATTGAGAAAATAATACAAGATTATTATACAAACCTATATAAAAAAAAAGAAATTGAGCAGGAAGATCAGTGGAAATATCTAGACAAGATCGGGAGCTGGAAATTTAGTCACCAACATTTAGAGAGGCTGAACAATCCAATAACAACTTGTGAAATTATGGAGGCATGGAAAAAACAGAAGAAGGGGAAGGCGCCGGGACCGGATGGAATCCCGACGGAATTTTACCAAGGATTGGAGGGAATTCTAGCCCCACAATTCAAAAAACTAGTGGATTACATTGGAAAAAATGGCAAAATTCCAGACTCATGGAAGGAAGCACATATATCACTGATACACAAAGCAGGAACAGAAAAAAAAAGAAATTAAAAATTACAGACCAATCTCTCTTCTAAATGTCGATTATAAGATCTATGCAACTATCTGGGCAGCAAGACTAAAGAAGGTGCTTGAAGAAATGATACATGATGACCAAACAGGATTTATCCCCAAACGAAAACTGACATCCAATATAAGGACAATAATAAACATCCTGGAATTTTATGAACAACACCCAGAAAAACAAATGATGTTGATTTTTCTAGACGCGGAAAAGGCCTTCGATAATCTGAATTGGGAGTTTATGATTCTACAGTTAAAAAAGATGGGGGCACACGGACTCTTTCTACAAACAATTAAAAATATTTATACCGAGCAGAGAGCGAAGATCAAAGTTAATAATCAAATGACGGAAAGTATCCAAATCATGCAAGGCACGAGACAGGGGTGCCCACTCTCCCCTCTACTATTTGTTCTAATTCTTGAGTCTCTGAATAGACAAATAAGAGGGAATAAGGAAATTAGAGGTCTGAAAATCAAAGGGGAGGAGTATAAATTGCAAGCCTATGCAGACGACCTGGTAGTAATATTGGATAATCCCCTGCACAGTATCGAACAAGTACTAGGAGAAATAAAAGAATTTGGAGCAGTGGCAGGCCTAAAAATAAACTACACCAAAACAAAATTCATGACTAAAAACATTCATAAAAAAGATGTGGAGGAACTCAGCCTTAAAACAAAATTTCAGGAAGTCCAAAAAATAAGATACCTGGGGATAATGATCACCAAAAAAACGAGTAATCTAATGAAGGAAAACTATCTCTTAATGCAGAAAGAAATAAAGAGAGATTTGGACGACTGGAACAAGTTGCAAATATCAATGTTGGGTAGAATCGCAACAATCAAGATGTCAGTCCTCCCAAAATTGTTATTCCTTTTCCAAAATTTACCAATTATACTAAATTTTAAATACTTCAAAGACCTAGACACACTGATTTCAAAATTTATCTGGAAAGGAAAAAGACCAAGAATAAAACTTAAAACATTACAAGATTTAAGAGAAAGAGGAGGGACGGGGTTACCAAATTGGTTACTATATTACAAAGCATGCGCCTTGGTTTGGATAAAAGAGTGGGTAACACTTAGGAACCAAAGAATACTAAAACTAGAAGGCCAGGATTTAAGAATGGGCTGGCACGCATATGTGTGGTATGGGGGAATCAAGGAACAGACACACTTCTCAAACCATATAATAAGGAAAGCACTCTCTCTAGTCTGGCAAAAGTTTCAAGCACAGAACTATAAAAAAATTCCAGAATGGGTAGCACCCATAGAGGCCTTTACTCTAAAAACAATAAACCAAAAGGGTTTACTTCTTACTTATCAAGAATTGCTGACTAAAGAGAAGGAGATGAAAGATAAAATAGAACTGGAGAAATTGGGCCTAGCAACAGATTGGTGGTCTATGGCAAAACTGGAATCAAGATACAAAAAAGATAAATGTATGGGTTTCTTTGAAGGGAAAACACGGGTGGATGAACTGTGGATTTATACAAATGAGGGAATTATCAAAAAAATGTACACATATTTATTAGAATATGAATTGGAGGATGAAAGAGTGAAGGAGGGAATGATTAAATGGGCTCAAAATTTTAAATATAATATCGACATTGATGACTGGACTAAAATGTGGAAAGACAATCACAAATTAATTAAACCTGTTAGTCTCAAAGAAAACATATTTAAAATGTTTCACAGGTGGCATCTGACTCCGGTAAAAATAGCCAAAATGTCAAAAGGGTCTAATAATGTTTGTTGGAAATGTAGAAAGAACCCAGGGACTTACTATCATGCATGGTGGTCATGTGATCAAGCTCAGATGTTCTGGCGGCAGATTTGGAAAGTGGCACAAGAAATTGTACAAATTAAATTGAATTTCAGACCGGAAACGTTACTGTTGAATATAATGCCAGAGATTACCGATAAAAAAATAAAATACATTCTCTTGTACATATACAGTGGTACCTTGTATAACGTAATTAATTCGTTCCAAATTAAATTACGTTATACAAGGTTTACGTTATACAAACCCTAATTTCCCATAGGAATGCATTGGAAGTGGATTTAATCCGTTCCAATGCATTCCAATGGCGCAGGGAATTCCCTCCCCCCCACCCGGCACAGGGAATTCCCTCCCCCCCACCACCCCGCACAGGGAATTCCCTCCCCCCACCACCAGGCGCAGGGAATTCCCTCCCCCCCACCACCCGGCGCAGGGAATTCCCTCCCCCCCACCACCCGGCGCAGGGAATTCCCTCCCCCCGACCACCCGGCGCAGGGAATCCGACCTTCGGGAGCCGCAGCCGTCCAGCCGGCTCACCAACGACGGCGCCAAGTGGGGAAGACCTCCGAACGCCGGCTGAGCGTCGGGCGCCACGAGGCGGGCGCCATCTTGAAGGCCGTAGCGGCGGCAGAACCAGCACCGAGGCTCCGCTCCCTGGTCGGGGCCTAGCCGGAGCAGTTTGGCTTGGCCCGGACCAGCGGGAGCGGAGCCCGGCGCGCCACGTGGACGTTGCCCAACCGCCTCCCTCCGACCGCTGCTGCTGCGCTACCGCGCAGCACAGCTGATGGTCGGGGGAGCTTTGCTGACTAGGCTCCCCGCCTCTGCTGCTGCGCTACCGCGCAGCACAGCTGACGGTCGGGGGAGCTTTGCTGACTAGACTCCCCGCCTCTGCTGCTGCGCTACCGCGCAGAGCAGCTGACGGTCGGGGGAGCTTTGCTGACTAGGCTCCCTGCCTCTGCTGCTGC
>JAHTLZ010000016.1:12212498-12279546 GCA_023846285.1 Phrynocephalus versicolor | reverse complement strand
GAGGGGCCGGCGGACTGGGGGGAGTGGCACCGGCCCTCCCCCCCCAGTGCGGGCTGGGGCGTTGAGCCCGGGCGGTGCACGACAGAGTCGGACTCCGGGCGCCGCCCCCGCCCCTTGGGATCGGGCCCGGGCCGGGGAGCGACCGCGGCGCAACCAGAGGTGGAGCGGTGGCAGCACCGCGAAGAGGGTCCGCGCGCGTTTCGGCAGTGGATTTGGGGGAGCGGCATCGGCCCTCCCCCCCAGAGTGAGCTGGGACGACCTCGAACCACCCCCACCCTTACTTTCTGGCAATTCAATGGGCAATCCTTCCTGGCTCCCTGATCTCTCAGGATCGGACCTGGCTGCGAAAAGGAAGAGCCAAGCCTCGATGGCTGCAGGGAGGGAAGGAAGGAAGGGGCAAGCGGGAAAGGGCGGGCACAGGTTGGAAAAGGAGAAGTCACACACACACACACACACACACACACACACACACACACACACACCTCCGGAGGAGGCGCCCAGGCCACGGGAGGAGGAGAAAACAGGGAAGGGGGAAGGAGGGGGGGCAAAAAAAAATCCGTTGTACGGATTTTTCGTTATACAAGTGTTACGTTATACGAGGTATGACTGTATATGGCAGCGAGACTGCTCTGGGCCCAGAAATGGAAAATAACTGAAATACCAACTAAGGCTGAACTCTCGAAAAAGTTACTGGACGTTGCAGAACTGGATATGCTCTCAGAGGCGTTGCGAGACCACCCAAGGCACTTTGTAAAGGAGAGCTGGAAGATGATATACAGTTGGGCCCAGAAGCAGATAAATGAACAAGGGGCAAAATAGTCATAAAGACGCTTAAAAAGTGACACTAAATCTGGAAGTCTGGCAGATGGCTGTTTAAGGGTGGAATCACTAATACCTCTATATTAGCAATAGATAAGGGGACAGAATCGATTTATTATAGACTCTGGTTTGTGTTAATAGTTTAATGTGACCCTCATTATTGTTGAATTTTGTTTGTATATACTATGTGAAATAAATTAAAAAAAAAAAAGAGTTCCTATAAGTTGGTTTTGACTTGACAGCACAGAATTGACTAATAAGTTCAAAATGTCATCCTGCGTCAACATCCATGGCATCAGTGTTACAGTGGTTTATGTTATGATCTTTCTCAGTCTTCTAAAGCTTTCTCCCAGAAATGTGAAACAAGAGATAAAATATAGTTCATTCTGTTAAGTGATCCAAGAAGACTGGTATGCAAAATTACCTCTGTTGCAATGTGGGAAGAAGCAGCTGAATGCAAAAGGGGAGAAATGTCAGCAGACATGTAGAAGTGCTTACAAACCTTTAAAAAGTCTTCACAGAGCTAGGGATGCCAACTTCTACAAGATAGAGCTGCACGCAGCATAAAGCAACACTGCCAGGTTCTGAGTCATTCATTGTATATTCCAGTCAGTGTCCTAGGAACACTTAGTTGGGAATAAAAATGTTGAACTTAAGGAGATCTATTTTTGCAAAATAATATTATGTCCCATCAAGTCAGTTCTGACTACACAGTCAGTGATCTTGGTCGACGTTCTTCATAGTGGAATTATAACAAGCAATTAATACTTCTGGTTGTATTAACTGGCATAAATAAATGACACACAAGTACCTGCAAAAAAAAAAAAAAAAAAAGATGGAGCGGCCACCGAGAAAGCCCGGTTCCGGGTAAGAGATCGCCTGGCTTCTCGGGGGGATGGAACCTGTAGCGAGTGCGCTCGCGACTGCCGAACCGGTCGGGCCGATGTTGACCGCTGGGCGATCCGCTCCGCCAGGTAGTCCGGACCCAGGCCATGGAGGGTTTTATAAACTAAAACCAAGACCTTGAATCTGATCCGGGAGGCAACGGGTAGCCAATGCAGCCGGGCCAGCACCGGGGTGATGCGGTCGAAGCGACGCGCACCCGCCACCAGTCTGGCCGCTGCATTTTGCACCCGCTGCAGTCGCCGGAGGAGAGTCAAGGGCAACCCCATGTAGAGAGCGTTGCAATAGTCCAGCCTCGAGATCACCAGCGCCTGCACCACTGTTCTCAGGGAGTCCCCATCTAGGTAAGGGCGAATCTGGGCGATCTGGCGAAGATGAAAAAATGCGGTCCTGGCCACGGCCACCACATGGGCATCCAGGGACAAGGCCGGGTCCAGGATCACGCCCAGATTCCGAACCCTCTCCGCCAGTTGGAGGGAAACTCCCTCCAGGCTGGGGAGGGGGCCCCCGTACACAGACGGGGAGCTCCCGAAGAACATCACCTCGGTCTTCTCAGGGTTGAGTTTGAGCCTGTTGGCCCTGGTCCAGGCCATGACCGCCTCCAGACACTGGTCAAGGGACCGGACAGCTTCCACTGCAGAGGTGGAAAAACAGAGATAGAGCTGCGTGTCATCAGCATACTGATGACAACGCAGCCCAAATCTCCTGATGACCCCCGCCAGCGGCCTTACATAGATGTTAAACAGCATGGGGGAGAGAGATGAGCCCTGCGGAACCCCACACGGGAGTGTCCACGGGGCCGACAACTCTCCTCCATGCTGCACATACTGGGACCGGTCCTGGAGGAAGGACCGGAGCCAACTGCGAACAGTGCCCCGATCCCCACCTCCAGGAGCCGGTCCAGTAGGATACCGTGGTCGACAGTATCAAAGGCCGCTGACAGATCCAGGAGGACCAACAGGGTAGAGCAACCCCTGTCAGCCGCCCGGATAAGGTCATCTTGCAGCGCGACCAGAGCTGTTTCGGTACCCCGGCCAGGCCTGAAGCCGGACTGGCAAGGATCAAGGCACCGCTGTTCGTCCAAAAAAGATTGAATCTGCACCGCGGCCACCCTCTCGATCACCTTGCCCATGAAGGGAACATTGGCTATTGGATGATAATTAGCCAATTAGTCCGCAGCCAATCCCGTTTTTTTCAAAATGGGCTTGACCACCGTCTCCTTAAAACGAGAGGGAAAAACCCCCTTGCTAAAGGAGGCGGTGGCGATGGCCGCAGCCCACTCGGGCATGCTCCCTCCGGCAGATTTGATTAGCCAAGATGGGCAAGGGTCGAAGGGGGTGGTCGCGGGGCGGCAATGGGCAATAGCCCTGGAGGCTTCCAAAGGGGAAACAGGCCCAAACTCATCCAGTTGAGGCGAACGAGGGGGCGAGGGGGCTGGGGATGGCGAGGGAGGGCCAGTGTCACTGGATTCAAAGCCAGCACGGATGGCCTCTATTTTGGATCTAAAAAAGACTGCAAAGTTCTCACTACTAAAATCAGTAGGAGGAGGCCTAGCCAGACTAGGATTGGTGAGGTCCCGGACCACCCGGAAAAGTTCCGCCTGGCGGTTCGAGGCCTCACCAATTCTCAGGGAATAGAAAGATCTTTTAGTTTCCCTGATGGCTCGCGAGTAGCGCCTAGTCTGGATCACAACAGCAGTCTTAATTATCGCCGTGCGGCTCTGTCTCCAGATGCTCTCCAGTCTCCTCCGTTCCTGCTTCATCACCTTTAACTCCCCCGTGAACCACGGAGAAGCGCGGGCTCTGCCCCAGAGGAGACGCTTGGGGGCGATTCGGTCGACAGCGCCGGCAGCTGACTCAAACCATTGGTTAGCCAGGGCTTCGGCCGAATCGTCAGCCAGACCACCAGAAAGCTCCCCGAAGGCTTCCCGGAACCGAACCGGATCGAGAAGCCTTCGGGGGCGAGCCCAGACAAGGGGCCGTTGGTCCCCGTGAGGAGGAGCCACCATTGCTAGGGAAAAGGACAACAGGTAGTGATCTGACCATGACACGGGTGTGGGAACAATGTCCCGCACCTCCAGATTAGATACCCCCGACATGGAGGTAAACACCAGATCCAAGGAATGCCCACTCCTGTGGGTAGGGCAAGAAACATGCTGGGATAGGCTCATGGACGTCATGGTTTCCATGAATTCCAGAGCTGCGCCGACGAGCTCACCACCAACATGCACGTTAAAGTCCCCGACGACCAGAAGCCGGGGGGACTTCAACAGCGCAGCGGCAATGAACTCCGCGAGCTCTGGCAGGGATTGCGCTGGGTTGCGGGGAGCTCGGTAGCCCAGTACAATGCCAAATCTATCCCGCTGACCTACCAACAGGTGGAGGCATTCAAGCCCTGGGATCACCAATGTCGAGGCCCTGGTCACATGAAGCGATTCCCTATGTACAATGGCGACTCCTCCCCCCTTCTGACCCTCTGACCTGCAAAGCCAGAGGTTGGGAGTTTGATTCTCCACAGAGCCAGCCTGTGGAGTCTTGGGCAAGCCGCACAGTCCCAGCATGCCCCCAGAATGGAATGGTAAACCACTCGTGTATATTCGCTACCTAGAAAATCCTGGAAAGGGTTGCCGTAAGTTAGAATTGACTTGATAACTGGAAGTTGAGTCATGGCGACTGCACTTCTTTTTTTGTGAAATCGAAATGTTTCACTACTCATCTAAGCAGCTTTGTCAGTCTGCGGAAAGTTAGTGGCCAGTCCTCCAGTTTATAGTTCACCTTGATTTCACATCTCCCTAGTCTGAATAGGCCAGTGGTGGCGAACCTTCGGCACTCCAGATGTTTGGGGCCACAGCTCCCACAGTCCTTTGCCAGTGGCAATACAGGCTTGGAATTCTGGGAGTTGTGGTCCAAAACCTATAACTTTTCCTCTGACCCTTACAATTCCACTTTCTCTCCAAAAGGAATTCTAATTAGCCAACTCCTGCTCTCACAGAGCCTCTGTCAGTTTTAAATCTCCTCAGGCCTCTTCAGTTTCTGAGGTAAATTTTCTGCCCCCCACAGACCTTTTACTTTGGAGATTTCTTTCTGCTAACACCCAGGGTGATATTTCCAGACCTTCACCAAAGCCACCCTAAATTCCAGGGCAAACGTTTTGGGTCTTTCACCCCCAAAGGAAATTTGTCTGAGCACCTTTTAATTTTCAGGCTGCTGGACAGCACAGAGTTCCTTGACTCTCAGGCAGTTTCCCCAAACAAACCACTGTAGATTTCAGTCTATCCTTTCAGATTGTCTCTTCCAGGTGTCCTATAATTTGTCAAGCCAGACTCCTTTTCCTTTTGGAGTCCTGGCCTCCAGACACTCTAACAGGCCCACCAAAGAAAAATCAGATAGCACTACAGGGTTTTAAGTCTGAATTCCTCTCTCACACACAGGGCTTCCCAAGAACTGAAATTAGCTTCACCTAATTCTGAGTCCTAACCCCTTTTCAGAGGAACTTCCACAGACTACCAACAACACTTGAGGGCTAACTTTTACTAAAGGCTTCTTTTTAAACTTCCAGTTTCAATTTCTTCACAGGGTAGAGGCTAAATATTTTGAGCTGGTGACTTTTTCCCTCAGGCAAACTGGATGTATTCGAAATCCCACCACTGCCACCAAATTGTGACGACACCTCCCTTTTACACACTGAATTGTGATGGAAATGGTAATGCTGCCACCTTTTATTCACTTGGTAATGCTGCCACCTTTTAAAATCGTCGCCTCATGAATTGGGACAGACTCAGATGTATACTATAAAAATAATAACAAAGTTTATTGAGAAAATAATAAATATAACAATATCTGAGGATGGTATGCGTTGCCTTTAACATACAATAGATTTACTCAACTCTACAAGCCTCCCTGTCTTCAATAACTAGTAAACAGTATAGCCCTCACTGCCTGACAACTCTCACAGAGCAGTGCTCTCTCCTAGCACTCACTCTCAAAACCTTCAACTTAACTCAACTGAACTCTGAACTGACTAGGCTCCACCCTTTTTATATCATACCATTCCCCACCCTCCTTCTGGGATTGGCTGATGATTTGTATATTCATTACTCCTGTTTCCAGGGTTTTGTCACATGGGAGTTGTGGTCCAAAACATCTGGAGTGCCGAAGGTTCGCCACCACTGGAATAGGCTCATTTAGGTGGACAGCAGCCTGAATAGGCTTGTTAGATGTACAATGGCCTGGGTGCATAAAAGTCCCACCCATGCAACCCTTCCCAACACCCTTTAAATATGAGTTGTTCGGTACATTAGCTATGGCCTTGCTGGTGGAGGTGTGAGGTGCTTCTGATTTGTCTGGGGATGGATGAAAGAGCAGTATAAGTGGCAGACAGATTGTGCCTGAGTACCCCACCTCTGTTGAGAGGGTTTTTTAATAAGTAATTAATGTATGTATTGAAGACAGAGTGGCCTTGATAGCCAAATTGGTGGTGTATAAATAGATTAAATAAATAAATACCCCATATCTTTAAAGCCTATTAAGGGTTGACATTAGTTGTAAGCAACTTGGCAACACTGTTTTGTTGTCTGGCCTGTTTTCTGTTTTTATGAGGATGAACTAGATGAGTCCAATGATGGAACACACTTTCACATTGCTCACAATGTTTTCGGGTGTGAGAGATGCAGTTACTCCTAAATCCCAAGGTATTTAAGCCAGGCACTTGCAGTTCTATTCTTTTCACTCCAATCTGACTGACTAATTGGGCTCTCATTATGAAATGAAAAGGCAGCACTTAAAAATCTTAATAATGTATGACTGATGCTCGAGTCTAACTAAGGCAACTTTTCAGCAAGGGAGAATATTTCAGTTGAATAATGAGCCAATGGGGTTTAGTGGTTATTGGATTGGGATTTGAAAAACCCGGGTTTAAGTCCACCTTGACCTATGAAGCTTGTTGAGTAAAATAGTCAAACCATGTGACGTATTTAATGACTGGTTTTACCACTGCCGCCTCCTGATGAGTTTCCATTGCCACATTTTTGAACCCAGATCTTTTGAGTCCTAGGCCAGTTCCCTATCCACTGTAACACTAGCTAAGGTTGTAAAAATGACGAAGAGGCCTTTCTGAAGCCAGTGCAGCGCCAGGAGGCAGAGGTCTTGTGCAGCATCAGGCTTCTGAGTGTTTTTTTTGTTATGTCAAGGTTAAACCACCATTGCCTTTTTCTTATAGGGATGCTGCTCACAGAGTACATCCTCTAGCGGGCCAAGGTGTAAACATGGGCTTTGGAGACATTGCTTGTTTGACACGTCATCTCAGTGCTGCGGCATTCGATGGGAAGGATCTAGGTAAGAATTTTGCTGGCAAATTTAGTTGAAACTGTAAAGCATGACAATACTAAATGTCCCTTGTGGAGGCATGTGTGCAGGGTTGAAATGCCTGCACCTATCGGTGGGTCAGAGGGATAGGTTTGAGTTTGTGCTTGTGTACCAGGCTCCCCGCCACCCTGCACTCTCCCTCCCAGAGCTCTTTGAGTTCATCTTGGCGGCACTGTTGGGGTCCCCCTGCCTTTTGGTGGCTGGAGACTTCAATGTGCATGCCAGGTATGGGCTGTTGGGAGTAGCTATGGAGTCCATGGCCTCCATGAACCTCTCCCAGCATGTTACTGGTCCTACCCATAGGGCTGGCCACCCCCGGGATCTGGTATTTTCCTCCACGTCTGCAGATTGTAATCTGAGGGTGGGGAGCTTGCTTTCCCAGGCTGTGTCATGGCCAGATCATCATTTGCTGACCTTTTCCCTGTCAAGCGCTGCCCCGCCCCACAGGGAGCCTGGCCCACCCATCTGGGCCCACCCCAAAGGCCTCTGGACCCTGTTCAGTTTTTGGAGGCCTTTGGGGGCTTCCCAGACAATCTGCCTGATGACCCGGTTTGCAACCTGATGGAGAGATGGTTTGTGGACACCGCCGGGGCTATTGACTGGATCGCCCCGCAAGTGCCTCATCTGTTGCTGAACTTGCTCCTCGCTGTGGTATACAGTGGAGTTGCGGGTGATGAAGCAAGAAAGGAGGAGGCTCGAGAGCAGATGGAGGAACTATTGAATGGAATCTAATAGGGCTGTTGTGTGTGTGCGTGCTGACCAGACGCTATATTTGAGTCATCAGGGCTGCCAAAACATCCTGTGCCTCCCTGAGAATTGGTGGGGCCTCAAATCATCAAGCGGAATTGTTCCACATGGTTCGAGACCTCACTAATCCTGGTCAGCCGGGGCCTCCTCTTAGTGATTGCACTAGTGAATTGTTTGCAGCCTTTTTAAAATCAAAAATTGAGGCCATCCATGCCAATCTGATTTATCCTTGAGTATTGCCAGCGCTGTGCCCCTTCGGTCTCCTTGGTTTTTTTTAGTTTGGGCCTGTGACCTCAGTGGAGGCCTCCAGGGCGCTGGCTCATTGGTGGCCGGCGGCTTACCGTTTGATCCCTGCCCATCCTGGTGGCTGGGGGGAGCATGCCAGAATGGGCTTCTATGATTGCCACCGCCTCCTTCAGGTATGGGATTTTTCCTAGTCTATTGAAAGAGACAGTGATTAAGCCTATTCTTAAAAGATCTGGCTTGGCTGAAGGCAACATTTCTAACTATTATCTGATTTCCAGTGTTCCCTTTTTGGGCAAGGTGGTGGAGCAGGTTGCCGCCCAGCAGCTCATTGTTCCTTGAGGAAAATCTTGTCCTGGACCACTTCCAATCCGGGTTCAGGCTGCATCATGGGACTGAGACTGCCCTGGCTGCACTGCACGATGACCTATGGGGGGTGGCGGCAAGGGTTGCTCTACCTTGTTGGTCCTCCTTGATTTGTCAGTGGCTTTTGATACCATCGACCACAGTATCCTCCTGGGCAGGCTCTCTGAGGTGGGGATTGGTGGCTTGGCCTTGGGCTGGCTCTGCTCTTTCCTCGAGGGCCGTTCCCAGCATGTGAGCTTGAGGGAGAGGGAATTGTCATCTCCCTGGGCACTCTGTTGTGGAGTGTCCAGGGGTTGGTGATCTCCCCCATGCTCTTTAACATCTATATGAGGCCGCTGGCTGAGGTCATTCAGAGACATGGGACTTGCTGTCATCAGTATGCTGATGACACGCAGCTCTCTCTCTCCTTTTTCACCTCTGCACTGGAGGCTGTCTAGACCAGTGGTTCTCAACCTGTAGGTCACCAGATGTTCCTGGACCGCAACTCCCAGAAACCTCCACCACTCTCTGTGCTGGAAGGGGTTTCTGGGAATTGCAGTCCAGGAACATCTGGGGACACAGGTTGAGACCCACTGGTCTAGACCCTTGATTGCTGCCTGGCTGCAGTCTTGGAGTAGACCAGGACTAACAGGCTCAAACTCAACTTGGAGAAGACCAAGGTTCTGTTCTTCTAGGGCCGCCTGGATGGGTACAGTGGTCCTTTCCCCAGTTTGGGTGGGACTGCCCTCCAGCTGGTTTAAAGAGTGAGAAATGTGGGCGTTGTCTTGGATATTATGGCTTTGTCCCTGGAGTCCCAGGAGGCAGCTGTTTCCATGTCGGCCTTTTAACAATTTAGCCTTATTGTCCAGATTTGCCTGTCCCTAGATGAGAACTCTCTGAGGACAATTGTGCACATGCTGGTCATCTCAGGGATAGAGAATTGCAGCACCCTTTACATGTGGCTTCCCTTGACCCATGTTTGGCGATTGCAGCAGGTGCAGAATGCGGAAGCCAGAGTGGTGGTGGGCGTTGGCAGATATGATTGCATCATCCCTATCTTGGCTCGTCTGCACTGGTTATCTGTTGCCTCCAAAATAACAAAACCCTCCAAGGCTTGGGACCTAAATATCTGGCAGAGTGTATCTCCCAAAAGCTGGTGTTGGCCCGGCCCACCAGAGCATCGCTGGCACTTTCGCTCTGGGTGGCCACCCCTAGGGAGGCCCGTAGGGTGTCTACCCACGATTGGGCTTTCTCAGTGGCCTGCCTGGCGATGTGGAACAAACTGCCATGCAAGATTCAGCACCTCCCAACCTTTAAAAAGCTCAGCACCTCCCAACCTTTAAAAAAAAACATTAAAACCTGGCTTTTTAAAGAAGCATATAGCGATGGCTGATGTTTATGCTGTTCATATTGTCTTCCTTGTACCATGTCTTTATCTATCACTTTTTGCCATTTGCTGAGTATCTGTTTTGTTTTGATCATTTTTATTTGTTATACAGCAGTGCCTCGTAAGACGAATGCCCCTTAATACGAAAAACTCATAAGATGAATGCAATTTCTGGGAATAGGAAAACCTTGCAAGACAAATTTTTTCCTATGGGATGCCTTGCAAGATGAATTCATTGCATTCCGATGGGAACAGTGTTAAATGGTGTTTCGTGGAACAAATTTTTCGCAAACTGGATTGGCCTGTAGAATAAATTAAATTTGTCTTAAGAGGCACCACTGTATTTGATTTTGTAACTTGCTTGATTGTTTTCGTGTAAACTGCCCAGAGTCGGCGTGTTAGAAGGAATCCATAGTATTCTAACCACGTATTCCTTATCACGTGTTGCCATGATTGTCTTAGTATACAGGAGTGGTAGCAGGCCTGCCCCAACAGTGGAGGCCACACAATTTCAAAAGAAAAGCCGGGATGCAAAAGCCTATTCGGTCCATCTTGTTAATGTGCCAGACTGAGTACTTTTGTATGCAGAACCCAGACTGCAACCCTGACTTCCGAAGCCTTCGGTAATCCATCCACCCCATGTAGTGACCTTTGAAACAATCTCTGTTCCAGGCTCTCTGAAGCCTCTGCTACAGTATGAGGCAGAAAGGCAGCGACATAATGTTTCTCTCATGGCTGCTATTGATTTACTGAAGAGGTTGTACTCTACAAGTGCCACTCCTTTTGTGCTGCTAAGGACATGGGGATTGCAAGCCACCAATGCCGTACCTCCAGTGAAAGTAAGAACTTATTTTTAACATTGCCTTTGATATAAGGAGCCAAATAGCTTGTCCAGAATAGAATTATGTTAAATAGACATAATAGTATTTAATAGCAACTTTTTAAGATACAGTGGTACAACTTACGAAATTAAACTGTTTTGAATGCATTTTCATAAGTCGAATTTTTTGTAAGTTATCACGGTTTCCCATAGGAATGCATTGAAAATCAATCTGTTTCAGAGTTTGGAAAAAAGGGCAAAAAAGGGGGGGAACAGATTAATTGGTTTTCAGTGCATTTCCATGGGAAGGCTGTCCCACCCACCCCAATCAATGGCAGCCGAAGGCTGCTCTCTGCAGCCCCCCCCCAGAGAGCTGATTATGACAGGTCCGACCTGTCAAAATCAGCTGTCTGGCGTGGCTGTGTAGAGCCTTTCCTTTGTAAGTCAAATTTTTCAGGTTTTGAAGCGTTTGTAAGTCGAGGCACCACTGTATGTACTTCATTGAGTTACTGGTGTTTATGACAAAGTGACCCAAACAGTATTTTTACATTGACTGTGGTAGAACGCATATGGTGCTGATCTTTATTTTCTACCTGTATGGGTAGATTCTGCACAGATAACCGTAACAGGTTCATAAACAAAACAATATGTTTTCATTTTGGCTTAAATGGGAAGGATGGTTCTTTTAGAGCAGGCCTGCAGAAGCCATGGGCTGTAGGGAGTTTCTGGCTGTATTTCTGTGTCCCAGACAGTCACACGCATACAGACATGCGCTAACCTAGAGTTATTCTTGGGAAAGGGGAAAAAGGAGAGGCATGGACAGCTAGAAGCCATATCTATTATTTTGTAGATACCCAAGTTGAGGAAATAAAAAAAAATGATCGGGAGAGACTTGTGATCTTGATTACACATATAAATACCACATTAGGGGAGACTGAGACAGAACTACGTCAGGAGCAAAAACAATGTCTTTCTCTTTTTATCCTTTAGGAGCAGATCATGGCATTTGTTAATAAGTGATATCCTTATAAATCAAGTACTGCTGGCTGCAGCTGATTGCCATGGACACGTCTATTACAAGGCTATTACATTTCACACAGGGGGAAACCCCCTCAAGAAGTATGTAGTTCTTACATCTGCTTATTCTGACTGAAGTTCTTCCTTCTTCCACTGAAATAGGCTCTTTTCTCCTAAAATGCCAATGTAGTTTTATACAGTACTGGGACCTCTGGAACTGTAAAGATTGGTTGAGCAAAATGGAATAAATTTGGAATAAATTTAGTTGTGGCTACAGTAAAGAGCAGTTTGAGAAGAAGATGCAAAACTCAGCATAGACCATGTGGATGTCTTATGGCATAAAATGACTTAATCTTGCCTCCTGCAAGTTCCTGTTCCACTGAAGAAGTTCTGTCAGTGGAATGACTTAGTTGGATTCCATTCATGCATTTTCTGCTGCTTCAGATGAGAAAGATTCCAAGCAGCCAGCTTAGTCATGTATCATGTTGCCCTTCCCAGTTTACCATTTTTTCAGCCTGTCCTCTTGGCGGGACTTTATTGCAAGGTTAAAAAATGATCTTCTACCAATAGAATAGCAGAAGTAAGGATCAGTTAAAGGCTTGAGTCCAAGAATATTCTGTTAAAAATATTATTTTAATTACTAAAATTACATTCAAATTTGCTTTGCCTTATTCATGTACCAAACAGTTGGGCCTAACAATATTAATCTAACTGTAGTATAGCACCAAGTAATATAAACACAGCAAATGTGTGAGGATATTTATGCTACCTTTTTACAATTAACTAGTTTCAAGACCAAGTCTGAATGTGTGTCTGGAGAAATAATTTAAGGTTATAAAGTACCTGCCCCCACAGTGCTGCATATATGGATATTTATTTAAGAGAAAGGGCTCAGTCTGCTCACAGTTTAGCTTAATTTTATTTAAAAAAAATAAGCAAAACCAAAATAAATGTCCTTTCAATCTACTGTGCTAGTATTAAACATATACATTAGGTCATGTAAACATCTAACAGCTGCTTTCATTGTTCTGTGTTTTAAATACAAGGATTTGGTGTGTGCAGTTAAAAGTTGTTCCATTATCTCTACCACCACCAAATTATACAGAGAGTTCCTTTACATCAAGGCCTTCTGTGCAGAACTTGAAATTCCTTGCACTGGGAAAGGTTTGAGCACTAAAGAAAGCAAGGTAGTTCCAAACCACTACTGGAATCATTGGTTGGGGGGTGGGGGGAAGCCTGTTGTTTTTGTACTCACGGAAATGAGGCTCGCTGGTGTTGTTTTGGTAAGGAGAACAGAAGTGGTATCTTAATTAGCATCAGAAATTAGTCCATCTATTGAAGTGCATGCAGTTTACTTTTTTAAAAGGCCCTGAGTTTGCCAAACATAAATTAACTTTGGTATAGGAAGAGCATTGCTCAGAAGCTGAATTTTTTGCCTGAGTTTCAAAATGAGGTTGCAAAGGATAAATTTACTCTAGGGTTTAGCAAACTATCTAGCAAACAGAGTAGTTTCTTTCAAATGAGGTCTTCCACCATAATTAACCTTCCAAATGCATAGTGAAATTGGCAAAATAATGTTTTATACATGACAACATACATACACTGAAACAAGGTGCACACCTATGCACATTTATAGTACTTGGAAGTAAAATCCACTGCACTCAGAGAGCATCTCAGAGTAAATAGAATTGCATGGTATTATGCAGACACCACAGTACAATATTCCATATTCAGTAAGAGCACTTGGCCAAAAATGTAGAGAAGTACAGACATCTGCCAGCATTTCTTAATTTGTTTTGTTCAAATGCTATTCAGCAGAATTATCGTTACTGGCACTGCTGAACAATACAAAGACAAAACACGTTCTTCTATTGCATAATCATTCTGAATATTTTACATTTGTGCAGCATGAGGATGTACAAGGTGCCTTGCTACAACAGAATATTAGAGATTTTACCAAAGGTAGTTCACCTGCCTGAGTACCTGTATACCTCTGCTAGGATCCAGTTAACTTCCACTGTTAACTTTCCAAGGAAATGTAAACTTTTGGAAGAGATGGTTTTGGAGGCATGTCAGTGACTCTTCCCTTTTAACTAATCATTTCTGTAAGGGCATCTAGATGCTTTGCATTAAAGGAGTCTATAAAATTGAATTGGGGGGAAATTGTTTATGGCTTCATCTCCAACACAATACTTTGTCTCCTATGGTTGCACAATATTTCCAGATAAGGCTGTGCTCTGTCTTAACTTTAGATATGTCAACAGAAAATACACAAAATTCCTTACAAATTCTAAGTCTTCCCTCTGTTACTACTTCTACCTGTCTGCCTTGACCTGGTTTAACCAGGAGCACATGTTTGTTAACGGCAAAAACTTAACTACTTCAGTCTCAGACAGTTGATGCAAAAAGGAAATATACTCCAATTCTGTTGTTTTAAAACAACTTACTGGGTTAAACTCACTTCAGATCTGCTTTTTGGATAAAAAGGCCTTTTTAAAAAAAGTGTGGAGCAAGACCTCTGTTCTGATGTATTGGTACTGAATATTCATCAGTAACTTAGCTCATGGCCATATAAATGCTGGGCACTTTATACAATGTCTATTTTAATGCCCTCTGGGCATCACTTAAGCAATTAAATCATACATCACTTATTGCTGAAGACAGAAGGCCCTGCCTTATGGTAGCTCAGATTCTACCCCATAAGGTAAACGATGCTCCTGCTTTGGTCTGTGTTTCGCTGTACATCAAGAATCTCTTCCTTGTTTTAAGAAAATCAAATATCCTCTTCACAGTATCTTCTCAGTGCGACAGTCCCAAAGATTGCAGAAGATGAAACGTAGCACCCAGAGCCCAGCCTGTTTCTATGTTGTTCACTTTCTTTGCCAGCTATTAGAAAAAGATTGGGGGGGGGAATCAGTTTCTCTTGTAATTGCATCACTTTGGGCTCAGTACAAATCTAGACTGATACAATGTACATCTGCCCTTACTTAAGTGGCCAACTCAGCACCAAATGATATAGACCATCACATCACAAGCATGTTTGTTGCTGCATTCATATTAATTCAGACTGGGAAAACATTTAAGTACTGTAGCTAGAGGTTTATGAAAATTAATGATGAACCGTCTGTTGTTGGGATGCTAGTAAGAAAATAGCAGTTATAATACACCTGGATCCATAAATTTATATTTTACTTGAAGAAAAACAAACAGGATACTGTATACTGTTGTTCCTCTTAATTAGCAGGCCCATAGGTTTTGATAACAGCATTGTACAATGTATCTGACCACATGATGCACGGAATGAAGCATTATCAGGAACATATTCTGATTAAGGCTTCTTCTGGCCGCTTTTACTTGCCTGCAAAACTGTGTTGTCTCCAAATCCAAAGCCTTCTTTCAATAAGGCTGTAATGTAGCTGAGATCCATACACAAAAACGGGCTGGCCGAGCGGTAGTTATCCAGATTGTCACACACTGCAAAGAGAACATAAAATATTATTATTATTAGACTAGCTGCCTGAAAAAATACAGAGTGTCTTGGTAAAAGAAAAAAAAACTGTTATAGCAACAGCTGTCGGATAAACATGGCAGCCTCCCAGAACCTGCAGTGCAAATGGATGTGTCAGATTGCACATCCCATAATCCCACAGCCAGATACACGCTGAGCTGGAATAAACCTGGTAGGAGAAGGCCTGAGTTACAGAATGATAGCTGTATTTCCCAAGTTGTTCTTGTGCATGAATTGTTTTCAAATGCTAGTAAGGAAGAGGCTTGAGCATAATAAATGCCAGCGTAATATACTGTACTGTACTAGTGAAGAGGTTTCTGGTAAGAGGGTTGTAATTCTCATAACCTTTCCCCACCCCTTTCAAAAAGTAATTAATTATTTGGTAATATGTATTTGCCCTGAGTAGAATGTGTTTCATCTCAACAGAGAAGAGGCCCCGTCCAAGAGATTGTTTTGGCATGATTCCTATTGAGGTATACATATGAACACATTTTAGTGGAATATAAAAGCCATGCATCTGGCTGAAATGTGTAGTGAGAGATAAGTCAGATTTCTTTTGCTCATAGTGCTTGTAAATTGATTAACATTGTATTGCACAGGCCATTGTTATTCAAAAAACTGCCTTATATGACAAGATCAATCAGCTATAACATCTCTGAAAAATAATGTTGTTCTTACATCTTAGGCTTAGTTTCCCTCTAGAAAGCATACAATTGATTAAAATCTGAACACTCCTCTCAAATCACATCTAAGAGGCCTGAATGTGAACCTACACAAGGCACCATTTCAAGTACATTAACAGGGAAGACTCGACCGCAAGTCTTTGAATGCAATTTACCTTCTTTGGCTTTTCTTTTGAAGTCTCTCACTTGTAAAACACCACCCTTTTCATAATCTGGAAAGTCAAAAAATAAGGGTCATCCTGAGATTATAAAAAGATGCTGTAAAACATCAATAAAGTGCTGGAGACAAGTGAACAACGCCCACAGTGCAAAGTATGAAACTCCCAATAGTTTGTGAAAATCATCACACACAAAATAATTATTATAGTAAGCTGAAGTGCTGGCAGAAGACTTCCCATAAAGAATTCTTGTTTGGAAGGAGGACGTTCTGCATGTCTGCCACAGAACTCGACTGCATTGTAGAGGATTCTGGGTCATGTTAAAATATAGTCTGAGTTGCCTAGGGCAGTTATTGTATGTCTCTAGAAGCAATCCAGTTCTCCCCAGCAAGCAGGCTCTCATCCTACAGCAGGTCATTTTTTGCTTTTCAGAGCCCAAATGAGGTAGTCAAGGAATAGGGAAATTCAGACAGAGAAATCACTGAACAGTGTTGTAAATTTTACCCATTTGCTGTTCAGGTCCTGGTTGTCTGCCTACATCCACTACTGTCTCTATATGAATTCACATGGTTCACATCAATCTCAGGTGATGGACTGACCAAGCCTGTCTCCAGACCTAAACTCTATTGAGCATCTGTGGAGCATCCTGAAACGGAAGGTGGAGGTGTGCAAGGTCTCTAACATCCACCAGCTCTGTGATGTCATCATGGAGGAGTGGTAGAGGACTCCAGTGGCAACCTGTGAAGCTCAGGTGAACTCTATGCCCAGGAGGGTTAAGGCAGTGCTGGAAAATAATGGTGGCCACACAAAATATTGACACTTTGTGCCCAATCTGGACATTGTCAGCACCTTTGCAGCATCCTTTTTTTAAGATTTTAAATAGTTCACCTGGAATGCCATCACCTCTACTGGCCTTGTTGTTTGCAATGCTTTCTAAGGCCCACTTGACTTCACTTTCCAGGATGTCTGGCTCCAGATCAGCAACTACACTATCTTGGTTATAAGGGACATCCAGATCTTTCTGGTATAATTCCTCTGTGTATTCTTGCAATCTCTTCTTGTTGTCTTCTGCTTTTGTTACCATGTTTGTCCTTTATCATATCCATCTTTGCATGAAATGCCCGTTTAATATCTCCAGTGTTCTTGAACAGACTGGCAGACCGATTAAACAAGTTAAAGCTTAAATTCGGACAAGATGAAAGTACCTGTGGAGAGAGAGATATACTAATGGAAAAGTACAGCTGATTCTGGATGAGGCTGTACTGCTGCTTCTAAGAAGCCAGGGCTGCAGTCTTGAGAGTCCTGGAAATTGTGATGTTGATGAAGGCACAAATAGTGGCCCCTCCAGAAAAAGTATCATTGTGCCTCATTAACAGTGTTATAGCTGTATTCTTGCTTTATAATTACAGTGTGTCTTAAATAAGACTTCCCTTAAGATGGCTTGAACTATTGCAAGCCAAATTTATGCAGAACCATGCTTGTAGCAACAGTCCAAAAACATCAGCTGCTGCTGAATGCCGTCATCAGGATGGTTAGAGAAGCCAGATATTCAGAATGTAGTACAAGTATTCAGTATCAATTGCACAAGCGGCCTCTTTATTTTTAAGAGACAAACTGAGTTTCTGGTTTCAGTGTACAGGCTTTTAGCTAACAGTTTGGAATCAGATTATCGTGATGTACCCTGTGCATGTGTATAAGCCTGTACAAGCGTTCACAGCAGCATCTTGTTATACAGTCTGCCAGTGAGAGCACTGAGATGAGTGAGTACCAGGGCTGGGCATTTTCTGGAACAACTTTACATCTCTGGAATGTCCTTGTTCTGCAGGCCTTTAAAATAAGTTTAAAGGGTTATTTCTTCCAGAATTCACTTGATCAACACTACTATATTTTGCTTCTAGATGAGGCTACCATCTTGTTTGTTGTTTCAATGATTCTTACCTTGAATATTATTTTCATGGTTTGATAATTGTTGTTTACAGCATATTGTATGTAACCCCCTTTCTGAGAGCTTATTTCTTGAAAAGAAAGCTAGAAATCAATCAGGAGAACTAACCTGTTCTTTTCAATAGTAACATGAGGAAATAGTTGCTACTCACCTATCAAGTCCGTGTCCACGGCCCGATCATAGTAATAGGAAAAGGCATAGAAGGAGCTTCTCCGAATCTCATCTGCTTGATGAAGTTTGCCTTGGACAACCCGCAATACTTCAGAATAACACGGTTCAAATCCTGTTAATCCTGCCAGGAGAAGCAGACAAATACCAACAGGACACAAGCCATGAATCCCATCGCAGTGCAGAATGACATTGACATTAAGAAAGGGGAAAGCACAACAATGGAGTTCTGGACTCTTCCAGATGGGTCTAGCAGAGTGCCTGATTTCAGTGGAAGCAAGTGGTCTAGATAACAACTATTCAAACTACAGTGGACCCTCGTTTAAGTTTGTATAACATAAAATCTGTACAACATAAAAAATTCCGGAGGTAGGGGAAATTTGCTTAACAGAATTGCCTATGGGACAAATCTGTACAACATAAAAATGGGATTACTCCATTTTCAATGCATTCCTATGGGAAATTTGTATAAAGGAAAATTTGCTTAACACAATTTCTTTTGGAATGAATTAATTCCTTTATACAAGGTACCACTGTAAAGCTCTGTTTTCTGATCCCAGTTAATTCAGACTGGGCCCATGTGTTTCAACACAAGGCCTCTGCCGACCAAGATATTCTCCATTGACACCATTCATGGGAAGCATCATCCTAACTTACCTTCTTTGCTGCCACCGTACCGGTATTTGACTCCCCCAAAGTGCCACTCGGCTTCCAGCTGTTTTGGTAAACAGGAACTCCGGAACATCCTTCCGTCTGCTACAGAAAAGCGAGAAGAGAAGAGAAGAACAACAAGATGTGTAGTACGTTCTCTTGTCCCCTCACGAGCATAGGAAAGAAGTTAGGAAAGTGTGGCTTTTCAACTTGTTTTTCAAGAGGAAATTAAGGTCCTGCTGTTCCCCAAAACGGAACGCTCTGTCCAACAGACTCGATGAAGTCTGACTTTGAGCATATAGGTGTGGAATGAAATCAGTGGGCTTTGGCTGAACATGTTCTTTCTAGCACAACCCCTACTGAAAACAGATGGTGGGACAGACATTTGCAGGATAGGGATGCCAGGAAATAGAATGAGTGGGCAAAATGTAGTGAAATGTTTGTTAAAACAGTCATGGTAGATGGCAAAAATATTAATCAAAATAATGAGATGAGATTGTAAACCAAAGGTACATAAAATACAGGGCTGCTATATCCCACCAAGGCCATTTTGGCACCCCTTCAGAAAACCCCCTCCCTCTTTTGTGTCTGTGCAGTAAGGCCCTCTGTGCCCCCTAGTCAATTTTACCATGTCCTCATTAAATTTTAGCAATTAGAGTGTACAAGGAGCCTTCCTCAGTTAAATAACTTTTTAAAATGTTCCCATTTTTCAGTTAAGAAAAACTCATTGTGACTGCCTTTACTCATGACAGTTTGTGAGGGTTCGGTTTGTCGAACTGGCGGTTCTGATCCATAAACGAGACAGGAGTCCTTCTTAACCTCAACGCCAAAAGGATTTTTATTACATACAGTTTGGGAACCACTGTAGGCTCTTTCATCATTATTAACAGTCAACATGGATAAAGGTTTCATAACATTCTCTAACAGAGCAGTCTCTTTGTATCTAGTTTCAAAAGGGGTTGAATTCGGCTTCAGCATCATCTACATAAATGGAGGGATGCTCCTTCCGCGACCCAGGCATTGGGTGCCACAGCTTGGGTGTTTGGCCCATTGCGCTCTCGGGACCACACTCCGCTCCCTCCTCCATTCTCGTTGGAATTTATCGGAGTTCTCAGGCCATCTGAGAGGTTTGACAGTCACCGTCCATGTGAATGCCTCACTTTTCCTGGGTTTTACTGTCTCGGACGTCTCTCCCAGCCTACTCTCCTCCGTCTGAGTCCCAACTGTCTGTAACTGATTTTCCCAACTGTCATCATTCACCTCAGGTCTTCGCGCTGTCCCGCCCTCGCGCTCCTCCCACTCATCCTCTATTCTCATCTATCCTCCAGAATACCTCCTGTTCTTTAACCCCTTCACTCCCCACAATCTCCTCCTCAATACTTACACTCTGCGATTCCTGCGCGCATGACTCCAACTTTCTTGAGGGTTCTTCTTTTTTATCGTCATCTGTCTTTCCAGACGGGCACACTCTCTCTTTCATGTTTCATCACTTTCTCACTTTCACACAGTTACTGGATTCTGAGAGTCTCTTATCCACCAAACCACACTACCCCGTTTATCCTAGAGTGGGCGAACTCAGCAGAGTCAAATGTGATGAAGATTCTACTAGTCCCTAGTGAGGAAATGTGGGAAACCTGCCTGCTCCTGGTGCCTCCCAACATTCCACTCTACCCAGAATGGGCCGTGCTCGCAGGGAGTTCAAAAATCCAGATTAGGCATGGACAACCACTACACCTGCCTTGCAAATCAGAGATGCCACCACAGCCCTGGACACACCAAAATTCTTGGTAGTTGGTCAGGAATTGGTTTTAGTACCATAAACCCTCTGAGACAAAAACCCAAACAACTTGCTGGAGGAATTTCAATACGTTGTTAAAGGTAGTAAAAAAAAAAAGGCAAAAGCTCCAAAAAGGTTTTTAAAAGCATTTGGAGTGGAAAAGAGACAATTTGAGACAAAAGCTAAGGAAATTAAGAGAACACGTCAGAAAATAACAACACTAAGCTAATCTGCCTAATACGTCCACATTAGCATAGAGTCAGCATAGTTCGGAAACATACACAGAGTGTATCCTTCCAGTTATGGCATTAACAAGATAACAACAGAACATAGCATCTCCTGAGAGATAAGCTAGGCCAGCTAAAGTTAACTCTGACGCCCCTTTTATACATTAAATGTCACATTCTGGACTCTTTCAGGTCAACTGCAAATCAGGCTTTGACTGTGAAGACTCTCAGTCATCCAGGTGAGTTTATCTGGAAGTTGAGTCATGGCAACTGGTCTTCTTTTTCTTGAGAGATTGAAATGTTTCGCTGCTCATCTGAGGAAGCTGTTTGAATGAACAGTGAAACATTTCAATCTCTCAAGAAAAAGAAGTTCAGTTGCCATGTTTTTTTGTCTTATTATTCCCCAGTCTTATGCCTCTTGCCTAGCATCTTTTTATATTCTTCAATTGATGTTTGTGTTTTTAACTTTTTGTGTGAACCGCCCAGAGTTCCCTTTGGGAAATGGGAGCGGTATACAAATGCAAAATAAATAAATAAATAAATAAATAAATAAATAAATGACTCAACTTCCAGAAAAAAATCAGGCTTTGAGTTCTCTCAAATGCACAGGAACTGGTGAGTTTGTGTTAGGGGAGCTCTGTTCACTCAGCCGAAATCATTTTCTGATTAGGGCAGTGTCAGAGAACCAGCCTGCTTGGCCTCGAAGGCCTTTCTCACAAGTGATAAATAGCAGGTATTACTCCTTTCTCCTTCCTGGGCAGGCCCTGCCCTCCTCTCTGTTCTTAGCCAGCCATTCCCAGGCACTGAGAGAAAAGCTTGAATGTCCAAGTTGGGTTCCCTATTATCCAAATTTCTCATTTTCTTCAGAATACTCATTAGATATAATGTAAATTTTAATGTAAAAATTAAATATGAAAATTCAGGAGTATAGCTCCCAAAGCTGCTACCAAAAATGAAAATGGGTCTTTACCCTAGCCGTAGACCGGTGTTGGCAAACCTATGGCACGGGTGCCAAAGGTGGCACTCGGAGCCCTTTCTGTGGGCCCCTGACATCGCCCCTTCACAGCCAGCTATATTCAGGTTAAATTGCTGTATTGGCACTTTGCGAAAAATTAGTGGGTTTGGAATCACAGTTTGGGCAATTGGTCTCTAAAAGGTTCACCATCATTGCCCTAGACCATCCATTTTAATCTAATGAAGGACATCTCCTGAAATGTAACCTTTTCTCTCTCTCACACCCAAAAATAATAAATAATCCAGGATGCTCAATCATTTCTAAAGCTATGACTTTACTCTTTAGCAAGTAAACCTAGGGTTTGGCTTTAATTAGGAATTCTTTTTGCACAGGCAACTTCAATTATTTTCCAAAGTTTGGCTGTTCACAGTGTTTATCTTTCAGTACCAAGTTCCCGCCTCAGAGATAATAAAAGGAAGTCCATTTGAATGCAGGCAACTGACACCACCTTTCTTGCGGACATATCAAAATGGTAAAAGGTTCTGGGGCCTGGAACTGAACAGGGCCAGTTCTGAAGGAAGGCTGCGTTTATTTCATCATATAAGTTCGAGTTCCATCCAGTTCTTATGGGCCAGCATTCCAGTCAGGGCTGGCCCTTCCACCAGGTAAAATCAAGTGGCCCCTTCACACAACAGTCCTTGTAAAAACAAAGATTGCCAGTAGCACTTTCCCCATATACACACCCACTTTCCTGGCCTGGCATCTTAGCAGCAGAAAAGCCTATCTATAGCCGGCCCCTTCTGTCTTGCTGCATTAGTCACATTGTCCTAACAAACCAGAAACCTCCCCTTTGGGAATGAGCCCCAGAGCCATGTTAGGCTGTGCTGGTTCATGGTCCTGTCCTTAGACCATGAAGGAACTGTAGGCTGTATTACAATTATCAAAGGGTAGCAATCCTTTTATGCTCCAAAAATATTGCATTACACTGTCTGTTTGGCAGAGATCGAAGCACCTAGGAGGAAGAGGAGGAGGGAGTGATCTCCCTCAATCAAGGGCAGCCAAAGGCTGCTCTCCACAGCCATGTCAGACAAGTAGTTTTGGCAGGTCAGACCTGTCAAAATCACCTGTCTGGCACAGCTGCAGAGAGCCTTCATAAGTCACAGAATCATAGAGTTGGAAGAGACCTCAAGAGGCATCTAGTCCAACCCCCAGCCATGCAGGAACCCCATCACAATATTTCCGACAGATGGCCATCCAGCCTGTGCTTAAAAACCTCCAAAGAAGGAGACTCCACCACCCTTTGTGGCAGCATATTCCACTGCCGAAGAGCTCTAACTGTCATGAAGTTCTTCCTAATGTTCAAATGGAATCTCTTTTCCTGAAGTTTGAAACCATTGCCTCAAGTCCTAGTCTCCGAAGCCATGGAAAACAAACCTGTTCTGTCTTCAATGTGAAATCCTTTCAAATATTTAAACATAGCTATCATATCCCCCCACAGAGCTATCATATCATGTCAAATTTTTCAGTTGTTGAAGCATTGTAAGTTGGGGTTCCACTATACTGTCTTCTAGCAGTTGACAATGCTAGCTACATAAAAGCAGACCCATATATAGTTATTCTGTCTGAACATACCTTCCTTTTCGAAAGCTCCCAAAGTTGCTAGTCTTGCAGCTTTCAGTCCAAACCCCAGATAGCTGTAATGGACAAAAAATACTGAAATATGTGTCTACTCTTTGCAGTTCTGCTACAACAACCCACTAGCTAGCCTATTTATTATCATATGAAGAAAGACACGCACATGCAGCTAATTCTCTGCAACGGGCTTTTGAATTCTTCTGGCAAACAGTTAAAAAGAAAGATTATAAATCTGTAACATTAATTTTTTTATATTACCAGTATTTGTGTACATGTTCTATCTGACAGGAGTTCAACAATAACCTTGAGCTTTGGAAAAAAAAAAGAGAAACTAGTACAGCATCTCCTCACTCACCTGTGCGTGTAGAGTTTAAAAGTACTGTTAAACATTTGAAATGAGGTAAAGAAATCCGCAGGTGTTTGTTCCATGGTTTCCTAAATAATGACAAATTAAATGACCATTCATTGATTGTTATTAAAGGAGAAAACAGGTTGGAATTCTCTTGTTTTCAGATACATTGTACATAGCTACATATCCCCAATGTAACCTAGTTTTTTAAAAAATGAAGGTCCCTATCTACAGCAGAAAAATAATTCCAGCAATCATCTCCAGACACCCAAAATATGGACCATTCCTCAAAATAATGCACTGTGTGATGGATGGGACTGTGTTTATATAACTTAGTAAAAATGTTTACCACTGAGGGAGGATTACCCAGACATACTTTCTGGGTCCTGGCTAGCTCTATGGAAAGTAATGCTGGCTGCTTTGTGGAGAGGTGGTGAGTGCTCCAACCCCGGAGGCATTCAAGAGAAATTTAGGCAGCCACCCGGCAGATATAAGATTTGTATTCCTCCATGGAGCGGGTACGGGGTGGGGTGGGGGTGGACTCAGTGGCCTTGTAGGGCCAGGGTTGCCACAAATTTCTATTCACAAAATCCCCTCACGTTTCCAGAATTTCCAGGCCAAAAATTTAGATTTTCCCTGACTTCCCACCACCACCATTTCTTTACTAAAAGCACCGGCAGATTGACTTTTCTGAACATTTGAAACAAACCATTGATATTATAGAGCTGAAATAAAACAAAGCAGCACAGATTCTCATCCTCGGAGTGGCCTTTAAGGAGTTCCCTAAAAAAAATGATCAATTCTTTGTTCCTTACATTGGTAATCCTTACACAATTGAATAACAACTACTTTTTAGAGGGGGAAAGTGCATCTTATAGAGTGAATAATGTGGTAATTATGATTAGCAAGCGATTAACCATTTCCAAGGTTAGCGATAACGTCCACCTCTAGTCAAAATCCAATTTTTTTCCATGACTGTCTACATTTTCCCCTGACTTTTCCAGGATTTCCAAACCATTTTTCTTTTCCATGACTTTTCCAGGATTTCCAGACTTGGGACAACCCCGAGGGCCCTTCCAAATTCATGATTCAGTGCTTCTATGATAATACTGCACTCCACAAAGGACAACCGGACACAATGGCAGAGCAGCACCCAATCTGCTTTTACCAACTATGCATATTCTAATGTAAAACCAGGAAAGAATCCTGGGACACATTTGTTAGGACATACAGTATGGCTTAGTGTTTAACAGGCCAATTGATTCCCTGCAGAATGTCAGCTGGGGAAGGAAGGCTTGTAGAGAGGTTAGAGCAGAGCCCAACAAACCTCCCCTGACATTAGATAATGAAGTCCCGCTAAAATGTCTCACTTCCAATGTAAATATTTGGTTTAGTGACTAGTAAAATTCCTGACATCTTTTCAAATTTCAGTCTCAATGTGCTACTTCAATTCTCTTATCTGTGATTTCTGGTTTCCTTAGTATGTAAGGATGTATACCAGATGACACTTCCAGAATTATAATTCCCACCCAATAGAGAATCGAAGTGATAAGATGTTTTTCACTGTTCAATATTATGAAATCCTTGGAGTATGTGTTCAGATGACACACACATAATCCGCAAAGATGCACATTAATTACCACAATCTTAAAGACAAATATGGCATCTCCCACAACATATTTGTTCTATTTCAAGCATAGACAAAGTTAACAAATAGCAAAATCATCCTAAGTGTCAAGTCCTTCCCTCTGAAGTAGCCCATCCCTGGTCTACTATCTCAAACGTCATTAAGAGTAGCCCAATATCCTAATGAATATTACTTAAGCAGCTTACACCTGGAAGAAACAAAACCAAGTAACTTGGGAGCACCAATTATCCAACTATAATCCCAACAGACTGCTCCTCACCTCCAACTGTGGCAAGAATGTGATCTGGGTTGAAGCTCCTCCCAAGTCCAAGGTTCCCACTGTCTGCGAGTTCTGGCCATACAACTGACCTGCAGGTAACATTGCAGAAATTCAGAGACTGGCCACGCGGCATGGAAGATACTATGCCATTTGGCCTTTGCACTCCTGCATCGTTTCTTTGCAGAAGTTTTAAGAATGTGGCTAATATGTAAGACTAAAATACTGCTGTCGGTGGTGCTAACTTAATTTTCATCAGGCTTTCAGAGTCAATTAGGAAGCAGCAATTACCTGTTAAAAAATTCACAGTGATCCAGGCTAGAATACCTGCAAGTAGGAAGAAAAAGCTTCTGTAAGTCCTTCCACCTTTAGACCACCAATGCATTCTGCAATGACATCCATCCTTGCAGCCCCACCTCCCTTCCACATGTCCCCAGCCTCTCTCTTCAACTTTCAGGTTCTGCTGGATTCTCCTCTGAGTCTTAAGTTTCTTTCTCAAAGGATATGTAACTCTATTTCTTTTGGACATTGGCATTGCCTTTACTTACACCAGCTCTAAAGGACATGTCAGTTACTGCAGCCCAACCGTCAACGAAATTATGGGTTGTGAGGATTAAGACTAAGCATGACATGTAGTACATGTGATGTGACAGGAAACTGAGAAAAAAAAGCTTCCGTTTAATCATTTTCTGTTTCTGGACAGTATACATTAACGGTCTCCAACCTTATTTCTCCTAGAAACTGGTACTGCATCTAGGCGCATGTGTGCGCACACACAACAGGTGAACGAGCATGCAACGGGGACACATGTGCACAAGATACCCTGCCATGTGCACACAATGCCCCCTGGACACAAGAGGTGCACACAGACATGCATGTACATGCAAAAGGCCCCCGTGCACTAGTAGGCTGCAATGGGTGAGCAGAGGGAAGGGGAAATATGCAAAGGGGGGAGAAACACAGGCACCCACATGGGTGTGTATATTACAAGAAACCTCGCTGCCACAGCCTGCTTGTGAGCCAAGGTCCAGGGGTTGGGGACTCCATGTATACATGCCTGATGTGATCTAGCATCCATTGATTTGTCTGTCTAGCAGTCCACGATATTTGTAAAGCCATCCTCCAACAACACATTCCATATAAATTGACTTGTTTCCTGTCAGTTGTTTTCACATCTGAACACAGTACAGTGGTACCCTGGGTTACACAATTAATTCGTTCTCCAGCATGCTTCGTAAACTGGAAATTTTCATAACCGGGATCCGAATGGGGTGCAATGCACCCTTGGAATGGAAGTCTTCCAAAAAAATTTCATAACCTAGGGTTTTCCATAGAAAGAAATGTAACCCAGTTTTTGTAGAATTTTTTTGGAGAGGACTTCCAAGCAGACTTCCTTTCGTAACCCGAAAATTACATAACCTGAGACATCCTTAACCCTAATATGGATGATCTTGACCTTCTTGTCCAAGGGCAACGCTTTAGGATTTTTTCCCCCTAGTTCTTTGATCACTACCCTTCCAAGTGTCAATTTTCTTCTGCCTTCCTGATTACAGTCTTCATTTGGACTGATGATTGAATGAAGATACAGAAAATCTTTAACCACTTAGATTTCTTCATTGTTAGCATTAAAATTATGTAATTCCTCTGTAGTTTTCTTGCCTTTGGTTTTCTTAACACATAAAAATTCTGGTTTTGCACTTCTTTTACATTCATCTCTAGTCACTTCAAGTCATTGTTGCTTTTTATCAATAATATCTGGTTATCTACATATCTTAAATCACTGATGTTTCTTCCACCAATTTTCACGCCATATGAATCTAATCCACCTTTGCATATATGTCCAGTATATAAAGTGAAAGGGCAAGGAATAAAATATATCCTCATCTAGCATAATTGCCTATGGAAAGCTATTTTGGTTTTGCATATTCGGTCACAACTGTAATGACGCAACACACAAACACATGTATAGATTGCTTTGTTTCTCAGATCATATCAAAGAACTGCAGGGTTGACCACAAGCAGGATACTATAAATTTAAGCCACTTTCAGAACATCAATCAAAACATTATACCTTTCATTCTGCCCTGAGGAGCACATCTCCTCCTCTCTTGTTCCCATTATTATTTTTCTCCACTTGATCCTTTTTCATTTCTTCCTCTCAGGACCTACCTTCAGAGGTTCCATCCATGATGCTAACGCAATTATCAGGTACCAGAAAAGGCGATTCCTCAAAGACTGCCCTAACCTGTGGAACGAAAACAACAACAACCTGATGTTCCTAGACGTTGGGCCCATTCTCAGAACAAAGAGTATGGATGCCATAATTTCCCTCTCGCAGAAAACAATGGAATGCAAAACGAGGAGGATACAGATTAAAAGTTTTTTTAATCCAAAACTAGAGAACAGAAATTAAAAACAGGACTCTCTCCTGCACTTATGACACCTCACCCTTATTAAGATGCAAACAAAACGGAAGCAACGTTAAGAATGGCAAGTACTCGCAGAAATGTAATACTACGCCTTAAAACCACAAGTGTATCAAATGGCAAAAAAAATCCATTTAGGGCATTTTTACACGACCCCTAAGATCCGCTAGCAACTTAAATTCAGACCAGAGATCTTGGGGGTTTGCTCCTCTTGCTGTGTTCCCACCCCTCCGCACTCCATTGTTCCTGTCTGCGTGAGGGGAGGGAGAAAAAAGGGAGAAAAAAATGCAGGCTCACCTCTGTCTGCCGGTCAAAGCAACCCCGAGCAGCCCCACTGTTGTGATTCCTGTCTCTTAAAGGGGCGGCGGGGACAAAAACAAACAAACAGAAGGCAAGGGAGCCCAGCATTCACAGCTTTACAATGCGCATCGGAAGATTTTTTACCTCCTGGAGGCCAGGTACTTGGAAAGTGCGCTGGGACGCGCTTAGGTGGGCGTGGTCGTACTTAATTTTTTTAAAGTCCGGAGCTTTAAAAAGCTGGTGGGAAAACATTTTTAAGCTCCGGATCTGGGAGCCTTTTGCCTCGGATTTTAGGGGTCATGTGAAAGCGCCCTTAGTCAGGTACTAAAGCAGCCCGTTAAGAAAGTGCCGTACTTTTGCACCACGATGCCTCCTTCTCCTGCAATATCATCCAAGATTACCTCCGAGAGAAGAGCCTCGGCTTTGTGCTCAGCTAACAGCCGCAGGCCAGCTGTGGCTTTCAGCACCACCGGGGTCTTCTCCCAATGGCTGGCTGGCACCACCTCTTTGGCCATGTTTAACAATTGTCTGACTGTTTCTGCTCCCTAAGAGTTAAAAGAAAGCAAAACAAGCATTGATAGGATTAGGTAGAGCATTGTCTTGACCACTTCCTTTAAATATTTCGGTTCCTTCCATTTCTTCATTCCAAAGCCCATTTTTATGAGGATATTGGCTTAATTCTTCAAGGACTGCTCCCAATGTCATAAATCCCTGTTACTCACACCCCGCTCTAATGCTAGTTGTTTGTATTTTACAGAAAGCTGCTGCTTAATTTTCTCTTTGGGGACTTCTGTTAGTACTTTTAAGAAAGAAATGGTATAGTCCCACGTCAGAATCTGGGCTTTGTGTGCAAAATGTCTCAAGTTTCATATTATGTACCTGTGGTTAAAAAGATCAGGACGTAGATAATAGGAAACAGCCTGGAGTGCCACTACCTTGCAGCGCAGAAAACAATTAATGGGACATTGAAACAAGAGGTCAATCATGATATAAAGTAGCATTTTCTTTATCAGGAGTGGGGAACCTTCAGCCTTACAGATGTTTTGGTCTGCAACTCCCAGAATGCTGACCCTACATAGCCAATGATAAAGGACTGTGGGAGTTCTGGTCCAAAACATTTGGAGTGCTGAAGGCTTACCATCCCTGCTCTCTGCATATACTCTATATATGTCTGTGAAGATTCTCAGTCATCCAGGTGAGTTTATCTGGATGCTGAGTCATAGCAACTGGACTACTTTTCTTGAAGTCTAGTTGCCATGATGACTCAACTTCTAGATATACAGTACTCTATATGCAATACTGTATATGGATGGTGGTGGGGAATCTCCTTCAAATTCCAATGATGATCCTATCCCGTTTCCTGGCAGCTCTAACAGACATTATTTTCCTCCTCTTTTCAGCTTTTTCTTGGCTGAAGCATTTCCTCTTAATATATGCTTTCTTTTTTGCATTAAACAATGAATAGGCAACTATTTCCCTGCTGAAGTTTTTGGACTGCAGCTCTCTAAAACTTCCACAATAGGCTGTGCTGAGGCTGATGGAAACCGTAAGCCAAAAAACATCTGGAGGACTGCAGTTGTGCATCCCTATGTTAAGCACACCCTACAGTGCCAGGGCAGGAGGGGGGGGGGTGGCCATCACAAAAATTCATCAAAATGTCTTACCTTCTCAGGCCGATCAGCATATGCAGAGAGACCCGGCTTCACCGATTCAAAGATTTCCCCTTCTAATTCTGCAGGGTTTTCTGCATAAATTAAATACAGATTCTGTGACAGACCACTTTTCTCACATGGTTAAGTTAAGAACCACTACCAATCACAAAAGATATATTCAGAATCTATAAAATATGCATATCCATTCTGCTTGTACTAATATTTATGTAACTGGTATCCTGGTGGTAACTCAGGGTTACTATTGATTTGCTCTAGGAAATACTGTATCAGATATGGTATCACTGAAGAGTCTTAACACAGCTGTAACTTCTGGACTTTAGCAAACCCAATGATTACAGAACTGCAAATCATGTCACAATAACAAAGTTCAAGAAACTGAGGTTATTATGGGACACTCAGCTTGTGGTAACAGATACCTTTTGGATAGCTAGGCTTCAGTAGTAAACCCTGTTTTTCTAAGAGGATGTCAAGTTCCAGAAAAAGAGATGCCCAGGAACACACACCTTTGGCAATACCTGCAGCAAACTCAGGCTGAAAACGAAGCTGTGACACCAGTGACTTCCTAAAGAAAGTAGGATCCGTTCTGAACCACAGTTTCTGTCTCTCTGCTTTTGCTTCAGGACTATTGACTTGCTCAATAAAGATTTGTACCAAGTAACCCAAGCCTGAAGGCACGCTTTACCTTTCTGTCTCAGGCCTGCTCCCATGAATGTTAAACCTTGGGGGACTGGTTTAACATTCGTGGTGCAGTGGTTAAATGCCTGTACTGCAGGTAAAACTGTGCTCACGACCTGGGTTCAATCCCCGGTAGCAGGCTCAAGGTTCACTCAGCCTTCCATCCTTCCGAGGTCGGTAAAATGAGTACCCAGCTTGCTGGGGGGGGCAATGTGTAGCCTGCACTCTGTAATTAAAAATTGTAAACCGCCCAGAGACTACTTGTAGTAGTATGGGGCGGTATATAAGCAGAACACTTTGCTTTGCTTTGCTTTGGTTGGGACCCTCCATCCTGTAGAAAATGATATTCATTGATTTCACTGAACTTAAGTCAACATTGATCAGTAGACATCTAGAATGAGCTACTGTGGCTTTTGTTTCCTGCGTGCTGCCAGCGTGATGGTTTGTTGCACTGTTAAGATCAATGCTATGTAGCAAGGAATAGGCGTAGCTCACACACCAGTTTCAGCTTCATCTCCTTTGGTTCCTAATTACCACACAATACTTCCACTGGATATTTATTTCATTCAAGTAGGTACAACCCTTCCTGCAATTATCCCTCTTCCAGGCTATTGCCCTGCCTCTCATTATTACTCATACAGTGATCCTCTGCCTATCGCAGGGGTTAGGGACCCTACCTGACCCGCAATAATTGAAAATCTGTGATATGCGGATGCAGATCAGGTCTGGCCTGGGGGGCCTAACTGGGGGCTCTTGTACTTACCGTCAGCCTGGTGCTGCCCCGAACAGGCCTACGAGAGCCTTCCCAGGCCTTCTGGAGGCCCCTGGAAAGGCCCTCACAGGCCCGTTCAGGGTAGCGCCAGTCCTGAAGTAAGTATGGGAGGCCAGAAACAGCTTTTGCCCCTTACCTGGGGGGGGGGGGCTTTTTTCATATATTATGGTCCCACAATATAGCGGGACTGCAGTGTATCAACCGCAAAAGGGCGGGGGACCACTGTATCTTTATTCTGTACTCTCATTCCACCAGTAACCTGTCCCCATTCATCTAGACACCATGCCCTCAGTTGCTAATTCTTCCTTTAGACTGTTAGAAGCTAGCATCAAGGCCTCCACTTATTTTTTATTCCATTAGACACATCTTTCAGTCCACTGCATTTGATTAATTGAAACGTTGAAAACTGCATAGGAGTTGTGAAATATCAATATCACTTTAAGACATGAAATTCTGCATTTTCAAATCTAGATGTGATTAAAGTACATCGACAGTAGGCAGGCAGCATCATTAAATGAAATGTGACAAAGCATGCTAGATCAGGCAAACAACAACTGAAGATAACAAAAAATGTTATCTAAGAGTTTCTATAAAGTGATTCTTCATTTTCTCATTCATCTATCTTATAACAGAATCCAAGTTTTGGTTTAGCAATTTACATTAGAAGTTTAATATGACAGATGGCATAATATGCTGCCTCACACCATGGGGTGCCAGGCTGGCCCCATCTTTGCTATCCTTCCTTCAGCCTGTACTGAGTGGGGTTACATTCCCTCCTGAAAGTCAGGGATGCAGCTTGGGAGTGCTCCTGTATTCCACCCTGAGCTTGGATGCACCGGTTTCAGCATGAGTGTGTCTGCATGGCTAAAACGGCTGCACCAGCTACATCTGCTCCTTGAGATGTTCAGTATGGCCACAGTGGCACATGCCTTAATTACATCCTGTTTCAAATTACTCACTGTATCACACTCTACATGGGGCTGCCTTTGAAGAGTGCTCAGAAACTTCAGCTGGCTCAGAATGCTGCAGTCATACTGTTGACCAGCTCTGGTTACAGGGAGCATGTAAGAACATTTTCACATGACCCCTAAGATCCGCTGGCCACTTAAATTCGGACCAGAGATCTTGGGGGGTTGTCGCTGTTCCTGCGTTCCCACCCCCTCCGCACTCCTGGCTGCTGGCTGCGTGAGGGGAGGGAGAAAAAAAGGAAGAAAAGAATGCCGCTCACCTCCGTTCTGCCGTCCCGGCACTGCATTCAGATCTCTTAAAGGGGCGGGGGGCAAAAAAAGAACAAACAGAAGCAAGGAGAGCCCGGCAGTCACTACGTTATATCCGCATCAGGAATTTTTACCTCCAGAGAGCAGGTACCTGAAAAGTGCGCTGGGATGCGCTTAGGTAGGCGTGGTCGCACTTAATTATCTGTAAACTCCGGAGCTGGTGAGGAAACAGTTTTAAGCTCTGGAGCTGGGAGCCATTTGCGGCGGAGTTTAGGGGTTGTGTACAAATACCCTAAGTCCCTTATTGTAGCAGCTTCATGGGTTGCCAGTCTGTTCCAGGGCATAATTCTCAGGTTATTACTTATAAATCCCTATACATCTTGGGTTCAGGTTATTTGAAGGATCATATCACCCCTTATTACTCAGTTTCTAAGATACTCTGGAAACACCCTTCTCTCAGTTCCAGCATTTCCCAAGACTTCTTTGGTGAGGACCAGAGAGAAGGGCTTCTCAGTGGCTGTTCCCAGGCTTTGGAATGTACTGTCGGGATAAGCCAGGTTGGCCCCCTTGTTGGGCAAAAACAAACAAACAAACAAACAAACAAACCCTTTTCCAGCAGTCTTTTAAGCAACAAATGTCTCAGGAATGCTTTGTTTCAGATTTTTAAAATGCTTTTAAAAATGCTTCCAAATTGTTTTTTAATCTTGATGCAAGCTTATTCTTTTAATATGGAGGTATTTTAAAGCGGTTGATTGTTTTATAATTTTAGTGTTTGGGAGCCGCCTCAGATTCCCCATGGAGAGAAAGGTGGCATATAAATAATAATAATAAAATAAAAATAAATTAATAATATGAGGGCTCCACACATTACTCGGGAGAACCTTTTTACATAATCTTACCTGGGCTTCTCTGTATAAAGGTGTAAATGTGAATGCGTGTCCCTGTACTTCCTGCATCAAACATGATGCCATAAAATGTCTTCACACTGGTGTTGGCAGGACACACCTTAAGTGGGAAGAGGTCCTGAAACCATGTTTGTGGATTGGGATGAGAAAGTATGCAATAAATGGAGGAAACTGCAAAGATGCCAATGACTGTGATCCAGGAAAGTGCCATCACACTTGGGAGCCTTGGACTGTTGGGATCAGGACTTCCAGAGTGGCAGAAGATCCTGGAGAAACAAATTAAAACCAGCACCATCATTACTTAAACATTTGTTAAAAGAAAAGATATCACACTCAAAAACCTCCCATATCCTAAAAAGCAGCCTGCTCACAAAGATCACATTTCAGGCTATACAAATGCAGTTTATGTATTTGATGCTCACTATCAAAGGTTCATCAGCTGCCTAGATGCCCTGAGCACATCCGATCTCGCCTGATTTCGGAAGCTAAGCAGGGTCGGCCCTGGCTAGTACTTGGATGGGAGACCACCAGGGGATACCAGGTGCTGTAGGCGCCTGGAGTAGGAACTGGCAAACCACTCCAGTATTCCTGCCAAGAAAACTCCATGGACATGGGGTCACAAAGAATTAGTCACAACTGTAACGACACAACACACACACACATCAAAGGTTCCTCTGCTTGAGTCTACACAACAAATTAAATTATGATCTATGATTTCATACAATTATAACTTACTCCCAGAATATGCAAACCTTGTCTCAGAAGCTAAGCAAGGTCAGCCTACTCGGAACAATGTCCTGTGTAAGGCTGCTTCCTTTCCTTAATCAATCCAATAAATATCCAAACTCAGCTCCTCCTGTCGTTAAGGATTATTTGGATCTTCAACTTCCAGATAACTTCTTAACAGTGCAGAGTTTCAAATGAAGTCACTGGGATGAATATATTAACTCAGCTAAAATGCAACAAGGCCAAGACTTGGTGTCCTGGTTGTAACGCTGTGGGAAGGCTGGGCTGACATAGAACACAAATGTAAGTGAGAGAATAATGGACAATAGAAATCTCATCTGCTTCTGACGGGAGCTGGAATACAGTATCTCGCACTCCAGATATTTTCACCCTGCAATGCCCAATAGGAGTAGCCAGTGGAGCCAGTGATGAAGGATGATATGAGCTGTAGCAATATCTAGAGGGCCATGTGTTCCCCATCCCTGCATGAATCCCACACTGTTAGAACAAAAGAGCAAAGGAGTATCCTCAGCTGCAGTGTTCCTTCTCTTGTATCCAACTACTTTTTTCAGAATCATTCTTATTTTGGGATTAATGTTTACTTCCAAATCAGATGCAATTTCTTTTGTTAAACCTCCCCAACCAATGTTTTCATAAGCCATAGTTCTAGATCTAACAGCATCCTACAAAACCCTAGAAAACTGATAACATTAAAGAGGGGAAATGTACAAAAATTAGTACTGTATCTATAATCAAGCCTATTCCGACCAACACAGTAAGCTTACAAAAGAAAAATTAGACTGAAATACAAAACTCAAATCAGTTGTCTTTTGAAAACAAGCAATGGTTACTTGACAGTGTCTGAGTTAGATAACTGCAGTAGGAACAATCAGGTGAACCTTTCTCCCATAGTAATGGGAAATAGCACTCTGCTATTCTTTATTTCCAAAGAACTTCAACAATATGGAATCAGAACTTCACATCACAGCAAAGGTCTTTGGCCACAGCCATTGATAACACCTTTTTTTGGGGGGGGGGGAGCCATTTCCCTTATATTCAACATCTTTTTATTGCAATAATTTGTTTTAACCTGTTTGCTAAACTGATTTATGCCCATATTCATAAGCATCTATTTTACCTTCACAATTACAATACAGTGGTACCTTGTATAAAGGAATTAATTCGTTCCAAATGAAATTATGTTAAGCAAAATTTCCTTTATACAAATTCTCATAGAAATGCATTGAAAACGGAGTAATCCCATTTTTATGTTGTACGAATTCTCCCCATAGGCGATTATGTTAAGCAAATTTCCCCTATCTCCAGAATTTTTATGTTGTACAAATTTTATGTTATACAAGCTGTTTGTTATACAAGGGTCCACTGTACATTCTTCTCTGTTCTTAGCTCTAGCATGCTCCATCCACTTTCTAATAGGCATCAGAAATGTACTTCAGCCTTTCATAACATTCTCCCCACCTAGTTAATTACCTATATGGGCAGCCTTTCAACTGTCCACATATCTGTAAATAGTATCTATCTATAATAGCTGGACTCTTCACCTGTTCCTGCAGATCCGCCCAGTGGCTCCCATTTCTGTATCCTGAACCACCTACTTAGGAAACCTGCCTGTATTAGGAAATGTAATACTCTTAAACAAATAGATCAGTGACGGCGAACCTTTTAGAGACTGAGTGCCCAAACTGCAATTCAAAACCCACTAATGTTTTTGCAAAGTGCCAATACAGTAATTTAACCTGTATATAGGTGGCTATGAAGGGATGATGTCGGGTGCCCACAGAAAGGGCTCTGAGTGCCACCTTTGGCACCCGTGCCATAGGTTCGCCATCACTGGAATAGGCTCTTTAGGTAGGGAACAGTCTGATAAGAACATAAGAAGAGCCATGCTGGATCAGGCCAAAGGTCCATCTAGTCCAGTTTCCTGTATCTCACAGTGGCCCCACCAAATGCGTCTGGGAGTGCACGAGACTAGATACCTGTCTCCTGATACCACTCCCTTGCATCTGGCCCTTGAAGTACCCCGGTTTTAAGCCTGGAGATTACGACATCACTGAAATAGATTGTCTCAACATAGATAGCTTAATACAAAATAAAGGTACCAATTGCAGTTAGAGCACATACGGCAAGAGGAGCCGCAGCATCTCTTGTGCCATAAGACAATACAATGGCAAACATTTTATAGCCTTGATACACAAGTTGTTCACACTCTTTGTGGTTTTTTTCTTTGTCCCAGGAATCTGGTGGGACTTTCCAGTTGTGATTACTAGAACATGCAGCTTAGCACACTATTAACCATGCAGCTCCTGTCTTTTAACAAATTTCTTTTCATACTGCATCTCTTATCAGTTGTCCTCTTTGATCTCTGAGAGGCCTACAGACATGAAAGCTGGCCTGGTGCAAATGAAACCAGAAAAAGCCTTGGAAGGGAAGCTATGAAAAAACTATAAAAGATACCCAAGTGTAAATAAGTGTTGCCGGAGAACAAGGCCAAGAGAATATGTTCTATGGTAGAATGAATTTGACAGCTAGACAATGGAGAAAGCCAACCAGAGAAAATAGTCATTCAAAATATGGCATTAAGAGGGAACTTTACAAATACAGTGGACCGTGAGAAGGGCAAACAACTATGTGAGTTCTAAATCAAATCAAGCCTGAAAACTCACTGAAAGATAAAATGACAGGCCATTATACTTTGAATATACTGTGAGATGGCAATAACACTAGGAAAAGTTGAAGGCAAAAGAGAAAGATTAACTCTGGAGAAGAAGCCAGAGCATGCCGTTTGCAAGAATGGACAAGGACTTTTTGGTGATCACGAATTCCTAAGATTGTCATAAGCCTGAAGCAAATGACTGTGCAAAACAAAAGTATCAATAACTAGAATCCAAACATGTTCTTTCAATTTATTCTTTCCTCCTCTCCCTTGTGAAACTGTATGTGGTAAGCCTGTTCTGGGCAAGTCACCGTCCTCTTTCTCATGCAAAGTACCACCAGATCTTCTAATTAACATATTAAGTAAAATATTAGTCCTTCATTGTAATCTGCTGTCCTAAATTAAAGTTATAATTTAGGAAGCTTCTTTCTCTCCCAGAACTCCCCTCTTCCACTAGTTAAGCCACTAGTTAAGTCAGTAGTTGTACGTACCTCTTTCTCGATTTCCAGTGTAACCGAAAGGACTTGTCTACCAATTGTGTAAGCAAGGAACTGCATTTAATTTTTAAGCCGACTACTGTCTATAAATCTGGGTTTATCATTTATCTAATACAAAGAAACTGTGTCCTGGCTGAAGGTTTTCTATGTCAAATAAGTCCAAGGGGCAGAATTGAGACAACTGAAAAAGTCTACCACGAATTACTGCCATGTCAGAAAATGATTTACCAAATTGCATATTCATGAGGCACAAAGTGAACTCATGATGACTAAGGGAAACCGAGAAACCTGTTGTGTTTTGTCAAAGTATACCGATCCACCGCATTGCCTCAGCCGTACATGATGTAGCGGCATGGAAACTCTTACAACAGCGAGCCTCTAAAATACAGTAGTACCTTGTATAAAGGAATTAATTCCTTCCAAACGAAATTCTGTTAAGCAAATTTTCCTGTACTGCAATATTTTAGAATCTGAGTGGGAAGGCGGTATCTCCCTCAAGACCGATTTTATATCTGGAGGAAATCAACCTGCATGTCACGAAATGGATGGACGTGTGCGTTACTGATGTTGGTGACAACTACCTGCTTGCAGAGATCTCATGTTTTTAAAAACTGAAATAGTGGCCAAAACGGCTTCTGCTCAGTATGTAACCGAGGAAGACAAAAACAAGGCTGGAGGGGAGAAAAGTGTACTGTAAGGTTCGTGGCAAATTTGCAGAACCCGAACCAAAAGTCCCGGCCCGGGCGAGGGGGGGGAACAGAGAGACACCGTTCCTCCACGCGCCCGGCGCCCGTCGGTGCCGAATTGCTCCACTCACCGCCTTGTCCAAGCCCTCAACCTTCCACATCTCGCCGGTGCCGCGCGCCAACGTCACCCACGGCGCGCCGTGCCGCGGACGCAACCCCGCTTTCGTCACTTGCCCGCGACAGTAGGTTCCCATGGAAACGGGCCGCCTCGGCCCGAAACACGGGCGAGACGGGAGACTCTTCATGAATGCAACATGAAGGGGAAAGGGAAAAACAAAGGCAAAGGAGCGAAAGGAGGGAAGTAGGTACCCCGGGAAGCGGGCTTCTAAGGGTCTCTTTCGACGTGTGTGTGTGTGTGTGTGTGTGTGTGTGTGGTGTGTGTGTGTGTGTGTGTGTGTGTGTGTGTGTGTGTGTGTGTGTGGTGGGGAGGTTGTGGGGAGGGGAACGTCCTCTCCAAGGCCGCCCCCCCCTTCCCACCCCACAGCCCGCATCCATGACGGGTGTCGGTGTCGCCCCTCGTCCCTCACAGGGGGAAGAAGGCGGCCGGCCCCGGCAGCAGCCGCGCGGATTCAAAGACCTTGAAGGAGGAGTCGGAGGCCGACCGGGCTAAAGCGGCGGCGGCTCTATGGGAGGCCCGGCTGGAGGTGACGGAGGTGTCCCGCCAGGAATACCGCGAAGCCGCCCGACGCCTGGCCCGGAACAACGAGGAGCTGGACTGGCAGCGGCGGCGGCTGGAGAAGGACACGGTCGACGTGATCAGTTTCCTCAAAAAGCAGGACGCCGAGAAGGAAGAAACGGTGGGCACCGTCTTCCGAGCAATATCAGGAGGACCGCAGAATCCCTCCCAGCGTTCAAGAAGCTATTAAAAACCTGGCTCTTGACGATTGCGGTCGGTGACCTCGGGGATTGATACACTCTTGAGCAGGGATCTGAGTTATTATGTCCGCCCATTTTATTTTATTTTATTTTATTTCCGCCGCCTTACCTTAGTGTTATTCTTAGTATTTTTGTTTTCAATTTGTTAGTCTTGTACTGTGGAATTTTTGTACTTGTTAGCCGCCTTGAGTTCCCTTTAGGAAATATAAAAATGAATAAATCAATAGACAATAGAGCTGTTGCTCAGCCAAGCATTCCCTTTTCCAGTGGCTGGCTTTTTAGTCAGGCAACCGGGATGCTTTCCAGTTTCCTGGGCCAAATTATCTGAAAAATAATCCCCGATGAAAACCTCATAAGGGAAGATGTGCAATTTATTTATTTATTTATTTGTTTGTTTGTTTGTTTGTTTATATTTGTACTTATTAACCACCCGACTTTCCCTCAGGAACTCTGGGCGGTGTACAACAAATTGTGAAGAAAAACAAACAACTTGCCCACAAAGAAAACAACCCGTGAACAAAACAAAAAAATCAAATAAAAAATAAAAATAAAACACAGCAAGCTTTTAAAAATTAAATTAAATTTTATTTGCGGACCTGGGGCACTTTTAGCACATGCAAAATACTTTTTCCTCAATATTCAAGATGCCATGAAGCACCCACATTCACCTCAAGTTTTGGAACTTGGGGAAAAAAGTATTTTGATTTAGAACACATTATTCCCAGCAGAACTTGATATGACCAGCCTCTAACCATATACAAAGTGTCCCCCCTCAACATTTAATAGGTTGGACTTGATAAAGTCTGATATGCAGTTCCTGAAGAGTCGGCATAAGGCAATGACTAGGTTCTCTCAACTTTCTTGTTTCCATGTGTAGATTGAGAAGCTGAAGCAGCAGATGTATGAATTGAAAGAAAAAGCCAAAGAAGAGCAGGAACAGCTGGTGAATTGACATTTCTTCTGCCAGTGTCGGTAACATGGAGTGCTGAAGATCAGAATAGGCACATCTTCAGGCTTGAACCTCACAGATTAATATATCAGACAACACCGTTTTGGAATAAATATATTAAGCCAAAGGCTCCTATTTTAACCTGTTATGTAGACCGTAAGTTGTGTTTAGTTAAGGACCTAAACACAACTTACGGTCTACATAAGAGGTTAAAATAGGAGCCTTTGACTTAATATATTTACTTAATTTTGTTTTGCTAGGAAAATTGACATGTGAGGCTCAAAGTGTGCTAATTCTGGCATCAAAGCAATAAAGGAGCATTTACATGTGCACAAATTCTACACATCTCAGAGAAACTTACCTTTGAGTGAGCAAACCCACTTAAAATAAATAGGGGAGATGGAGTTCTTGCCACCAGTTGGTTCATAAAACTATAGGTAGAACTGATATATTATTATTCAGTTCTAAAAAGCCATAATTTTGAAATTGTATTTTGTTTCTAGTTATTTTAGCCTTTTTGTGGCAGCTTTTCTCTGTCAATAGACACTTGTGTGTATGGTCTTAAACATGCTGCATGTCAAAGGGTTTTTCAGTTTTTTCCTCTATTCAAGTGTTACTTAGTAGTTTACCTTTGTAAATGCTTCCAATTTACAGGTAGCCCAATATGTCAAACAGCTGGAAGAGATGGAAGAGAAATTCAACAAAAAGGCCAGAGAAATTGGCATAATTCAAATTGAGTTGAAAATGATAAAGGAATTTCGTAAAAAGAAGACACTTTTGGAGAATGAACTTGAAGATGTAAGTTTTTGTTCAGCATCTACTTGGGGGGGGGGAGGACATATTCCAGTCCATCCAACTGGATTACGTCCTTAGCCTGGTGGCTCCCCATTTCTCGATCTAGTCTCTTAACTTTCAGAGGGGTCCAGGGCATATTTTATGGTGCCACTCCTTATGCTTAATGGCCAAAGTGAACTAAAACTGAAATAGACTTTTGAACATTAGAATTAAAATTAACTTCAAGTCAAACCTCAGTTTGGTGGCAAATGTATCTTGAAATAATTATAGTCTCAATAGCTAAAATATTGAAAACCTCTTACATTTGCAGCTAAAAGAGGCGCTGGATACTACAAAAAAAGAACATCAGGAAACAATCTGCATGTTGGAGAGGAAGTTCCTTGAAGAAAAGGTATCTTGGGAATAGTTGATAAACTACTTCAGCATACCCAGTCCTACCAATAATGTGCAGACTGTTTGTAGCAGTACTGTTGATCTTGCAGTCTGCTCAAGAGTTTCTATTAAATGATGGGAAAGTCTTAGCAATGAAAGCACCACAGTTACAAGCTACCCTTTTATAGATACTGGAATCACCTGCATATATGCTGAATAGAGACATATTATTTTCTTGATCCATTTTCACTCTGCAGCATTTGTTGGTCATGTGCATGAATTTTTACTGACTTGTGCAAGGAGATGTAAATCCCATTCATTTCAATAAGCAGACTCTGGCTTTTTTAATGACAAACTGGAAATCATGTAGCATGCTGTACTAGCAAGATGTTATATGCTGCAATCTCTAATAGTACACTGCCCATTAGAAATATTGCTCTGATCTAATTAATGATAACATATTGCCATATCTCATGATGTTCATTAATAAAATAGATATATAGAGGGAAATCTTTATATTATCTATGTCAAACCTAAATACTTAAAAGAAGACTTACAAAGTATCACTCTGGAAGAGTATCACTCAAGGCAGAGTTAAATATCAAATTATCCACACAGTTTTGAAACCTCAGCCTTGTTTTATGCTTGGCTTTGATTCCCAAATATCCCAGTCGATTTTTTTTCTTCCAGCAACGTCTAGAAAGAGAAGCGGAAAAGAAGATTATAATGTTGGCAGAAAGGGCCCACCATGAAGCCATTGCGTAAGAACTGATTTGTCTATTCCTTAATCATGAAGACGATGCTAAAGTAGAATACATTGTGGAACATCTACATAGGCGGTTAATTCTTAGTAAGTAAGTGATAGTAGAGCAGCCACTGAATATATCCATAAATGTTTCAGATCATCTAGAGATTTATAAAAAGTATAGATCCAAATGTGTATTGCTCTTAATACAGAAAGTGTGCCGTGTCAAGTACTGACTGTCTTTGACCTTGTTCAGGCAATTGGACAATGCTGGGAAAGCAGTTTTTACAGAAAATGTTCGCCTTCATGAGGCCCTTGGATACCACATGAAGGAAACAGAAGAGCTGCAAAAGACCAAGCAAAAACTGGAAGAAGACAATGCTTTTCTCTTGCAGGAGAAGGTTCTTGTTAATTACTCCTTCCCTTTGTAGTTCTTCTGAAATCTTTCTTGTATAGGAATAGTTCCTTTCTACCCAGGGAGGTTGCATGTTGGCATTTAGAGGTACCTTGGAGAGCAGAGGCTCTTACTCGGTTATGTTAGGTCAGAAGACATTCTTCTGAGAAAGTCTATTGGTCCTCATTAAAATGTTTGACTAGGATTGAGGAGATGGGATTCAAATTCCTGTTTGGCCATAAAATTTAGCGGATGACCTTAGGACAGTCACATTTTCTGAGCCTAACATAGGGTACTTCACAGGGTTGTGGGGTGAAAATTGAGGAATACGAGTGTCACAAAGGCAACCTTGAGGTAACTGCATTGGGCTACAAATGTAACGAATAAATAATTTTTAGATTCTGAAATGCAAGCAGTTCTAATACTTTTATTGTAGAAATCTTGCATTTGAAGGCCAAGCTGGCTTGCACGCTTGTTGTTTCAGTTGCCTGTTGGCTAGAAGGGCAGTTATAGTCATTTCTCTGCAGAATATAAATATTTACTAACTTTGCATGCTAACTGAAAAGAAGAGCCAATCATATAATTTTCTTAGTATTAGATTCCATATGGGATTTGTTGCAGGCAAATGGCATATATGTACACTTTCCCCGGGAGTGTATCCTTCAGTTTGTCTGAGACTGACACATTTTGCAGTCAGGATAAATTTAATTGACAACAATATGTTATTATACAGCAATACCTTGGTTTACAAGAACATTGGTTTACAAGTGTTCCGCAAGACAAGCAAAATTTCTTAGACATTTCGATTTGATCGATGAACAATGTCTTGCAAAAAGAGCACTGGAGGTGCTCGTTTTGCTGTCACCGCCACCACGCCGTTGCCATCACTCCCTCTGCTGCTGCCGCCGCTATTGCCATCACCCCCTTGCCACCGCTGTCACCTCCCCTCCAAAGCCACTTGGGAAGGTGACGGCACAGCGAGGAGTGGCTGCAGAGAAGGGGGTGGTGGTGATGATTGGGGTAGTGAGTGGTTGACAGGGAGGAGCGGGTGGCAGCGGCATGAGGCCCCAGGACAAATCATGTAAGTTTCTATTTCTTAGGGGGAATTTTGCTTTGATGTATGTGACCACCAGGGAATACCAGGTGCTGTAGGCGCCTCTAGTAGGAACTGGCAAAACACTCCAGTATTCCTGCCAAGAAAACTCCATGGACACGTGGTCACAGAGAGTCAGTCATGACTGTAAAAACACACCACACACACACACACACACACACACACACACACACACACACACACACACACACACACACACAAGTGTTTTGGTTTCTGGAAGAAATTATGCTCGTAAGCCATTAGTATACTGTATACTAATTAACTAAACAATAACTTATGATAAAAATATATTCACACTTGTAGTTTTGTTTATAACTCCTTAAAATGTAATTGACTGAAAGCTATGTTGGATAAATAGAATATCAAATAATTTTCTTTCTTCCTTGATTTTTTTTAAAGGAGACAAATGATCTTTTAGTTAAGGAAAAGATCTCACAAATTATTCAGCAGAAAGCACTAATTCAGGAACTGCAAAATAGGGTGACAAAACTGGAAGCTGCTGTCAATCACATGGCTAGAGAATTTAAAACAGAAGTTGAAAATACACAACAAAGAGCTTTAGTGCAGAATCAGGCAGGTCAAGTAGAAATTGGAAACCTGCAACATTTGTTGGAGATGAAAGACAGAGAAATAAGCAGGGTGAAGAAATTGGCTAGAAACATCTTGGATCAAAGGACTGAGGTGGAAAGATTCTTCTTAGATGCTCTGAATCAGGTGAAACAGGAGATCATAACCAGCAGGAAGTGTTACAAGCAGGTGGCCCAAGCTGCATATCAGAGAAGAATGATGGCGGCATTTGCAGGGAAAGAAGAATACCCCAAAATCAGGACCTTTAACAACTATGCGCACAGCACAAATAGTGTGGAAATGGACCTTATGGAAGCAGAGAAATGGTACGTCTGATGCAACTGCAAACATTTTTGTTTCTGGTCACCTTGGTTCAGGAACAGAAAGCATGAAATCTCAGCTTGAAAGGTCTTGTGAATGTGATAGATGAAGGAAATTATTTAATGTGCTGGCAGCACAAGAGCAGAGCGATATAGGATTGTCTGCTGATGAAACAAGGGGGAAACTGAAAAGAAACTGAAGAAAGTACAACTCTTCAGTTTACAACTAGATTTGAAGCAGTGTATGTGTTTGTCTTTTGTATCAGCAGCTTTGCTGGCAGAGGTGGGGGCAGGTGGAGGGTCAAATTAGAATAATTGGTGGGTTATATTTTTGCTTCAGGATTTCCACTTGTCTAGCCCAGTTCTTATGTAGATATGTAGGTGCTTCAAGATTTAAATCAAGAATGGCCTCAGTGTATATTTCAGTGTGGGATCATATCTACTTGGGACATCAGCCAAATTTGAGAGTAGCTGAGAATAAATCAAGCTACTTGGGGGGGGGGGTTAATATAGCTGTATTATGACAGTAATGGTTAATGGATCCCAAAGAAATTACAGCAAAGAAAAGGGCACAATGACATTCCTTTGTTGTAGGGACCCCACAATTATGATATCTGCTGCTACATCATGAGTTTATAAAGTTCAGCCCACAAGTTACAGGTGGACCCAAAGCTGTTTTTGTGGGCCTTGCCTCCCTTTCTCTGCATGAAACATTTTGTGGAAAATATTTTACTTCTAGCAGCCTTTAAGAGCTGCGCTTCTGATCTAAAATGAGGTGTGGAGCCCACACAAACTGCAAAACAACAACACCAAAACACTAAAAGAGAAAAGATGTAGAGTTCCTGCAAATAGAAAATTGCTGTTTTTCATGTTTTGGTAGCCTGTTTCAGTACCTAACAGGCCATGACGGTGGAAAAATAGTCCCTGAACCCAGCCAAATTCAGTATATTCTAAAAACCAAACACTTCTTAGGTCATAGCTGTTGTGAGTTTTTTTGGGCTGTTTGGCCATGTTCTGGAAGTTTTTCTTCCTGAAGTTTCACCAGACTCTGTGCCCGACATCTTCAATGGGTAAGGAGCTCAGGGAACAAGGAGTTCTGTGCTCCTAGTTCCCTGAGCTCCTTGCCCTCTGAAGATGCTGGCCACAGAGTCTGGTGAAACATCAGGAAGAAAAAACTTCCAGAACATGGCCAAACAGCCCAAAAAACTCACAACAGCTATCAGATCTCAACTGTGAAGGCCTTCAAGAATACATTTCTTAGATGCCTGTGCTGCCAGTCTAGAAGTCAAAACCAGAGGTGAAGCTATACATCTGTGGAATATAAAGGTTTTTCTAGGATGCTGCAAAACCAGCTGTAATAGATGAAGCAGAAAGAAGATCTGCAGCTTCCGGTAGGAGAGTCCAGGTATTTCCCAAATTCTAAGCTAAATTTCCCAAATCTAAGCTGAGCAGCTCCTGGAGAAATACCACTTGCAGTGTAAGAAAGTTCACTAAATTTTTTCTAGTCATGCCTGGTTATTCCTAATCAATGCTAGGAGCAAGAATATAACTGTTTCATGTTCATGAGATTACTGTTACTCATTTGTGTCTCAGTTATATTCAACACAGTGTTATAGGAAGATAAATATTTTGTATCTGTTAATTTTTATACACATTACTGACATATCTTCTACTAGAATTGTTAAAACAATGATTGTAGTGAAGGACATTTAGTCTGGGACATTTACTCCATCTTCCCTATAGTACCCTATGCTGACAACCCTCTCAGTATTTTTTTACATTGATATTTTTAAAGTAACTTTAGTGCTTTCATATTTGGAGTATGTACACTTTACATCAATGTGATAGTCAAACCTTAACACAGTATTTCAAATGAAAACTTAGACTAATATGTCCTGATTCTCTTCTGCCAAATAACTCAACTAATATTGGAAAAAAATTGCTCAAAAACAAAACAGGATAATATATTTTACCCAGGCCTGTCACTTAACATTTCCCCAAGACTGTATAACCAGGTGAAATCTGTAAAACCACTTTTCTTTGATTTGGCTGAACATTATCTTATACACTTGGATATACATTTCCTAATTATCTTCTTGCTGCCTAGATGCCCTAAGCACATCCGATCTCGCTTGATTTCAGAAGCTAAGCAGGGTCGGCCCTGGCTAGTACTTGGATGGGAGACCACTAGGGAATACCAGGTGCTGTAGGCGCCTGGAGTAGGAACTGGCAAGCCACTCCAGTACTCCTGCCAAGAAAACTCCATGGACATGGGGTCACGAAGAGTTGGTCACAAGTGTAACGGACACAACACACAATTATCTTCTTACTGTTTCCTACAGGACAAATATTCAGAATGGAAAAGTGGACATATCTGAATTAACCTGGGAGCAGAAGGAGAGTGTTCTGCGGTTGCTGTTTGCAAAAATGAATGGCCTAAGACAACGGTAAAGTGTCTTTAGCTATTGAGAGCAAGAATGATAGAACTTTAAGTTCTATCCACTTAGCAACTTACCATTTCTGAGTTCATCATTTGTGGGCTAAACAATAAGGCCAAGAAAAGGGTAGGAGTATACACAGGAACGAAAAAAATGTGATACAGTACTTGTTTCTGTGAATCCTACACCATAGTCAGCTTTGGCCCAGACTGGTCTTTTAATCATTATCCTGTGCAATGTGAATAGCCAACACAACAGCTTTTAGAGACAGTGGAGATTTTGCTAATTTTATATATCCGATCTGGAAGTTGAGTTATAGCAACTGGGCTATTACTACTACTACTTTTTCTTCTTCAGAGAGATTGAAATGTTTCACTACTCATCCAAGTAGCTTCCAGTCTGAGAAAAGTTAGTGGTGAGGCCTCCAATTTATAGTTCAACTTGATTTCACATCACCCTGGTCTGAATAGGCTCATAAGTTGGACAGTGGCCTGGTTAGATGTACAATGGCCTGGGGTGCATGAAAGTCCCACCTATGCAACTCCCATTAAGTATGGGTTGTTAGCTATGGCCTTGCTGGTGGAGGTGTGAAGTACTTCTGATTTGTTTGGGGATTGATGAAAGGGCAGCTTGATAAGTAGCAGACAGATTGTGCCTGAGTCCTCCACCTCTGTTGAGAGAGGGGTTTTCAATACAGACATCAATGACTTCTCTGACCCCTCTCTCAAACTGTCTATCTTGGTGCTGGCAAACCTATGGCATGGGTGCCAAAGGTGGCACACAGAGCCTTTTCTGTGGGCACATGACATTGCCCCCTCGCAGGCACGGCACTTCCCCATTCGCTCATAGCACACCACTGCACTCGGTGCAGAGAGACGGGTGAAGGGGAGGCAGTGGCTTGTGGGCTCATTCGTAACCCCATTTTACTCTCCAGCCATGCCACTCTGGGCATCCCAAAAGCAGCGTGGCTGGACAGTAAACTAGGGCTATGAAGGAGTCCACAAACCACTGCCTCCCTTTCACCCGGTTCTCTTCATGGAGCCATTTCGGCGGACTCGAAACTGCTCAGTTAAGAGAGCCAGGCAAAGGGGAGGCAGCGGTTTGTGGGCTCCATCGTAGCCCTTTCATAGTCTACTCTCCAGCCACGCTGTTTTTGGGATGCCCAGAGCAGCATGGCTGGAGAGTAAAAGGGGTCTATGAACAAGCCCGCAAGCCACCACGACTCCCCCTGGCTTTCCCAATAGTGTAACACCCCATCCGCCTCTCTGCCCAGGGCAGGCTTTTTGAATTTCGCACAGCCACAGCGAGGGTGCAAAAATTCAAAAACCTGCTCTTAGATCCTCAGTTTCCCGAAGGGTAGCACCCCTGCTCTTCAACCCTCACAATCCTTGATTGCGAGGGTGCTATGGCTGTGGGAAATGCAAAAAGCCAGCTCTTCGATCCTCGCGTTCCTGAAGGGTAGCACCCAAAGCATTTGTAACCTGGGGTCCAACTGGATAAATTCAGTAAATTGCTTTATTGGCAATAAAGTGAGTTTTGAATCACAGTTTGGGCACTAAGTCTCTAAAAGTTTCACCATCACTATCTTCTCTATCCAAGTCCAGATAAGTTTATTTATTTTTGGACCACAACTCACAGGGTCTTGCAGCAAGCACAGATACTTATCCTATTTGTAAAATGACTTTAGGAGTTCTAGGCAAATAAATTATCTTTTAGAAGTTCAATATTATGCTTAGAAGAGAGGATGCAAAACAGGGAGCCTCAAGCTAAGCAAATGCCATAGTACAAACAGGGAGAGAGAAAAAAGAAAGGTAATCGTTCATAACAGAACTTTATCAAGCTAGTAATCCTTTTATATTGCTAGTGTTACAAGTAAAATGTAAACGTAGGGTTTTGTCTGTAGTACCTAAGGTCACCTTTTTTAGAATACAGGTGGTTCATCCATTACTAGGACAAAGGTAGCAAGAGAATTTGGAAGACTGATGGTAATGTAAAAGGCTTAACCTAATGCATTGCCACAGAACAGGCTTGAAAGCAAAGGTTAGCTGTTTTGTTAATTATTAACAATGGACTGGGGGAAAATATGATACTATGCATTTGATTGTTAAGGACAGAGTGGAGGTACTTTAACTGCTTTGTTGCTGTGTGCTGTCAAATGCCAACTTACTTATAGTGACCCTAACAGGGCTTTCAAGGTAAGAGAGATCTTTAAAGGAATGTTTTTACCAGTTTCACTCTCCCAGTGAGTTTTCATGACTGAGTAGGGATTTGAACTCTGTTCTTTTTTACCTTATTATTATTTCATTCCATTTGAATTTTGCCTTCCACTCAATTCACAGATCCAAAGAGCTTAAAAGTGTTAAAATTGCAAACATATAATAATACTAAAAGACTATGAAATGTTTTTAAATTATTTTCTTTTAAAAAGTAATTGTTGAAGAGCCTTTTCACACAACCCCTAAACTCCGCAGCAAATGGCTCCCAGCTCCGGAGCTTAAAATTGTTTCCCCACCAGCTCCGGAGTTTACAGAAAATTAAGTGCGACCACACCCACCTAAGCGTGTCCCAGCGCACTTTTCAGATACCTGCTCTCCAGGGGTGAAAAATCCCTGATGCGGCTCTAACGTAGTTGGGTGCCGGGCTCTCCTCGCTTCTGTTTGTTGTTGTTTTGCCCCCCACCCCTTTAAGAGATCTGAATGCTGCTGGGAACAGAGTGAGACCGGCAGAATGGAGGTAAGCCGGCATTCTTTTCTTCCTTTTTTTCCTCCTTCCCCTCACCCAGACAGCAGCCAGGAGTGCGGAGGGGGTGGGAACACAGGAACAGCGACAGACCCCCAAGATCTCTGGTCCGAATTTAAGTGGCCAGTGGATCTTAGGGGTCGTGTGAAAAGGCTCAAAGTTGCATTTTATGGTTAGAAAGGAGCATTAAAAACAGGGCAAATCAATCTAAGACAGAGATGGCGAACCTTTTTGACACCGAGTGCCCAAACTGTGACTGGAAACCCACTTATTTTTCACCAAGTGCCAACATGGCAATTTAATCTGAATACAGCGGTACCCCAGGCAAAAAAAAATCTTAGATTAAAAATGTGCTGCAGGGGGAGAAGTGGCAGCAAAGTCCCCCATTTCCCCCTCCCCCAGCCAGAGGATCATCGCCCGGTGGTACACTGGGGTGGGGTGGGGGGAGAAGCGGCGGTGGAGGAACAGGAGGTGGGGTGCAGCACCAGCGGTGGCCACGGAGGATCATCTGGTGGGCGGGTGGGCGAGCTTGGGTTCGGACCGGGACAGGGAGGAACAGAAGGTGGGAGGCAACCTGGCACCTCGGCAGGCCTCAAAACTAAATCAAAGCTGGTGATTCTGGCCTCCGGGGAGGCTGCGACTGCCTGGCGCCAAGCCCCAAAGCCCCATAGAGGCCGGAACCCACCCATCCCAGGCTAGGCCCATCGCCCACCCCCACCCCTGTCCCAAGCAAAATCCTAAAAATATTAAGCCACCCTTACTTTCCCCGCAGCCTCTCTAGAGGTGCAGGCCAGACTTTGGACAGGGCTGCTCGATCCTTTCGGGCGCCACTTCTCCACACAGCGCCCCCTGGGGGCAATGATCCTCTGGCCGGGGAGGGGGCAAACTTTGCTGCAGCTTTTCTCCCTGGTGCGCTACCGGGGCTGAAAAAGCTGTGGGCCGGGTGAAGAAGCGGTGGGGGGGGGCTGTGGCAAAAGGTTTTTTTAACTGTCTCTGAGCCACCCTGGCTGCCGCTTGCTTGGGCGGCACATAGACAGTTTGAAAACCCCGCATCTTACGTGCCCGAAGGGGGGGGGGGAAGGCGCAGGGTTTTCAAACTCCCTCCCCCTCCTCCCCCCTCTTCCCCACCTTACTCCTTGTCCCCTGGCTTGGCCTCTTCCCCTCCCCGCTTCTGGTCCAGCGGAGGGGGAAGTGGGGGAGGGCAGGGAGCACGTTGCGTGCCAGGCGAAAGCTCTCCGCGTGCCGTAGGTTTGCCATGCCTGATCTAAGAATTCAAAGTTCAATTCAAATTGTTAAGGATTTCCTATACTCCAGCTAGTCATTTGAATAGACACCACATCCAAAAAGTAGAGTAAGACTGATACTTGGAAGGCATGAAGAATGGAACTAGAAAAGATCTTTAGAGTCAGAATGTGTAACTGGAAACCAAGGCAAAAATCATCTATCCTGTGGCAGTTTCAATTTCTATACATAGATGGAAAAGCTGAAGAAAGCTGTGAGGGGGAAAAATCATTAATTTGAAATTAATTAATTTGTTCTTGAGGATTCTTCCAACAATGAGAATACAAGACACGGCAGAAAAGAAAATTGTCTAGGGAAGACAGGGTAAAAGCTAAGAGGAAGACTTTAAGAATTTTTTTAAAGATATTTTCGTTTAGAAAAACTTAACATTTAAAAATGTTCCCACCCTCCCCCGATCTCCCCCTCCATTCAGCACTGGTTAGGCCTCACCTGGAATATTATGTCCAGTTCTGGACACCACACTTCAAGAAAGATGATGACAAATGGGAGCAAGTTCGGAGGAGGGCAACAAGGTTGACCAGGGGACTGGAAACCAAGCCCTATGAGGAAAGACTGAAGGAATTGGGGATGTTAACCTGGAGGGGGGAAAGGCTGAGGGTTGATATGATAGTATTTTTCAAATATTTGAAGGGGTATCATGCAGAGGAGGGGCAGGATTTGTTTTTGATCAACCCCAAGTGCAGGGAGTGCAACAATGGGCTCATGTTCCAAGACCCCAGCTGAAAGCTGAATATCAGGAAAAAAACATCCTAGCTGTTAGAGCCATAAGGCAATGGATCCGTTATTTCAAGTGGTGGTGAGCGCTCAAACACCAGAGGCATTCAAGAGAAATTTGGACAGCCATCTGGTCGATATCCTTGGATCGGTATTCCTCCATCAAGCCGGGGTAGGACTTGATGGCCTTGTAGTGCCCTTCCAACTTCACTATTATATGATTCAATGGAAAGGGGATTAAATTTGAGGTTTTCTTCATTGTAGAGTGAGTGATTTCTCATCAGAATTGTTTGAGTTCCAACTAAACAACTGTCTAGGAGTTTGATAGCAAGTAGTGCTTTATCCAACTTGCATAAACATGAAAACTTTCTAGGCATGGAAAAAGGGATACCAGAGGCCCTACTAAGTGAGCATTTTACCACTTGTTTGTTTCATAGCAAATACGCTCAAGCTTTGGTTCCCGTGACACCATCCAGTTTTAATTTTGAAGAAAAAAAAGCCGGGTAAGAAATTACATAATTTCTTGTTTTACAATCATCTTTTCCTAGTTGTATTTGAGGACACAATATAAAGAATGCTTTTTTGTTTTGTTTGTAATCTGGATTAACGTAAGGAATTTACATGTACGGCTGTCGGTGTAGGGATAACTGCTGATCATACCAACACGGCAAACCATACTCACAGTGTTCAGCAGCATAATGAAAGGGGAGCTAAATTGGTGGTGAGACATATTTCATTTGTTACCCTTTATTTGTTTCTTTGTTTGTTTCTTTGTTTGTTTCATTTATATACCGCCTATTTTCCAGAACAGAACTCTTAAAAGAAGCAACAATTTTAAAACAACAATATAAAAGACAAGAATGGCAAAGACTCGGCAAGATGCATCTGGGGGGTGGGGGGAAAAGGAAAAAAGAAAAGAAAAAGAAATTAAATTAAATTAAAGGTTGCCATATGCCTCCCTGAAGAGCAAGGTTTTCAAAGCCTTCTTGAAGGCGAGCAGGCACTGTGCAAGGCGCAGCTCAGCCGGTAGATGGTTCCACAGTGAGGGGCCAACAACCGAGAAGGCGCGGTTGCGTGTGACAGACTTCTGCGCCTCCCTAGGATTGGCCACCCTGAGTGAGTGCTCCTGCGACAAGTCCAAACGTGTGTGATGTTTTTAGCTTGTTTTTTCTGGCTTGTTAGGCTTTGCTTTCATCAAGTTACCAGGCCAGTATCATTTTAGGGCTAATGCTAGAGATTGAAGGATCCAGCTGCCAGTGAAAATGGAAAGAATATCTGCTTGGAAATTTAATTTTGTTCATCCATCTCTGTTGCATTTAATTTCTTCATCTTCAGTATTGTACATATTATCTATAGAGAGACATATCTGTGTGCTCATAGCATTCCATTAGCATGTAATTGTAGTTGTTGTATAGCATGGCACTTTTAAAAAATTCTGTCTCTTGCCAGGCATATGGCACCATTTCAGTTGTGACTCCATGAACTAATTTCTGAATCAAGGTGTAAATGCTGGAGTTATGCCTTTCAAGTCCATAACTTAAGAACAAACTTTTTAAATCTACCAATACATCACAATTCTATTATTATTAAAAGGGAGGTATGCTTAATACCATGTAAAACACAACTTAGTTCTTCCTGTGGGATACTGAGTATCAAAAATCATAAGGTGCTTATACAAAATATGTTAAAATCTATGCACTCGTAATTCAAGAATATGAATTAAATAGGAAATCAATTTGGGCTCAGGGCCAGCAAAAATTCTTACACTCTTTTGAGTTTCACGGTGGTATGTTATTTTTAGGAATTTTAAGTAAGATAAGGAAACTTCTTTCTCATTATACCACACTCTGAATTTGATGGAGAACAGATTAATTAATTCATTGGTGTCTCACCGAAAACAATACATTTCTGAGTAATAGCAATTTGAATTATTTGTAATATACAGTACATCTGTTTTTAAGCAGTAGTATTAGTTTTAAGAGCTGTGATCTTTGGACCACTTTCCAGCCACTCTTGAACTTCCAATACTGCTGTATTTTTCCATTTATAACACGCTATATTTTTCTAAAATTGTTAAGCTAAAATTGAGGGCTGTCTTTTACACTGTAGGCAGGCAGCACAGGCTCCTCTTTCTCAGCTTCAGTGTCAGCTCCTTTCTGCGTCCAGAAGCCAAACATTATCGCAGCGCCTGGGGGCACAGAGGCACTTTTCACAATCTCTTTTACACACACACACACACTTTAAGGCACCTGTACTTGCCTGGAAGCCTGGTTGATTTCAATGGGATATTCCCTCTATGCGGCCACCCTTTCCCTCCCTCGCTCAGCGCCTCTTTCATGTAGGTCCCTCAGCACATGTTAAATTGTGAATGTCTCCGGGCAGCGGCTCTTAGGCTTGCACAAGAGATTTAAAAACAAAGCTGAGAAAGAAGAATCCACTCCACCTACGCCCGCCAGGTCCAAGGCAAGAAGACGGGGAAGATCTTTCCAGGACAGACTCCTTAAAATCTCTCTCGTCCCATGAATGTCAAGCAAGGGGCAGCAGCCTACCTGAAACCGTTGCAAGCCAAAAAGTTGCTGCCGCAAGATGCTCACAATCTAACACATGCTGAGGGGTGAAAGGGATGCCGAGCAAGGGAATGGTGCATAAGAGACAGGCAGCTGCAGGAAGGGAAAATCCCATTTAAATCAACCAGGCTTCAAGGCACATACAGACACCTTTAAAAAGAGAGAGAGAGTGTAAGAGAGGGAATTGTGAAAGTGGTTCTGCACCCCTGGATGTTGCAGTAATGTTTGGCTTGTGGGTGCAGAAAGTAGGAGACGTACAGCAGCCGTAAAGCAAGCTACTGTTGCAAAATAACAGCCGTAAAGCAAGAGCAGGTTTTTTTTTGGGGGGGGGGGAGGATTTGGCATTGTCCTATCCACTGTTTTCATTATCCACAGGAGGATACCAATCCCCAGCGGATACCGGAGTCCTACTGTACTTTGGAATACCTTATAGATGGAAAAATTCAGTAATCACTTCTCTAAGCTTTAGTTAATGATGGGTCCATAGCAGTTTTATCAGTAAGGCTCTAATTCAGCTTCTAAAATCACATTGATAAAGAGCTTAATATAACATGAATGTTCAGTGATCAATTCTCAAAAGGCTTCCCATGAAAGGAAACTTCCTTAGGTGTGTATCATGTGAAACATGTTCAATGTGTTTAAGGCTTAAAATACTGCCATAGGTATGGCCATACTTGGTACAGTTGGTCTAAGATGCAGAGGACAATGCTTTGACTTAAATAAGCGTACTAACTGTACTTTTTCCATTTCAGCACGGATGGAACTATTCCTGTTTATGCTTTCATTACACAGCAAGCACCATTGTCAGAGTCAACTTCTCAAAGAAAATCATCAGTCCTTCCAGATATTCAGGTTATACCACCCCCTCAAGATTAAGATGGCTGTTCACCAGGAAACAACTGACGTACTGAATGCAAGCTTTTTTTATGTTTCCTCCTAGATATGGCAGATAAAACTGCAGCAACAAAACTGCAGAGCTGCTTTGTATATATCCTACAATATTATTGTACTTCAATTCTTTCAAATTAACTTGAAAGATAACTTTTCATTCCTTTTTTTTAAAAAGAAGAAAATTAATACATTTCTTCCAAAATGGAAGCCTTCTCGTTGGCTATGTGTACTTCAGCTATTCTTTTTAAAAGGATATATTGAAGGATTGTGTATTCTAGTATTTTAAAAGACTGAGAAAAATACATTTAAAGCATATAAAAGCATTTTCAAACAGCCAGCTTATGAAATAGAAATTGCAATAGAAAGGATATAGTGCCCTCATCACATACAGATGTTCAGGTGTAACCCTAAATATACTGAATGCTCAATGTGTGGGATTAGCATTCTACCAGATTTTTAAATTTCTTCTTGTGTAGTTAGGAGTGCATAAACTTTTGCTCTCTTCTAAATGCAGTGTGGAGCCAGTAATCTATGCCTGTTAAGTTGCATCTTGAATAATGCATTGCATTGCACATGGGATTACGCTTAAAGGTGTTCAAGACCTTTAGTTGCTACAAAATGTAGCCATTATCAAGCACTGCATGAAAGCAGCATACCCCAATACTGTAATACTAGATCTAATATACAATGGTACCTCAACTTACAAATTTAATCCGTTCCAAATGCATGCTCTTAAGTCGAACTACTCTTAAGTCAGGGTACCTATCTAAATTTTTTTTAAAAAGTTGAAAAATAAAAATATATTTGTAAGTCAAGCAGACCATATCTAAATTTTGTAAGGTGGCAGTTAAATCACCAACAGTTTTTTGCTCTTAAGTCGAATTGGTCTTAAGTCAAGCTGCTCTTTGGGGTACCGCTGGTAGCTTTAAGGATGAAGATAACAGACAAGAAGAAGAACCAGGGAAATTGTTTATTGGAACAGAGCATGTGAAAGAGATGGACAATCAGAAAGTTATGAGACCCAGAATAAGAGGGAATGATGAACAGAGAGAGATGGATCCAGATGTAATGGAAGAAAGAGTAAAGAAACAGATTAAAAGTGATGTTGCAAAGAATATGGAAAGTCCTAGTATTGAGAGCTTCTTTTCAGTGGCCCAAGAAGCTATGAATTGGAGAGCTTATATGAGACGAATTAAAAGAGAGAAACAGGATAAAGAGGCACAGGTGACAGAATGAAAAGTAGGAGGGAAACATATGGCATCACAGACAGAATATCAAGGGATGATAATAGAAAGAGGGATCCAAGTAGAAGAATGGAAAGTGAGAGGGAAGAATGCATCAGTGCAGGTAGAAATCATATCTAAGAAAGTGATGTGGGATACTGGGATTCAGGTGGAAAGAGAGAAAAAGAAGGCAGATCCTGACGTGTGGGTGTTCAGGTCAAATTAGATCAGGAGAAGATCAAGAGAGATGTGGGAATACAAGTGGCTACTAGTTACCATCAGAAGCTATTTAGAAATTCAGAGACACAGACAGAAAGGGTGATGATTGACAGGGTTGGGGATTCGCGAGGGAGGAGGGAAGTAGTGAGTGATCGCGCAACCCAGACTCGAAGGGAAATAACACCCCTAACGGAAAAGGGGACTCAGACGGAAAAAGGGGAGGTTAAGAGAGTAGATATTGGGCTGCCTCTGCCAACACCTCCTGGTTATGTGGGTTTACCCCTACCGACTCCACCGGGGTTCCCTATAATTAATGTGGATCAAACCCGAGGGAAACGTGAGTCCAGAGGGAGAGGTTTGGATCCTAATCCCCCGAGATGGATCCCCGGAAGGGGGTGGAGTTTGGGGTTTGAGAATGATCCCCAAAGATGTGGACCCCCATACATGGGGCTGGGTCAGTACCACCCTGCAGCACACCGCAGTAATCCATCTAGGCAAGAATGTGTTATTTGTCATCCCCCACTTAATCCAAGTTTGGAACCCCCTGTTCTGTTGCCGTTCACTGATGGTTGGACAAGAAAAGATACTGAAAAGACTATGTTGAATGTTATAAATAAAAGTTTATTTGATTTTGATAACAACAACACCTCTAATTCTGTTTCATCCGCGGAACTGCCTAATGACCTACTAGGACTTTCACAAATTGGGGCCCCACAAAGTGGGGCGGTTCCGGTAGTGGCGGATGAGGAAAAAGAATGGTTAAAGCAAGCCTTAAAGAGACAGGACTGGCTGATGAAAATGCAAACAGGGACGCATCCTTGTCCGCTTGCTCAAAGAATGAAAGCAAACATGATTAAGTGGTTACGACCTGATAAGAAAACTTTTGAAGAGGCGATAGAAGAAATTGTAATTGAGCAGCTACTTACGACAGCCAGTCTGTCAGTGAATAATTGGGTGAGGAGAAATCGCCCAGGGAACCTTGAAGACGTCATCAGGTTGCTGGAGAATTACTGCCAGAATAACGAGAAGACTCCCAACTCTCGCGAGAGTAGCAGTAGCGAGAAGAGAGATCGAGAGAAGACGGCAGCTAAGTGGCCAAGAGAGCAGTGGGCTCTGATTTTGGTTCCATATCTAACAGGGGAATTACAAAATATTGTTGATGTTCTGCAGCCAGGAGAAGCCAGTCATTATGAATGATGAAGCAAACTATTTTGCTTACATATAATATCTCCGAGGTATTTTAGATTTAGTTAGGGAAAAATGGGAAGAAGGTGCAGATGATAGTACCACCACTGTGAAGCATGTAATTGAAATGCGTAATCAACTACATAAAGTAGCAGAAATTGCCAAATTCAATTTAGGGAGAGCACAGCAATACCAAAAAAGAAGGTATGGTATGAAAATCAGTAAGAGGGAATTGCAACCAGGACAGAAAGTGTTACTGTTGTTACCTATAGAGCATTCTAAGTTACTGGCACAATGCCAAAGTCCTTATAAAGTCTTAAGAAAAGTCAATGAAGTTGATTATGAAATCGAGATGCCGGACAAAGTCAAAAAGAATGGAATCTTTCATATTAATTTGTTTAAAAAGTGGGAAGACAGAGAAGCTTTTTGGTCTGAGATTGAAGAAGAGGAATTTGGGCCCGAGTTGTTAGGTGAAAAAGGACATATTGAGATATGTCAAGAGTTAACAGAGAGTCAGATGAAGGATTTAAAAATATTAGAGGAAGAATTTCAAGTTATCTTTTCTGAAAAACCAGGGAGAACCAGTTGGACGGAACATCAAATAAACACCCCTGAAGGAGTGGTAGTAAGAGACCAGGGACGAATGTGGCCTAGGCATTTGGTTCCTGTGATTGAAGAAGAAGTGCTTAAGATGTTACAGTTGGATGTTATTGAACCTTCTAAGAGTCCTTGGAGGAGCCATCCAGTGGTAGTTCCAAAATCTGATGGTAATAGTAGATTTTGCATCTACTTTAGAAACGTAAATAAGGTATCCAAGTTTGATGCCTATCCAATGCCCAGGATCGATGAGCTATTAGATAAATTAGAGGAGGGCGGAGTGCTATCAACGTTAGATTTAACTAAGGGATACTGGCAGATCCCGTTAAGGGAACAAGACAAGGAAAAAACTGCTTTTGGAACCCCACAAGGGTTGGTCCAATTTAAATTTATGCCTTTTGGCCTCCATGGGACAGGGGCAACTTTTCAGAGGTTAATGGAACAAGTTCTAAGTCCTTGTCGTGAATTCGCTGTCGCATACATTGATGACATCATAATTTTTAGTGAGAATTGGGACCAACATATGAATCACTTGAAATGTGTTTTAAATAGATTGAGGGAAGCTGGATTGAAGGTAAATCCAAAAAAATGCAAAATTGCTAGAAAAGGTATAAATTTTTTAGGGTTCATAGTTGAGGAAGGGAAAATATTCCCTCAAGAAGAAAAAGTAGATAAAATGTCCAAATGGCCTGTCCCTAAAACAAAAAGGGAAGTACAACAATTTTGGGGTTTAGCTGGTTATTACCATCAATTTATAAAAAACTTTTCATCCATTGCCACCCCATTAACAGATCTGACACGGAAGAAAATGCCTAAGCGAATTAGATGGGGGACAAAAGAACAAGAAGCATTTGATTCGTTTAAAAGTCAGTTATGCTCTCACCCGGTTTGACATGCACCTGATTTTAAGCACCCATTTGTGGTGCAAACTGATGCTTCAGCTTTGAAAACCAATGCACGAAACCTGCGGCGGTAAGCCTCCGGGGTAAGATTCAATGTCAATAAAATAGTGTTTTTCACTTTGTGGTAGTCTGTAGCGTCCCCCGGATCTAATGCATCCACGATCTCTTGCAACACAGCATTTAAACAATGAGTGAGTATTAAAGCCCACTGTTCCTTTGGCCATCGTGCCGCAGTCGCTACTCTTTCAAAGGTGTTTAAATACGCCTCCACATCATCTTCTTTTGACACTTTTTGTAGTCGAACCGGGGCCAGGTTCGATATCCAAACATTACTGCTTAGGCCAGATCTTTCATCCCTTTGTGGAGACAAACCGGTACTGTCTGCCTTAAATATTTGTGCCATCAACTTTTTATTCTGCTCAGCAATTAATTCCATTAGTTTCTCCTGACTGTTTTTGGTGGTCCCAAATTTTCCTTCTCTTCTTCTTTTGGACTCGGAACTGCCCCGTGTTGGGCGCCATTTTGTGACGGTTCGAATCTCTCTAAGGTCGGTTCCGATCCATAGATGAGTCCAGAGTCGGTTTGAGGTGAAACTTCAAAGGGATTTTTATTAACAGACAGTTTTTGACAGCTTGAAGATACAGCGGTATAAGGCACTTGAACTTGTTTTAATAACTCAGAAACATTAACTGGTTCAAATAAAGGTTCTTCCAACTCTAACAATATTGGACTAAATTCTTGACTGAGCCCCTTTAATGATAAGGACGCCCGGCAGTCCCCCAACCCAGACATTGTGTGCCGCAGCACGGGAGTCTCGCCTACTGAGCTACCAGGATTTCTTGATTGACTTTCCGCCATTTGGTTTGGAACTTCTTGCTCGTTTCGGGCCACCTTAAAGGTTTGACTTGCACAGACCACCTGAATTCCTCAGGCTCTCCCTTCCTCCATTTCTTCTCCTCCTCCTGAGGGAAGCTGCTCTCTGTCTGACTGCCCCTGTCAGTTACTGGTCTCTCCCAACTGCCACCTCTTGCGCCTCCTCTCTCTCTCTCTCCCCAACTGTCAATCACATCCTTGTGCTTCCCTCCCGTATCGCGCGCATCCTCAGCAACCCACAATACTTCCTTATTAGGATCGTCCATTATATTCTCCTCTTTCAGAACAACACTTTCAAAAGTTCTCATCCATTCACCCTCCATTGTCTCTTTAGCCACCTTCAGGTCCATAGTTGCTTTCTCAGATGGCTCACTATCAATCTGACTCCCACAGTGACCTGTCCCATTGCTAACATATACAGAGGCCCTTATAAGAATACATCACCTACAACACTTGATATGCATATGACAGGCATTTTTCTTGAGTTAGTGGCATCAACTTCCTTTAGAGTTGTGCTCAATATTAATTCTTGCAGCTTTTATGAAAACATATCTTCAGTTTAGTCTTGTTTCAATGTTTACTGACTGATTTTATTGTTTAGTCTTTTCATTTTAATCATTTTAATCATTTGTTTTTAGTGATGTCAACTATTTTGAAAATGGAATAAAAATGTAACTTAAGAAAGATGGTTTTGTCCAAACCATTGATCATGATTTAACATTAATTATAGTTTAATCCATTAATTGGCTGTTTAAAAACTAAGTAATTAGTGTTAAACCATAACCCTACACTTCTGTAAAAAAACAACAAGCCATGTTTAAGGGAAAATAGAAACCTCCAAAACTACTACGCCCAGATTCACAAGGGGAAGAGGAACCACAGCAGCCCAAGTTCAATCATGGTTCAATACAATGTCCAAATAAGGAGTAGTTGAAATCCAAGTCCTTAAAGGAAATATTATATTTTTATTTTGAAGAAAAACAGAAGGGTTGTGTCTTTAATAGCTATTTATTAACCATTATCAGCAATGTGAGACCTTCTAACAAACAGGCAAACAACTAATTTAAGTACTAATGATAAGATTTATTTTATGTTCTTGCTAGTAATAAAAGGCAAAATATTGAATATGTGCAATTTCTTTGATTAGGCAACAAAAATGATAATAATTTCCAAGTGTGAGTTTAAGAAACTGATAAATGAACACCTCATGATGATTGGAAGTAGCATTACTGTATCCTTTATCCCTCACAGTGCCACTGGGGTTTCACTCACAGTTAATCTGTGCATGCCACCTTCTGCTGTGCAATTCAGCTTCTTTATTTCAAGAGTAGTCATATGTGTCCCTATCTTATAGGATGACAGAGTTCCTTGTACACAGTTCTCCACTTGCTCTTCAGTGGGATGTAATATATCTAAGATGACACTGGTGAAACTGAATGCCTTTTAAAAAATATTTTTATGCTTCTCAGGAAGATCACAATGCACTTAAGAGTCCCCCCCTCCCCCAAATTCAGTAATGATAGTGCACCGTCAATTCAGTTTTGACTTAGGGCAACCCTTTGCAGGGTTACTAAGTTGAGAGTCCACAGAAGTGATTTACCAGTTCCTTCTTCTGGGGGTGCCCTTGTTCAAGGCGCCTAGGCTGGTTCTGCCTTCAGGAAGCCCAGTGGGGAATCCAACTCCCAAACTCTGGCTCCACAGCAAAATATTTAACTCACGGAGTTATCCAGCCATCATAAATGAATTTTCAATGCATAATTGCCCCAAAAAGCAGAAAATATCTTCATTTGGAATCTGGGGTTATTGTATTTCTTTAATGCATGATGGGAGCCACCATTCCTCAAGTATGGGAGGATTCACTGACTCCTCACAAGACGCTACTGCTCTTGTTTGGGCATAAGAATCCTGAGGACTATTTAGAATTAATAGCTAGTCAGATTTCTTTCCCGATATTCACCTCAGTCCTGTTGCCAGAAATCCAGAGTCTCTGATATACACAGAATTTCATGGGCAGGAGGCAAAAGAATTTGGCTCGACGCTTACAGCTACAGCCACACACCCGAGGTGAGCAAAGCAAAGGCAGCAACAGTGAGGACAGGGTCTTAACTAACCTTCCATGAAATGCAGGGTGCAGTTTTTCAAGAGTGTCATGTCAGTAGGGCAAAAGAATGTCATTCTTTTACCTGATTATTCACTGTGGTGTGTTTGCTTACAAGACAACAATTAGCGGGTACATAGCTGGAAACTCTTGATTTGTGTTAAACAGTCCTGGCCAATTAGATTCGAAATAACAAGACCTGACATAGAAGGTCTTTGTACTTTTAGGGCAGCAGGAAATATCCACAAACAGTCCGTGTCGTAGAAGGCATGGGATACTTCCAATTTCAACTCCAGACAGTAGAAGCAGTCACTTTCAGTTCCCCATGGTCGGCATCACTACTGCAGGCTTGGCAACAGTGGCATCTTCTTCTTTCCACTGAGAAGTGATTGTCTTCAGTTGTGTATAGAACTGCACACCCTGGGGAGGAAAACAAGGTATCAGGCTTCAAACATTATATTAAGTTTGGCCTTCGAGTATCTCACAAGTTTTTCTGATTTCATAGAATCATAGAGTTGGAAGAGACCTCAAGGGCCATCCAGTCCAACCCGCTGCAGGAACCCCCCCCCCCATCGCAATGGATATCCGGAGTGGTATAAGCACATTTTTGAAACTTAACAAATTACCTGCTTGCCATAGAAATTGGTGTCTCCCCTGAAGGAACCACGAGAGCCAGTGAAGGAGAACATTGGCAAAGGCACTGGAATAGGAACATTCACGCCAATCTAAACCAAAAGCAAATTAACAACAGCACTGTTTATCTAGGCAGATGCACAGACAAACGAATTGTCTGAATTGCCAACAAGACAATTCAGGGCACACAGAGAAGAACAGGGCCAACACCTAAGTTACCTGGATTCAAATTTACACTTATCTACAGATATACTGGGTAGTTGTTCAGCCATTTAGTAGCCTCAAAACTAAACTTAATCATTAAATATGCTTTTTGCATTTACCCTGCACTTTTCTAAGTCTGTCTGATGCTGGAGAGGAGGTGAAAAATATAGAGATCCGAGCATACAGTTTTATCCTTTACTTCTTTGATGCAAATTCTCTCAAATTACTATCGTGTATCGGGAAAAAAAGATTAAGCTTCATAACCTCATTGGTTTCCTGTGTACTACCATGTTTAGGCTGGTACAGCCCTTCATCTGGCCTGCAATTTGTGGCTGGTGCTTGCATTTAAAAACAAACAAATGCACTTAATGCCAAGTGAAAATGATGACACTTTTAATATTCCATTTAATTTGGCCCTTACTTCCTTGTCACTAAAATGGCAACTGGCTTCACAAAATTTGAGAGAGGCACTTCAGGGCAGAGGATAAGTGTATGGATAGGAAAAAATGTCTTCATATGTTTGTTAACACTGTACAGATTATGTACGTCAGATCTTTCACAGCCCAGCCTACTACATGGGGTGGACATGGAGATAAAACACCTGGTGTTCTATTCCAGATCAGACCATTCATCTATCTAGTCCAGTACCTCCAGTGTAACTGTCAGCAGTAGTATAAGTCTCAGGCAGAGGTAGCTGAGATTCTTTTGACTGGACAGATTACACTGAAGACCATTTGCATTTAAAGTGTATATTTTGCCACTGGGCCATAGTCCCTTGATGGCTTGGCACTCGGAGTTGTTTGCATGAATGTTATCCTCTTCCTACCTGCCCAACATCCACAAGATGGGAGTATTTCCTAGCTGTGGCACCATTGGTAGTGAAGATTGCCGTTCCATTCCCATAGGGATTCTTGTTGATGATTTCAATGGCTTCATCCAAACTGTCTGCTTCCAGAACCACTAGAACTGGTCCAAAGATTTCTTCTCTATAGCAAGTCATATTGGGCTGCAAATACAGAAATAAACTAAATTGCAGCAACCACAGAAATAATGTTGAAACCGTAATTTCCTTTTTGACATCACTAATACAATCTGAGCCCGTTCCAAAAATGATAGCCGGACTGCACCAAAGCTGTTCATCACAATCCCCGTGTAATTCTGCTTGTTTATACTGGAGTATTGTTCTGCCATCCCAACTGTGATTAGATAAACAATCACTGCTTGATAATGTATGTTTGGACCTTTCACATTGTTCTTCCCCAACCAGTGCATATGATCTGCCAGCAAAAGTAGGCACACTGTGAAGGAAGCCTATTTATTCTGCTAAATAAACAGCTTATTTCCAACATTTCATGACCTCCCCCAGCTCCACTGAGGAATGACAGGTTGATATCAGTACTGTTTCATGGAAATTCTGGACTGCAGTCCCCCCCTTCCTTAGCACAAAAGCATTTTACTTTTTAACACTGACTTACAGTGACTTTAGCGAGGATAGTTGGCCCAACAAAATTGCCATTTTCAAAACCTTTCACTCTGATATTTCGTCCATCGAGCAGAAGGCTAGCCCCTTCCTTCACTCCACTGTCAATCAGTTTACAGACACGTTCCTTGGCTTGGGGGCTGATCAAGGGTCCTAGATCCGCTCCAGGTTGGTCTCCTATGACAAGAATTTTAAAAAATCTGCTCAAAACCTAAGACCTTTTCATTTAATGCCAATTCATCCTTTAATCACAGTTACCATTACTTATCTCTTGACTTATAATAGACAAATAATTATAATCTTTTATCAGCAGCTATATAGTCTTTGGGACAGCATGATAACAATTCAGTTACAATTCTTCAAAATGAATCTAGTCTTTGTTACTGTGTTAATGAATATTACGTGAAGGTCTTTTTGCATAATATATAAATGCCAACTATGTCCTTAGAGAAAAGCCAACTTATAAGTTTGGATGAGGAGAACAGGAGTGGTTTACCAGACAAAAAGTACTGGTCATCCTTCATAAATATATTTATTATAATTTATAAAGCCCTGAGATCACAGACCAAGAGAGAAAGACACAGGCAGGAAGAAAGCTTTTGCCAGGGGATCAAACCCCATCATCCAGGAAGAACATTAATTTACAGGGAGACCAGTAAAGAAAATCCAAAAACATTGCCTCGAAAGGGATATTTTCTGCTCTCCCTGCAAAAAAAGGAAGGGAAAAAAAGAAAGTAAATTACAGTGGTGCCTCTGAAGATGAATTTAATTCGTTCTATGGGTCAATTCATTTTACTAAAAATTTATCCTACAAAACACGGTTTAACACGGTTCCCATAGGAATGCACTGAATTCGTCTTGTGAGGCATCCTATAGGAAAAAATCCTCTTTAGAGGCTTTCCTATTCCTGGAAATTTTCGTACTAAGGGGCATTCTTCTTACAAGGTGCTACTGTATTTGTAACAAACCAAATAAGAATTCTTGGGGGCTGGGGTGGTGGTGGGAGAAATTCACAGTACAGCACTGGTCAGCAGATACAGTGGTACCTTGTATAAAGGAATTAATTGGTTCCAAATGAAATTATGTTAAGCAAATTTTCCTTTATACAAATTCCCATAGGAATGCATTGAAAATGGAGTAATCCCATTTTTATGTTGTACGGATTTTCCCCATAGGCAATTATGTTATGCAAATTTCCCCTATCTCCAGAATTTTTTATGTTGTACAAATTTTATGTTATACAAGCTGTCTGTTATACAAGGGTCCACTGTATTCTTAAATGCAGACGATGCTTGTTTCACCTAACTGCTACTTATATATTGATAACTGAAGCTAGTGCTCCACAACCTGCAACATTTCAAGGCTATCTTCTTCATGAGAAATGGAATTTAGGTAGTGCTGGCAGTTACCCTGAGAGCACAGAAAGAAGGAGAAAGAACACTCTGACCCCATCTCTTGGTCAAAGGAAGAAGATTTACTAACTGAAATCCAAGCAAAAACTCTAGCAAGGGGAGGAAAAGCCTGGCCTAAACCAGATATAAAAAACTCATGTAATAAGTCCAGGTTTTGTTCTAGCTTTGAAGAACTGATTTCACATTTCTTCCCTTGACTCCTCTTCCCTTGCCTTTTTAGTTTATAGGACTCTTTAAAATAAAGCACTAAATGTTATTACGCTAAACCCATAATTGCTAAACCCGAAATGTCAAAGAAAGTGGCTAGCTTTCTTTTTATATTTTGCAGTACACTAACAATCTGACAGGTAACAGAACTGTAATAATAAAGCCTCCTAGAATATAATATGTTGTTTTACATTAGTTTTCCCCCCCAACTCCGAGCCTGCCAGATATGCTGGATTGTAATACTCACCACCTCCTGATGAGAAGGAGGGCCTATATCTACAGAATGGATTGTACCAAAATGTAATAGTACCTGCATTAACTTGCAGCTTCTTCGCTCTCTCCACCAGTTCTGGCAGCCATTTTTGTGCCTCCCCCACCAAGACTGCAGTAGATAAGGCCATGCACCGCTGCCCAGCTGCTCCAAAAGCTGCTCCAACCAGCTGATTCAGAGTGTTTTCCTTATTAGCATCTGGCATCACCACACCATGGTTCTTGGCTCCCTAAAATCAAACAATGCAGTTCCTCAAAGCTTAGTAGGCCTAACTATCTCCAGCTCCCTCAAGGGGAAAAAATCATGCTACCAAACAGTTTTGTCTTTGTTATTTGGCACACCAAATATTCACCTCAGAATATAAACCAAACCCTGAGAGCATATACATTCACCAGCGTATTTTTTTAATCTTTTCGACATTCAGCTTGAATAGAGCATAATTTAGTTAAACCTTTTAAATCTGTTTGTTGTTGCCAACCCCAATAACAAGGACAGAGCAAAAGATAACCAGAAAGGTATTTTGAGCTTTGAAAAATTCTGCTACACCACAAATATTTCAGAATTCTTGAATATATAATTATTGAGTATGATTAACCAAACTGAAACTTGTTTAAATTCCAGGCAAAAATTAAAGAAACAAAAGAGAAAAAGACAAAAACAAAAACATGTGGCACCTTAAATAATAATAACAATAAGAACTATTATTATTATTATTATTATTATTATTATTATTATTATTATTATTA
>JAHTLZ010000016.1:12170516-12212488 GCA_023846285.1 Phrynocephalus versicolor | reverse complement strand
TATTATTATTATTATTATTATTATTATTATTATTATTATTATTATTATTATTATTATTATTATTATTATTATTATTAATTCAATTTATATACCACCCATCTGGCAAAAAGCCAATACTGTAGTTAAAGACTAACTATTACATTTGAATGTAAGCTTTCATGGATCAAGTCCACTTCTTTGGACATACAGCAGCAGATGTTATCATTTCTACAATATACTGAAATGTCAGAATTAACTGTTCAGAAGACAGTGATGTGGAGCCCAAAAGATCTTGCAGAGCAAATCAGCAGTGGCTCATATAAACAGAGATGTCAACTGGTGATTTATGCATTGCGTTTACCATATTGGCTTGTACTCGCTTTCCATGCTTCGAACCCCTTTCATAGATATATTCTCCAGCGTTATTAGATCCCACAAAGCTGATGGCTTTAATATCAGGATGGTCGCAAATAAAATTCACAGCTTTAAACAAAACAAATCAAAAACAGAATATGTAATTAATCATTACCATTATCATTAAAAGGCAATTGGTTCTTATGCTGTCACCCAAACTGCCCATTTGCTTGCTTCCCCCACCAGCAATTGGGAAGTTCTCACCGAACTTCCTTAAACTAAAAAGCCTTACACCATTTGGCTCAATACCTGAGTCAACTATGCCCATGCCACGCCTTTTCTGCTTCCACATCATCACACAAATCCATAGTCAAGGTTAGTGAACAGGAGGAAGTTTGCTTCATTATATAACTGAAATATTTTCAATCAATAAAGAAACTACTCAAGTCACACCAGCAAGCAAAAATGTTCAATACAAATAAAATCATGGCTCTCTCTTACTTCTCTTTTAGTGCATACATATTGAGAGGAGATATCCAAATGGGAAAGATAGAGAACATGTTTATTTTAAATTAGTCCACAAGAAGTAAAAAGGGTACAATTTGGGTTGGTACAATTGTACAGTACAGCAGTACAAATCTCAATGGAAGACATCAACACCGCCAACCTCATCCCACGTGTATACTATACAGCATGAACCCTTGCTGTGCAGTTACCTTCGTGTTGCCCATGAATGATGTTCAATGTTCCATCCGGGGCACCAGCATCCTGCAGTAGCTTAGCAAGGAACATGAGGGCTCCTGGCACACGTTCTGAAGGCTTCATCAAGAAAGTGTTTCCACACACCATCGCCATGGGGAACATCCAAAGAGGAATCATAGCTGGGAAATTGAAAGGCGCAATGCCTGCACACACTCCCAGCGGCAAACGGTAAGTATAAGTGTCCATGTCTTTCGTGATGGAAGGAAGGGTCTCTCCCAACATAAGGGATGTGATGCTACAGGCATGTTCAACCACCTCTGCAACACAGGGAAAAGTGCCCGTCTGAGATCTCCTGCTCTTCAGCTTCCAAACACCCTGCTTGAGTACCCCTTCTCCCTTTTCCACTCGAACCTGTGCCAACCCTTACCATTCTGTCAGTGTTTATGTTGAAAGAAGCATATAGTACTCTAATAGGATTCTACTATAAAGAACATGGTCTGAGCAAAAAAATAGGAGCACTGAGGAGGAAATTGCATGTGAGTCCCTTTGGGTAAACCAGTTGTTCTGTCCAATCTTTGGCCCTCCAGATGTTTGGGACAGCAACTCCCACAGTCCTTTGCCATTGGAAATACACACAGGCCACAGTTACTCAATGGGCCTTTTGTTTAACACCCCAGATATAGTCTGTTTATTCTGGATGGTCTACAGTCAACTATGGCTGGATAAATATAAATATAATGCTTCATGGAAACATCCTCCAGCTCTCGTCTTGTTACAATTCACCTATATTCCCTCTACCCTTTCCGGTTATTTGAGTAATACTGGTCTGGGCACGCACATTCCCATAATTGCGTGTTTTTATTATCTACTGTCCATTGTCTATTTTATGTATTTATTTATTTTATGCCAATAAAGGTGTCTGACTGATTGGAAATACAGGCTTGGAATTCTGGGAGTTGTGGTCCAAAACATCAGGAGGGTCAAAGTTTGGACATGCCTGCATGCAGTATTGTTCCTTGTTCTAGAATAGAGCAGCAGTAGTGAGAGAAGCATTATGCACAAGTAAAGCGTGGGCATCCCTTCCTTCTGCTGCAACTGCTCCAGTTTCTTATACCATGGGAGCACATGCCCAAGCCAATTCACGCATGACACTGTTTGGGTGCTCCCCTTGGCTTAAAGTCTGCACTCTAAGCTGCACATTGGGCTCAAAGGATAGCTAATTCTCCTTTGCTTTTTGTTGCTACGCTTGGAGGACTGCGCTTTTGTCACAGGCAGTCTGACAAAATCAGCCGTTGCTGTGCTATGCAGATTATAATAAGGCAAGTACATTTTAACAGTAATACAGACACTTTTCACTTTTCCAATCATCTTGCATGCTTTAGTGGGAAATTTAACACCCTCCTGTCTATAGGTACTCAGTAATTTTCAAGCTTACAACCAGGAGTGATCCTGGAGAGTGAGATGAACAAGAGAGAGAAAAACTTTGCAGGCGTTCTGTAACTCCACAATTCTATGCTGCAACCACCAAAGCACTATTTCATTGTACATTTTTGTTTGTTACATGTACAGTAGACCCTTGTATAACAAATGGTTTGTATAACATAAAATCTGTACAACATAAAAATTCCAGAGATAGCGGAAATTTGCTTAACAGAATCGCCTATGGGGCGAATCCGTACAACATAAAAATGGTCATGAAGTGATTAGGGATTACTCTGTTTTCAATGCATTCCTATGTGAAATTTGTATAAAGGAAAATGTGCTTAACAGAATTTCATTTGGAACAAAATAATTCCTTTATACAAGGTACCACTGTACTGCACAGCAATTTATATTTATCTGCATAGGTGTACTGTATTTATGTATCACTTTCCTCTGTATCCAATTTCAAACTTCCTCTAGAAAAATTATTTGGGATCCTTCATTGTGGAAAATGGGGAGAAAAGAAAAACAGGATTTCAGTATCAATCCCTAAGCCAGCAGGCTTGGCAAGTAACTGGCCCTCCTTCACTGAAGATACTGAGTAACCTCCACATTCCAACCTAACTCTATGCTTTTATGGGAAATGGGAGACCATGCAGAAGGATTAAGGCTCAAAGGATATAGAAGTGGTAACTGAAATCCAAGTTAAAACCTGCTGCTGCCAGAGCTGTTTTTATCAGCAAAAGGTGGAGGCTGATTATTCTTCCACACTGTGCAGTCACTCGTGTGCCCTCAAAAGCTTTTCCAGAGATTTTGGGAATTCTCTGAAACAGACTCTAGGAAGGAAAAGATGGTGAAATGGGGAAAGGAGGAAGCAAAAGTCTGTTCATTCAGTGATGGGTCTGCTCAGTTTATGAAGTTCAAGGGATGTACTACAGGAAATTTAGGTGGTTCTTTTTGCAGGGCTCTCTAATTCATGTTTTGCAAAAGCATCCCACTATTTTCCTGAAGCCATGAAAGCCATTTTCCAGGGAAAACACGAAGCATATGCCAGGAGCTTACGAAGGCCTCGGAAGATATCTCCTTCTGCATCAGCCAGGGTCTTCCCTTGCTCCAAGGTGATCAGTTTGGAAATCTCTTTCTGGAGACAAACATGGAAAATAACCCATGAAGGTGAAACAAGGACAAGTCACGCAAACCTAGAAGAGAATTGCTCTATTGTAGAGATGGTCAACTATGCCCCCTCCCCCGATATGCTGGGTCTACAACCCCCCTCAGCCTATCCAACAGGAAGGAATACAGGATTTGTTTGATTTTTAACCCATCTAGAAGGCCATGGCTCTCGTCTTCTGATCTACAGAATCAGAAGGGAGCAAGCCAGCCATTTTGTTCTACCGAAGGGCAAGCAACCCATAAAAAAGGACTGAGGCACTTAGCCATCTGGACAGCTGCTTCCTTTCACTCTGGTCCTTGCCTGCACTGCGCAGACCATGAGTGATTCCCCTGGATTGTTCACTGTAATGACCAATTGTAATGCTGCTAACCACCACACCTTCGATCCAAATTATAAAGAAAAAGCTTGTGAAAGCCAAGCTAAACTGGCAGAACAGATTTGTGATTGCTTTATCACCCAGCCAGAATTGTATGCTCCCTTGACCCTATTTCGAAATACGTGTTCTGTATCACCACCATCAAATGCCTTCATCACGTGATAACAAGGTAAAGCCTGTTTTCCCCATGGTGATCTAATTTGGACAAGGAAGAGAAGGAACTGTGGAAAGTGCATGGTTACATAGGCCCAGGTTCTCGCTTATCTTCATGAGAAACATTTTATAAAGACCAAAAGACCTTGAAATAATTTCAGCAGTTTTTAGGAAATGGTAATCTCTACATGGAGCAATGCATTTCCTAAATTGTTCAAAGTGTGAATTTGCGTGAAAAATGATTTCCCCCCCTCATCTCTGCAATGATTTGGTAGAGAAAGTTATTATAAACCCCCATTTAGCAAAAAAAGAAAACAAAGAAATAGCAGTTCCTTACCAGGTTGTCCTTGATGAGCTGTTGGTAGCGCAGGAAAACCTGTTGCCGGCTGAGAATTGACGTCTCAGACCAATTTCGGAAATTCTTTTTGCATGAAGCCACTGCTGCTTCCATCTCACTTTGAGTGGCTTTGGGGACACGGCCAACCACTTCATTGGTGGCCTATTGGAACAGCAAATTGAACACAATTATTACTGTAAATAAAAGATTGACCCTAACCCACCTGAACAACTATCTAAGAGAAGTTAATACAGGGTGGAAGTCCCCCCTCTGATGGTAAGGGGATATAGCTTTATCAAAGGCTCCACTGGTACCCAACAGAAAGCATGAGAAGTAGTACACATATACTGCTGAGACCAGGCCCAGAAGGTGGTATTTCAGGACAAGAGAGCAGTGAAGCAGAGAGGCATTTGGATTTGCTATACCTGGCCTAATCTATATTAGGATGCGGGGAAGGTACCAGTAAAAGGAAACACGGTCTCTCAGGCACCTGCGATCCACCGACTCTGTTGAACACAAACTAGCAAGGCTTTGGAAATGGCGGATGCCTTTATTATTATTATCCACTCATCAACATCCCTTAAGCCTACTCTGTATTCTAACAATTTAGGCACACCTTAACATAGGGGTCCACCAACGGCCGCAGTGCTTAGTAGCCAATCAGTAATTTCTAGAAGTAAGCTTCAACGTTAAATTCCACTGTTTTTTCAATTGGTCATAATTCTAAGATGTCAACAGGTTACAAAAAAAGCTCTGAACACATTGCTACTGTAATAGGTACTTACTGAAACAAATATATCTGTTTTTAATAGCCTACAAGACGAACAGAAAGCTTCTCTTTATCTTTTTATTTTAACAGCAAACCAGATTTGTAACTTTTACAACCAAATATTAAAATATTTTGGTTACAATTGCATGATTCCTTTGGTCAAGCCCCAACCCAGCTGGGATCACAGATTCCATCAGAACTGAAGTCTGTGCCTGAGCACCCCCCCCCCCAAAAAAAACATGCACTATCAAGAACCATAAGGAATAATTTAAATCATTCTTGTGTTCTACCTAAGAAAGAGGTTATATCTCTCTTATCTAATTCAGTTCCTGCTTTGCATGGACTGGGACAATTAGAAGCAACAGACAGCAACCACAGAGGCTCCATCTGAGTTTCCATTATTTCTAATCTGGAAACATGCTTATAAACCAAAGCAAATTTCCCCCTTAAAAATAATGGAAACTCAGATGATTCATTCTGGGGTCCCATAGACCACATTCTGTACACACAACATGTGAAAACTCACAAAAGAAGTTGGTTAGAGGTCCCATGTCTACACCAGGTTTTAGGTGCCTGGCTGCAGAACCTATTCTGTTTGGGACTAAGAACTGGATTTTACTCTGTGTTTTTAATGTGACAATAAGAAAATGAAATTTGCAGCCATATGCACACTTGACTAGCTGTCCCGTGACTAGATATTGTTTGAAAAATAAGAAAGAATGTTGAAAACAAATTAATTAAAAATATAAAGAAAAATAAAACCCTAACTTGCACTCTCCTTTGAAAACTTTACTGCTTGGTGCAAGGGAGCGCTTCCTTCCTCTCTCCTCCCCTGCTTTTGAGGCTTGCCTGAGATGGAACATTTCTGACAATCCCCCACAATCCATCAGGGAGACAAAGCTACAATGGCTCATTTGCAATCTTGTGACCTGCTCCAGTGCTTGTATTGCAAGACATTGCTCGTTGATCAAGGCAAAATTGAGAAAGGTTGCTCCTCTTGCAAATCCCTCATAAACCAAGGTATTACTGTACTTTACATAAATTCAAGGATGCTGTACAGCGAATGCATTTCACATTTGTCTCTTGCAGTTAAATAAAATAGTTTTAATGGCCAAAAAAATTAGAATACTTCACCCCCAAAAACATGTCTTTGTCATCCTGTGATGGCAATCTAAATTGCTTTCTTTGAGTAAGAATTAGGTAGGCAAATAATCTGTTTTACACGAATATTAAGATTCTGATATGGAGCCAAGGAACAAAGTTTTTATTCAAGAGAAAGACAGTGCCACAACCTTTGGAATTGAGACTACTTTGAAACAATTTAGCATCACAATGAAAGTTTCCTCTTATGGTGGCTAGCTGCATAATTCAAAGAGGCTTTATTGGTCTCAGATGGAAGATAAACACAAAAAAGAAAAATTGTTCTACTCACTGGGTTGTGGATATTAATCCATTCATTGCTTTTGGACTCAACAAACTTGCCATCAATGAAGAGTTTGGTGGTTGGCTGTAGAATACAAAGTGCTGGTCAATGACACAAGTAATCAATGAGGCCATGTTGCCAATATGCTGCTGAGACATTTTCACAAACTTAATAGAGACCCACCCGAATCCTTGCCATTTTCCCTTGCCTCTACAGAACTGCACACACCTATTATTTGTTCCTTTGAAAACCATTTGACTCTTTTCCAGCCTGCTAACATGAGTAGAAACAGAGGAAGATGCTCCTGTACATGACTAGATCAAGCATGCTGGTGTTTCTCTAATCTCAGATGTCAGAGCAGGTAGAAGCAGTCTGGTTTGAATACAGAGTAGTCTCTTCTCAGAAGTAGGCCACAATTCCATTCATTCTCCCACACAAACCCAGGCAGGAGATACGTGAAGAGAAAAGGAGACATCTAAAGCACAATATCCCTTTCTGTTGTTGTCTTAAAAATATCCATGAGAAAATAACTCACCGCTGATGAGGATGAAAAGAAGGATGAGGAATGCCAGCCAAAATTTAACTTCTTAGAAATCTATAAGACAGAACAAAAGGGAGACAGAATTAACTCAACAGAGAAAGAATGTCCATCTAGGCCAGTGGTGGGCAACATGCATCTCCCCTTTCATTTTTCCAGCCCTCCAATGACACTCCTGTATCTACAAGAAATCTTTTCCAGTTTAGCAGCAGGGATATGTGCTCTGGTTGTCATGTTGGGTGTGTGCGCACCAAAACGATAATATAGTATTTGTACATGATACTAGAGATTCATCATCATTTGTGATTCATGAGGGCTGATGACTTGATTTGTTTCCTCTTTAAAATGGTAAAGATCCACTGGAAGTGTCCCTCCGAATTTGGAGTCTCTAGTTGCCTTGGAGGCCATTTTATGGCCTGACAAATTAAGAAACAAAATATTGCTAAAAATTCATCAATTTGCATTCATCAGGGGACTTCATTTATGATGGATACAATTTGATTAATTTTGATGAATCAGCCACATTCACCAGAAAATGTGACTTGTTTTCCAGTTCGTCCTCAACTCTACAACCCCCTCGCCCCCCACTGGGGAGGGGACAGAGAATCCATCCCAGGTGATAGACTTTAGTTGCAGATTGCATTAATGATTGGACCTTTTGGAGGCCACTAATTCATAAGAGTCGCCATAACTTAAAAATGACTTGACACCACCACCGTAACAATGGTCCTCTCCTATAAATCTACTACAGTGGCAGTAAAAAAAAAAACAAAAGAGAAAAAAAATCAAAATTTCTTTAAAGCAAAAGTTGTAGAGTGCCAGTTGGTGGGCTTCTGATTAGCAATGCTGGAGAGACCTTTAAGTCCAACAAGAGAGATGAGAGATTGTCTGCTCTGCTTTGAAAGAAGATTCATATGTCCTCTACATCTTATTTACAAGTCAAATCATGCTGTCAAAGGGCTTTCAGAAATACAACTCCACTTGTAAACAAAATCTATGAAGAGGACATCCTTTGTTTAAATGAGAAATCTTGTTTTGAATCATAGTTTGGGCTCTTGGTCTCTAAAAGGTTGGGAAAACACAGCCACTCAAGATTCAAGCAAGCACCTTGCATAACCTCTTCATCAGATACCTTTCCCAGCCTCAGAAACATGTGGCCTAAATTTAGACTGGAAACAAGGAAGGGTAATTTTGAGCAACATAAAGTACTTTACTAGACTGCAACTTTAGTATTATATTACTGTGGTTTCTTGTTGCCATCACATGTATTCCTGTTACAGAAGATAATGCTGATTAGCACATTCCCTCTAGCTAGCCCAATCTACTGTACTTTTGGTTCCTTATTCATATTTACATTCCAGGTAGCAAGTCTCCTGGTGGAATTCAGTAGGGTTCTGCCTCAACAACTGGCCAGATAGCTCAGTGGGTTAGTTAGAAGACGGCAGAGCCAGAGACTGGCGGTTCCATTTGCCACTGTGCCTCTTATGTGAAGAGCTCGCCTGTGTGGCCTTGGGCGAGCTGGACAGTCTCATGACACCCCCAGAAAGAAGAGAACAGCAAACCACTTCTGCATGTTCTCTAACTAGAACACCCGCAAAAGAGTTGCCATATAATCAGGACTGACAGTGCAAAGGTAGAGTCAGAGAGAATGAGAGTCTCAAGAACATGTTGACTTCTATTGTAAGCCGCACAGAAACCTTTGGGTAGTGGGAGGCATATAAATTGTATAAAATAAAAATAAATAAATAAAATAAAGAGGTCTCCACGACACATTCCTATGGATCAGCTCTCACCCAGAAGAAGGGAGAGGGAAAACTACAAAGGCAGCTGTTTTAAGCAGAGAGGAAAAGTGTGATCCAGATGCTCCAGGACTGCAGCTCCAGTCCAGGGCTGAGGCGAGTTGCAGTCCTAAAATCCCTGAAAAATCAAACACACCCCACAGGTTTCTAAATTCAGTTACAGTGTACTGCGCTTTTCTTTTCCACGAGAAAAGTGAGGGGGACTCGGTTGTGTGCTCCTCAAATACCAACAAGTCGCAGGCCTCCTAGCAAAAAAAAGGTTTTTGGACAAAGCCGGGTTTGGTCCGATCCTACAAGGAACCTCTCCTGTCCTTAACTTAGACATAAAGCACGGGTTCAAGAACACGCAAGGCTCAATATTTTCAGGGATCCGGCCAAGGCGCCCGCGCTGCGATCCGAAATGCAGCACTGGGTCGGTCAGGCCACTGGAGACGCAGGGTTAGCTCAATCAATCAATTTTTATTTTATAGCCAAAGGCCCGATAAAATACAGTATACACTCCAACAAGTACACATTCCAATAATTAAAAGAAACTTAAAATTAGTTAAGCACCAGAATTCTCTTTCGTGTTTTTTGGGCGGAAAGGAATTTGTCCACAAAACCCCTGGTTCGTCCTACTGCACCATCTGCCCAAGGACCCCGGTGGCTTGCGCGGCCAACGTGACAGATCGATCAGCCTGAGTAACGTTAAATCACTTTTTCGTCTTCAATCCTCCTCCTCCCCACATATATATACACACACACACAATTACGGGGAGGCGATATAAAGAGAGCGCAAGGGAAGATGATATTCGCCCCTCCCAATTAATTGACCAGCGCGCAGCTGCCACGTGGAGGGACCAATTGAACCCCCCCCCTTTCTCCCCCTCGAATAATAAGCCCGGGGTCTCCGTCGTTCAATCTCACCCGGAACCACGGGCGCCGCCCCGCTGCAGACACCCGAACAGCCGCCGCCGCCGCCATCCTGCCAACAACAGACCCCCACCTCCCTTGTTAAAAGGCGGCCCCACCCACCTCCAGTTCAAGATTCCGACTCCGCCCGCTCTTCGCTAGTGGCCAATGGAATGGCGCCCTCCATCGCCCTCCTTGCCCACAGACCAATGAGTATTTCCTTTCACTGTGTTGCTCCGCCCGGCCCCGCAGGGGCAGCTCCGGGGCCGTAAACGCCCCCTCTAGGAGGAGCCTGATTGGATGGCTCCTTTCTCCTCCCCCCCCACGGAACGCGACCTCTGGAGAGAGGAGGAGGAGGAGGAGGAGCCAAGGGGCGGGGCCACGCCGTTCGAAAAGGCCCCGTCGCGTGTTCGGACTCCCGCGTGAAGGGAGCGGGGCGGGGCGGGGCGGGGCGGGGCGGGTCACGTGATGGACTAAGATGGCGGTTTCTACCGAAGGTGAGAGATACCGATCCAGGCAGAGAAGGGTTGGGGTGTTACCGCCCCCCCCTTTGGTACAGTGGCGTTGTTGTTTTCTGCTCTTTGCTCTTTCGGAATGAGCTTGCATACTTGGATGGAACAATGTGAAGCTGCAGGAACGTAGAGTGGAAATTCCTTCAGAATAAAATGGAATAGAAATGGGCTAAAAAGCTGATTTTCTCGAGGGGGGGTTTCCATTTGCTGTCCAGAGCCAGAAATGACCATTCAGTTTTGATGGTTGGGAACTTATGACCAGCTACATGCTTAGCTGTAGCCCTGGCATTCAGCGTAACATCCGGAGGACTCCCACGTCCTCCATCCCTGCTTTAAACTAAGATCTCGGATTGATTTGATCCTTTCCTTGGAGGCTTCGGAAAGACTAGATCTGTAACAAAGTACAGTATGTGTGTTTGTATGCAGAAAGTCCCATGTCTGTTTCCACACTCGTGGACAGTAGTATGAGAATGATGTGGGATGGTGTTCCTCTTCTATATTCTGGATTGGCTCATTATCGCATCTTCAAAGTATGATGCCCTCAGGAGTGGATTGTTGACTTTTTTGTGTGCAGTGCTAAGAAAAGTTAGCTTGAGTTTCACTACCATTGTCTCCGAAAGACACTCTGGAGGCACCTTCCTCTTCACCTGCTGTCCGATAGTTGCCCTTCAGGATTTTTTCTGCTCCAATCTCTTCTGTTGATGTTGAGGCTGAGGAAAGATGAGGGCAACAAGAAATTAGGAAAATCCGATATGAGACGGGAGGCTCGATAAAGGAATCCATGGTCTTGACCATGCAGAACCTTGGCCCAGCTGTTAGTGGTTGGGCTTCTTGGAAATTTCTAGTTCATAAGGTTGTCAAAACTCAGAAGCAATATGAAGCACATAACAATTGCCAGTAAGAGTAGAAAGTTCTCAATAATAAAGCACTCAGTGTAAAGCTACTTTGTAAGTTTAAACATACTTCTAAGAACAAATCTGAAAATGTTCTCTTTGTCTGAAACACTGAAAAAGCAGAAGGGCCAGCAATATGGTTCACACTGGCCCTTTTGATGTGGGCTGGTGCAGTCTAAGTAGGGCTACTTGAGATCAGGGAGAGGAGGAGAAATATGCCATTTGGCCTGATCTTTACATTTAAATAGCATAATTCCTCCCCTCTGGCAACTTCAAGGCTCTCTAACTTGTGTGACAGGCGACAAAAGTGCCTCTTGCCTTATTCCCCCTCCTTCTCTCCTAAGAACTTCAGGCTAAAGGCCTGGCCCAGTAGAACAGGACTCATCCCTTGTGGGATTGCAGCTCATAGAGAACATGATTTGGATCTGTCTCTTGCACGTTTCCAGGGTGGAAAAATCATTCAATGGTGGTGGGCAGTCCAACAGGCTTTTACTTGGCTTAAATTCCAGTAAACAAATCTCTCAGGTTCCTGCTCTCTGAAGTGAAGATTCAGGGGGGTGTCCATTTGGTCGAAGGAAGGATGGAGTTATTGGAGAGAGCGCTTTCCTGCCACCTTTTGCAAACATAGCATCCCTTTGGGAGTGGATTTCTTTTCCATCTGGGCTGCACCTGATGCAACCCAACCCAATCCATCTGTACTCGGAAACAAGTCTCGCTCACTTTCATAGCCTTGGCCCTACATATGTGAGAACCAGGTGGTGGGTGAAATTATTTTAGCAGCCTCAGGGCAAGGCTTGATTTTTAATCCATTCCTTGTGGTCGCGCGCTTTGCAAATGGATTAAATTAGCGCACGCCACTCTTCATCCAAAAGGTAGAAGGGACTCAAAAAGGTGCAGGTTGCAGTGCGTTTGGGGAAAATCACTCTGCTTATCATATGGTCACCCTGTAATGCACCAATCAGTGGGACAAAAGCTCATGTGAATTACTTTAAGCCAGATTTATAGCTTTCTTTTTGATGGAGGGTGGGCACAAGAATTTCTGGGAGTCATATCTTTTTGAATAACTATTGCACCCATGTGCATTTGAAACTGTGCAGAAGTTGAGATTTTTCAAGATGGAAGGTGTTCAGGAGGACTGCCATTTAGTTAGGTTATGTAGACAGCAGGAGTGAATTATCCTGTTTTCATGTTTCCAGAGATTTCAATACAGTATCTCTGTTCTACACACAAGTTCACTTTGAATGAATTGTGTACTCCCATCTAAAACTGTACTACTGCTAACTGACTTGAAGTAGTTGCCTCTACATGTGTGTGTGTGTGTGTTGTGTCATTACAGTCGTGACCAACTCTTTGTGACCCCATGTCCATGGAGTTTTCTTGGCAGGAATACTGGAGTGGCTTGCCAGTTCCTTCTCCAGGCACATACAGCATCTGGTATTCCCTGGTGATCTCCCATCTAAGTACCAACCAGGGCCAACTCTGCTTAGCTTCTGAAATCAGACAAGATCGGATGCGCTTAGGGCATCTAGGTAGCTGGAAAAACAAAGTAATCACCCCTAAATTGCATTTCCCTTTGAGTACAGTACATTTGATTTATTTTACTTTATATCTGTATGATCTCATAATAACTGTATGTTTCTGTTGTAGGCACAGACTTGGAAGCCTCATTGCTGAGCTTTGAAAAGTTGGATCGAGCTTCACCAGACCTCTGGCCAGAGCAATGTAAGTTTAAAATGCAAGAGGCTATGTGAATGGGCATGATGAGTTCTGGTTCTGTAGCCTACATCTAAGGAGAGGTTATTAGTTACAGTGCACAGTAACCAAGTAGCATCTTAGTACAACTTTGCCCCCAGACATAGGGAAGGAACCATTTGGAGCATGTGCATGCAAAAGCTGAAACCTCCAATACCATTTACAAATCTATAAATATTCCTGTTTTAAGTCCGTGGAGAATCTCAGTCATCTTAGGTGAGGTTATCTGAGAGTGGAGTTGTGGCAACTGGACTTCTTTTCTTGTGGGATCGAAAGCTAGCTAGTGTTCTTCAGCACGGTTAAGTCTTAGCCAGAAAAAAAGGTAGCAGAGATGTGCACCCCTGGACAAATGAAGAAACTGTTACATAACTAGTACATTTCTGTCCCTCCTCAAGTTCTGTGTGACATTTTACACTTGTCTTTAAATACTAGTGAGTGGATGTTGTGTTAAAGTGAAAGATTAGTGTACCTGTGTATAACTATGCCTCTTCAAAAATATATGTATAGCCTTCCAGGTGTAGCAAGCTTGACAGCACAAAACTGCTGCAATATTATGGTATCAAACGTAACAGGGTGGGATATTTACACAAAGGCACATTCATGTTGTCGGTAAAGCATTTACTGGCGACCATCCTCAGACTGGATAGATACCAGCTTCATGATGAATTTTATTCACAATGAAGACTTTCACATGCCCTGTCTCTTTACACAGAATCTGTTTCTGCCAGGATGAGATCTGGACATGTTGTTCCTTAGAAATGTTTTAAAAAGCAGTCCTGTCTGTTACCTCTGATGTCCGACTGAGAGCACTTATCTGTAGAGCTTTATTGTGCATTGTGGAGGTGGTTTTATGAATAGGCGTGCATAAGATAGAAGTGCTCCAGTGAAAACAGCATGAAGTTGTGTATTTTGGTTGAAAAGCAGGGAGCAATCCTGAGTACCACATACAGGTTTAGGAAAACAGAATAATTAATTTTATCCTTGAGATATTGGCGGAACTCAACATATAGAGATATATCTTGGAGTGCATGAATAACCCTTGATGCTGAATGCCTCTAACGGTTTAGTTAATTGAGTTATTTTAAATATGAAATGACAGAATGGTGTTGAAGCCCCTCTATTGTGCTGTTTCTGTCTTGTCTCCAGTGCCAGGTGTTGCTGAATTTGCAGCTTCTTTTAAAAGTGTAAGTAATTTCCTGCTTCTTTAAAGTGTGGTTTCTCTACATGTCTATCCTGACAGGACATTCTGCTGTTGATAGGGCTCCTTCCATTCACCAGCACAGCAGAGTCTGTCTCCTGGAAGAGAGAGAGGGAGAGCATTTTTGAAAATTCTGTTCCCCTACTTTGCAGCCCCTTCACCCTTCCACCTGCCTCTCATGCTGCCTTGCCGTTTCACCAACATTTCAGAGCAGCTTTTAGAGGGCTGGATAAGTGGCAGAAGATTTGGCCAAAATTGCCTCACACAACTCTTTCATGAACAGTAGAACTTGTAGGTTTCTAATCCAGTCCTGTGAGTGTACCCAGGTACTAGGGCAGGGATGGCGAACCTATGGCACGCGTGCCAAAGGTGGCACGGAAAGAGCTCTCGCCTGGCACGCAACACGCTCCTTTGCCCCCCCTTCCCCCTCCGCTGGACCAGCCATGAGGAATGTATGGAGGGGGAAATGGGGGGCAAGGAGCATGTTGGGTGCCAGGCCAACCCTGTCGTTGCCATTGCCATCACTGCCCTTGCCGTCGCCCCTGACCCCGCCTCCACCAACCCTGCCGCCAAGACCAACCCCATCCCTGCCCCTGCCGCCACCACCGCTGCTGCCGCTAACCCTGACTCCGTCGCTCTTGCTGCCCTCGACCTCACCCCACCCCTGACCCCCTGCTGTCGCCGATCCCAACCCCCCCACCACCGCCGTCCCCATCCCCATCGCCCTTGTCGCCCCTGCCTCCACCGACCCGACCCCATCTCACCGCCATTACTGCCGCCATCCCTGCCCCCCACCGACAGCGATGACCCTGCCCCTGCCCCCTCCGTCATCCTTGCTGCCTTTGCGCCCTCCTCCCCGCTGCCACCGATCTCGACTGCCGCCGCTGCTGCCACCGCCGCTGAATTTGGGCACTCGGTGGCCAAAAGGTTCACTATCCCTGTACTAGGGCCATTGTTTTTGAAAAACCTTTGTGCTTTCTTGAACAGGCAAAGTTAGTCTTACTCAGTACAGGAGGCTGAGGAAGAACTAACTCTAAGCAAATATGTTGCAGCTGGGTTGCCTGGGTAGGAACCTTATTATTATCTGGATAAGGCAGAAAATAAAGGTCATTATACTTGCTGTTGAGTCAGCAAATTGGCACGTAATTAATTTATTAGTTGTTAATACAGTACTATTTTTGATTTATATAGTTAGATAATGCATAATACTGTTATGTTTAGATTTTCTTGGATCACTTGTGTAAGTTATATTTTCTGATTATATGTTATATCAGTTGAAGCTTCAAGCTAAATCCAGTTGTTAATCAGACAATTTGTTATGGAAACTTATATAAATCCCTTTGATTCAGTGGGACTAGAAGTTGGATTTAGCCCTTAGTATTATTTATTTATTTAAATGCTTATATACCGCCCGTCTTCCGGAGGAACTCCGTGCGGTTTACAACAACAGGAAGACAATAACAATAAAATGGCATGATGGCGGGCAATTTTTTTTTAAAAAATAAAAAATTAAATTAACTGTTCCCAGATGCCTCTATAGTAACCTCTATATTCAAGGACAAGCAAAAAAAGTATTAAAATACATATTTTTAAGCACTGAAACTATTATTTTAAGGTAATAGCTTGGAGCTGTGTGTGTGTGGCTGGGGGCGGGGGTCACAGCTTAACCACTTCTTTGCAGTTGTTGTGAAATAGGTGTTAAGATCTAATATACTGAACTCAGCCTACTTAATTTTTCTTAATTTTTTTTTCTTATACATGTCAGTAAAAGGGTTTAAAAGAACTAAGAACTTGATCTGCAAGACGTTCTGAAAGAGAACTTTAAAAGGGGGGGAGTCTAGTAGAAATAGACAATGATGATGACAGTTACTAAGAGCAATAAGCAATTGAAATAGTGCTAATAACAGTGTGAGAGCAATGCGCTTAAATAGAGATGTAACAAAGAATGTGATTTTACTCATCCCCCTGCCTTTTTTCCTTTCCTCTCTTGTTTCTTGCCCCCTCCCTCCATGATTTCTCCTTTCCCTGACAATTGACCTTTTTTCTTCCTTCCTTCTTTCTTTTTTATTTTCACATAAAAGAAGAAAAGAATTAAGCACTTGCACTGTTTTGCTATGAGATGTGCTTTATGCTGTGGCCAATATGAATCTAGATTAAAATGTAGGCCATCTATATTTAATAGGAGTAGAAATTTTGGTTATTTGGCTTGAGGTATTCTGTATCTCCATAACATTTCTTTGGTTATTGGTATATATATTTGTTTTTCGTAGCCCATCACAAGTTCCCCTCCTAAATGGATGGCTGATTTAGAAAATGATGATATTGACATGTTAAAAGGTAAGCAACTCTTGCTGATATGTGAGGACAGCTCTATGGACTTACTGGCCCCTGTGTTGTCAGTGTGAAAACTACACATATGTTCAGTTATTACTGTCTTAATGGAAAGGATTATTTAATTTCTTGCATTTAAGAAAGATGCATTCCAGATATGCCTGCTCTCTGATAAAGCAAGCATCTCTCCAGTTAAGATGTCAGTGATCGTGATCTCTGTTAAGTGTAAAATTCTCGAACTGTAGCTTGAGAATGAATAAATTTAATTTGAAATGTGCGCAGCATATACATTTGAGTAGAGCTTGGTATTAATGAAAATAGGCCACAGGGCTCTACAAAAATGTTAGGCTAAACCTAAGCACAGAATATGAAAAGGAGCTCTCGCTTTCTAGTTACATATGACAGATTCTATGTACAGCTCATCTTCAATTCTAAGCACTCATTTTATGGTACCATATTTTTAAAACTGAAGAAAAGAAGGGGGAGCAAAATGTACAGAATTCAGTGGCAGTGCCACCTGTGCTCTTGTTGTGGCCTTCATGATAGTTGGATGTGTGGGTGGGTTTTTGCATGTATGACAAGTTTAGGTCAGTTTCTTCAAATCCAGTCTCTTCATTTCTTTGGCTTATCTTCTGTTTTAATTTCTGAAGCTTTCCAGTGATATCGCTTGTATGCATCTGCATTTTTGGGACATGACAGTTTTTTTTTATCAGTCTTCACCCAGCATGACAAAGATGTTGCAATGTTGGAATGGCAACTTTCCCCCCCTGTTGCTGTCCCCTCACCTTCAGCTACTGAAAAATCACTCTGGGAGGGTTTCCAGACCTCTAACTATGTGGGCCTCCAGATGAAAAGCCTCAGGAAACTTCAACAGGTCCAAAATGCAGCAGCCAGATTGCTGACTGGGCCGGTTATAGAGGCCACATTACACCTCTATTAAAGCTGCTCCACTGGCTGCCAGTCAGTTGTTGGGCACAATTCAAAGTGCTGACCTTAACCTACAAAGCACTGTACGACCTGCGTCCTAGCTACCTCAAAAATTGAATTTCACAGTATGAACTGACTCAGGTGTTAAGGTCATCAGGAGAGGCCTTTCTCTCCATCCCGCCTCCCTCACAGGTAGGCCTTGTGAGAACAAATGAAAGGGCTTTCTCGGCTGTTGTCTTGCGTCCTTTTCCATGGAGAAAGGCAAGGTAAAATACTCAAAACAAAATAAATAAATAATAACTCAGATTTTGGGCCCTGCAAGAGGCCGCAGTGGGTAAAGCAGACCGTACCTCTCTTGCTTTTTCTGGATTCTATGTTACTGACAATGACAATCCAGTGTTTGATCTTTTAATCTTTAATTTAAACTAACTTGTAATAGTTAGATATAAGGATAGTTACATGCATCAATTTGCATCCACTTAATTGGACCTGAGCAACTGTTGGCAATTATTGTATAAAGTACAATAATTGCGTAGTGGTAGCATATATATATATATATATAGCAATTTCAGCAGTAGCATAGTGGTAGCATGATATATACAGCATAATGGATCACTGTTAATTATAAAATGGCAGGTATCAAATTATCTTCATTTTAGAGCTGGGGAGCCTCACGACAGCGAATCTGATGGAGAAAGTAAGAGGTCTTCAGAATCTGGCATATCAGCTAGGATTGGATGAATGTAAGTACTATGCAGGTATCAAAACATCTTTTTCCTTCAGGATTGCAATGTTGCTTATAATTGTTGCAACTGACACACCAGACAGGGTGTGATCGGTGACATTTCAGTGAACTACATCCCTGTGTCTCCTTTTTCCGTTCCTGATTCAATATCATATTCCCCCAATAGTCTATGCCAGTCTGTTAATGGGGGAGTTTTAACCCCTTTACAAATGTGGAGTTGTGGACACAGATAATGAAATAAATGCTAACTTACAAAGTTTAATGATGTGTTGTGGCATATCTGGCCTAATGAGTGATTGTTTCACCTCCCAAAAGTCCCTAACTTATATTTCCTCTCTGGTTTTGTTAATGGCAATCTCTGCATACAACGAAACCTCAGTTACCTTTGTCTTGTTTTGGTTTTTCCTTGCCACCATGAAATAGTTTGTAAGATGCTATAGTGTCAAGAAGTATGGCATTAGTTGTCAAAGGAGTTCATTGGAGTGTTTCAATTAAAACCCGTCAGATAGCTCTTCTAGCAGAGCTTAATGATCTCTAGACCGCAACTCACGCGATTCTATACTCAGCATGACCAAATGCTGTGTGATTGGTAGGGTTCTGAGAGTTGTAGTTAACGGTGTGCACTGCAAACTGTGGTATATTTGTTTCATTTCCATTTCTTGGGAAGAGGACTCTTTCATTTTCGTGCTTTTCATGCACCAGTCCTTTCATTTTTCCTGGAAGGGGCCACCTCTTTTAGGTCATTTCGTGTTTCCTCATTTTTTTGTGTATGTCATTCATTTGAGTGAGCCCTAAGGCAATGGTTCCTGATAGAGATGGGTGTTTTGTTTTGGAAGGGGACTGGTTCCGAAACAAAACATGCCAGCCCAGCTGATGCTGGGAACCCAGTTTCCCCCTCCGAAACTAAATCAACCACTGTCTTACCTTGCTGTAGTTGGTGCTGGGGAAAATCCAACCAGGAAGCAGCCTCCAGTGCATCAGCTTTCCCTCTCCCTGGCACTGACCAATCAGGAGCTGTGCAAGGACATGCATCATCCGATCTCCCTGTCTACGCAAGCATGCACATGCCTCCGTTGCACCCATCCACACCGGCTCGAGCAGGTGCAAGGGAAGCCTGTGCATGGTCACCTTTCCCATAGGAATGCACTGAAATCTGTTCCCTCCAGAATGGATTAACTGATTTTCAATGCATTCCTATGGGAAACCACAACTCTACTTACATTTTTTTTTAAAAAAAACTTATGAGCATGTGCTCGGAACGGATAAAATTAGTAAGTAGAGGTTTTAGTGTAGTAGTCCTCAGGCATTTTGGGCCAGAAAAAGTAGACCTCAGCCTGTTCAAAGTTGGACAGTCCTTATCTAAAGGAATGAAAAGAAAAATACCCCCCTCCAAAAACAAAATTAGGGTTAAAAAAGGCAAAGAGAGAAAAAGAGTTAATGATCCAGGATGGAGGCACTGTGACAGGAAGGCATCACAGCCCAAGAATGAGAGCACTGGAAGCTCATCCGCTGAATCAAAGAGCACTCTTCAATGAGTTCAAACCAAACCTGGCCTTTGTACAGATTCCAGATTGCTGTTTCCCCTTGAATGTTCTAATTGGCTGCTAACAGCAGCCCTTGTGACATTATGGATTATTATTTTTCCTGGGCAATTGGACAGAAAATAGACTTCTGTATAGATTTCTTTTGTCGATACAAATCATTCCTATTTAAAGAGGGTTTATTTTGTTGATCGTGAAAAATATATATATCAAAAAAGCACCTCTTCTGTGTTTTTTCCTCTAGCTCGGATATCAAAGCATTAAAATGCCTACCTATAGGTTATATAACGGGGAAATGTGTTTCCATAGCACATGTTGTGCCTTCGTGTGAACACCTGGGCTCTCTCCTGTTTCTGCCATCAAACCCACCATTAAAACTGCAGTGACATGAGGGAGTTAAAATATGAAAGAAAAATAAGTTAAAACACTTTCAATACTTTAACATGGAGTTATTTATTTACTATTGGCCCAAATCCTGTTGCTTAGCCTTGTACATTTCACTAGAGTAGTCCTATTGGATTAAGGATGATTTTAGTGACTCGAGTGCACTGTAAGTTCTGTTCATTCAAGGTCTAGAGTAAGGGATATATAGAGTAGACCTATGTGAATCACTAGAACTTAGGGAGGAGTTGACTCATCAAGCAGCAAGACTTTGGCTATTAAGCATTTAAATACTTAATACTCCTGTGTGTAAGGTGGTGGAATTGTCCCAGGACATTTGTAGTATCAGGCTGAGAACAAAATTTCCTTTCTAGTTACCGCTAGATGGCAGCAGAAAGCTGCATAGAATTATGCAAAAGAAAATGTACAGTATTTATTTAGATTTAGGTGGAGTGCCATCCTGAACTCTCCTGTATAGCATCCTCACTGTATTTTATATAAATATATCTTTTTTCAAAAAGTGATATCAGATACTGGCTATATGTAATAGGTTCACACAAGCTGTTTGTTTTCTTATAAACATGCTCTCTTTTGCTCTTCCTTCTGTGGTATTTCTTTTGAGAATTGTTGATCAACTGCTCATTAGGAGTTTGCAGGCTTGGGGAGGGCACTCTTTCCTCATCATTCTATTCTTGTCCCTGAAGTAAGTTTTGAAGTTTGTCTAGGAGCTGGTGGTTTTACAGTTCACTTCAATTTTAAGTTATACATTTATAATTGCATTTATAAAATGGATACAGTGACCCCCCCACCTATTGTGGGGTTTAAGGACCAAACTCAACCCGCAATAACTGAAAATCTGTGATATGTGGATGCAGGTCGGGTCGGGCCTGGGGGGGTCCTAACTGGGGGCTCTTGTACTTGCCCCCAGCCTGGCACTGCTCCAAATGGGCCTGTGAGGACCTTCTTGGGGCCTGTTCAGAGCAGCCCCGGTCCTGGGGTAAGTATGGGAGGCCTGAAACAAGCCTTTGCCCCTTACCCCAGGGGGTCTTTTTTCATATACTTCGGTCCCTCAATATAGCGGGACTGCAGTATATGAACCGCGAAAGGGCAGGGGACCACTGTATATTTATTTCATTTATAATTCTATTTCTGTATTTGAAATGTGCTACATTTGAAATGCTCATGCCCTTTATGTATAACCGCTGATTTTACCTAGGGTTGTATTTCTTGTGGTTTGCTATCTTCTGGTCCTTGAGAAAAACTCCAGGATCCTGGTGGACTGTAACTGATAAGTCTGTCAACTCCCACCACTTGCCAGATTGATTGATTGATTGATTGATTGATTGATTGATATTTCTGTACCGCCCCCTTAGTGCAAACACTGTTTATAAATTAACGATACATGTCTCAGTTTATAAATTAACGATACATGTCTCAGTGTGGGGGGGTGGTATATCAAAAATACCCAGGAATAGCGTTGAATTGCACGTGTTTGTTGTACAGCTTAAAAGCCAGTTATGGAATGGTCAATCTATCGCAGATGTGAGTACACCCCCTCACATTTCATAAATCTGGGATCCAGTAGCCTATGGGGGCAGACTATCTTAATGAGTCCAAGCTCCCCGCAGGGAAGGGGTGCCACTGTGAGGCTGCATTTGATCACGTGGTAGTCCGGCCGTGACAAGGGAACCAACTCAAGGTCAGTCACCATCACTGAAGAAATGACACATTGTCACTTAGGGGTGTACTCAATTGTTGCCAGTGGTTTAGACATTGATGGCTATGTGTTGCATTATTTTGAAGGGATAGCACATTTACGCTGTTATACAAGCTGTATACTCACTGCTTTACATTGTAGCCAAGTGTCATTTCTTCAGTGTTATCACATGAAAAGATATATTAGTGAGGAGGTGTACTCGCTTGTATGGTATACTATAGTCAAATGCAATACTTGCTCCTAGACTCTTGTTTAGATTAAAAATTCCCCTAGTGCAAAGGCTGGAGTAAATTGCCATTCAGGTTGTCCTCCTATGGAAAAAAGATGGTAAGTTTTGCTCATTTCTCACTGGGAGTGATGTAATGTCATTTTGTGACAATGTGTTAGTCAATTGCTAAAATGCACAGAGATGTACATTTTCTTACTATGCGCTGATCTATCGCAATCCTAATCCACTTTTTGAAGTATGTGATGTATTCACTGCTATCAGTCCTAGAGAGTTGCTATGGCCAAGCATGGATTTGAAACCAAGTGTCCTGAGTCCTGTTAGAGTTTTAATACGTCATTTGTCATTTGATGCACATAGCTAACCCCTGAGTCCCAGTCAAACACTTGATCCATTAAACAACACAGGTTCTCCATACATTTATAGGTGAATCATAATGACCTGGATCGGATTGCAAGCCACATCACTGTTATAAGTCAGCACTGTGTGAGGAAGTGCATTTACAAGCTCACACTGAATGAAACTAAAAGTATTTAAAGTGTGACAATATCTTGCTTTTTGCTTTTTCTTGGGCTTTGCCTACAAGTCAATGGGTCCTTCTTACTAGTTTCATTCTAGGCTTCAGTTAGTGGGGTAATAATGCTGGTTAAGAAACACACTATAATTTAGGAGGAAGAGAGAATAATAGTAGTAGCTATTCTGGAAGGTATAGACCAGGATTTGAAAGGTAGAATAGACAAAGTGAAAGTGAAGGGCTCATGGTCACCTAGCGGGTTTCATGGCTCAGCGGGTACTTTAGTTGAGACAGAGCATTTCCAAGTCTTTTACACCATCACTCGAATCACTCCCAGGCTGGATGATTTTCTAGGAGCTGCATCAGGAATCAAACTCCTGGCTTCTGGCTACACCGCCAGTTGCCTAACTCACTGAACTATTCAGCTTCCACTCACTGTGTCTCTTGTTAGGCTTACAGTTTCACCTACTCATCCCCAGTCACTTTCTTTTTATAGATGGTACTTGTAATACATTGTCTATGGTGTGTTTTGTGTGTGTGTGTGTGTGTGTGTGTGTGTGTGTGTGTGTGTGTTGCGTCCTTACAGTCGTGACCGGCTCTTTGTGACCCCACATCCATGGAGTTTTTTTGGCAGGAATACTTACATCTCATTAATTCTATTAGTTAGTGTATACTTATTGTCTAGGAACATCACCTATATCTATACATATGTTATAGGCCAGTATTTGTGTTCAGAAGCCAGTTCTTAGCCTTCAGTGAGACCAAGTATGGTTCTCTTAGGCTACAGTGAGTACTTTAGTACCGGAGGAAACCCTGCATTTTCTTTTCCTTGTTCTGTCCAGTTTGAGGATTTAATGACAAATAGTGGTTCAACTTACTTGAAATTGTTTGGAGGAAGTGTACGTCAGTGTTAATCAGAAATATCGTTCTGTGATATGCACAACGGCTGCTTGTGTAATACAGAATAAAATGAAACCAAACTTGGTTTAAATAATAGAACAGTTGCAATGTGCCGAGCAATGGTTCAGAAAAAGCTGGTTTCACCTCAGAGAATTAGCTTATTAAATTCAAAGGTGCCATCTGTTCTTAAATATAGTCAAATTACTTCAGATGAAATTATTTGCTGCAATTATTACATAGCCATACAAAGTTTCTCTGTTCCTTCTTTCGTGTTCTTCTTTTGCTTATGAATTCATTTTGTGTATTTTAGAGTTTAGAAAAAAAATATTCATTTTAGCAAAACATTCTAAATATTCCTTCATCCGAATCACCTGTGTTTATTACCTACAGTTTATAGTACTGTTTATCTAGAGTCACATACTTTGGAACTTGCTATATCTGAATACATAGGTTTCAATGGGGAAACAAAATCCAATGTTCTCTCAGTCGTTATTAAGTCTAGGGTGATTTGGCTGCTTCACAAATAGAAAACATGGAAAATCTTGATTTATTTTTTGATGTTTAGTCATGGCTCCAAATCTATAATTTTTAAAATGCCCCTGTTATCAAATAAAGAAGTGCTGGAATGTGCCTGGCTTGAGATCACTCACTGAGTTTTATGGATCAATGGGGACTGGAATCAGTGGAGACATGGATGGCCCACAGCTCAGTTGATTACCCTAACCCAGTGATGGTGACCCTTTAAGGGACTGAGTGCCCAAACTGTGATCCAAAACCCACTAAATCTTTTGCAAAGTGCCAATACAGCAATTTAACCTGAATATAGGTGGTTGTAAAGGGCCAGTGTCGGCAGTGGCGTAGGTATGGGGGGGCAGGGGGCACATCTGTCCCCAGGTACAGCATCTGGGGGTACCAAATTTGGTGCCAGCCAGCTCCGTGCCCAGAAAGGCATGTCGTTGGTGACCTGCCAGGGCCGGCGTGGAGGACTCCATGGCCACCACTGCCACCTCCTACGCATTACCTTACCCCCTCGCCATCACTTGGGGGGGAACTGACTTTGTTCCCGCGTGCTGAAAACCCTAGCTAAGCCTCTGGATGTTGGGTGCCCACAGAAAGGGCTCCAAGTGCCACCTTTGGCACCCGTGCCATAGGTTTGCCAACACTTCCCTAACCTTTCCCCGGCTGGCCGTTCTACTGAGAAGCACAGTGGAGAATCAGATGCCTGACCTCTGCCTTGGCAAACATAGGGTATCCAATTCACTGAGCTATCCAGTCTCCTTATTGTGTCTGTGGATAGTCTTGCAGGTAGACGTAGTGATCCTCACTCCCATTTATAGATGCTACTTCTGATAACCTCTTTCCTTCTTAATATCTGCTCTAAACCTGCTTTCAAATAATCCAGGAAGTTCTCTAATTCTGTTACAAGGTGTAATAGAGAGATATTAGTATCATATTCCTATGAAAAGGATTTTCAGTCTTCTTTACAAATACTTTTTTTGTTCAAAGAAAATTTTTTCAGGTCACTACCAACTTCTTGAAATTCAAACTTTGACCATATTAATTCATGAGGCTGCATTAAAATATCTCCCATATACTGTATCTCATTTGATTAGCTATGTAATATAATTTTAGATTAGGTAGGCCTATACCTCTTAATTTTTTATTTTTATTCCAGTACATTTTATTTATTCTGCTTTTTAATCACTATTAAATAATTTATTAATTATATTTTGCCAAGTCTGTATTTCATATCTTCCTCTGACAACTCTATTGGTAACATAAGTAAAAATAAATTTTAGATAAAATCTTCATTTCATTTGTTTGTTTGTTTCTTATATTTATACCCTGCTCATCTGGCCTAAAATGCTATTTTGGGCTGCTTACAACAGTAAACATTTTCCATGTTGCTATTTTTCCAAACGATGATTATCCTGTCCTTCTTAACTCCTTTATCTTGAACTTCTTGCTTCAGTTTATCAAAATTTCTTTTTAAAAACAATAGTTTTTTGTAATGTGTATACTTCAATACATAATACTTTTACACATTTTTATCTCAATTTTCCCCTGTTTTTTCCTCTTCATCTTTAACGTGGTCAAAGAGGTCAAAGCTGACTATAAGATGGAGGACTCACACTAGCTGTATTCAGACTGATGAAGCTGTTTGGATGAGCAGTGAAACATTTCTATCTCTCAAGAAAAAGAAGTCTAGTTGCCATGACTCAACTTCCTGATGCCGTCAGGTTGCATCAGCCTACGATGACCCTAATAGGGCTTTCAAGTATGCAAGGTATTAAAGGTTTTAACATTGATATCACCTAATGAGTTTCCATGGTAAAGTAGCATGTCTGTGGAGATTCTCCGGGAGTTGAGTCATGGCAACTGGACTTCTTTTCTTGAGGGATAGAAACAATTCACTACTCATCCTGGTAGCATCTTCAGCAGGAATTTCAGCCCAGGTTTCCTGATTCCAAGTCTGTTAGGCTGTCCACTGCACCACACTGGCATGGTGTGCAAGTGTAGGAGTGGAGATTGTTCTCTTTAAAAACATAGAAACAGACAAGGCTTCATTGTTTTGAAACACTGAAACCCATGCTTACTTCGGGGGGGAGTGGGAAAACATCCAGTAAAATATGCATAGGATCAAGCCATTGGATTGATTTGCATTGAGACAATTCTGTTGTTATTAAGGCTATACATATTTAGAAGCTCCTTGATATCTCTGGGAGTCCAAAGAAAACCTTGCAAGAACATACAGGAGGTACTGTTGGCATGTAAATATTTCTGTGTATGAAACTAAATCTGTGATTGTTTATGTATTTTGTATTATAGTTAAAAAAAATTCCAGTAACAGGAGAATGTACCACCAGGAAAATTGTGTTTGAGTGTTTTGAAAATCATAGTGCCTCTCTATTGTCTTCATTTATCTCTTTCACTGAAAAAACACGTCTGTGAAGATTCTCAGTCATCCAGGTTCGTTTATCTGGGAGTTGAGTCATGGCTACTGGACTTCTTTTTGAGAGATAGAAACATTTCGCTGTCCATCCAAACTGTATGTGTCCCAATATGCCTCATCCAAAGAAACTCTGAGTAAGATGTTTCTCTTCTCAGAAGAATGGCAAACACATTAATGTTGATAGTTCCCAGGGTGAAATCAGCCCTCTAGAACTCTCTGCCCAAGGAGGAATATGAGACTCAACACTATCCCATTCTTCAGAGGTTGTTACTAAAGACTGTGCTATTGTGGAAGGTATTTGCTGATTTCTAGAAGAGCTCTGGTTGGCTAATTCGCAACCCAATTGTTTACATTGAACCAAATCACAGTTATCTGACTCAGAAGTAGTGATACCATCTAGTTTTTTTCCATTAGATTGTTGCATTTTATAAAAGCCATATTCTACTTGCATAAGTTATGCCAGTGTAAGGGAGATGCTCCAACCTGCAGCAGCAGATTACCACTAATTAAAAATGTCCCAACTTCAGTGCCTCAGTGCATGCAAGTTGGGTGAATTAACACATGACCTGGAATTGAAGAGGCAGGGGTACCTTGTATAAAGAAATTAATTCATTCCAAATGAAAGTCTGTTAAGCAAATTTTCTTTTATACAAATTTCCCATAGGAATGCATTGAAAACAAAGTAATCCCTAATCATAATCATTTTTATGTTGTACGGATTCACCCCATAGACGATTCTTTTAAGCAAATATCCCCTATGGCCGGAAATTTTTACGTTGTACAGATTTTATGTTATACAAACTGTTTGTTAGACGAGGGTCCACTGTAATGGGCGGCAATCTCCAAGACCCTCAAAATGGGGGGAAATTACCCCCGACCAGGTGCAAAGGAACCTTTATAGCTAGTGTTTATCCCCCCCCCCAAATAAAAAATCAGAATAGTGGAACTGGTGACACATTTAGGACCTTGGGTTTATGTTTCTCACCCCATGCTATCTCAGTCAAAGGAGCCTGTGCAAGAAAACAGGAAGCAGTATAGGCATTTATGAAAGTAATCCACTACAAATGGTAATTATGCCTGGTTATGCCTATGGATATGTTGCAGGCCCCCATAGGTTTCTAGCCCCATGCTTTTTCTCAGATGTATTCCTGCATGAGATTTATTCCTGTGGAAACACAGGAGAGGACATTCACACCTATGCACCTCAGTTATGGAGTGCTCTCTCTACAGAGGCCTAGTTGGAGCCAACTGCCAAGTTCAGAGTTGTGTGTTTGTTTGTTTTTAAATAAAAGCTTTGGAGGAGAAGGAATTTGTTTTTAATGAGTTGAAAACCCTTGAAATCATTTCACATTGTTCATTCAGTTATTGTTTACAACCCACCTGAAATCTTTCGATATAAAATGGCATATAAATGCTCAATTATTATAGAGGGATAGAACTGTTTCTCATGGTGGAAGTACCGTAATACCTCTCTCCAAGAGTTGGCCAAGATGCCTATTATGTTTTGAAGGACTGATACAATCCAGTTTGAGAAAGGAAACCAGAGCAGAATCCTTGGTTTTCTTCCAGCACTAGAAACATGGCTGTTAGTACATTGGTCACTGACTTGCCGATGCCTCTCTCAGCACACATACACACACACCACTCTAGGGCGTCACCAACCCACTGAGGTTATGTGGGTGCCACAGAAACTAAAGTAAGAAGGGGTGATCCATCAACTTCCCATCCTTTTCCATTAGCAGAGAAATACTTGCTTGGTTTTGTCCACCATTTTAAAATAACCACCATCACTGTGAAAATAGTACCTACAATATCTTCTTCTAAGCTTGTGAGGTAGGAAGACTTCTATGTTTTCTCATCTGTAGCTGGCTTTTCTTAGTTCAGTTTCAATCCTTTTGGGTCACATTTTAATTTATACTAGTTATGCTACTAAATGCTGTTCACCTATGAAGGAGCAATAAATTCCCCTTTCTCTTTGCTGCACAGCTTTAAAAATAATGCTGGTGCATGAGCAAACCATGCAAATGCCCACTTGAAATTAAGATGAACGTAAGACCCTTAAATTGGCTAATTTTGACATATAATGTTGTTAACTACCTGCAGCCAGAAGATCATGACCCCAATTTTTTTAACGCCTCTATTGGATTGCATGCCAGTTTTAGAAGTGAAGGTATAGGAAGTTTTAATTGTACCTGTGTGATTTATCCCCAGTCAGCTCTTTAATTTCTTCTGGCTGTCTGAGGTTTCCGACATGCTGTAAATTTCACCAACTTTTTCATTATCTGCAATTTCTTTATGACTTGTGAATCGGAGTGGAGAGAGAGTGTGGATTTACAGCAGAGATAAACATGTCCATAAAGTCTGTATCTGTGTCAGTAATTGTAGTGCTGTCAGTGACTGTCCTGTTTTACAGGTCTCTCTTGAGGAAGAACACACTTTGCTACTAGTGGCAGTGTAGTGTTCACCCTTTGGTTAGCATTAACCTACCAGGATATTGGGATTTAGTCTTTGGGATAAAATTTGAGTTTAGATAGTGGTTGTGGTTGTTTGTTTTTGTCTGGCAAGTTAATAACTGACTGAATTATACTGTATATTTTTAAAAGAAAAGCAACTAAGAAGCTGTTTCATTCTGGAATACTGTATGTGATTAATAATGCAAAAATCATGCCATACATATGTATAAATTACTTACATGTCTTATAATAAAGATGGTCCTTATCGGTCTCACTACAGTTTCTAGATTAAATAATTCTTGTGAAACTGCATCATAATAATCAAATATTATTAGCTTTTTGTTGCTTGTCGGAAGGGATTTTAGGGGAAAGGTTGCTGTTTTTTTTAAGAACCCTTAAATGTGCCAAACGCTTATGTGTTTACAGTTTCTACTTAAAATCATCTCTCTCTCTCTCTCTCTCTCTCTCTCTCTCTCTCTCTCTCTTTGACAAAGACATTTCTGAGACTTTGTGACTTATCTTACGATAAGGACTATTAGGTCTTTGGTGCTGCAAAAATTTCTGACATTTCAAGATTATTCATGATGTTTTTGAAAAATATCTCATTCAGTTGTCAAACATCCAGAAAGTGCATGGGGTCCAGCACTTCTGATATATTCCCCTGCCAACCAGATTCAGAGAGTGGAGAATGAAAAGCTTAAAATAAAGCCTCTTCTGGCTCTCTTGGAATATAATGGACTGTTTGATAGCTCACTTCCTTTTGTCACTGGCTGCTAACTTTGACACTTATCACTGATACTTGCATGGCATCTCCTGGAATAACAGGGCACAGGCTCTCGCTTTCATAAGTGCACTTCCATGTGTTGTTACACTTCAATTGCTGTCAAGATCTGCTGCATGCAGAGAGATTTTAAATGTTAAAAATCTGCAGACCTCAGATCACTTGGCATTCACAAATCTAATGTGATCACCCTTTGGTTAGCATGACATCACAAGTGGTGTAATGTTTGTCATTCCACCTGGACTTAAATGTATGGAAATACTGGCAATGGTCCAGGAACGAAAATATAATAGTATAATAGGTGATCTAAATATTCATGGAAGCTTTTTAAGCTCTTTCGTCAAAAACATTTTTAAAAAATACTGGTAAAAGCAAAATGAAAATAAAAGAACAAATGAAGAAGGCAAACATGCCTTCTAATTTTTAAGAACATAAGAAGAGCCATGCTAGATGAGGCCAAAGGCCCATCTAGTCCAGCTTCCTGTATCTCACATTGGCCCCACCAGATGCGTCTGGGAGCACACAAGACTTGATATCTGTCTCTTGATACCACTGCCCTGCATCTGGCCCTTGAAGTACCCCAGTTTTAAGCCTGGAGATTACACATCTCCATCTTGGTTTGTAACCTGTGATGGACTTTTCCTCCAGCAATCTGTCCAATCCTCTTTTGAAGGCATCCAGGCTAGAAGCCATCACCGCATCCTGTGGCAGACAAACAACACGCTGCATAATTTTTTTTTTCTTTTGTCTGTTCTCGCTCTCCCAACCCTCAATTTGAGTGGATGTCCCCTAGCTCTGGTATTTTGTGAAAGGGAGAACTTTGTTCCCACTGCATGGGTTTTTTTCTGTGTACATGGGAAATCTCCCCTGCTCCAGTCCTGTTGTGACCATAACGAAATGGTTGTGATGGGTGAAGGGGGCATTCCCACCTCCACGCAGAGGGGGTTGAGGTGAGTGTGCACCTTAGAGGGAACCATGGCGGTGGCACCTTTAAGACTGTAACATGTCAATGTGAGCTTTTGTGGATGAGTCTACTTCCGCAGACATAAGGGAGAAATATAACATGGCAAAGATGGTGTTAAAATACAAAGATCATAGTAGATTGGTAAAGAAAGTTAATAGGTATTTAACAGTGGAATGATAGCCTGTTTGAGATAACAGATACATTCCATTGAAACTTGTACTATAAAGGATGTAAGAACCTCTGACAAAGAGTAACAAAATCAGAATAACATGAATGTTAATGAGACTGGCTTTTATGCATTTTCCTCTTATTTATTTTGTTGTTGATGTTGCTTTGCTTTTGCCTGGCTTTGGTTTACCTTTGAAGTTTTTAAGGAAGACCTATTAAGGAGGAAATAAATTTTTTTGATATACAGTATAATACAATTATTGTCGTGTTTGTATTTATTAGTGTCCAAAAAAGCCTTGCCATATACTGTGTCCACTGAGATGGGTATTGAACATGTGTATATAGTTTATCTCATCTCCTCGGCCACCTCTCTCTCTCTCTCTCTCTCTCTCTCTCTCTCTCTCTCTCTCTCTCTGGATTCTTCTCTTCGCCCCCCCCCAATGAATGGCCACTTTTAGATTAAATTTAAAAAAATATGAAACTCGTTTCTCTGTGTTGCCATTCATGATGTCCAATTTATGATATGAATTATTTTGCATTGTCCCGTTTGTCCGATGTAGCATACAAATGGGTATGGTTGGCAAAAGATGGCATAAATAATGCTGATATAGGAACATATGCCTGCAATGTTGTGTATGACATTGTTATGTCCAGTAATTGTGTTGCCAGAATAAATGTGGAGCCAGAGCTAGCATCTGGTCTCTGTGTCAGTGTTGTGTAGTTCATTGTGCATCAGTAGTTTCAGATTGTGTGTGTGTGTTCAGGTCTGCCACCAAAGGTTTCGGAGAGTGAAAAGAAATGTTCTTGTCAAGGATGGGTTGGTGATAACTTATGGTGCATGCGAATGATCTCAGTTGTGGACTAAAAGTGACAACTAGTGGTGTTCAGTCATTTTCTCTTCTTGGTCCATCTTGCAAGTAGGTTACTTCTGGATAGCCATCTTTGTAAATTTGTTCTTTAAACATATTGGATGGGCATTGTAACCTGAGAAATGAATTGTATAGATCTTTGAGTCTGGAATCATCTTACAGGCTTAGGGAGCTGGGAATATTTAGCCTTACAAAAAGAAGGCTGAGAGGGGATATGATATCTATATTTAAATATTTGAAAGGATGTACATTGAAGAAGATACTGGTTTTTATTCCATTGCTTCAGAGACTAGGACTCGGGGCAGTGGTTTCAAACTACAGGAAAAGAGATTCCATTTGAACATTAGGAAGAACTTCATGACGGTTAGAGCTGTTCAGCAGTGGAATATGCTGCCACGGAGGGTGGTGGAGTCTCCTTCTTTGGAGGTTTTTAGGCAGAGGCTGGATGGCCATATGTCAGGAGCACTATGATGGGGGTTCCTGCATGGCAGGGGGTTGGATTAGATGGCCATTGAGGTTTATTCCAACTCTATGATTCTGTGATTGGATGAGATTGAATCTGAGGGCTGGATTGTAAACAATGGATTTTGTTGTGTGTTTAGGATAGAATCTGGGAGGATGCAAGCAGATGTATCCGTTGATAGGTTTTTGATATAATGTGGTATTAAGATGTTTGTTGTAGGATGATTTTGAAGTTTGGATTAAAGTTATTGAATTCCTAGTGGAATTTCTCTAGGGGGTTCTTTCTATGGGTCTACATCAAGAAAATGACATCCTTGTACATAAAATAAAGTAGTTTTTGGTGGCAACTATTAAGATAGCATTGTTCTAGGTCAACCATGAATATGTTTATACAGTGGACCCTTGTATAACAAACAGCTTGTATAACATAAAATTTGTACAACATAAAAAATTCCGGGGAGAGATAGGGGAAATTTGCTTAACATAATTGCCTATGGGGAAAATCCGTATAACATAAAAATGGGATCACTCCGTTTTTAATGCATTCCTATGGGAATTTGTATAAAGGAAAAATTGCTTAACATAATTTCATTTGGAATGAAATAATTCCTTTATACAAGGTACCACTGTATATTGCAGGACCTTGCAAATGCTCATGGCAGGTTAATTGTAAAAAAAACGCAAAACTAAAATAGTTGTGTGTGAGTACAATATCACAGAAAGTAGTGATTTAAAATCAAAGTAAAACTACTATTCCAAATGATGTAAAGTGGTATTTATTATTGCATGGTCCTGGCCAGTAGATAGGATATGTGAAAATGCTATTTGCTTTCCTGGACATGTAAAACTCTTGGATGTAACATTTAACAAATGATTAACTAGAATCTGAGTATTTGCTGTTACATTATACTCCTGTGCATATTTACTCAAAAGTATCTCTTACTAGGTTCACTGTACTTATTCCTAATGAAAATGGATGTAGGATTACTACTTGAGTTGATATTGACCTAGGAGTTTAATTTTGAAATATATCCTATATACGGATCTCTATAAACCATCATTCCTGCCCATTTATTTGAATCAGATCCTGTCTCTGTTTCCTTAGATTACTTGAAGCAGTTTAACTTCTTCTGAATACAAAGGCTTACAAGAGATGAACAGCAGATTCCTTGTATATCCCAAGTCAGCCTGGTCTTGAAGGGCTCTTGTATGTACAGTACAATGTAATATATACACGAGAGCTGTGTGACAATCTTTAAGTGCCTCATTAACTCCTGTATGCTAGAACAAGATAAAAAATGTCATCAAGCCCCTATCAGATGCCTGCTGTAACCTGTGGCAAGCTGGAGTGCCATTAGTTTACAGTCTCAATCAATTGCCCTGAGCTTAAGGAGCAGTGATTAAACGAGGAGTGTCCCCCTGAGGGCTTTACAGCTGTCGTGGGGGTTGAGGTGGATTCCCATCCCTTCCCTTGCCAGCCAGAGAGTCTTGAGCCCGAGGTCCCAGTGGGGCAGGCCCCTCTTCAAACCTGCACGTGCCTGTCCCAGCTGTTCCGCTTTGCCTAATGAATTACTTTACAGGGAGAATCTGGGTATTGTCATCACAAGCTGCTTTCCCCGGGGGACGCCAGCCAGCCTCAGTAATGACTAATGTTAGTGATAGTAATTGAAGTGTGATAGCTCTCTGGGGAGCCTTGCCACGCTTGATGCTGCCGGGCACCTGTAGCTGGTACAGGCCTGCAAACGGCTCAGAAGTAATTTTTGATTGCTCCAGCTTCTTAACAGTATACAGTACTTGTACTTCAGCTCACATAGGGGTTAATACTTGTTTGTTCTTATGAGTATTCCAGCCGTTTCCTCCCTTGCAAGACTTCCCCAGGCCTCCTGAACAGGGTTAAAATAAGAGGAAATGGAAGGGGAGCTTTCTGGAGTGCCATAATCACTCCTCACACTTATCTGTTGCCTGCTGCACAGCGAAAGTGACTTTCTGAAAGGAAGAGCCTCTCCCATTAATGGAGACCTCCCCCCCTCCCCCCCAAGATTTGGAAGCCTAGTTTTCTAGCATTCCAAACCAAGCTGTCCCCTTTTCAGAGGTCACCTTTCATGGGGGAAAGGCCACAAAAATGACAAATAAAGATGGCACTTCTGCAGTGATAATTATTCCCTTCACATGTTTACTTCAACCCTGGTTTTAGAGCACTCAAATGAAGCCTTAGAATCAATGAGAAGAGATGGCGTTGTCAATTCAAGGATTGTGGAATGGAATTCTGCTTCTTTAGTAGCAATGTTTGTGCCCCCACTAGAGCTTTTTGCCTACCAGTGCCTATTGAATTGCAGTGAATATTTTTAAATCAGATATTCTCTATGTAGGATAAGTAAATAGGCAATGAGGGAAATGCAGTGTCCAGTCATCCCTTGCCATTTCTTGTTTCATATACTGCGGTCCCGCTATATCGCAGGACCGCGTTATATGAAACAAATATGGCTCCTTTTGAGGCCTCCTGCACTTAACTCAGGCCTGGCGCTGCCCTGAACAAGCCTCTGATGGGCTTCCCGGGCCTGCGGAAAGCCCCAGAAGTGGTTTCTGGCAAACCAGAAGTCACTTCCAGAAAAGCGGATGTGCCTTTTGATTCACCCAAAACCACTTCTGGAGCCTCTGACAGGCTTCCTGGGCCTGTCAGAGGGCCCAGAAGTAGTTTCTGGTGAACCGGAAGGAACTTCCAAATCACCGGAAACCAGTTCTGGGGCCTCTGACAGGCCCGGGAAACCCACTGGAGGCCTGTTTGGGGCAACGCCAGGCCTTGGGTAAGTGTAGGAGGCTTCAGATAGGCCCCCCAGTCCCGACCTGACCCAGCATCCACATATCACAGATTTTCCATTATCGCGGATCAGGTTGGGACCCGAATCCCCATGATAGGTGGGGGATCTCTTGTTACTTTGCTCATGCTGATAGCAGCAAGTCCAAAAGCAGACTGTTGTCTACTTGGGGGCTTTTGAGATGAACCGGAGTCCTAGAAAATAAGGTTTCTTAATCATCTGGAACATTCTTATGCTTGCAGGAGCCTTTCCCCTTCAGCAGTTTGCTTTCCATTTCAAAAAAAAGTGAGGAGGGGCTCATGGAATGCTTACACTCCCCTCTTTGCATGTTTAGACTTAACTCTTACTTAGACTGTCCTAATAGACTTTGTGTCAGTACAGTAGGATGCCCGTATCCACTGATTCATTAACCACTGATTCAGTTATCCATGGTTTGCAGAGGAAAAATTAAATAAATAATTCAGCAGCCGCAAAGCAAGCTGCTGTCACAAACAGCAGCTGTAAAGCAAGCTGCTGTCATAAAACAGTAGCCACAAAGCAAGCTACTGTCATAAACAGTAGGCGTAAAGCAAGCTACTGTTGCAAAACAGCAGCCGCAAAGCAAGCTACTGTCACAAAACAGTAGTTGTTTGGGGGGGTTGGTGTTCTCTCTTATCCACAGTTTTCGTTATCAATGGGAAGGCCTGGAACCAATCCCAAGCAGATACCAGGGTCTGCTGTATTGATTAGACAGTGGATCTACATATTTCTAGATTCAACAGAGATGAAGTTAACTTATTGTTCAGCATAAGCATTTGGAGTGAGAGGGCGAGGTGTTCAGACCTGAATGTTGAAAAAGCATGTTCTGAATTGTGGTTTAAATCTTTTCTGATAGTGGGAGGAGAAACAGTACAAGCCTGAATCTTGCCACGTCTCCCACTACTAAGAGTAAGCCATGCTTTCAATACCATATTGGCACTGGGTGAGTTAGAGGTTGTTTATTGAAATGTGAGTCACAAGAGCTATTTACATACACAGAAGGGCTCTCCCCATACACAGAGAGAAGAAAATAATCTAGATTTTTAGAAGATCACGTTCTCTTTCAACATGGTTAGAAATCTGAGGGAAAAGTAAATTTCTCTCAGATATTGCCTTAGTGAACAAGTCTGTAGCCATGTTTGTGTACATTTGCCTCTCCTGTCTTGGAGATGTGGAGCCTTTGTAATAACATTTCATTGTGCGCACATTCTAAAAATTCTCAGATTTTTGTCATTTGCAGCATAAATGAGTGTATAATTGAAATAATATTTAGCTATGTTTATTCCTGAGAGGGCAGCTAGTATTTTTCTTTGACTCTGTTTCTTTGATTTCTTTATCTCAATCACGTTTCTTATGTAAAATTTCTTCATTGGTAGTGAGGTGATAGGGGAAGCTTAGTCTATTGCATCAGTAAGTTGGCCAGAATATAGATTAACAAGAATAAATGTTTCCCTGTTAGAAAAAGGAAGTGGTTCAATTTTTCTGCTAGATGAACTATAAAATGCATTTTCTTTGGGTCACAGTGTGTCATGAACTATGTTTTAATCTAGACCTTACTGCCTTTCATAATCTGAAAAAGTCCATGTTGGCACTCCTAACACAGTTTTTAAAATGTATGATAATATTTAGCATCCCATCAACTATCATAATTAGTTCTGTATGTAACTGTTTTCACAGTATTTTGGTCTGGTTAACTAAATCAATTTTAAAATCAATTTTCATTAAACCGCTGCTCTGTTTGTATAAATAAGACTGTTAGTGTGGTAGCCTTAGACTTGGTTATTTTAAGCATCGTGCCTATTTTGAATAACTTTCTAAGCTGTATTTCTTCAGGTACATCTTCCATTGTGACTGCTTTGTTTTTACTCTGATTTTGCAAGAATTTAGATTGATTCCACTTAAAAGTGCCATTGCAAGTATGTTCCCGAATTTACTTAAAATGTTGTGATTTTTGATCTACAAAAGCATTAGAAAAACTCGTATCCATGAGAAAATTGTGCAGATAACGGAGACGGCAGTGGCCATGGGACTTTAGATCTGTACAATACAGTATACAACCCAAGCCAAGTACTTTTTTGCTTCTTGTCCTGTAGACATCTACAGTGCTGTGTTAGCGTGCCAATGTTGCACTGTCTTCTCTACTAGCAGAAGATTAATGTTGACTGAGTTTCTGCAAGCATAGGGCTACAGAAAAAGGTATCATTGGCTTTGGCAACAAAATACTGTACCTCAGGGGTATCCAAACGTTTTGCAACGAGGGCCAGATTTGGCGAGGTGAAAATGTGTGGCGGCCGACCATTCAGCCGCATTTGGCCCCTGGGCCGGACTTTGGACAAGTCTCTCTAACATGCAAGGAGGAAGGGAGGATGCTGCAGCACTAGAGCTGGGGCCAGGTAGACTGGGAAGGTGGCTGGGTGGGGGTGGACAGAGGCAGGGAGGGCAGGCAAAACATAAAGCTGCAAGCTGATGCCTTCATCCAGTATGGGGAAGGGCCACCTGGCGGGGATGCATGACAGGCTGAGCCAGTGAGAAGAGGCCACGGGCCAATTGAATTTTGTAAACGGGCTGCATTTGGCCCCCGGGCCTGACTTTGGACATGCCTGCTGTACCTGAAACAGACTTCTCCCTACCACGGTCACACCTCCAAAAGTACTGGATAACATCATCCATTATCTCCAGCCCTATATGGGTCATCATATTTAGAAGGAAACGGGTTGGGGAAAGTGATGCAAAAAGTGCAGAGTGCTTCTTGATGAACACAGCTGGTGTTGGTAACAGCAAAATCTGCATTCATATTGAAATGCCCTTATACTGCTGGGTCTCCCTACTTTAAATATGTTTTATTTTTCCTTTCTTGGCCCTCAGATCTGCCAACATCTTTTTAATATCATCAATCTGATGTTGTGGTCCCACTTTTCATCCTGTGTGTCCGTGTACTATTAAGTTGCACTTAATATGGTGATCCTGATAGGGCTTCCCAAGGTATCTGAGATATTTAAGGAGCCATTTTACCAATGCAACTCCATAGTGAGTTTCCATAGGTAACTGGGGTTTCAACCCAGGTCTTCTGAATTCAAGTCCATCACTGTGCCAGCCCACATATAAGAAACCGTTGTTGCAACTTTGTTTATTTCTTTGTCAATATAAAGTCAATTGTTTTGAAGAGAATGAACCTCTTACATAACATTTACTCCAGACTCAGTGGATCTTAACTGCATTTTACAGTGTGCATGGGTTTGGTAGTGCACTTATTTTTCTACATACAGGACTAGGGATGTATCTTTTTGCAAAACAGGGTTAAGATCTGCTCCACTATTGTTTGTGATATGATTACAACAATAATAGACTTTTCTAATGAAGACAAAAAGCTTTTAAAAGAAAGTGTTAGGTAGAGAATAGAGAACACCCTGTTTCGTCCAGCCTTTTGACAGTTTTATTTTCCCATGCTTGTTAATAATTTCCCAATTGCTTAGTAAGTTAAAAGTATTTTTCGAAAAATAAATTAAATTGAGAAGATCAAACATAACAATAGGGCTAATGAAATAAGTGTCGAGCATTATAGAGAATAAAAATGATGCACATTTGCTATCTTCAAGAACATATTCCCAGTATTTAGAAACAGAAGCTGGAAACCAGAGCAGACCTATTAACATACGATGCTTAATTACTAATTTGGCAAGAATTGCATATTCAGTTTGTTTCTTGGTGTTCTCTGCTGTATTTTTACTAGAACAGTGATACATTATTTAATGAATCTGTACTAGTGTTCTAAGTTTTTTATTTGCAGGTACACTGACAAATGCAACATTCCTAGGTAGGAATCCAAGCCAGCATCTCTAGGTTGTCTCCCTGTATGAAAAGTGTTATGCTTCTTCTACATCTAATTGCAGCTCCATCAAGTTCAGGTGGGGGGTACTTCTGTGTGCTATCCTGTGAAACAGCCAGTACCTAACTAAAGGAAATTATGCCTGTATCCCTAGAACAGAATGGCTTTCTATTTATTGGGTATAGCAGGGCTGAGAGTGAGAACCTTACTTGAAGGTGGAAGAGACTACTCTGTTTGGAATAGGTAACTATTTGGAATATAGTATTTAATATTTCAAGCTATGAAATAATTCAGATGATTTTAGCACATTTACTGCCTCAGCAAAATATATGTCAGGACTGTCTCTGCAGAGCTACAGGTGTACCTCGGTTTGTGACATTGATGTGTTCTCTGAGACATTTCGTATTGCGGAAAATCTGTAAACTGGGAATGCATGGGGGTGTAATGCATCCTGGATATTTTTTGCAATGTATTACAAAAAAAATTCATAAACCAGGGTATTGCAAAAAAAAAAATTGTAAACCAAGACATTATTTTCAATGGATTTCCTTTCATGAACTGAACATTACGTTAACGGAGGCATTCGTAAACCAAGGTACACCTGTATTTGATTCTCTCAAGTTAAGGTTCAAGTAATTCCACAGGATGTGGTCTACAGCCAATTAGGTTGGCCATACATATATTGTTCTCTCTGTAAAACACAGTAAAATGATATCTGTGAAGATTCTTAGTCACCCAGGTGAGGTTATCTGGAAGTTGAGTCATGGCAACTGTAGTCTAGTCACCATGGCTCAACTTCTGGACAATAAAACTATGTAAGGCTGAAATCTTCTTGCAGTTGTTATGGAAACATCATCTTAACTTTATAATTTTAGACACACATTGCCTCAGTTTAAGCAATCTTTGTAAATATTAATGGTTGCATAATTCACTGTGCTGCAGGCAGCTCTTACTGTTATTCCATAACTGGAGATAATTTGCCTCCAAAGGTTACACAATTAGCATTATGCCAATGTAAATGTACCAGATTTTGCCTCCTCCCTCCTCTCTCTTTTTTAAAAAATGCAGAATTGTCTTCTATAGCTTTTTATAAAAGTTATGGTGGCTTTGTTCTTAAGCAGTGCATTTAAATATTCCATTTCGAACAAAATATTTGATGACTTACAAGTCCACCGAGGGCTTAAAAAACACGGAAAGCAATGGCGAGCCAATCTGTGTGCAAGGTATTTGGGCTTGTGATTCTAATAAGTGTAATAATGGCTGATTAGTGATGAGCAATCTAATGACTCCTGTGGAAGCAGGTTCCTTAGCCTCTAATCCATGACCGTGCTGAGGGTCACGGTTACAGTGCATTTCTCAGGCTGAACCACATATTCCCTGGACTGCCTGCTGCTTCCCTGTTAGAATTCAGCCTTGCCAAATCCTTAGCACCCTGTCTTTTGAATAGAATTCAGAAAGACACTTAGATTTCCATAAATAAATTAGGAATTCAGTGTCTTCTTCCGGCTAATCAGGACAGGCTGATAAACCTTGCTAGCTGTTTAATAAATGAATTGTGACTGATTACCTATTAATATGGACGCCTCAGGAATTCACCCAGGGGGACGCCGAGCAGTGAAATAGAGAGGGGCATGGCCCCCTGGGAAATCAGGGCTTCATGTTTGTAGCTTAAATATCTCTGTGAAGTATCAATAAGGAGGTAATTGAATTTTGAACACAAACATGAGCGCCGGATGGATGAAGAGAAGCCCGGGGGGGGGGGAGATACTCTGATCGTCTCTTCTAGGCCCCTTCATTCTTCCCTCCCCTTTCCCTTGGAGACCATTCTAGTGAAGATAGATGCTAAATCCATTAAATAAAGATTAGACTCTGTCATGGTAGAAAATGGTAGCTTAGCTGGATCTCTGGGTAAATTGGGACCTTTAGCAATAGAGAAAATTAAAATATACATTTTTAACAAGTGTGCTATCGACACGCTAATAATGGTGGCTTGGCTTGTGGGGTTTGCTCACCTTTCAGATTTGCTTTTGTTTTCTATATTGCTTATCTTGTTTTCTGCGCTGGATTTTTTTTAGTTCCTCAAACAAGTGTGACTGTAGCTTGTTCAGACCATAATCAGGTAGCTATCTCAGAATCTGTTGTTGTTTTATAATCTAGAGAAAGAGTCTAACATATTAGCAAGTAGATGTTCTGCAGTTCTTAGTAGTCATTGTAAACTCTTACATTGACAGTGTAAGTGCCTCCTCAGAATGAATGATGGGGAGGAACAATTTTAGATCGCAGAAGACTCCAGGAGAGATACTACTGCATTCACATAGAATCTTATAAGCAATGTAGTTATTGCAGTTAAAAGCATTCTCCATCCTGGATTAGAGTGAAATGGTTTGAGTATAACATTCAAACTATTGTATGGTTATTGATAATTATTTGCATTGCAGTCGAACCGTAAATAGAACATGCTATTTAGGTGTGATGGAATTGCAGATGATACGGATTAGAGCTGTGGTTCTAAACCTTGGGCAACACAGATGTTCTTGAACTGCAGCTCACAGAAGCCTTCACCACTATCTATATTGACCGGGGACTACCTGGGTTACCCAGTCCAAGACTGTCTGGGTTACCCAAGGTTGGGAAGCACACCGGTTTAGAAGCAAATATGAAACTATGAGATGGATGCTCTTCCATTGGCACCATGATTTTCACTTCCAGAAAGCCTGAAATTAGTTTTCAGGCATAAGAGCACATGAAGTTGTTTTGTATTGACTCAGTCCTAGAGATGTCCACATAGCTGATCCACAGTTCTCTGGCCCTCCCCTTTGACAGGGTGCCTACTCAAAGGCAGTGCCTGAAAGGAGGCAAGGCAGGGAAGCCAGGATGTTGTTTTTTAGTGGGCGCCTACAGGATTGGGTGGAGTATTATTCCCTTCAGAGACACAACTGTGCCTGCAAACTCCTTCTGATGAGATGAAAAGAGAGTTATTGGCAGTTCCATATATTTTAGAAATACAACTTTTAAAGGCAGATATTTGTCTGCAGTTTGGCAGATGCAGCCGCCACTCACCTTATTTATTTATTTATTTATTTATTTATTTATTTATTTATTTATTTA
>JAHTLZ010000016.1:12143774-12162124 GCA_023846285.1 Phrynocephalus versicolor | reverse complement strand
TAAATAAATAAATAAATAAATAAATAAATAAATAAATAAATAAATAAATAAATAAATCTAGCTCCCTACCTTTCTAAGTCCAAATCCTTCAGCAAAAAATGTCCAGAAAACATCATGGAAAAAAAACATTCTAACTCCTCTTTCCCCTACACAACTACAGGGTCTGCAATGCATCCTGGATACACTTTTTTTTTTGCAAGGCCTTTTGAAACGTTATCCAAGGCAGCCCATAGGGAACATTCTTTATTCAAGGCAATCATAGGGAACATTCATTATCCGATGCAACCCTATACCAAGAAATTGCCTTTTGTTATCCAAAAAATTCGTTATCAGAGGCATTCGTTATCTGAGCTATTACTGTATGTGTAGATAAACTGGCTGAAAGCATGTTGCTCAGGATCTTGGGTCACACTAGAGCAGCCCCACTGGATAAATAGAGATTTGTTCAGTCAATATGTAAGTCCCATTGATTCACATGAACCTACTTTAATCACAACCTCCTATGCTACAATAAGTCACAACTAGTGTAGCCCTTGTGAATCAGTGGAAAATACAGATGAGCTGACTCACCAAAACCCCTCCAGTCCAATGGGCCTACACTAGTGTACTTATTACACTAAGCAACAGGATTTCAGCTACAGAGTAGTAAGTAGGAAAATCCATGTTTGAACACTAGGGACTCTTCATATGCAATTCTCTCTCTTCAAGTGTATTTAGTACTGTATTACATGGCCTTGTAATTGAATAAGGCTGCTTGTGAGAAGTTCATGGAATGCAGGCTGGATATAACAGATGTCAGTTGATGACTTTCTGTAAGTATTCCCAAGTAAAAGAACTCTGTTCATTTCTGATTCCTCCAAATCTTTTTGACTATTTTGTCTTCCATTTAAAAGATAAAATATTTGTTGTTGTTCAGTCGTTCAGTCGTGTCCAACTCTTCGTGACCCCACGGACCAGAGCTTGCCAGGCCTTCCTGTCTTCCACTGCCTCCCAGAGTTTGGTCAAATCCATATTGGTTGCATTGATGACACCGTCCAACCATCTCATTCTCTGTTGTCCTCTTTTCCTTTTGCCTTCAATAAGTGTTGGTAGTAATTGTGACCTTTGAGGAGCTGTCACAAGGTAAGAACATCACCAAGAAAAATGTCTGTGGTGGGTTATGGATGGCCAGTCCTTCTGAGACAGGAACTATGGCTCCCAGTTTCTATATTGCTAAGGTTTCTTTATGAAGGATTGGTGGTTTGTGTTGAAAACAGAAGGTAAACACTGGAAATGTTTGTTTATTCAGTCAAGGGGGGAAATCCTACTGCTTTTTTGTTTTGAAAAAGTCCAAACACTGTATATAATAGTTAAATCCAGTAACAAATAATAAAATCATTTAACAAACTAATTAAACAGTGACAGAATAATAGAAGATTCAATTGAAATCCCCCAGAATAACTAGCATATTCAATAACAAGACCTATGCTGTGGCAAACAAATATGTGTTATATGTGCTATGTTAACACTATTGTTAATATCAGAATATTGACACTTATGCAGCTAATATCATAGCGGTGGCTCTTAATTTGATATAAATGTTTGCATTTCTCAGGGCTCCCTATCTCTTTTTCCCATAGTTTTAAATAGTATTTATCTACCTAATTGTCCTTTTAATTTAATTCATGGTGTTTCATATTACCTAGTTCCACATAAGATTTGTGTGTGTGCCTATGTGGCTTTATGCCAAGAGGAATATTCAGCTTTTAGTTTCTTGTTTTTTCTCTCTCTCTGAAACTAGAGGGCAGACATAACTAGCACTGTAAGAAATGAACTAAATACACTACAATTACAATTGCCGAGTACAACAGGCACACAAATCTATAAAATTTCCAAGCTATTTTGTTCTTCTCAAACATCAGATATTCAAGAACAACTGGGCTCAAAATATACCTTTCTGATCCTAAACCAGTTTCCTCTAATATGATGTATTTAAAAAGCCATTTGTAAGTAATAAACCACTTACTTAAAGCAATTGAGGGCTTTGCTGGGAAATGAATATATAATCTGATTCACTTAACAGTTCATTTATTGATTTAGAACTGTTTCTTGCAATAATTGTGATTTGAACAGGAACTTTGTTTTGATTCGACACTCAGAGGTTCAAAACAAGGCCACAAATGACAAGCAGGTTTAAAATTAGAATGTGATTTTAGAATCAGGGTGAGCTATCATGGGTTTTTTTTCACACCATACATCACAGCAAGATATAGATACAATAATGCCTTAAAGATTTTAAATGCTATTAAAACAGGAAGAGCTACTCCAACAAAAGATAGAATACAGTACTAATAACAACTCACAGCATGTGGTGTATCTACAGGACTTGTCATCACATTTTACAATTTAATAGTTAAGATCTTCTCCACTTCTGCTCCCTGAGAGTGGTCCTTTACATCTCCATGCTCTACCGTGTTGAATCTGCATTCGTGAGATGTAAGGTTCCATTAAAAAATAAATAATAATCACTGCCCCCTCTCTCCGCCTTCACCACACTCATTTTCTATAATATGGTAATGATATCACCGTAGCAGTAATTACGGGTCATCTTCATTTCTTTCATCTTTGCTGGTTCTGATGGCTTCATTCCTTTGACGAAGAAGATTTGGCTCTGGGTACTGTGATTATTTTGTTAAGCATTATTCGAATAGACAGGAGTGAGAGAAATTAATCAATCCAAATGCAATTAGCATCATGTTTAACCCAGTGATGGACGTCTCAAGGTGAAACAGCCAAGGGAGTTTCAGTCATTATTATTCAATCCAATGGTTCTTATCTAAATTATAATCAAGAGGAGTTTTATTGGCTTCAAGGAGAGGAGATGTAACTCTTTCCCCATACCAAGTGTCATGAAGATCATGGGTCATGGAAAGGGGTCAACCAGGATGATACCCATTTCTGGGTGTTAGAGGTATTACCCCCCCCCCACACACACACACGTTACCTTAGCACTTAGGTTTGTTGGAGCAAAATAGCCATATTAGTGTGTTCTTAGTAAATTTGATCCTACTGTTTTTATGTGTTTGCCCTTCAATCTGGCATGTATTTGTTAGGGATAACATGCACTGCCTGTTTGTATGCAAATCAGTATGGTCTGTGGGTGGTCATTCCAGTTTTATATTTCATGAATTACTGCGATGCATGGTGTGATTAATTTTCAGTATGAAGGGGGAAGAAAGCAGAAGGACCTCCCAGAGTACAATCTGCTATGAAAACGGAGAAGGTAGATAGGAAGAATACAGGATGATTGAACTGTAGAGGTCGAAGAAACCCAAAGGTTCTCTGAGCCCAGCCCCACAACGAGGTCGGAAATCCGCAACTGTCTGATGGATTACCAAATATTTGGCGTATTATTTATTTTATTTATTTATTTTTGAGTATTTTTACCCTGCCTTTCCCCTTGGAAAAGAACCCAAGGCAGCTTACAGTAAGGAGAAACTGTGCAGTCCATTACAATTAAGACAGAATCAGTCTGAGAAACTGGGTATTGAGAGGTATCTTACAGCATTATAAGGCAGCATTAAAGCTAACAGTGCCAATGCAATCACACAAGGAGAGATATAAACACAAAGTTATTAGTGGTTATAAACACACACAATCTGTGAAGCCATGTATGTAGATTCATAAAAAGACACAGTAGGTAGTCCATCCTTCAGGGAAAGCTTGCCTGAACAGAAAGGCCTTTGCCTGTTTCCGGAAAGACAACAGAGATGGGGCAGTCCTGGCCTCCACTGAGAGGGAGTTCCAGAGTCTGGGCGCAGCAGCTGAGAAGGCCCTTTCATGTGTTTCTGCAAGGCGTACCTGTGAGGGAGGCAGGATGGACAGAAGGGCCTCTCCTCATGACTTCAACACCCAAGCCGGTTTATACTGTGAAATTCGATCTTTGAGGTAGCTGGGACCCAGCTGATAGCTTATTGGCAGCCACTGGAGCTGCTTTAATAGGGTGTAATGTGTCTCTGTAATCGGCCCCAGTCAGCAATTTGGATGCTGCATTTTGCAACCATTGAAGTTTCCTGAGACTTTTCATCGGGAATCGCACATAGAGTACATTACAGTAGTCCATTCGGGACATCATTGGGGCATGAGTTACCGTGGCCAGATCTCCAGGAAGGGGCATAACTGATGTACTAGCTTGAATTGTGCAAATGCGCTCCTGGACACAGCTGTGACTTGGGCATCCGGGCTCAAGGATGAGTCCAGGAGCACCCCCAGGCTGTGCACCTCTTTTTCAATCAAGTGTAGGTTGCATCCCTATCCCTTGTTTTCCCTTTCAACTAATCAGCAGCACCTCTGCCTTGTCTGGGTTTAATTTCAATTTGTTCATCCTCATCCAGTTCATTATTAAAGCTAAACACTCGTGTAAGGTCAAAATAGCAGCTCCCTTAGAATCCGAAGGTGATGAGAGGTAAAACCTCCAATGAAGGGAGCATCCATTAGCATTGGAGATAGTCCATTTGATTATCAGACTGCTCATACTATCAATACATTCTCCTTTCTTGTCATTTAAATCCATTAGTTCAGGTCTTGCCCTCGGAAACTGGAAAAAACTGGGTTGCTTCCTTTTCTGGATGACAGCCTTACATATCCTTGAAAACAGACATACCCAGGTCCATCAGTCTTTCTTCACTGGGTTTTGTTTCCAGAAGCTTTATTGTTTTAACCACTTTCCTGTGGACTTCCAAGCAGGGCAAGGGGTCACCACAACATGAGGAACTGTATTAAAGGGTTGCGGCATTAGGAAGGTTGGGAACCACTGCAGTAGAGGATAGGACTACTTCCTGTAATCTGTGTGCATTGGTTCTACTGAAACAACCTACAATTGTATTAGCTCCATCATCCATGTTACGTTGTTGATTAACATTGTTTTAATTGGCTTAAGGCTGCCTAGATGCCCTAAGCACATCCGATCTCACCTGATTTCGGAAGCTAAGCAGGGTTGGCCCTGGTTAGTACTTGGATGGGAGACCACCAGGGAATACCAGGTGATGTTGGCGCCTGGAGTAGGAACTGGCAAGCCACTCCAGTAATTCCTGCCAAGAAAACTCCATGGACATGGGGTCACGAAGTGTCGGTCACGACTGTAACGACGCAACACACACACACAATTGTCTTAAGATTCCTAGATCCTCTTCACATTTATTACTACCAAGTCAACAGCTCCCATTTTGTATTTGTGTATCTAATTTTTCCTACCCAAATACTTTTTTCCTGTCAAAACTAACTTTCTTTGGCGCAGTTCTCCAAAGTGTGAAGGCCATCTTGAATTCTGATTCTGTCTTCTGAGGTATTATAGATCCCTACCAGTCTGGTGTCATTGGCAAATTTGACAAGCATTTCCTCTGCATAATCCATGTACAGTATATATAAATTGAACAGTGCTGGGCCCAGGATAGAATCCATCAGCACCCTACTTTTCGTTTCTGTCCAGGAGGCTGAGGAATTGGAGGGTGGGGGCAGTCAATCAACAAGCTAATCATAGCTTTGACTTTGCCAGCTTGCCCATAAGAATATCTTGGGGGAATCTTAAGCCATGCTGAAATCAAGATGCTCTAGAAACAAGCATTACCCTGATCTATCACGTGTGTAACTCTGTCGAAAGAAAGACAGGCAGGCAACATTAATCTGGCATGACTTTTTAAAAAAGGAATCTGTTTTGTTTGTTTGTTACACTTAAACTCTACTTTTCCACTGTTAGGTAATGGTCATTGCAGACATCAAACATAAAAATGAGAGTAAAAACAGACTCAGATGATGGCCAAAATCATGTTGGCATAAAATGGTGCCATGAAAGCTAGATTGTGTCATCATCCAGGAAAGATAATAATTAATTTAAATGAATTGTAACCTTGTGATGCCCCCCTTTCAGTTTTCAAGGCTCCATAAGGGCCTTTTGCCCTGAGCAAATCTTTGGGAGTCTTAGGATAGAGACAAAGCATTTAAGGCCAGTTGGGTAAGAAATACAGTCAATCAATCAATCAATCAATCAATGCCTGATTGCTATTGGCAGTCCCAGTCCCATCCACCTCACAGTCTGAGTCTCCCAAAGGCTTCCCTAGAACAAAACAGAGCCCAAGAGAGACTCAGAATTTGAAACAGGGATAAGAAGCTTTCCATTCATTAAATTAAGTATTACCACCACCAGTATATAACATGATCCAGCTTCTGCAGCATGAAGATTTTACTTTAAATGATTGAAACAAAGAAGAACAAATTCCAAATTTTAAGGCCGCATAGGAGAAAGCTATGTCCAACATGCCTATGTCAGCTTATTCTCTGTTTCTGTTGGTATTAATGGTCAGTACTAGAAGCCTTCCCAGTACTGATAGCAAGCTGATTGGTTAGTTGTTATCAATACCCTCTCCCTTCCTCCTTTCGGAAGATGGGAAAAAATATTTTCCAGCCCATAATCTTCAGGAACCCTTGTTTGCTTTTCAGCAAAAGCTTGGAGATCATGTCTGCAAGTTTTTTCAGAAATCTTATTTGGAGCTCATCTGGCTATGGAGATATTGGTGAATTAAGGAAGCTACATTGTTTCAGTGCAGTGCTTTGGTCAGAAAGAAACAGTTTTTAACTCCGCGCTTCAGCTACCACTTTTTAATAAATAATAGCATTTCATTTATCCCTCTTTGATAATGAACATTTTACCTTGGAAGTTAGAAGAAGAATACTAACTGTGTAAGGATGGAGTAAAGACAGTGTGCTATCAAGCATTCCAACCAAAAGGAAAACGCTATAACAACAAAAGAGTCAGAATTGGGAAATTTATTTTTTTTAAAAAATAATTTGATGTCTCTGGTGGATGCCAGAGGAGAATTATTGTTGCTGTTAATTTGCTTGCACATTAACTTATTGTTATACTCTACACATTGAGGAGAAACAGAGAAAACTCTCTAGTTCTTCCCAGTGGCCAATTTCAATATTGCACCTTGAAAGTATTTGTTTAAATCCAAATGAAAATATAGAACAGGCATTTGAAGCAAAGTGAGAAGGGTTCTCTCTCTCTCTCTCTCTCTCTCTCTCTCTCTCTCTCTCCTCTATCACATGTGGTCATGCCCTTTTTGGTTTATTTCTGATTCAACAGCTTGCAGTTACCTGCAGAGTTGCCTCCCCTCCCCAGGGGCTGTATAGAATTTAGGTTTTTGGTTGTGTTAAGTCTTAACCCAGTATCCAAAATGGGATTGAAACATGTAACTGTCTGGGCTGCCTCAAAGTATTAAACTGCCTGAGATTTATTTATTTATTTATTTATTTATTTATTTATTTATTTATTTATTTATTTATTTATTTATTATGCTGCCCATCTTCCAATATGGAACTCTGGGCTGTTTACAAGATTAAAAAGCAAAACAAGGCAATACAAAAAGATGGGTTAATGGGTGGTAGACAACAACAACAACAACAACAACAACAACAACAACAACAACAAAGAGGGGCACAAAATAAACTAAATAAAATCATATCAAATAGGTTAAATAAAATAAATTAAATTTAAATTTAAATTAAATTAAATTAAATTAGGTCACCATATGCCTCCCTGAATAGCAAATTTTTCAATGCCTTACGTACGGAAGGCGGGCAGGGATGGTGCAAGGCGCAGCTCACTTGGAAGATGGTTCCAAAGTAAGGGGCCCACAACAGAGAAGGCGCGGTTGTGCGTGGCCAACCTCCGCACCTCCCTGGGTGTGGGCACCCTGAGTGAGAGCGCCTGCGACATCCGAGTGGGTCTGGCCTCAGATGACCTCTGGGAGATACGCTCCGACAGGTATTCAGCACCCAAGCCGTGGAGGGTTTTGAAAACCAAAACCAAGACCTTGAACCTTATCCGGAGGGCCACAGGCAACCAGTGCAGGCGGGCCTTCCTCCTCATGACAAGATAAAGAGCACCAAAGTCAACATAAGATCCAGCCAGTTTTGTGGGGAGGGACTGGGTGACTGTGGAGCCTGTCATGCTGAACTTTGTACTTGTATACAGATACGAATCTCCCATGTCTAACCACAAAACACCAGCCTTTCTTGGCATAAGCCTTTATTGCTTCCCATATCATGCATATTAGATTTCTGTGCTTTGTGGTTGGTCATGAAAAGTAAACATAGCCTTCATTTGCAAATCAAATTGCTCTAGTCTAAAACTGTAAGGAAACACCTTGCCGGCACATTCAAATGCTATAAATTTCTTAAAGTTAAACTACTCATTAAACCTAGTTTGTCCCTGAGTCACCACTGAGGTGTATGGCTCAAGAAGCCACATGTTTGAATTTGGGATTACCCTTTGGAGCTCATTTACTCATACCATTGCCACAAGTCAAAAAATACTTAATGGCATGTAACAAGTCAGCAGTGAACATTAGAAGTAGAAAAGGCTTTTCTTGAACTTTACTGACCATTGGTTAATATTGTTTTTATGTCAGTCTTCTGTGAACTGGGCCTGGAATGGAAGAAGTTGGGTGGTATGGACGGCTAGCAGTTGGTTTCACATGTATGCGAATGACCATGAGAACAACGGTCATATTGTATACCAGGGCTGTTCAACTTTGAACAGGCCGAGGTCTACTTTTTCCAGCCCAAAGTGCCTGAGGGCTACTACACTAAAACCTCTACATATGAATTTTATCCGTTCTGAGCACATGCTCATAGGTAAAAACTTTTGTAAATAGAGCAACAGTTTCCCATAGAAATGCATTGAAAATCATTTAATCTGTTCTGTAGGGAACATAGTTCAATGCTTTCCTATGGGAAGGCTGACCATTCAAATGCTTCCTTTGCACCCGCTCGAGCTGGTGTGGGTGGGTGCAAGGGAGACATGTGCATGCTTGCCCAGGCTGCTGGAAGACTTTTTTTTAAAAGGTGCGCTTTCCCTCCCAACCTGCCTGGGGCCTGACTCGACTCTCCTCTCCCTCCCTCCGGCCTCCTCCTTTCCCCCCCTCCCTTCCAGCCCCCTTGCCTTCACTGCCGCTGCCGCCCGCAGCTCTCACTCACCTCTGCCATATTCACTATACAGCTGGTGTGGGCTGAGCCAGCAGTGTGGCAATCACATTGCCACAGCAGGACAAGAAGGAGGGAATGGCTCAGAAGGGGAGCAGGAGGAGCGGCAGCGGTGGTGGGTCATGGTCTCTGTGAGGCAGCCATGGCAGTGGGAGGAGGAGGAGGGAAGGGTGGGAGGAAGGAATTCTCCAAGGGAGAAGAGGGGAGACATCACCACGCAAAGGAGGTGGACACACCTGCGACCCCGCCTCTCGCTGTCTCCTCCCCTCCCTCTGCTCCACAATAGCAACTCCGCTCATCACGAGACAGTGGCATGCCAATCATCTGGCTGGGAGGGGGAGCAGGGGACTCTGCCATGGCCCTTGAGCTGCTACTCTCAGCTGAGACAGTGGGCTGGCAGACCCAGAACTTTGCTGGGGCAGTGGTGGTCCTTGGGTTGGGGGAGGGAGGGGTGGATAACTTATCCCCTCACTTTTTTTATTGATGGCTGGCGGGCTACTTTTGAACCCTTTGCGGGCTACTGGTAGCCCCCGGTTTACCTGTTGGGCAGGCCTGTTGTATACAGTAATGCCTTGAATTACGAATGCCTTGAGTTAAGAAAAACTTGAATAACGAAAGGAAATCCACACTTATAGGAAAACATTGAATTACGAAAATTGAACTCTGGTTTTTTTTTTAGTTACGAAAAGTTTCCAGTTGCAGTACTGCCATCTAGTGGCCACCCCCTATTACAGTAGAGAGAGCAACTAAAATGAATACTGGGTTAGAGGACCTCCCTTTTGAGGCGTACAAAATTAAGCAGGGCATGAGTAAAGTGGATAGAGGGACACTCTTCTCCCTCTCACAAAGTATCAGAATGAGGGGACATCCACTCAAATTGAGGACTGGGAAAGAGAGAACAGACAAAAGAAAATACTTCTTTACCCAGCATGTTAGTCTGTGGAACTCCCTGCCACAGGATGTGGTGATGGTATCTGGCCTGGATGCCTTCCAAAGGGGATTGGACAGATTCCTTGAGGAAGAATCTATCACAGGTTACAAACCATGGAGATGTGTAATCTCAAGGCTTAAAACCAGGGTATTTCAAAAGCCAGATACAGGGGAGTGGTATCAAGAGACAAATATCTAGTCTTGTGCGCTTCCAGACGCATCTGGTGGGGCCACTGTGAGATACAGGAAGCTGGACTAGATGGGCCTTTGGCCTGATCCAGCTAGGCTCTTATGTTCTTATGTTACGTTCTTACAGTACTGCAAGTGTGAAGTAGGAAACATTTTATAGTAGACAGAGAGAACAGGAGCTGCCTATTATGAAGGTATTCTGGAAATATTTGGCACTGTTTTGGGTACTTTTTGGAACTTTGGGGTGGATTTCTCAAGTGGTTGAAAGCTAGAGAGCTGAACTTCTGTCACTTGCATGCCTGTTAATATGATTTTTCTCATTATCAGCTGGTTATTTCCTACTTGGAATGAATTAAACCATTTCCAATGCATTCCTATAGGAAATCACATTTTGAGATAAGGTAATTTTGACTTAAGAAAATTTATTTATTTATTTATTTGTTGCATTTATAGACCGCCCATCTTCCAGACGGAACTCTGGGCGGTTTACAGTTAGAATAAAAACAACAAAAAAGAACAAAAAAACCCTAATAAAATAGGAGGAGGGGAACCTCCACAAGAGACAACGCAGGCAGCAAGGAGGAGAAGAAGAAAAATTAAGGAAAAAAATTAAGTAATAAGGTCGCCAAATGCCTCTTTAAAAAGGAAGGTTTTCAGAGCCTTTTTAAAGGTGGGCAGGGACCGTGCAAGGCGCAACGCACTAGGGAGATGGTTCCACAAAGTGGGGCCCACCACAGAGAAGGCACGGTTACGCGTAAGCGATTTCCATGCCTCTCTGGGTGTGGCCACCCTAAGTGAGCGCGCCTGCGCCATTCTAGTGGGCCTGACCTCAGTTGACCTCTGGGAGATATGCTCCGACAGGTACTCTGGTCCCAAGACGTGGAGGGTTTTGAAAATCAAAACCAGGACCTTGAACCTTATCCGGAGGACAACGGGCAGCCAATGCAGGCAAGCCAGAACTCAAGTGATGTGGTCGAATCTACGAGCACCCACCACCAGTCTGGCCGCCGCATTCTGCACCCGCTGGAGCCTCCCGACAAGGGTCAAGGGCAACCCCACGCAGAAGGCATTGCAGTAGTCAATCCCCAAGATCACGAGGGATTGGATTAATTTGGAGTGGATTAATTTCATGATTTGAGTGGATTAATTTCATGATTCAAGGCATTGCTATACTTTACAGTGATGCCTTGAATTACGAAAAACTTGAATTATGAAGGGAAATCCGCAGGTATGGGGAAAATTCAAATTACCAAAATTTAATCCTTTTTCTTAAACGAAAAGTTTCCCCCATCCCCGTGCAGGGGAAATGAAAACCTTCGTTTCAGCTGCAAAAAGATTTCCTTCGGTTTCCAGTTGCAATACTTCAGTTGCAAACAAGTAGGAAGGAATTTATAGTCGGACGCAGGTAATTGGAAAGGCCCGTTTTGGAGCCATTCAGGAAATACTGTATTTGACCCAGTTTGGGTTACTTTTTGGAACCTTTTGGGTGGATTCCTCAAGTGGTTAAAAGGTAGAGAGCTGAGCTTCATTGTTTGCATGCCTATAACTGTTTTTTGTGTTCTGGGGTGTTGATTTCCCACTTGGAACGGATTAATTGGTTTCCCATGCATTCCTATGGGAAGCTGTTTTGAATAACGAAAATTTTGAATTATGAAAATTCAATTGGAACAAATTAATTTCATCATTCAAGGCATCGATGTATTTGAAATATGTGCTTGATGGCAAATTTCTCCTGAGCTGAGTATGTAGGAATGAAATATTACAAGAAGCAGCTCTTTCCATATGTTGAAAGATACTTTCTGTCCCATGTTTCAGGACTTAGTTAAGCTGCTGTAAACACTGAGATAAGGCCTAATTTGCTGAGCCCAATCCAGGTTCATCTGGGAGGAGGATGAGGATGAGGATGAAAATCTCGTCTGTGACAAGAAGGGGTCATAATAAGGGAAACTTGGAGTAGATTGATGCAAGGAGTGTCATAGGATGTATGAGCTGTCCCATTATATTTTGCTGACAGCATGGGTAGTATTACGGCTTAATTCTTCAAGAATGATGCTAGAGTATTAATCTCTGTGGGAGCTATATCATCACTGTATAAATTTCATTTCTTAAGTTTAAGTAACAGTTTAATGGGGTAATGATATTTTCTGTGCCACATTATTCTAATATAGTGTGTGTTGACCCTGCTATTGTCCTGCTGATGGCCCTTTTAGATTCTGCCCCACTGTCCATTCATGCACTAGAATGCTGATCTAGTTTAATCAGTTTGTCAGCTGACCTCGATTTGTCAGCTGACTTTCTCCTTGGCAGTTGCCACCCCTCCTCGCGGCGAGCCTGGCCCTTCTATTTGGGCCCACCCTTGTCGTCTTCTAGACCTGGTCTGGTTCTTGGAGGCCTTTGGGGTCTTCCCGGAAGGTCTGGTTGACAATTCTGTCAACACCTTGGTGGAGAGATGGTATGGGAATGCCACCGGGGCTGTCAACCAGATCACCCCCCAAGGGCCTCATCCATTGCCGAGCCCACCCTTCTCTGTGGTTTTCGGCAGAGTTGTGTGTGATGAAGCAAGAAAGGAGGAGGCTGGAGAGCAGATGGAGGAAGGATTGGACGGAAAGTAATAGTAGGGCTGCAGTTAAACAGCTGACCAGGCACTATGTCAGGGCAATCAGGGAGGCTAAAAGATCTCATGCCTCCCTGAGAATTGGTGAGGCCTTGAACCGCCAGGCTGAATTGTTCAGGGTGGTTTGGGACCTCTCCAGTCCTGGTCAACGGAGGCCTCCTCCTTGTGATTTCACTAGTGAGTCTTTCACAGCCCTTTTAAAATCTAAAATAGAGGCCATCTGGGCTGATCTGGACTCCGGTTCCACTAATCTGTCCCTGAGAGTCGCTTGCGTGGCACCTCCTCAGTCTCCCTGTCTGTGTGGGCAGGTTTGACCGCATCACCTCCATCCTGGCTCGCCTGAATTGGCTACCCATTGCCTCCCAAATAAGGTTCAAGGTACTGGTTTTCATTTACAAAACCCTCCATGGCATGGGACCTGACTATCTGGTGGAGTGGATCTCCCAGAGGTCATCTTCCTCCCAGCCGACCAGAGCTTCGCTTGCCTTTTTGCTCCGGGTGGCACACCAAGGGAGTCCCAAAAGGTTTCTAACCATAAGCGGGCCTTATCGGTGGCCGCCCCGGCAGTTTGGAACAAGCTGCCTACGGAGATTAGGCTTTCAGAGTCCTTTCCAGCCTTCAGGAGACCATTAATGACCTGGCTCTTCAAGGGAAACTTTGTTGATCACTAAGGGTACAATTATGTGTTGTTAGATGGCTGTCTTGTTTGTTCCAAGCCTTTTTCTTGCCAGATTCTGTATTCATTTTATATTATATTGTTGCTCTTGTTTTTATATCTTTATATTGGTTCTCCTTCGTGGCCTTCGTGAAGCCACACACAGGTGGGTTTCCCAACGCGGAAACGCGAGGCTCCAGACTTTCATAGCAACAGGAAAGCTTGTTAGTCTCCTCCCCCTCCCACTGTGCATGAGCAGGAGGTTTCCCACCCAAACACCTTAGTTCCCTCTAACTGCAGTGTTAGACCGTTTGTCTAACATCTTCTCTTCCTTATTCTTCAGAGAATTTAATTCTCAACTTTCTGCTTTTATGGCATTTTTGCCACCCTTTAAGTGCTGTCTCGTCTGCGCTGGCAAAATTCTTCACACTGACGGGCACTCCAGGTGTCTTGATTGCCTCATAGATGGACACTGCCCCGAACCCTGTATGTATTGCCAATATTTTAGTACTAAGGCGGTGAAAAATCGTCAAAAATGCCTTCTCAAAAAGACCAAAAACAGTCTTTTTGAAAATGCTCTGACCCCTCAAATGGAGAAGCCACAGTCTTCCAAAAAAAAATCTTTGAGTTCAACTGTTAAAAAAGTTACGAAGAAGCTGCCACTTATCCAGCAGAAAGCTTCCTCGGTTTTGAAGTCATAAATTTCTGACGAAGAAGCCAAGATCTTCCTCTTCTCCCTCAGGCTCTCTCAAATCTGGACAGAAATCAGTTTTGACCCCGACTCCGAAGCAGCTCTCGCAGTACAAGCAACTGAATCCATCCGACTTTTTGGACTCGGAATCTCAAGCTTCTTCCTTTGCTATTGACTTTCCTCTGGTGCTGGAGCACCTTAAGCACCTTTTTGCTCCTCTTTCAACAGTGGTGCTTTCTGATACCGAAGATTTGGGGTATAGACTGCTCCTTTGCCACCGGCGTCGACTGACCAACAGCAGCAGTCGCTGCCTTTTCTGCCCAATTCGGAGACAATCCTGTTGGGGAGCTGTTTGTCACTGCCTTGCCATCAACCCTACCTGGTCTGCCGCAGAGAAACTCTTGGCTGTCTTCAAGGCATTCCTGGCATTTCGCTGACTCCTTTCTGGCAATGTGGTACAGGTGGTAACCGACAACACGACCACCGTGTACTACATAAACAAGGAAGGCAGTACCCACTCTCAGGACCTCCTCCTCCTCACAGTTCACTTCTGGGAATGGTGCATGTAACACCACATTTTTTCCAGTTGCAGTACATCTCCCCAGTTCAGAGAATGTTCTGGTGGATTCCCTAAGCAGGACAAGTCAGACTTCCCACAAATGGGAACTGAAGGACTCAATATTTCAGTCTCTGCTTCTTCATTGGGGTTCCCCAAATATAGACCTCTTTGCCTCGTAAGAGAACAAGAAATGTCAAACATTCTGCTTGTGGGCAGGGAGAGATTCTCGGTCACTGGGGGATGTCTTCATATTCCGCTGGGGTCATCAGCTACTCTACACCTTTCTGCTAGTCCCTCTACTTCTCAGAGCGATCACCAGAATTCACCACTACAAGGCCAATGCCATTCTGATAGCTCTGTGGGGGCCGAGACAGCCATGGTTTATGCTACAGTGGAACCTTGACTTGCGTCATTAATCCGTTCCAGTGGTCTAGACTTAAGTCAAACATGACTTAAGTCAAACGAACGTTTCCCATAGAAAGTAATGGGAAAGCGGATTAATCTGTTCCAGATGATGAAAAAGACCCCCGAAAACAGCAATTTAACACAAATTTGACTGGGATAGGAGATTCCTTCTGGGGATGAAATGTCTCTTCAAAGAAAGGAGGAGGCAGTGGAATTATAGTCCACAAATTATACACCTCCACTTTTTAATGTTCATAGAAACAATGTCTAACATTTAAGTTTTAATGATTTTTAATCTGACGTTCCAAGTTCTGAACAACTCTATGCTTACAATTAGAGTCCCACAACTTTACAGCTCCCCAACTAAAATGCTTCCATTGTGGACCAGACTTCTGCAGCCAGATTTTTTACAAGACTGAGCCGACTGTCTAACCAGCGAGGCCAGCCCCGAGCTCCCGGCCCTTCTTCTCCTCTGGCAGCAGCGGCGGCTTCGGTGAGGCCGAGGACCAGCTCCAGGTGATCTGAGCTGGCCTCGCCGAAGCCACCGCTGCTGGAGGAGGGGGGAAAGGCAGGAGCATTTTGGAGGCGGCAGCCGCGATACTGGGTTGTGGCTGCCGCCCAATTCCGGTGCCTTGCGCCGGGGCTCCGAGATGTAAGTCAAAGCCTGTGACTCAAGTCAAACAGGCCCCTTCTTGCTGCAAGTCAAATATGATGCAAGTCAAGCAGTATGTAAGTCAAGGTTCCACTGTACTGTTAAACATGGCCTCAGGTTACCTAACACTTCCCGTGATCCCCGATCTTTCTTTGCACAGCAAAGCTCACATTATATGCCCAGACTTACCTCGTCTCCACTTGACAGCCTGGAGGATTCAAAGATAATCAGTCATATCATTGATGCTGCCCATAAACCACCCACAGTTCGCCACTATCTTTATAAATGGAACAGATTTGTTGCCTATGCGACAAACAAAGGTTTTCCCCCAACTAATCCTTCTTTACAAGTTGCTCATTATTTACTCTACCTCGAGATGACTGACCTTACTTTGTCATCTATTTGTGTCTACTTCTCAGCTATAATAGGCCATCAACCTGTTGATTCTCTTGCCAAGTCCTTTTTTCACCATCCCTGGTTAAAGAAATTTTTGAAAGGACTCACTAACATACAGTGGTACCTCGGATAATGACGGTAATTCATTCTCCGAGGTTACTCGTTGTCCAAAGAAATTGTTATCCGAAGCATGGTTTCCCATCGAAATGAATGGGAAACCATTTTAATCCGTTCCAGAGGTCCGGAAAAAAGGCCAAAAAGAAGGCCTTTTTTCCTGAGACCTCTTTCAAAGTGCACTCCTCCCCCTCCTCGCCCACCCCCATTCTCCTCAGGGCCCCCACCTCTCCTCCTTTGCCACCGCTGCTGCTGGGCACCCGGGCGGTGTGCACACCTGACCGAAGCCGTGCGCCTCTGGAGCTTCCTCTCCCCGCCTCTGCCTCTCTTCCTTTGCCGCCACCGCTGGCGCAAAGCACCCCCCCACTCCCTTCCCTCTCGGCCCCGACCTCCCAGCCTCGCTGCCGCTCTCCAAACGGGCACACGCGGGACTTCCCCCCACCCGCCAACACCCACCTCTCCTCCTCCTCCTCCTCTGTCGCCGCCGCCGGGCGTTCGGGCGGCAGAAAAGACGAGCAGCGCCTGGCACTTCCCCCCACCCCGACACCCACCTCTCCTCTTCCTTCCCTGCCGCCACCGCCGCCGGACATTTGGGCGGTGGGAAAGCTGAGCAGCGGCTGGCGCTTCCCCCCACCCCGACACATGCCTCCCCTCCTCCTCCTCCTTCCCTGCCGCCACTGCCGCCGGGCATTTGGGCGGCGTGAGAGCCGGGCAGTGTGTGCCAGTTCTCCCCCCCTTGGGCCCCACCTCTGCATGTTGCCTCCCCCCGCAGGTCAGTTAAAGACAAATGTGGAGGGAGTCTGGGGCTGGGGGGGGTAAAAATTAAAAGTCGCTATCTGAGTTATTTGTTATCCGGGGCAGTTGTTATCCGAGGTATTACTGTATATCCTGACAGGAAACCAATTCCTCCTCAGCGATCCCTGTCCTTGGGGCTGCATCAGCTTGTTTGGCTGCCCTTTGAACGCCTGGCAACCTGTGACTTGCATTTGCTGTCCTTTAAAACTGCCTTTCTATTGGCAATAATTTCCACTCGGAGATTGAGCGAGTTTTGTGCTTCAATTGTGATCCGCCTTATTTAGAATTTTACAAGGTCAGGGTAGTTGCTTACCCTGATGTGACTTTTCTGCCTAAGGTCGTTTCCACTTTCCATGTTTTCTCAGCTGATTACACTGCCTACTTTTCCCCCCTAACCCGTCATCTCAAATAGAATGGGAATTTCAAATGTTCAATGTTCAAAGGGCATTAGCTTTTTATGTTTCTAGAACTAAGAATTTTTGGTATACTTCAAAGTTGTTTGTCTGTTATGGACCGCCTGCGAAAGGGTCTCCTGTTCCATCACAACGTTTTTCTTGTTGGGTAGTTTCTGCAATTTGGTTGTCTTATTAGCTCGCTAAGCAAGACTTACCTGCTACTGTCTGAGCACATTCTATCAGAGCAGTTTCCTCTTCTGCTGCTTTTCTCAAAGGTGTTCCTTTGCAGGACATCTATAATTCTGCTCCTTGGTCACAACCACTTACCTTCGTGAAGCACTACAGGGTGGATGCCTGGATGAGATCCTCTATAGCCTTTGGCAGAGCAGTCCTCTCTTTTATGACTGTGTGACTGCCCACCAGCCTGTGAGTATGCTTGCAATCACCCATCTGTGTGGCTTCACAAAGTCCATGAAGGAGAAGAACCAGTTGCATACCTGTAAAGGTGGTTCTTTGAGTGGACCTTTGTGAAGCCACACAGGACCTGCCCTCCCCCCCTCCAGGCATCACACTGTGTCTGGTACTTACCTGTCACGCTGTGGCTGGGAGGGAACTGAGGTGTTTGGACAGGACGCCTCTTGCTCATGTACAGCGGGAGGAGGAGGAGACTAATGAGCTTTCCTGTTGCTAGGAAAGTCCATAGCCTCACACGTGTGCATCAGGAAACCCATCTGTGTTGCTTTACAAAGGTCCACTTGAAGAACCACCTTTACAGGTAAGTAACTGGTTCATTTGTTTTGTTGGAGGTTGTGTTCTTTTTGTATAAGTTGTTATTGCTATCTGTTGTACACTGCCCAGAGTTCTTGAGGGAAATTCAGGGGGTTAACAAGTAAGTAAGTAAGTAAGTAAGTAAGTAAGTAAGTAAGTAAGTAAG
>JAHTLZ010000016.1:12116461-12141523 GCA_023846285.1 Phrynocephalus versicolor | reverse complement strand
GTGTGTGTGTGTGTGTGTGTGTGTGTGTGTGTGTGTGTGTGTGTGTGGACACACACACACACACACACAGTACTTATATGTCTACTAGTACAATTTTGTCTGCTCCATTAGCCAAGGGCCATTTCTGTTAAGCAGACAGCATGCTGGGAAATGTATTTGTCTTGTTTCCATGGGTAGTCTGTGACAAGAGCTACTGCTAAAAGATTTGTTTTATTTGTGGGGTGTTTTTTTTTCTTCATTCATGCTGCATCAGGGATGTGGACCACAGTGCCCGTATTCTCCCACTTGTTTATCCATCATAGCAACTAGAAATGGTCAAGGACAAAAATTCTAGCTGAAATATCAAGAAGGTTGAACTGGAATGATGCAAAACAAAAACTGTCTCAGGCTTAGGGTGACGGCTTAGGGAGCTGGGAATGTTTAGCCTTTCAAAAAGAAGGCTGAGAGGGGATATGATAGCTATGTTTAAATATTTGAAAGGATGTCACATTGAAGAGGGAACAGGTTTGTTTTCCATGGCATCAGAGATTAGGACTCACAGAAATGGTTTCAAACTACAGGAAGAGAGATTCCATTTGAACATTAGGAAGAACTTCATGACAGTTAGAGCGGTTCGGCAGTGGAATATGCTGCCACGGAGGGTGGTGGAGTCTCCTTTGGAGGTTTTTAAGCATAGGCTGGATGGCCATCTGTCAGACATATTGTGATGGGGTTCCTGCATGACAGGGGGTTGGACTAGATGGCCCTTGAGGTCTCTTTCAACTCTATGATTCTATGATTCAATGATTCACTTTTTGGTGTATGTCCCCATTTTTGTCAACAGGGAAGGGGAAGATGAGTGCCAGAAGCTGCGGGGAACCAAGTGCCTGTGATAGTGAGATGGGACACTACGGCATATGAAGTTGTGCCATGTTCCTTAAAAGATGTGGTTTTGGTAGTGCCTACATGTATAAGACAAGAACAGCACAGAGACAAAAAGTGTGCAGAAAAATTCAAAAACTGCTTTACACAACGTGTATGGCATTTGATGAGTATGGAAAGCATCCTTAATAGGTTTGGGGCGCTTCCCTCTATTCTGGCCTATACATTTTAAAATTTAAAGCCTAGTTCCCTCCTTAGTGTGTATCGAGAAGAGGAATGCAGAACAGCAGAAGGCTGTCTCCTGTTCCTAATGGGATTTTGTAGCAGCATGTGTGAGTTTGTTTCAGAAGTCAGAAATGAACAGATGTTGGTATAAATTACCTCTGTGTCTGATGTCTTGCAAATTAAAAGCGCGGTTGGCATCACTAAACAATTTCACCAGGTTGGGGGGGGGAGGACGAGTGGATGGTGATTATTGTAGCAGGTCGGTAAGAATCTTTAAGCTGCGGCAGAGCAGGATAGCAAGGATAAAGGAATGAAGAATAAAATGAGAGGTCTGTGAATTAATCAGAAATGTTAACATCTCCGATGACAAGCGAACAGGAGGGCACGTGCTCTGGAGCAGCCCCCAACTCACAGTAATTTCACTTGGAGCACAGAACTAGTCAATGCTTGTGGTCTGATTTATAGGGTGCAGCCCTCTTCAGGGGCGCATAGTTGTCATACCTTCGTATATCTCCTATATGGGACTGGCACTCCAGAAAACTTCCACTCCATCAGCAGTAATGCTGTAGTTTGACACTACCTGAATGAGAACAGAGTGTGGGGTTTAATTCAAAGTGAAATTTGATGAATCTGAAACTTCCAGTAAATTGTTTTCAAGTTGAGTGTTTAATCATGAACCCCCACCCCAACACCCAGTATACATGTGGGTGTGGGTGTTAGAACAACAGAAGTACACAAGTGTTTGTTGTATTTTCCTCTGGAGAAAGGCTCATAACACTTTAGGGACTTAGAACTTGATAAGAAGTTGTGTATCACTGCACTTTTCTTCACACAGCCTGCATTTCCCCTACCTAGTAAAGGGGAGTTTATCATTAGAAAATTTGGAATACACATATCATAAACCATTTCAGGTCTCAAAATCAAGGGACAAAATTAAGCAACATTAATGCAGTAAACTATAAATTGAGTGTACATGGTTTGAAGTCTCCTGTTTCTGGATATGGTGGGATCATCTGCCTGGTTGATGTTTTTTCTTGTGCACCATATACAAATGAGATGGAAATGTATCTGCATGTTCGGGGGAACTCAGGCTTGTGGAAGTCCCAAAAACATTTTGGGGAAACCCTATGGACGAATAGATGAATCTGAGGTTCATGCCACTAATACTACTGTGAATCAGTATTGTGGTATTACTGGCATGAACCTTGGACTCATCATCTGCTTTGTTGAGGAGCTGTTTGGAAACTTTGTATTAGTTTTCAGATAACCACAGTTTAGTGTTGTGCCTTTACCCTAAACAGTGGTTAACTGTGGCATATTAAAACAAGCCAACTTCAGAAACTACAAATTGAGATTAGTTCATTTTGGTGAACCATAATTAAAAGTAGTCACATTTGTCTGGGGTTACTCAGCTTAACTAAATCAACTGTTAGAAACAATCTTGAATTGCCATCTTACAGTACGACCAGAGCAGATGGACAGGCAGGCACCTGCAGATTTTTCATCCAAATGCAGCCACAGGGTAATGCAATGCTGAGTATGATTTTTGAAATTAAAAATTTAAGACTATATCAGAGAGAGGTCTAGGTAGGAAAAAGTTGTGCATGCGAAACTGTTTCCAACCCACTCTTATTATATAGCATAATCCAATGGAATGCAAAAATCCCTACTGCTTCTCTTTGCAGAAATTTTGTACAGATGATGGGGGATAAGATACCAGTAAAATACTGGAATTAGTAACTGCAGTATACTTTTTTAAAATTACTGTTAAAAATAACATCTCTTGCTAGTTAATCAGAATCCTCTTTTAGAAAGATTAGAAGTTGCTTTCTAGCACCCAGTATTCTGATGCTGGATGTCACATATAAGCCACCATGACCAGACACACTTTATCTACTTCATTCTTTTCCTCAAATTCTAGCATTATGAGATAGGAACAAACATGTCTCTGTCTCTTTTCTTCATGACATTACCCTTTTGGGTTTTAAGCAACTGATGATTTGGGTTCATTATTTCTGTATGTTTTCCAGTTTTGCAATTTTTTTTTACATGTGCCATGAAGACTATACACAGTATTCCATGTATAGTAGTATCATAGAGTTGTACAAAGGCAGTGGCCAGAAGCCTGTTGCTCAGCATAGTAAATTGCACTAGAGTGTGCCAATTGAATCAATAGACATTTAGTCAATCATCACCTGCATACTATAGGCCAGTGGTGGCAAATCCTCAGCACTCCAGATGTTTTGGACCACAACTCCCAGAATTCAAAGCCTGTGTTGCCAGTGACAGAAGACTGTGGGAATTGTGGTCCAAAACATATGGACTGCCAAATGTTTGCCACCACTGCTATTTGCTCTGTTGATTCAAATAGGCCTACTGGACCCTGTGGCACAGTTGTTAAATGCCTATACTGCAGCTAAAACTGTGCTCATGACCTGGGGTTCAATCCCAGGTAGCCAGCTCATGGTTGACTCAGACTTCTATCCTTCCGAGGTCGGTAAAATGAATAACCAGCTTGCTGGGGGGCAGTGTGTAGCCTGCATAAATAACTTGTAAAACTGCCCCAAAAGTGCTTTAAGTACTATGGGACTTTGATATAAGCAGAACACATTTGGGTTTTACTGTAATTTTATTTATTTATTTATTTATTTATTTATTTATTTATTTATTTATTTATTTTTGAACTTATATCCCGCCCATCTTCCCGAGGGAACTCTGGGCGGCTTACAACGAGCTGACCAATGCAGCGATAATCTTATACAAATTCAGTAAACAACTAAGACAAAATTACTATATATAGGCAAACAAATAAAGATTAAAAACAGAGACACAGACGGCACCCTTGGCGTAGGAGCGATATGGCTCGCAGGCAATTGTGCTATACTATGCTACAGTAAAAATTAGTGGAACTTGCGGAGTTGAGTTGACTTACCAAATGACTTACCAATGGACCTGCTCTAGAGCAATGAACAACAAGATTTTCCTCTTTATGATATTGGCTGGGTTTTTTAAAAAATAATTTTCTTCATGGTCTCCAACATGGAAGTTGCCATTTTCCAAATTACTGCACATAGTGTGGGCATGGGTGGGTGGTGGCATTTAATGAGCTGTCTGTCTTGACCTTAATATATTTTCCTATATTAGTGATTGACCTTAATATATTTTCCTATATTAGTGAATGGCTGCCCTTAAAGGAAAGAATCCAGCAGTACACTTGGCAGCCACACTTTAATGTTAACAAAACCTAATTTTCACTTGTCTGGCCATCCTTAGCAAGATCATAGCATCAGAGAATCATTGAGTTGGAAGAGATCTCAAGGACCATCCAGTCCAACCCCCTGCCATGCAGGAACCCCCATCAAAGTACCCCCGACAGATGGCCATCCAGCCTCTGCTTAAAAACCTCCAAAGATTTATTTATTTATTTATTATTTGTTTTATTTCTATACGGCCATCTTCCGGCGGAACTCTGGGTGGTTTACAACAAATAAAACAAGTTAAAAACAACAATATAAAACAAGAAGAGAGGGGGAAGACCCTCGGCAAGAGGCGTAAAGGGGCAGAAGAGGGAAAAAATTAAATTAAATTAAAGGTTGCCAAATGCCTCCCTAAAAAGCATGGATTTCAAAGCCTTTTTGAAGGCGGGCAGGGACTGTGCAAGGCGCAGCTCACTTGGAAGATGCTTACACAACGAGGGGCCCATCACAGAGAAGGCGCGGTTGCGCATAGCCAACCTCCGCACCTCCCTGGGTGTGGCCACCCTGAGTGAGCGCACCTGCGACAGGTATTCAGGACCCAAGCCGTGGAGGGTTTTGTAAACCAAAACCAGGACCTTGAACCTTATCCGGAGAGACTCCACCTCCCTCCGTGGCAGAATATCCCACTGCCGCACAGCTCGAACTGTCATGAAGTTCTTCCTAATGTTCAAATGGAATCTCTTTTCCTGTAGTTTGAAACCATAGCCCCGAGTACTAGTCTCACACTATATTATATGCCCACAGGATATTACATACATAGGCATCTTAGCAGAACATTAGACATCTTTCTGCATATACAGTATTCATAATTATAGTTGATTTTTTTAAAAAAAAATCTGTTAAGGGGTACATACTAAAAGTCAATGCAAATTAGAGATGAACAACATTAGGGAAACTCCTTGCAATCCTGAAAGCTGAAGTCAATAAGGTGTCTGTAGGAAAGTAGCTGTGTAAAAACTCTGCTGTGCATTTCGCAAAGATTGATGATAGAGAGAGAAACATATAAAGTTTGCCTTGCTGTATTAAGCATTCCGGGGATGATAATTCAGTGAGAGTGAGTCAAGCAGTGCTCTATAAACTCTGCTCTAATGGTCCCTCCATAGACGATCTACTTTGAGGGAATATATTCCCCATTATGGTATAGCATCCAGAGGCTATCACTGCCAAGGGACAGTGGAAATGCTGTTTCATTTATGTTAAGATCATAAGCATCCAGAAACAAGTACTTGTGAAGTGGAAGACGACAGAAGTGCATAATCCTTGCAGGGTTATCACATTTATCAAGATAGAGAAGGATGAGTAGGACTCCAGATTGTGGCATTCACAGATGGGCAGAATGAGGGAACTGGAAGGGAGATTTTTGAAGCGAGCTACGGTCGGAATAAAGTGAGTGCCATATAAAATGATATCACTTGCAGGCACTTCCGGATAGCTAAGAACTGTAAACCATTAGTGGAAATTATGTCTCCACTTTATCATGTTTTTGTTTCCATTTGGCACCAAGAAGATACTTCCCCTTAATTTCATGACTAGAATTAGCTATTGTAAATTTTGGCTTGTTTTTATGTTAAGCTTCTTTCCTCCCCTCCCCCCTTTTTTTTCCAGCAAGAGAAATGACTCGAGGGAAATTCTTGAATATCTTGGAGAAACCTAAAAAGTAACTGGATATGGGATATGGAAACAATTACACATGTCTTTCTACTGAAAAACTATGGGCATCTCCACATCATCTAAAATAAGAAGACCAGCACTTTGCCTTACTAGTTTCAGAAATTCTCCTGACTCGTACCTCTCTTCTGAAGAGAAACAAGGACTACCACCAGTTGCCGTCAGTAGGAAAAGCAGGGCCCCCTGCCAGAAGCTCTTTTCCTTTTGTCAGGAAATATTAATGTAAAAGAATTTTATGCCACGTCCCAATTCAAAGCAAGAGTCCCATTCATCTGTAGTCACAAACAGTTTCAATATTCGTTGCTCTATATGTCTTTGTGCAAGAAAGAAATGTTACTTCCTTTCCTTAGCAAAGAGATATTTGATAATTGTCATTACCTTGCTGAAAGCCCCTACACCAAAATTGGACACTGGCATGGTTAAGAGATGAAACTGATTACAGTTTCTTTTTGTCTTCATTTATAGGACAGGCTAAATTCATTTTTACTTTCTTAGAAGTTAGCATTCTGTATAAATTCCTATTATTCACAAATGCTGCAAACAAGCTGTAGTAGTTGCCATTCTCTTTTATGGGTCGTGTAAATGAGGAGCCATTTACCAACAAAGATTTTTTTAAAATTTATTTATTTTAGACTGCCATGCCATAGATAGGTTGCAGTGGGAAATACAGAAGTGTGCCTTGTTAGATAATAAGGGGAAAAATGCCACAATGCTCAACTTCATCAGTTTATCTTGCTTGACTTGGGTAAACACTCTTATTCCTGGAAGAAGTAAATATTTCAGTGCATATAGCATATTTTTAATAAAGACTCCATGAAACAGAAAGGATTTCAGCTGTCTTGTTGACTTAATTGTTGCAGTTCTCCAAAAGACAGGTCTCCAGAACAGGTCTCCCATAGAAATAATGTAGGAAAGAAGCTGCTATTCAGTCTTCTTCAGATGTTCTCTAAAAATGGTTTGTTTGCTAAAAACACGAGTGGGGATTCATTCAAAATGAGGTGCTAGTAAACTCTTTGTGGAACAAGGTAGTCAGAGTTAGGCACTTGTACACCCGTTGATCTCCATGAAACAGTAGAGCACAGGGTCAGGATATGGCCTATATATTCTAATAAAAATGATATATTGTACATCTAGCTCAGCATATTCAATGGTTGCTTCCCTTTTTAGCACATTGGTTCAGTAAAGTCTTTAACCTGTTGAAGTAAGTGAATCCCCCAGTAAAATACAGAATTGTGATTCAAATATTAAAAGACCACAATAAAGCTGATGAAGAACCAAACGTGCAGAATGAATTTTTGAGCAGGAACCCTTGGTTACAGGTCAGGGACAATGAATGACATTGGATTTTTCTTTTTATCCTAACATAAAGTGTTAATGGGCTTTTATATGAATGTAGCTACTCGTAGCAAATTAGTGCAAATATACACATGAGCATTTTTCCTTTCAATGGGACAGATTTTCTCAAGTTTCCAACTTTCACATAGAAAACCATCAGATATAAAAGCGTTAAACTTGGGCTGCATCATGCTGTATGCAAATGTTTGTATATTTGAAGGCCCCTTAAAATACATTTGGAGTCTGTGAATCTGAAAAGTTCAAGTGCATTGAGGAAGTCCATGCTGCCAGTCCATTCATGAATAAAAAACTTGATTAGATATTCGCTCTTCTGTAACTGAAATAATTTCTATTTATTATGGACATTTATCCTCCGTGGACAGAGCAGCAAACTGTGTATGATTCTGAGCGGGGATGTTTATATATTTAATATATTTCTTCCATAGGTATTGTAGGAATGTATTTTTATACATAATGTTATCGCTTGCTGTATAATCCTAAAAAAGTAAACTGTATTATGGCTTTGTGTTGGCTTAAATAAATGAAGTACATTTTCCAAGGCAACCCTGTACAATATGAAATGTTTATTTCATCAATAACTCTTAGGTATATATCATGTCTGTTTGGATATATTTCATTGAAAACAAAACAAAACAACCTAATGAGGCAAACAACCTTTTGCCCCCTCTGAAGTTGAATTACCGACTTCGGAAGACTGATTCAGCTACCTGAACCCATCAGGATTGAACTCAGGTCATGGGCAGAAGCTTGACTGAAGTACTGCAGTTTAACCTGTACGCCATTTGTTGCTGTGACTGGACCTCACAACGTCGGGGATTGTAAGGTGAGTTCTATGTGGTCTTTGTGAATCACACATGTGGAATTCCTGCCTGTCCAGAAGCCAGTCTCAGAACCTTTCAAAGCCTAAAAGAAGGATTTCCTTTTCCCCACTGCTGCTGCACATGATGACCACATGGCCTTCCCTCATTACTCCTCGAGTCTGGTGTACAACCAGCCTCTCAAAACTTTTGAGACTTCTTTACTTACTTCCTGGTTGTAAATAGGTTCTTCTTCTTGCCTTTACAGTATCTTGTTTTAAAGGCGTATCCAACAAACTGCATAGTATAAAACCAAGCCAGAGTCCTTGTGTGGTTGGGTTTGAGCAAGACAGCTGGAACTGGGTTAGAGCAAGACAGCTGACTATTCTAGATTTCTTTGTAAATAAATAAACCATTTTTAAAAACCTTGCTCAGTTCATATTTTGGGATGGGGACACCCGATTTTGCCATGAAACCATTTGCATAAGAAAGTGGAGGTAAGAAATTTGCTTGCAAACAACCAGTTAAGATTCCCAGTTTTCCAGTGCTGGATTGATAACAGGACAATTACCCCAGGAGAGGGCTGTGAGAAAGGGGCCCACCCTATACAAAAATGTAATAATTTAAAAATTAGTTTCTTCTATTAAAATGTATACTGGGGAACAATATTTGAGGAAGGTAACCTACAACTGAGAGTTCTGAACATCTTTGACTATGTTCTTAACCAAATCCTCACGTAAATAAATTCATGCTTTTCTGTTTCATTCATGAAAAGTCGGTGGGTATGATGTCTTTTGTTAACATGTAGGGTGTCATTATATTATAAAGTAATTAATGCTAAATATACTACTGGCTAATTTTGCCATGGCTTAAAGTAAGAAAAGTTGCTTTAACTTGGTTTTGCTCTTCTTGTCTCATTGTTAGTGGTAGGACCAATTAGATCTGCCTGGACAGAGTGCCCTGCCTTGGCACTCATTAAAGTCATATTATTCATTCTACCTGGGTGTACAGTACTGTACACAAAGTATTCTGTTGCCTGTTCTTATACCAAAAGGGGAGGGAGGCCTGTTTGTGATAAACAACACTTGTAGTGGTGGTGGGGCAAGGGGAATATGAGTGTTCCTTTTCAAAGGCCAAAGTCCTATATTGATGTTCACATAAAAGCTTCTGTAACTTGTTGCGGCTAGTTGTGGTTTACTGTTAAGTTGCTGGGATACATGTTGGTTGAGAGCGTGCAGTCGCTCATCCAAGGTGCACTCCAGCACTTCATAAATGAGCCACAATCAGTTTTGCAGGCGTTAATGAACACCAGTTGGAGTCCAACCAAAGTTCTACAACTTTTCCAAGCAATCTGTTTCGTAACTTCTGATCATTTTGGATGTTCTGTACACCATTCCGATTTAAGGCTTGGCGCTCTGCGTGATCTGCCAATTCTCATGCATTTCTGCTACTTTTCTCCTAGCATATCCATTCTTCCAATTGAAAGGAGCCAACTCAGGAGGTAGGATCATCCCTCTTGCCATTAACACAGTGGTCTTACTCCTGAATGAACATGCAGAAACCTCCACAAGGGAAAATACTACAGATAGAAGGCATGGCCGCCCAAGGCACCTCTGTGGCCAGCCTACTCCATATATATTTCCTTTTGTCTTCCTTCCTGTCACATGCCAAAGTCAATTGGACATTATTCTCTGCTGGGAATGTGTATCTTCTTATTTTGAAAACTGCTCAATTGTGATTCCACTATGGTATACAGATCATGGTATACAGAATATGATAAGGAGTCTCTCAGGCTGTCAAATGACCGGAAGTAATCCACAGAGCTGCAGGGAAAAACCTGAAAATATGTTGGGATGTTGAGTATTTTGAATTCAGATTTGAGTATCCTAACGTTTGTGCAACAGGGCAAGTATTTGAATCTTATCTCTGTGCATAGGCATACCTTCATCGCTTATATTTATTTCCAGAACTTTTAACACAGATGAATAACCTGCAGTGGCAAATAGCATAATCCCCATAATTAAAGATACATGTGTAAAATCTATCTGACTTAAAAAAAAATCTGGTAAATTTCTTGAGACTCGGTTAGCATTAAAAAAACCAATCACACAGTACATTTAAGAAATGTTGAAACAAAATGAAGGCAAGTTTGTCGCCCTGGCAGAATGGTGTGGCAGCAATATTCCTGGTGTCAGAGCAGTATTTCAGAGTCGTTGCTTAATTGTTGATCAAGACCACAAGTCCTTGTAGAACCTGGTCCAAAGCCCACTGTCCAGAAGGCCTGTACAGTAAAAAGGCTAGCAGAAAAGAAAGAGAGAAGCCAGTGCAATGTACAAGGCAATGAGGAATGTGGTCTGATGGAGAAGCCAAAGAAAAAGGGTCAAGGTCAGACTTTGCTCCTGGCAATTATGAGCTGCTTTGGGGCATTCCGGCGTCCTTCCTTTGAATCCTTACCATGTAGCAATCAGGCCTCAGTAGGCAGAGACTGTGTCCTTGCTACTGTCCGCTGCCTTCCCCCCCCTCCCCCCCCCCAAGTCTGTAGCATTTCTGGTTGCATTTGCAGTGGTGCAGGCAGTGCTGTTGGCTGTTGCTTGTTAGGAGAAATTTCCCCCCAAGTCAGACCTATGGTAAGAGCCGTGTGAAGCGGAAGACAATTAGGGGCTTATTAGTGTCCTGGGGAGACGTGTAACTTGTGTTGCTGGGACTTACCAAAACAGCGAGGGTCTTATGGGCAAGCTCCAGCCGAGAAAAGACTGAGGGATTGTCTCACCTAATTATGGGGAATGGGCCTCTTTGTGTTTGTGATTCGGTACGGTTGTCCGATCGCTTTTCTCTGGCTGCTGGCTCAGGCCAAGCTGGAAGTGTGCTAATTAGAAGAGAAATGGACGTAGTGATCCTGTCAGCTCTTGTTACCGGCAGGGACAAAGCGGAATATTATTCTGAGGCAGTGTTTTGTGAGTGTCCCTCTTCCAGCTCTCATTAGGGGAAAGGCTGGTGGATGGCGGGGGGGGGGGAATCCTACCACATGGGCTGGCTAATGGAGTACCAGCACCGTTACTGTGCTAATTAATGGAAGCAAGGAAATGCTTCTCCAACCATCAGCTCTAGCCATTACTCCCAGCACCTCCAGAAACCCCGTGTACCTTGGTTTGGACACCCAATGTAGCTGGAGGATGAAAGGGAATCTGTGCTACAGAAAATTCCTAGTTTCTTAAACCTGCTTCTACGAAGGCCTGCAACATTTGTGACCTAGCAAGATGAACACTATTCATGAGCTGTGTGCTGTAACTTGCCAGCTACTTGACTTCCTTTGTGTTTTTGACTTATTTTATTTCCAAGCCAAGCATGAGATGAGAAGGGTACCCAGCAGACCACCATCTGTGGTTGCTGGGTTGCGTTTAGCCTAGTGCAATGACGGCAAAACTTTTAGAGACCGAGTGCCCAAATTACGATTTAAAACCCACTATTTTTTTTCAAAAAGTGCCAATATAGCTATTAAACCTGAATACAGGTGGCTGTGAGGGGCGATGTCGGGTGCCCACAGAAAGGGCTCAGAGTGCCACCTTGGGCACCTGTGCCATAGGTTTGCCAACACTGGCCTAGTAGGTTATACATTATGTAGACCTGCTTTGAAGTCAGGGCACTGCAAAACTACCACCAGCAGAAAGCAAGATGGAGGGCTGGGGGGGGGGGTTTACCCACATTCTGGTCAGGAAAATAGAGGTATCTGAGACAGCCAAAGAACTCTCGTGGAGCCTGCGAAGGATCAAGCGCATGGCTTGGTGCCACTCCCTTCTCTTCTTGCTGGCTTTGCAGTTAGTGTAGCATTTCATAAATTGAGTTGGAGTTCCAGTGCATTCACTGCTACCCATTATTGAATGACAAGGCAGTCTGGAATATTCTTGTCCCGTTTCACTTGCTTGACAGTTGTGGAAATGCAAAGCTGTGGCTGTGGTATCCCTCTGTAAACAACAAGTACTGTACTGCATTGCTAAGTATGCATTGTCTTTGCCACCAACATGACGACAGGAAAGTGTTTACTCTATGTAGCACATACATATAGGACTGGGGATCCTATTTGGAAGTGCTTCCTTTGCTGGAAAATGTGTTATCTCCATCACCCTTACATATCTCTGTGTTCAGATCTCTTAGACTATTTTACAATGATGTGCAAAAGAGCACAGGTCACCAGTTGAAATCCTAATGAAAAAGTAAAACCTCACTGAGATATTGCAAAGGATCTCATGCATGATAGATTTGACCACCATAAAGACAACATCTGTAAAATAATACATGCGGTCTACCAGTACTGAGCCAACATGGCGTGGGTAGAGTGAGGGGCTATGACTCAGGCGACTTAGAGTCAAATTGCTGCCCAACAATGATAACATATTGAAAGGCTACAATGTAAAACTACTCTTTGCATACCTCGAGAAACCCTATTAGGTTCACACCATATGTCAGATGCAACTTGGCAGCACATGACAACATCAACATTCTCCAGAGTCATGGTACATTTATGTTTACTGGTTAACTCGGAGGACACAAGTGTTCAACTTACCCAAATAATATGTAACCAAATTCTGGTTGGTATATTAAGTTTCTCTGACATTCACACAATCTGAGACAAATATAATTACATTTTATTTATTTAATAAGTTATTAATAATATTAAATAAATAATAATGTATTTGATATTGATCTAATCAACTGTTTCCTATGAGGAATGTTTATCAGTTGTGTCAGAAATGCAGTCCAAGTTAGATATCCATCTTTATCTGCTAATCTTCTTGATTAAAAACTATTGCACTCGTGTCTCAGTGTCTTGTTGTCATTTCCTGATAGAGCTGCCCTTTGCACTGTTTTTCCTAATTTTATAGGTAATTGTCACTGCTATCAGGAACAGTGTTGCCATGTTTGTAATATTATCATCACTAGAAGTAGCGCTGGCATTTTCTAGTATTTTAAGTAATTAACAGTGACTTCGATAGCACTTAAACAGCAACCAGGAAGGTGGCCAGGTCACAACTCAATCCTGCATGTCTCCATTTACTAGCCTAGCAGCTATTCAAAGAGGAAGAGCCATGACTTTTCCCATTCTACTCTGCCTGACTTCTCATCCCTTTGTTTGACCTTGCAACTGTGAATGAGAACACCTGGACTACTTACTGGGTTCCATGTCTACAGCAAAGAGTGTTACAGTATAGTTATTCCTATAATACCATTACTTGGAAATACAACCTTTTTAAAAAAATGCTTTGAAGCTCTTTGCTAAATATTCATGTCCTACTCTACCCACTTCTATGTTTCCTGTAATTAGTTGCTGTCTTTGTGTCAGTCATTTCCTGTTCTTTGGTGGTTACTTCATGTCCTTCTTTGTTCCATGACTAGTGTACCATGGCAGCATTGGTCACGATCACATGGTTATGTCCCTGTTTCTGTGTTCCCATGGTCGTGATAACTTGTCTCATGACAAGTGTTACCTCACGGTTTTGTACCGTGACAAACAAAGCATTTGTCTAGCTTCCTTTTTCCCTTGGGGGGTGGGGCTTAAAAAAACTTTTTCGATATTTCAAATTACTGGTGATCAGGGTTTCATACACCAATGCAGCAGAGTCAAATTTTTTAAAAAAACCTGGACACAGTTTTCTGAGAGAAACAAATGTATTGTTACGTGACAGTCGTTACTACACGGTGTCTTGTCTCGGAACAGAAAGCGGCAACAAAGAGTGACAAGGGAAAACCCTACCCCAGCACCAGGTACAGGATTGTCCCGCTTAGAAGCCGTTCCGGGGGCGTGGTCAAGACAAATTTCAGTACTTGTGTGACGAATGTGAAGTAAGTTTTTTGTACCACTCCTAAGCGCAACACTAACAGAGACAAAATGGATGTGAAGTAACCGTTTTTGATGCCTTTTAACTAAAAAAACCAATCTGCAAGCCTCTGCTTGCCCCCCCCCCCAGAGTAATAGAGCACTAGTCTCACACCAGTGGTAGGCTTGACTCAGCATCAGTACAGATTCACTGTTTTCCATCAGCTCTCCAGTATTCATATATTTTTCATGAGTTCTTATGATGCAGGATGGGTGTGATCCATTAAGTGTCAAGCTCTAGGCCTTTCAGAGAACCTATAGGTGGTGTGGGGCTGGGTATAAATGATATTGTATGTTGAAATGGCATATCATATGAGTCTAAAGGGCATTCATACGAGGGGGCATCCAAAAGTTTTAATTATCACCATGAAATAAAAAACATACAATAGTCACTTGCAGTGGTCAAAGCTAGTTCTTCTCCACGTAGTCCCCCTGCAGAGTCACACATTTTTGCCAGCGTTTCTTCACCTGTTTCAAGCCCTCTTTGTAGAAGTCCTCCACTTGGCTCGAAAACCACTGTTCCACTTTGAAAATGACATCTTCTCTGTCGTCAAATCGCCGACCACGAAGTGGTTTCTTCATCTCGGGAAAGAGGAAGAAGTCGCTTGGCGCAAGATCAGGTGAATAAGGTGGATGCTGCAAAAGTTTATAGCCTAAACGGTGGGCGGTGAAAACGGATGCTTGGGCCGTATGGACAGGTGCCTTGTCAGCCAGGAGACGGACACCTTTGCTGATCATACCATGCTGTTTTTGATTCAATGCATCACACAGTTTCTCCAGAAGGTTGCAGTAGTAATCGCTGTTGAGGGTCTCGCCCTTCTGAAAGTAATCAGTTAAGAGTACCCCACGGCTATCCCAAAAAACAGACAGCATCACCTTCCCGACAGATTTCTGGACCTTCGCCTTCTTGGGAGTGGGGGGGGGAGGATGGATGTTTCCACTGCTTGCTCATTGCTTTGGTCTCCAGATCATAGAGGTCTACCCAGCACTCGTCCATAGTGACGAGACGAGCAAAAAAATTGTCTTCATGCCGCTCCAACAGAGTCAAATTCTGCTGGGAAAAGTCATGACGAGTTTGCTTTTGAAGAGGTGTCAACAAGCGAGGTACCCAGCGTGCAGACACCTTATTCATGCGCTGTTCCTCATGAATAATCCTCCACGCAGTTCCGTAACTTAGTCCAGTCTCCGCCATCACTCTTTCCATGGTCAATCTTCTGTCGTCGGAAGATAACGGCCTCCACTTTCTTCATCATGGCAAGATCATCCTTGATTGAGGGTCTACCCGCTCGTGGCTCGTCTGTGAGGGACATGTGACCACTTTGCAAGTTCCTCTCCCACCTCAAAACCATGTCATATGATGGGCTTTCATCCCCATAGACAGCTTTCATTTCGTTGTTGATTTGGCATGCGTTGTTGCCCTTCAAATGGAGGAACTTCATGACACTTCAGGCTTCAGTTTTGTTCATCATGCAGGTTAATGTCTTCTATAGCCTGTGGAAAGGAAACTACTTTAGATAAAGATTTGATATTCGCACAAGTATGCATGGCAATGACACTGATTATGCACAAAAAGTTTCATGTAAATATCTCTATAACTTTATTATAATTAAAACTTTTGGATACCCACTTGTATACCCGAGGCACACTGCTTGGTATTGCTATATATTACTGCTTTATGTTTTCATATGTGCTTCCCAGTATCTGCCACTATATGGGGTTTTATTTGCCATTTAACTTATTTGTTTCATTGAGTGGTTGGGGTTATTGCTTATTTTATCTTTGAGGGTGAGGCTGTTTCTGCAGGCAAAAATGTTAAGTCTGAGCACATCATGAGAAGACAGGATTCTCTGGAAAAGAGAGTAATGCTTGGAAAAGTGAAAGACAGAAGGGAAAGAGGAAGTCCAAATATGAGATGGACTGATTCCATAAAGGAAACCACAGGCTTGAATTTTAAAAAAAACTGAGTAGGGCAACTGAGGACATGACATTTTGGAGAGATCACACCTTCATAGGGTAGCTGAAAGTTGGAAGCAGCTTGACAGCACATAACAGAAACAAATACAGTATAGATGTCATATGACAACTAACCAAAACTATCAAAGAAGGAACAGCAACAATGAGATAGGTAATTATCCATAATATTTTGTACTGTCAGGTTTACTTTACATTTTAACTTCTGGCAACTGGCTTCTCAAATTATTGGGCTACCCATGTTAACCCACTGAGATCTGGGATGAGATCTAGTGGACTCATTTATGGTGTGCAAATGAACCGATATTTTTAGTATTCAGAATATGTTATCTTGTGCCAAGAAGAAAGCCGATCCTCTCTGCAATCTTTAACCTGAGAATCATTAATGCAACGTACAAGTGATGGGAAATTTCTGGTCTCTAACTGACCTGGGTTCCCCTTTATTTGTGGAGATATCCACCTGAGGGAAGACTCACTATGTTAGAGGTCTTACTATTGCTTGGTCCAATTGCCCCTCACACAGAGCAAATAATGGAGTCACATTAAAGTCAAACAAGTGTTATTCAACTTTGAATAGAAAACAAATACACCACATTAAACAGTCTGTATTGAAGAATATCCCTATACTTGTTACACCATCCCCTAATGTTGGATGGTATGCATGAAGGTAAGGCACTCTATCTCAACAGCCATGAGAAGAAATTAAAACTATCATTTTCCTGTCTGTTGAGCTGACGGACCTTTCAGAAAGGAGGGGCATAAACGAATGTTAGTATAGACCAGTGGTTCTCAACCTGTGGGTCCCCAGATGTTCCTGGACTGCAGCTCCCAGAAGTCTTCATCACTAGCTGAGCTGGCGGGGATTTCTGGGAGTTGCAGTCCAAGAACATCTGGGGACCCACAGGTTGAGAACCACTGGTATAGACAGACCAGTAGTAAGTCAGATCAGGGTGACTGACATGCCGCATTCTGAGATTATTGATCTGCATACTCTGACACAACAGAGCCCAGTAATTTCTATATTGTTCTCTGCAGCAACACTGACTGTGTAATACAATTGGCAAGAAGTCACCATTCCGATGCATTTCTCTCTTTTTGTTTACTCTGTTGGATCTAGTTTTGCCTGTCAGGTCTGGGACTTTGGCCGAGGTGGTAATGGCAGTATCACCTGAGATGTGTGCTGGCTTGCAAAGTGACAACAAGATCAAAGCCCTGTGCCACAGTCAAGAGGTGTGTTGAACTGTTGATGTAGAAAGATGGGCAGCTGTGTCAAAGAAACAGTTGCTGGTTAAAGGAAATGAGTCAGTACTCTGGACTGAAAATACTGTGCACGAAAATCCTCTATTCTATTTAAAAGACTGCCCAGTCCAGGTCTAATAATAAGGGGGGAAATCATTCTAAAAAAAAGATTCAGGAAGACTGGAATTGCTCATCCATAATTATTAGCACAGTTAGACAATAAACTCATCTGGCATTCAGATCAGCTGATCACTGCCTTTTCCACTTAGATAAGATGTGCTGTTACGCTGTTCAGCTCTGTAAATTTTAAAATAGCATTTATAAGTTTGTTTCTGCATGTCTTGTGGGATAAGCAGCCACTCATCTTTGCTCTGATGGCAGGGGGAAGACCTGATGCCTTGGCCAAAAATGCATGGGCAAGCTAAGCTGAGAGGTAACTGAGAAATATATTGGAAACACTCTTATATAAAACAATCCTGTTTTTTTTTAAATAGAAAAACAGTTGAAACAACAATGAGAAATAATATTGTTCATTTTAAACACAGATTTTCTAAAGATAAAGAAGTCGTGGAAACATGCCTTTAAATGCATAGAAATTGTGATCCTTAAAACAGCTATATTTAGATTATTTGTTATACACATATTTGATAGCTTAAAAATAAAGGAAAGCATTCTAAGCCCAGCTGGAATAATTAGTTATTAGGATAGAACATAGTGCCTTATAGGGATGAAAAGGTAGCTTGACCATCAATTCAACATATTTTAAAATGTTTTGAAAATATGACCAGCTTTACTTCTTTTTAAAAAAAAAAAATTATTTATACAAAATACAAAAAAGAATACAAAATACAAATTCCAAGGAAAAAAACATCAACAACAGTGCACCCCACCACCAGCGGGACCATTCTTCTTATTTTCATTCATTATCTTCCCCTCAGCATTGATCATTGATCATTGCGCTGAAGCTTTACCATTATCTCTTACAAGCATATATTCAATAAATCTACCCCAAATGTCATACAATATATCTTTTTTAACTCTTCTTTTTTGATCTTTAAATTACATGTCAATTTATCATTTAAAGCACCATTTCATATTTCATTATGCCATTCATCTAAATGTAGTTCATGTTTGGATTTCCAATTTCTAGCTATTATGAATCAAGCCACTGTCAATAAATTCGTAACCAACTCTCTAGTTTTAAAACCATAATAATTATCAACAAATATTGACAACAAAGCAATTTCAGAAATGGGCTCTATATTCCTTTCTAATATATCACTTTTTCTATTTGTATAAAATTAAACCAGTATGTCCCTACATTGAAGAATTTCTTTCATTTGTACCTTCCCTCTCATCTTACCTATCCAATTTTTCAATCGAATCACTTGTTTTTCCTTAAATAATTCTTTTAAAACGTTCAGATATGTAGGGGAATTCTCTATTTCAGTTACTGATCCTAAAGGTGAATCCAAGGGACATTGTATGTATATGTTGTTGTTCAGTCTTTCAGTCGTGTCCGACTCTTCGTGACCCCATGGACCAGAGCTCGCCAGGCCTTCCTATCCTCCACTGCCTCCCGGAGTTTTGTCAAATCCATATTGGTTGCATCGATGACACCATCCAACCATCTCATTCTCTGCACTTAACATAGATCTAAGAAAGGGGTTATCAATCTCATTTAATTTCAATTTCCTAATAGTGCCAAATAAATATTTTTTGATATTATTTCCGATGTTTCCATTTTCCACCATATTAATCTTTGTGGATTATATACAATATCCCCAATAAACCTTAAATGATTTGCCAAAATAGTATTTTTTTTTACATTTGGCAAACCTCTATCTCCTTTATTTTGAGTTTTATACCAATATTTTTATTTATTCTAGTTTTTTTTACCATGGTTACAATAACTATTAATCAGATATTGTCAAAAATTAAGATCATCCATAGCTGTACTGGGAACATCATGAACAAAATTTTTAGCTTTGGCAAAATTTTCATTTTCATCAATGCAATCTTCCCAAACCAAGAAAGTTTCAAACTAAAATATTCTTTTATTTTATTCTTAATTTCTTTCTTTAATTTATTATAATTAGATTCATTTAATTTCTGTGTATCCTTTACTAAATCTATGACTAAATAGGTAATTGACTTATGTATTTTACACCCGTAATTATGAGCAAATATTTCCCGTTCTTCCTTATTATGATTAAACAACATTATCTGTGATTTTTGCCAATTTACACACAATCTAGTTATTAATCCAAATTTCTCTAAATGATATTTAATTCTATCCATGCACTCTACTGGGTTTTTAATTGTCAATAAGGAATCATCTGAAAACAAATTAATATTTACTTTATTATACACACCTAATCCACTAATTAAATCATCATTTCTTATTGTATCTGCAAGCATTTCAATCATTAAACAAAATAGAACTGGGGAGAGGGGACAACCTTGTCTTGTACCTCATTCTAGAAAAATCTGGTCTGTAGTCCCATCATTAGTTATTATCTCAAATGTATTTTCAGAATATAGTTTGTCTACCATCCCTCTAAATTTCATTCAAAAGTCCCAGTTTTTAATGAAAAATTTTAGTGTTGCCCATTCCAGACAATCAAAAGCTTTAAATATATCTAATGACAAAATACCAACCTTCTGTTTATTCATTTCTATACCATATATAAGATTCAACACTCTCCTAGTTAAATTAGATGTTTGTTTTCCCTTTAAAATCCCGTTTGTATCTTTCTTAATATATTTCATAAGAAGCTCATTCATTCTACTCACTTATACTGCAGTAAACCAATTCCGGTTCGCAGAAAAGCATTTCTGAGTCCTCCAACATGCCTAGAAGGCCCTCGGAGCTCCCAAAAGTGCTTTCAAGTGATCTGGAGGTCACTTCCTATTTTCCAGAAGTCACGTCTGGTTTGCAGGGAAGCCCTTTTGGAGCCTCTAACGTGCCCGGGAAGGCCCATTTGCAGCAGCGCCAAGCCTGGGGTAAGTACAGAAGGCCCGAAACAGGCCTTTCCAGCTTACCCCAGGGAGCTTTTTTTCATATACTGCGGTCCCGCAATATAGCAATATATGAACCATGAAATGGCGGGGGGTTGTACTAAATTAAAAAAAAATCCTCTTCATATACATCAAATTTCTCTGAACTATGCCTAATTCTATACTATCTAATTAGGGAAAGCAGCTTTTCCTTATCTACTTTGTCCATACCATGTATGATTTTATAAACTTCAATCAGGTCACCTCTTAGGCGCCGTTGTTTAAGAGTGAAGAGGCCCAGCCGTTGCAGCCTCAGATGGTAAGGCAGGTGTTCCAGTCCCCTAATCATTCTGGTTGCTCTCCTCTGCACTTTTTCCATTTCCATAATTTCCTTCTGGAGGTATGGTGACTAGAATTGTACACAGTACTCCAGATGGGATCTCACCATAGATTTATAAAGAGACAAAAGGACACTTGCTGACTTATTTTCTGTACCCTTCCTAATGATCCTTAGCACTGAGTTTGCTTTTTTCACTGCTGCGGCACACCAGGTTGACACCTTCATTGAGCCGTCTACCAGGACACCAAGTTCCCTTTCCTGGTTTGTTGCAGTGAGTTTAGACCCCATTAGTTTATAAATGTAATTGGGTTTTTTGCCCCAACATGCATCACTCTGCACTTGCTAATATTGAAGCTCATTTGCTACTGGTTTGCCCACTCCCCCAGTGTCAAGAGATCCCTCTGGAGCTCCTCACAATCTCTCTCAGTTTTTACTAACCTGTATAATTTACTGTCATTGGCAAATTTGGCTACCTTGCTATTTACTCCTACTTCTAGATCATTTATGAAGAGGTTGAAAATCAGGGGTCCCATACTGAACCTTGAGGGACCCCACTCTTTACCTTCCTCTAGTTGGAGAAGTGTCCTTTTAGTGCTACCCTCTGTTTCCTGTCCCTTAGCCAGTTGCTGATCTACAACAAGGCCTGTCCCTTGATTCTGTGACTGCCAAGTTTATCCAAGATCCTTTGGTGCAAGACCTTGTCAAAATCCTTCTAAAAGTCCAGATAAACAATGTCAACTGGATTTCCTTTATCCACATGCTTGTTGACACTCTCAAAGAATTCCAATAGATTAGTGAGGCATGATTTGCCCTTGAAAAAGTCATGTTGGCTCTCCTTCAGCAGCGCCTTTTCTTCTATGTGCTTATTAATTTTATCTTTTAGGGTGGTTTCCATCACTTTATCTGGGACACATGTCAAACTGACCAGTCGGTAATTTCATGGATCACCTCTGGATCCTTTTTTGAAGATTGGTGCTACATTCACTACCTTCCAGTCATCAGGCACTGCTACCTTCAACATTTCCTAGCATTGGTGTCTTTTCCAGAGAATCCTGTCTTCTCATTACATGTACAAATTATGGCAGCCTCCATTTCAACATTATTGCCTCCAGAGATATGAAATGAAGTAATTAAAACTAAAAACCATGTTAAGCTACCATTATTACTGATATGAAAGTCAGTAGAAAATTATTTATTGGTGTATCAACTTATTATGGCTGGAGAATTTTGGAAAAATGGGAGCGGCTTCACCTAAGGTCTGGTGAAGTTTCTAAGAGTATCAGGGAGAAGTGCAACTCTGGAGTATCAGGAAAAAACCTTCTATGGAAAAATGACCAAGCAATTCTTCCCTGTCTGCTATCTAGAATTGCCAGATTTCAGGGCTAAAGTATATGATGTCTGGGCATCCATTCCCTATGGGTGTGTAGTCCCAGCTGGCCAATGCAAAGGTGTTTGCATGTGTAGTCTGCTTGCATGAGATAAAGGAGGACTTGGAAACTGCAGAAAAATTAAATGAGTTCTTTGCATCTGTCTTCACCTTGGATAGATTCCGCTGCCCGAATGGCCCCTCTTGACTAAATAATTAAATCAAATACAGGTTAAAAGAGAGGATGTTTTAGGTTTAATTGATAAATTGAAGATCAACAAGTCACTGGGCCCAGAAGGCATCCACCCAAGGGTTATTAAGGAACTGAGAAATGAAATTGCAGATCTCTTAATAGTAATATGCAACTTGTCCCTTAAAACGGCCACAGTGCCGGAGGACTGGAGGATAGTGGATGTCACACCAATTTTTTTAAAAAGAAGGCGGGGGGGGGACCCGGGAAGCTACAGGCCGGTTAGCCTTATGTCTGTCTCAGGGAAAATGGTGGAAAGCCACATCCAAGAGAAAATCTTAAAACACATAGAAAAACAAAACTTGCTGATAGAAAATTAGCATGGTTTCTGTAAGGGCAAGTCTTGCCTAACCAACCTTTTAGAATTTTTTGAAAAGGTCAACAGGCATATGGATTTGGGTGAACTGGTGGATATTGTCTATCTGGATTTTTAGAAGGCTTTTGACACAGTCCCTCACCAAAGGCTGCTGAGAAAGTTGCACAGTCAGGGGATAAGAAGGCAGATCCTCTTATGGACTGATAACTGGTTGAGATCCAGGAAACAAAGAGTAGGTATCAATGGGCAATTTTCAAATGGAGAGAGGTGAAAAGCGGTGTGCCGCAAGGATCTGTCCTGGGACAGATGCTTTTCAGTCTGTTCATAAATGACCTGGAGACAGGGATAAGCAGTGAGGTGGCCAAGTTTGCAGATGACACAAAACTTTTCAGTGTGGTAAAAACCAGAGAAGATTGTGAAGAGCTCCAGAAGGATCTCTCCAAACTGGGGGAATGGGCAGCAAAATGGCAAATGCATAGGAAAATGTAAAGTGATGCATATTGGGGCAAAAAATCAAAACTTTATTTATCAACTCATGGGCTCTGAGCTATCCCTGACGGATCAGGAAAGAGATCTTGGTGTGTTGGTGGACAGCTCACTGAAGGTGTCTACGAAATGTGTGGCAGCATTAAAGAAGGCCAATTCCATGCTAGGGATTATCAAAAAGGGGATTGAAAATAAAACAGCCAACATTATAATGCCATTGTAGAAAACGATAGTTAAGGCCGCACCTGGAGTATTGTGCACAATTCTGTTCACCGCATCTCAAAAAAGACACAGTGGAACTGGAAAAGGTGCAGAACAGAGTGACTAAAATGATTACTGTGCTGGAGGACTTCCCTTATGAGGAAAGGCTAAAATATTTTGGGATCTTTAATCTGGAAAAAAGGTGCCTGAGGGGGGATATGATTGAGATGTACAAAATAATGCAGGGCATGAGTAAAGTGGATAGGGCGATGCTCTTCTACCTCTCACAAAATGCCAAAACTAGGGGACATCCACTCAAATTGAGGGTTGCGAGTGTGAGAACAGACAAAAGATTTTTTTTACGCAGCATGTTGTTAGTCTGTGGAACTCCCTGCCACAAGATGTGTTAATGGCATCTAGCCTGGATGCCTTCAAAGGGGGATTGGACAGATTCCTGGAGGAGAAGTCCATCACAGGTTATAAACTATGATGGAGATGTGTAATCTCCAGCTTTAAAACCGGGGTACTTCAAGGGCCAGATGCAGGGAAGTGGTATGAAGAGACAGATATCTAGTCTTGTGTGCTCCCGGACACATTTGGTGGGGCCACTGTGAGATACAGGAAGCTGGACAAGATGGCCTGATCCATCATGGCTCTTCTTATGTTCTTATGTTCTTATGTCCATGCGTGTTGCACACCTTGCCACCACAAAGGCCTGACTTTTTATATTGCAAGGAACAGGATCCTGTTGAACTTGCAACCTTGCACTCATCTCTCCTGCCATCACTTCTGCCAACCTATCATCATTAATAAGTAAATAAATAATTGACTGCATCACAGCACAACCAGATCATCATTAATAAGTAAATAAATCACAGCACAACCAGAAGTTTGGGGCCTCAAGTTGAACCAGAAGCTTATGGGAAGTAAGCTGCATTGAACTAAACTGGACTTAGTTTTGAGTAGACAGGTGCAGGATTGTGTCTAAGACCATTTTTAAAAAGGAGATGGCAAAAAACATACAGTATTTCTACAAGAAAAGACAGAGGGTCCAATAAAAAACATTTCTTCTTCACCAGCTGCCATCGGACCTGCATGAATCACCCGGAGGAAAGCTAATGGGAAGCAACAAGTATTGCAAATACCCTGAACTTGGACAGTACTAATTCCCTAAAGCAAATATTAATGGAAACTAATAACTAACGATATGAACGAAGCCAGCAAATTGAGTGGAAAACAGAACAAGGTTTATCAAAATGACATGGTGTTAAATCCAAACAGATCTGATAGATTTTTGCAAGGATACAGCTAATATACTGCATATTTAAAAAGTATTACTCTAAATAGCAATAGCTGATATTAATAAAGTTCTGCCTAGGAAATCTGTTAATTTGGAAGAAACAGACAAGAGTACCAAATGAGAAGGGTAAAAATAAGTTCCACCGTGGCTTTTGTAGCGTGAAGGAATTAACCAGCAGAGTTCTTCATGGTTGAGGTACCCAGGACCTTCCGTAATGACTTTTGAGAGGGGAAGTAAGTGCATGGGCTAATTCTGATGATGACAACATAGACATTTCAACATAGATAAGGATAAGTCAATTGTTCAGGATGACTTGGATCATTTGATCAATAAATCTTAGTGAACAAAGGGAAAGTAAACAGTCATCGTAACTTGCTTGGCTGTTAAGCATTTTTGCTGTAACAATCTTGCAGAAATAGGAATGCACAAAACCATTACTGAACGGTCATCATTACTGATAACACCTGACGTGGATTAACAAGGATATGCACATAAGCAAATAACTCCCCCATCTATCTATCTATCTATCTATCTATCTATCTATCTATCTATCTATC